>BLKR01000004.1:112500-712500 GCA_011170035.1 Teleogryllus occipitalis | reverse complement strand
TTAATCCAGTAAGGCATTTCCACTCTCTGAGATCGTTGTTTAAGGTACAAACATAACCAATCAATTTTGAGAGATCTAAAAATAATTCAATAGGTGCCTCGTTTTGATCCAATGATGAGGCGACACCTTTAGGTAAAGAAAATATGGCTGTTTCCGTTGATTTTGATTTTCTAAATCCATGTTGGCAATCTGGAAGCGCGTCATGTTTACTGAGAAAGGTTTCCATTCTACGTAAAAAAGTCTCTCTAATATTTTTGAAAAAACTGATAGACGAGAAATGGACTGATAATTTTGAATTTCATTTTTGTTGCCTTTTTTGAAGATCTATTTGGTGTATAATGGCATGTGCACAGGTCTTTAACGAAGAATCCGGGAATTCATCTAAACCGGACGAATATTTATTTTTTAGTTTACCGATTATTTTGAGAATTTCATAGGAAGAAGTTTCGGAAACGAACATCATGTCTAAAATTTTGGATGAAATGTCTGTTTTTGAATTTTGTGGCTGAAGACCCTGAGTGAGATCGGCAGCAATTCTCGAAAAGTATTGGTTAAAGAGACTAGCCACTGTTGCCGGATCGTTCACATTTATATCATAATATTTTAAAACAACATTTTCTACAAGGTTTCTAGTTGATTTGGTCGTATTTTTTATTATATTCCACATTGCTTTCGTTTTGTTATTTGAGTTCAAAATATCCTGACCGTTTTTCATGATTTTAGCCTGCCTTATGACTTTTCTTAACAATGATTTGTATTCTTTAAAGTAGATGAGGAAATCTTGAGATACGTCATGACGTCTAGAAATGAAAGAAAGAATTCGCTTGTTTTCACAAGATGTCCTAATACCTTGTGTTATCCAAGAATTGCTTTTCCGAGAACTATTTAATTTTCTTTTTTGAAGAGAAAAGCAAGTGTTAAAATGAAATGAAAGAGTTGAAAAAAAATTAATTATATTTGTCGTTTGTATCAACAATATTATAAACCGCTTCCCATGACTCCTGCATCAAGTAATCAATGAATAATTTTATTTTACTTTTAGTAAACGATCTAGTCATACGTGTATTGTGTCAGTGTTCGCATTTCTTATAATGGTAAGAAGTTGTGCATTGTGGTCACTGTATCCTACATCTTTTGTTTCAACTTCATATCGAGTTGTAGTTTTGTTAATTATAATTTGATCAATTGCCTTCATCGAATTTTGTGTGATCCGTGTAGGTACATTAATTATAATGTCTAAATTGAAGGAATTAATTAAATTGAGAAACTTTTCTTTCTCGCAAGCTATGACCAGAAAATCAATGTTAAAATCTCCGCATACAACAATGGATTCAAAAGAGTGATTGTTGACTTTGTTAAGTGTTATCTCCAGTTTTTCTAATAACAAAATATAATCTGCAGCTCTCTTTGTTGGAGGTCTGTAGATGCAAAGTAATATCATTTTTTGCGAAGTAAGATGTACAACAGAAATTTCGAAAACATTTTCAACGGAATACACATTTAATTCCAAGGAGATATAATCAATATTATTTCTAACGTAAATACAAGAACCCCCATATGTAGGACCTTTATGCGATTCTCTCTCTCTCTCTCTCTCTCTCTCTCTCTCTCTCTCAATAAAAGCCTGCGAGGTAAAAGTTTGGAATTTGAAAAATGTTAAGTTCAGTAGGAGATAACCAATGTTCCGTAAAGCAAAGAACATCGATTTTATTTAAATCGCTCTGTAGAGCTGCCTCGATAAACTCAGTTTTATTTGAAAGGGATTCAACATTATGGTGCAAAATGTTTATCTTTTGCAAGTACCTACACGAATGTTTTTCTGCTGCATCTGACTGTAGTTGCTATATATTTACTCCATTTTTACCTCGAGTGCGTGGTCGAAGGTTGTAGTGTGTCCCGGCAGTAACATGTTGTAAGGAAAATGGGCATCGGATGTAGATGAATTGGTAGTTCGAAATAAGGGTGGGGATGGAGAACGTAAGGAAGGTGAAAGGGATGGATTTTTGGCAGGAGATTGCGTAGGACTGGAGTTGATGATGTATTGTTCAAGCTTGTTACCGACTGCATGTTTTCCAGCAAGGTTCATGTGAAGACCATGCCGGGTGAAGTGTTTTGCTGAGAGGAAATTAATTTCAAAATGTGTGACATTTGTTTCTCTCAGTTGCTGTTTTCATTGTGGGTTTGCGTGCTTAATCTCGCTGCATATTGTTGGTCTGTTGTACCAGAAGGGCAGAGTTGAGACTACAATGTTAGCATTTTGGGCGGCACATTGTAATTTGTTTACATGTTGTTCAGGTGTAAAGTTACCGCCCAAGTTAATGTCATTCTGCCCTCCTATGATAATGACTGTGTCTTGATTGGTCAGTGTCTTCGTGTGGGTGTCCAACTCTGCAGTCACATCTGCAAACCTCCCGTTATGTTTAAAAATAGATGAGACTGAGAAGTTGGAGGGTAACTTCCTACTGAGAATGGAGGAAAGATGGTGACCATGGCTGTCAGCTAAAATAAGTACCTGTTTTTAAGCTCAGTAGGAAGTCTGTATTCAAGTGAGCTAGGATGCGCAGCTTTACGTGTTTTGGTTTCGACGCGCTTCCTAGCCTGTTTGCATTGGTTAGTGCATGTATTTGTCGATGGTAGAGAAGGGTGGTGAGGATCAGGAAGGCGAGGAAAATCTGTTTCATAATATAAAACACTAAATTTGTTTTGAGTTGACTGGATGCGGTGTCTGTGTCTTTTGTACAGTCGCGGGTGTACGATTGGTATTATTCGCTATGTTGCCGACTTGTACCCAACCGTCTGTGTAGAGAATGACCTCTTCCAACCTTCGGATATGTTGAACTAAATTATTGTTTACGTGTGTGAAGGCTTTCAGAAGGTCGGCTTTGAGAATGTAGAGAGTAAAAAGAGTAGAACGAGCAGTATCCATGTCACAAATACGTTTTAATGTACGTGATAAAAATTGGAATAAATATACGAGAACCCAGATAAGAGCAACAAAAACCTAGCTTTATACTTTAAAAGTGTTAAATTGATGTATATTAAATAAATTAAAAAGCAAGATTCAATATAAAAAACTAGAAGGTATGCTACACACAAAATCTATTGAAACTAGTACTTACGAAATTTGGCAATGTGGCTACGTAGAATTTCGTCCACTTAAGCTGCAACTGTTTAATACAATCATTAGATTATACTTTACCGTAATTAGATAAAAGATATTATCTGAAAGTTTATCTTCGATATATAGAATAAGATTTGAAACAAATTCAAACTTTGATACACCGTCCTCGTAACGTTCAAAACAACGGAATCGTCACTTGTCACAGAAATACAATAAATCTTTCAAAAAATTAATTAGCACAGTGATTTAATATTGGAAATAAACTGACCTGTGAATAGGTTTTGACACTTATCACCACCTCGTAAATCTGAAGTTCGTTGAGGTTTGAATGTCCGTTTAAAATTCGTAATCTGTTTGTTTGTCTTGGTTATAGCAAAAAAATCAGTTGAAATTATATTTTCAGCTAACCTGCAACAAGTAATAAAATCACTTAAACATACTAGGCACAATCAAATCGCTAAAAATAGTAGATAATCACAAAATATGAGTTACCATTATAAATATTTGTTTTCAATGTGTACATTGCTCTGTGTTATATTACAGGAGTTAAGTGATTGGTCTTGCTGGAGTTAAAAGAAATTGAGGCAGGCTGTATCTCAACTACTGCAAATTGGATCAAACAACCAGATATGCGCAACAGTATCTGAAGCTGCTAATGGTCCATCTTGATCTGCACAAAATCTGTTCGTGATGCAGGAAGTATTGACTTCCCCTCCTTGCAGTGCACAGGTGCAGGTGGAAGTCCATCCATCCACCCCTATCCTCATGCCTTCCTGCTCAAATATCCCCATTCCATCCTCAAATATCACAAAATTTTAAACCACTTCACAGTCAAAAAGCTCTTCTCCTTTACAATCTCGAAATCGTGCAGCTGTGTGGAGGGGAAGGAGGCGGCCAGCACCACCATCACAGAGTGCAGAAGAGGGATCCAGAGCCCTTCTGCAAGCCAGACGAATTGGTAGATCTTAATAAGAAGCTGGTCCTGGAAGAGCATGCGTGGAAGAAGGAGCTCCTTAGGGAACAATTGCGAGAGCAAAAATTAAAAAATAGGCTGCTATTGTTAGAAATAAGAAAATGTAAGAATGAAATCAGCAAATAAATAATATTTCTTATGAGCACTTTATTAATTAAGTTGTAGAGATTGAAAATAATTTACAAACGCACGACGCTCTGGATCACGCGCTGTTCTACATGACTGCCCTCTTCCATCTGGTGCTATGTTTCCTTCTTCAAGAAGCACTTCCCATAAAGCACGAAGCTGTAGTTCAGGGTCCTCTGGAGGATCTTCGTCACCTCTTCGTCGAAAACTATTATGCAGAACTGCAGAGGCTATGATAATAGGTATTGTATTTTCTATAGACATTGTAATTCCCAAAGCTAACATCGGAAACCATCTCTTCTAAACCCCAAATAATCTATTACGTTTCTTGTCCGTATTTTGGACTCATTGTACAAGTTTTCTGCTACAGAAGGAGGGTTTTCTAATGGTGCCATTAAGTAAGGTCTGTATGCGTAACCACCATCCACTAAGAGAACAGTTTCCATACCTTCCTTCCTCGAAAAGAGCATGGCGACGAGAGCTATTAAAAATATGTACATCGTGTGTACTACCAGGACATCGAGTGACAATGACTGTTATTTCAAGATTGCTATTGCAAATGACTTAGACATTCAATGAGAAATACCCCTTCCTGTTACTAAAAACTTCTGCATTTGCGCCACCTGGTGAGGCAATTTTTATATGTGTGCAGTCCATTGCACCTATCGCCCTAGGAAACTTTGCAATGGTATACAATCCGCGATGTGTCCTGCGTACCTGTTCCGGCATAGAAGGAAATGTAATGTGTTGGAGTCGTAGTGATGCTATGGCTGCAGAAACCCTGTGTGCTGTTGCCTTGCTCATTCCAGCAAAGTCTGCAGTGGAGAGGAGAGTATTACCGGTGGCATAGTACCTTAATGTGGTAAGCAGCTGATTAATTGGAGACACCGAATAATTCCTGAAAAATATAAACTTTGTTTTTAGTTTAATAGTTCAATCTACATTAATTTAAATATTCGTCCATGAGGGTTTCAAAATATGGTAAACTTTAACTTTTTCTTGTGTAATTATTTTTTTGTAATTGAATAATTTTTGTTCATTGTTTATTCTATAAAATTAATTTATGTTTTGTGTTTGATTAACACTGTCTTGTTGAAATCATAGATTTATAATTTACAGAAAGAGATAATCATATTACATTACAAAATAGTTTATTGTACAATTACAGCCTTGAAGGTTGGATAATTAGTTGAAACATTGGCACATGGCAAATGAAAAAAAAATGGTCTGACAAAGTTCTTTGCGAAGTGTTAATTTTTTTGTAATCGTTAAGGACATATTAAATTCATATACATGTGAATTTGATATATCACATACATACGATGCAATTTTATATGTCAGTTACTACTGACCATCAAATTAACAGGATTATGACTAGAGCTTCGTAGTGTTCGAATTCGTACTGTATTTAAAATTGATATACTATACTGATGCAAGACTATCATAACATAACCTGAGTTACAAACGTTATCTTTTTACTACTATATGATATACCGAGAGAAATACCGTTTATTAAAGGCGTAAGTTTTCAGCTCTTCATTATGTACTTATAACTCCACCACTCTACATACCTGTCAGAAGTAAATTCTGTTTTCTTCGATCTGCTCCAACACCGATAAGATTGATATCTTCGAAAGGCGAAAGTGAGTGCGAAAATCAATTTCATCGAAGTCGTCGAAGTAATTTGTCCTCTCTCGGATCCATCTAGTTCGCCTAGATGAAGAGATTATATCTTCAAAAACGTGGTCGTTACCAAACGCAATTGCATTCAATCTCTCCGCCATTTTTCTTTGGTCTCCTTAAGCCAGCTTACGTCGTTTAAGCGGCCGTCCGGCTAGCGCTTAAATAAAGCGTAGCTTAATGCTAAGCGAAGCTTACGAACCATGGTGAAAGGATATTTTGATCTAAGCTCGCTTATTTCTGCTTGAGTCTTGCTTAACGATCTTAAGCGGACGTGGTGAAACCCGCCCTCGACCAATTTAGAATCTCAAATTAACATAAACCAAAAAATCAGAAGATTAGCTTGAGAATGACAAGCAACGAACAACAGGTTGTTGGCGAGTGGCAATTAGGTCCGTGCGGCCCCTTTCTCTTTAAAGTACGAGTTTCAAGCCGCGTCGCACTACTTCGCGACATTCAAGCGTGTCACAGGTTTTCAACCATCAGTGCTCCCGGGGAAACAGGGCAGTACCATGAACAAATACGCGTCGTGTTAGGAATGGAGTATAGATCAATTCTGCTATTTGTTACGAAGCTGAGCATAAAGCGAGCTCCGCTGTGGCTCGATCTAGGAGCCTTTACGTAAACCAAAGGTATAAATTAGAGGGCAGAAGATATTACAATATTTGCCCTTAAAAACACTAATTAATCATTTGAGTAGTTGAAAATTGATCTACACCATTACTAAAAAGTTTTAGTTTGGTAGCACAGCACAAAAGTCAACATAAAGGTGTTTTTTGTATACCATCATTATAAACGACCCTTTTCGATACCCCGAATCGTGCATAATCCAGTATTTTATCGCACGCTACATGACGTCATCGCCATTATTAAACGCGACATGACGTCATCACACATTCAGCCAATAGTAGCGAGAGAATTGTGGGGAGGTAGAAGAAGACGGAACAGCCGACCACCGTTTTCTCGCACGGATGTCAACAATGCCATCTTGAATTTGATTTCCAGAGGGCGTTGGATGTCAAGCACCCGAGACGTCAGAAGGAAGTTGTTTCGCGAGAATTAAGTTTGATTCTCTTGTAAATTTATAATGCTGTTATACAAAAAAATAGCGTATGCAACTCGTTTATAATGTTGCTTTATTGCATTCGTACAAATTTGAAAACTCGCTCCTAACGTCGCTCGTTTTCAAAACATGTACTCATGCAATAAAGCTTAACATTATAAACTAATTGCATAAACTACTATAATAAGCACATAATAAAATAAAACTATTTTAATTATGTTGGCTTCTTTGCTGTGTCTTTACCAAATTATTTCTACATGTAAAATACATTGAATTAAAAGAAGCTTACAAGAGGCTTCTTTACACAACCCTATCATGGCCATGAGATTACACTTTGAGTAGAATTTAAATACATAAACAATTATTACTACTTAAAAAATAATAAATTCTTTGGCTTTCTAATACAACAAAAACAAGCCTAGAACCTAAAGATACAAAGGTTTGTCTTCATGGTGGCAGAAGCGATGACTTCTCGGATGTGGCACACAGTTTTTCATATAGTTTAATTACTCATGTGTGAAACATGACATACTATACTTCGATTTTTTTATCGTGTAGTCTCAAGACCACGCACGAAAAAGGGAGAGGGAAAGCAGACTCTAATAGGAAGCTGCAACGTCACTAAAACTTCCACTTTTAGGGCTCGCTATTGGAGTCTGTCTCTTTTCGTGCGTGACCTTGAGACGCCACATTAAAAAAAATCGAAGTATAGGAAGAACCGGTAGATCCCAACATTGTCGAATCGGCGTCTTATGGGTCTGCTTATCAGCAAGGGATGACGGCGTCAGCGTGCAGCGTTCTTCGTGTTCGTACCCTAAGGGTTCCTCGCACACGCGTGGAAATGGAATTCTAGGAAGAAACGCTAGATCTCGACACTGTCGAGCGTGTTATATGTTCGCCCTTGCTGGACGAGCAGTGCTACTTATCAGCAGCGGATGCAGGTGTCGGCGAGGCAGCTTTCTGTATGTTTGTACCCTAATGTCCGTGGGCAGATCATTGCCGCGCAAAAGTCGGCGCAACCACAATAGTGGCAGCCACCCCGCCCAGCAGCCCAGAATGGATGAGAGACAGCACCACACCGACGTGTGAGAAAACGCCGATCCGATGGCAGTGAACATCATTTTACTTTCTCGTTAATCAAACACTCAACCATTTATTACATTTAAAGATTAACAATGGCTGATAGTAAACGTGAACAAAGGATTTAAATAATTATTTGTAAATAGTTAAAAGGCAAGTATTGAATAGTTACTAGAAAAATAATGATTACTACAAAAATTAGTCTCTCACATAATTTTTCATTTTCATATACTTGGATTTAAACAAAACTGGTCTTAACGTAAGGCAGCTATTACAGTGTCATCCAATCGGGAAGTTCGTCACTGTAGTGACGTGTAAGCTCCCGATTGGATGAAACCTTAACAGCTAGTTTACATCGAATGCAGCTCAAAATAAATCGAAGTATAAGTTGTGTCTCTGCATCGTAATGGTTCGGAAAGCAACGGGGTTAAACAGCACATACTTTCTCGCCCATAGTAACGGTTACGTAATATTATTCGGCAGTTTCTGTACACATCAACGCAATCCATAGCCGCTGGCAACAATGCGCGCATGCTGCAATGAGCGTTGGCAACAATGGGCACACATTTCCTTATAAATTCTTGCTAAGCGCCGTTCTTGCCATAAATGGAACTGTTTTACTTTCTCGTATACGTACGTATGTACGGAGTAATGTACGTAGTATAGAGAAAGTTACGTAATGCTGCGGAAAATCGATTTCGAGATTTCAACGGAAATGAACATACCGAACAAGTATACACCCTGGGCTGGAGTTGAGAACGATCACGGCTAAATCGACATCTGTCATTCAGGAATGAAAATACTCGCGTATATGTTTCATTTAGGAAGACTCCGTCTATTAATGAAATAAAATTTTCAAATTAGTGCCAGAGCTTCAGAAATGAGTTGACAAGAAATGTGGTTACATATATGTGAAAGGGGCACTAGAGGTTTAAGTGCATTATTTATATATTACGTATTTAATGCTGCTTCTTGTATATCAAGAAGACTTAGCTTGTGCCGCTTCCAAAAAGTCTAGTAGAATCCTGTAGACCAGACAGTACATAGACAGCTGCAGCGACGAGCTGTAGCAATACCACCTAGACATGTCTAGATGGTGTTGGCTGTAGACTGCCAGTAGACTTCGTGATGTTGATGAGTAGGGAGAGGATTTTTGTTCTCTAAAAAATCTTTAAATATGCTTTTAAAAATATGCACTTATGACCTTAAAATTCCGAAATATCCACTTTAATAGGCAATGAAAATTAACAATATTTCGTTTCCTTTATAAACATTTCTTGACAAAATTCAGAAGTACACTTAGAATGAAAAGTTATATTTTGTGCAAATATAATATAACCTATTAGCTTACTTTGCGGGAGAAATAATTGAAGTAAATATGTACCTTAGTGAAGTACATTGTTTGTCTTGTTTCATTTTTTATGTGGTTTAAAAACTATGATGTCAAGATATTTTTGCACAAGTATTTTATCATTTCTAGAAAAGAAAAAACTCACTGCGATAAGCTTTTTCTAATCAATGAACACTCACATATATACTCCATGAAAACATGAAACGTTTTACAGACGTCTCTCTTTTAAGGAAATATGCAAAATATGCTCTAATAATTACGTGAATATGCACCAACAGGAAAAATCGGCCAAATATGCACTAACATATTGATCTACATAGCATCCAATTCCAGTGGCGGCTGCAGCAGGGAGGCGCCAGGGACACTGCCCCCTCCTACTGAGATTAGTATTTCTTCTCCTGCACTTTTTTAAATAATCTCTGTGGGTATCCATTATTGTATCATTGTTTTCGAATCGAGCGCATCTTTAGCATTCGCACTCCCGCTTGTTCCCTTGAGCGGTTTTCATTGGCTGCGGACACTCGCCTCTGTGTCCTAAACGCGGCGTTGTTACGGAACTTACTGACAAAGAAATCGCCGCAAATGAGAGCTCAAATGGCAACATAGGTTCGGCAAATGGCGTCTTACGACGGGCGCCGCCAAGCAGCCTGCCAGGGGAGGTAGTCGTTGACCGGCGCTACCTATTGATCGATTTTTAAACTTACAGTATTACTTTCGCTTGACTTTCGTCAATGCCAGTGTTATCTGTTGGCGGTCTATTTAACTGATCTGTCTCTTCACAAGCATTCAATGCAATAGTGTGCAATCGTCATGGTCGGCATTAGTTTTCCGATCCATATACAAACAAACTGTTTGAGTGCTCTGTGTTCTGATCTTTGCTTATTGGATGTGTTTTCTGTATCAGCTAAACTATTAAAAGTAATTTCTTCAATTCCAATGACAACTGTAGAATCCCAGAGAGCTTTCTCCACTTTTGAAACTAGTCATTTTTAAGAAATACCATGTCGGAAGAGAGATTGAATGCACTTTGTATGCTATCAAAAGAAAGAGTTTTGTAACGAGACTCAGTTAGTTTTAATGAATTAATAATAGATAAATTTGCAGAATCTAAAAACAGAAGGCTAAATTTAATTTATAGATCCTGTGTTTAGACAGTCTTCTTCGGAGATGATTCGATTCTAAAGATTACTTATGTGACGTAATCCAAATATAACAATTTTTGGAATGTCTGAAATTATTTGATCCTGTAACCGTAAGTGCCCTCCATTTTGTCTATTTTCAGAGCCGCCACTGTCCAATTCTAACCTAATTTCAAGAAATTTCATTTAGCTATGTACAGAAGCAACGGACAAAAATATGCAAAATCATAAAACTCCGCTCCCTATAAAATTATAGGGAGGAGGATTATTTTATAGGAATCGCTTACACGCACAGTCAAGGTTGACACCCAACACTTTCCCACCAAACGTTGTGATGTCATCACAGCATTAGTCTGTGTGCCATTTTGGACATTTCAATGTATATACTTGGGTGTTCGTTACGTGGCGCGTGAGATGTTGTCTTCACAATGGACTATAGCACGACTTGTTGCATCTTTCTCAGTCGTGCCGCTAGATGTTGCTTGATTTGCTGCACTGCTTGATACGGTCTCGATCATGAGACATCTAGCGGCACAATCGAGAAATACGCAAAAAACAGCGCCATATTTCATCGTGAAGATAAGGTCCGCACGTGCCACGTTATGAAACCCAAGTATAGATATGAAAAGAGTTGAAATACCTTACTGGAATGATGGAACATTACGTACGCACCTTTCCGACTCTTTGCCCGTTGCATGTGGAGTTCCTCAAGGATCGATTTTAGGCCCTATTCTGTTCCTACTTTACGTAAACGATATGCCCTCGACGATTCGAAACGGAAGAACGGCTCTCTTTGCGGATGATACGAACATCCTTTGCAATAAAGAAACCGTAAATAGTACAATATCAGATGTTTCAAATTGGTTCCGAAATAACAAATTATTAGTAAACGAAAAGAAAACGGTTTTAATGCAGTTTTCCATATCAAATAAACAATTCTGTGCTCCATTGAAAATGAACAGTGTACCATTGACTGATGTTAAGGCAACAACATTTTTAGGTCTCTCAATTCAGTCAAACCTCAATTGGAACGTCCATTTAAATGAATTGAACACACAATTAAGTTCATTATGCTACGCGTTCAGAATACTTTCAACTTCAGCCAGCCTTCATACTGCTCGTCGTGTATATTTCGCAAATGTTCATTCCCGCTTGAGATATGGCATAATATTCTGGGGAAATACATCTTATAGCTCCCAGACTTTTAGATTACAAAAATGAATTGTACGAATAATAACCAAATCCCACCCACGTGATTCATGTAAGCCTCTCTTCATTAATCTAGGAATTCTACCATTACCGTGTCTTTTTATTTACGAATCAGTGGGTTTTGTAAAAAACGACTTGCTCAAGGGCGGGAATATTTTATCAGAAAATGCCGAAGTCTATTACTATAACACTCGACGTAGAAATCATATTCATCAGGTGACAGTATCAACAGCTCATTACAAAAAATTCACATACAATACATGTACATTATTTTACAACACTTTGCCAGATGACATTAAACGATTAAATTCAATAGAAAAGTTTAAATCACAAGTGAAATCGTTTCTGCTGCATAACTGTTTCTATACAATTAGAGACTATACTGGGCATCACAAGAAAAGTAACATTATTTTTAACAATGAGACATAATGCATTATTTACCATTTGGACTGTATAAATGAGTATAAACAACCTGTAACAACTATTGTACCACAGCTTCCGGGTCAATGACCCCCATCTCGATCAGGTTTTTCGTCCAGTTTCCCTGATCCTTGCTGCTGAGATGGCCCCTTGTTTTGCTTCTGGACATAAATGTAACTTCATTTTCTGTGCACGTCTTCTAGAATTCAGTGGGAAATACAATTATTCAAATTATCGTTTCCATGTTGTCGCGGCAGGAAGTAATAAGAACCAAGATTTATTGCTTGTTTATCTTTGAAAATAGATTTTATTACATGGGAGTTTTTTTTGTTGTTTTTTTCTCCCTTTCAAAATTCAAAATTTATTGCTTATTTACCCTTGAAAATAGATTTTTTTACATGGGAGTTTTTTTTTGTTTTTTTTTCTCCCTTTCAAAACTCAAAACTTATTGCTTGTTTATCCTTGAAAATAGATTTTATTACATGGGAGTTTTTTTTTTTTTTCTCCCTTTCAAAAATTCAAAATTTAAGTAGTATATGACTTAGTGTAGGGATCACAGAATTTTGAAAATGTGCACACAATTCACTTTTCCCCATAGCACGTCATACGCAGTTTTTAACTGTTTTTCTGACGTAAAATAAATTAAAAAAAAACCCAAGTTATTCCCCCACGCTTTCTTGAGCCCTCATTTCGCTAGATGCGAGGAATACAAACCATGATGGAAATACATGGGTGCGTTCCTCCAGTGCACCGATTTTATCTGATTATACGACTGACCAGTTCGCGTCACGAAACACGTGACCACAGCACGGGCACTTCGTTTGAAAAGCCAGGGCAGACGCTGACCGCTATGTTGCATGGAGAGAGAGAAGTGTTGAGAAACATTTTGAAAGTGGTACAAAGTAACAATTTTCAACAGTAACCAACCAAAACTAACATGATATAAAAAAACGGAATATTAAAAAAATGCTTCATAAATCTGTTTCAATGTCTTATAACGAGGTGATAATTGTGGTATCTGGCTGCATTTAAAATTCCCGCTAATATTGTGACGCAAACTTGTGTGAAGCTCTTTGGCTGAAGTCTGATACAATGCCCAAGAGTCGCCCCCTGTTGCAGACCTTTTACGCCATGCTCCCTCTCGCCCACTTCGAAGTTTGGGAATCTAGCCCTCTGGGGGCAGCACTAACGCAGATCATTAGTAATCATTACGCTTAGTGGCAGTGTAGTTTATCTCTGATTATCAGCCCTGGAAAAAGGGTTCCCCTTGGTAATGGCCGCTGATGGTGTTAATCTAACCTAGGTGGCCATTTATTATTATACGTGCGACCTTCACAAATTATGTAATGCTGCATGTGAAAATGGCGGTGTAGATACCATAAATGCAGCAGATTCTGACCCGGCCGTAACGAGGCCGCAACTTTTAAAAGTTTTGTAAACTGTGTAATATATCTCATCCCAACTGTGTGAATGCCCAAACAAGTGTTAGTTTTTAAACCGTAATAGAGCGAGATTTCATCGCAGAAGTGCTATTTTCACGTAATGTTTAAAACATGCCAGAGATCAATTTTTTTTCCTGGTCGCGTAAGGTTTTCGTTGTCTTCAGCTGATCTGGGGAAGTCGTATTATGACGCTCTTGGTATTACCCCTCACGCTACCCAAAATGACATTAAAGCAGCTTACTACAAACTGTCAATGATGTATCATCCTGATAAAAATAAAGGCAGCGAAGAGGCCAGTCAGAAGTTTAGGGATATTACAGAGGCATATGAAATATTGGGTAATTTTCGTTTGAAGAAGTTGTATGATAAAGGGCTTCTTTCTCCAAGTGGATCGCAATACGGCAGAACCAGTACTGATCCAATGCCTGAAGACGATGAACAAACAAAATTTTACAAGTCCAGGTTTACACGGGATAAACCACCCTCTACAGGAAGAACACCAATATATAATTTTGATGAATGGTCTCATGCTCATTATGGTGAAGCATTTGCCAGACGAGCTGCAGCGAAAGAGAAATTTGAGCAGAAGAAAATGGAAAAACTGAGGCAACAAAAAGAAGTAGAAAACGAGCTTGTCATTTTGGGGCTTTTACTTTTTGTACTTGGTTTCTATGCATTTACTCGTATTACAAATGATAGTAATGATATTACAGAAAATGAATTCGATGGCAATGAAACTGTAAAGTAATATAAATTAGAAACTGGTTCCTTTTCTCTCCAAATTATGATTTTCAAATGCTTACCTTTTGAAACATGTGGATCAAAAATATAGAATTGTTCCATCAGACATCATATTCAGCATAAAAGACTCTAGAAGACTGTGATTACAGATGTGCAGGACACACTGTACTTTTAACATTGTTATAAAGTTGTATTTATTGAATACATGTGCACCATCTATATGAAAATGTATATTATTTATGGCTTTGAGATGAGTTAGCTGAAATAAAAATGTTGTTTTGTTTATGGATTTTTAAATTCATTGAATGTTCTTGGTAAATTCCTTTTAGTTCATAATACTTTTCTATTGTTTTATTGATTTGTTTATCTTTAAACTTAAGTGTTGGGTACAACACTGATAGTTTAAAATATGTTATTGGCATTACTTAGATGACTTTTGAGTAAATTTTCATATTAAGTTTAATGCATGTTGAATTATCATACGATTGTAAAAATCAATAGAATTTATATATAAGGAAAGATTTAATAATTTCATATCTTGCTTAATTTTAGATCTTTTTCTCAAAATTTGTCAAATTAAGAAGTCTCCAACATCAAAGAGAATAAGGATATAAACATTTTCTTTATTTTCATACTTGTTACATAAGTATTCTGTGGAAATGTTAAAAAATAGCATGTCAAGAAGGATTTGCGAAAAAAAGCATTTGATATACGTATTTTAAATATCATCATCATCAACTCTGGTCTGTTCTCAAACCCAATGGTCTTTGTTCCATTAGTGTGTCTCTTAATTTCCAATAAGATCCTTGGTTGACCTCTTGTTTTTCTTTGTACTTCAGGGGTTGGTTTGGTAGGTGGATTATGTGGTGTTGCCATTTATTTGATATTTTACTAAATGTTGAATGATAATGTTTTAAGTTTTTTGTTCATTTCTTATTTTGTCTCCCTGTACACTTCATACTGGCTTGAGGTATATCATTTAGGCTGCTTCAATTTTTTGTCTGTCTGTTTCAATATCCAAGCCTCACTGTCGTAGGGTGATGGTTTGGCAATTAAATTATAAAGTCCTTTTGTTCAACATCTGGACCATTCATGGAACTATATTTGAAGAGAAACATACAAGAACTGAACTAAATCATTCCGTTCTTAATGAAGTGCCTTCCACATTATTTTCCACTGTGAACTACACTTTTGCGCGAATGCTTTAAAATTCATTGTATTATTGTTGCTTGTAATAGTTGCTTTGAATTTTAAAATGTCATGCTTGTAATGTATTTCTAACAACTTTTTCTTGCAAAAGGTTAAAATATTAGGGCACAGAGAAACACTGTCTTGAAATTTAGCTAATCTTCACTATGGTTGGTAAAAATTAGTACATTTTTAGCAGCTTTTCACTTGGATCTAAAAAATTCTTTCGGAGGGGAAGTAAAGCACGCTGTCACGTACTGCATGTAAAAGATCAAGCCGAAATGAAACCTCTGAGCAAAATTCAAAATGCCCGTTTCATCGCCCGAGTGATACCTCTGTTCTCTGCCAAATGATGAAAGGAGCGTAGTGGAATTTATGTGGTCAGGCTGAAGAGCAGGCCTCATGGCCTGAGCCTCGACACAGAAAATAAGGCATCATTGAATTGAATTGAAAAAATTTGCTTATTTTGATTTCCTGAATCAATGTTTGTGGAGTTTTCTTCACTGCACAACTTATAATAAGAATTATGGAAGGCACTATAAAAATAAAAACAGTGCTACTGAAACAAAATTGTGCAACTATTTAAATCTTTCTTATTGATACTTGTGTCTCCATTGTACTTTTCAAGAAGTACTTCACTGAAAAAGAGTACACAGATGTTCCTTCCATAAATAAAATATACTGCTAAAAATATGATTGCACCTTTTAGGCTCTTGTCGGGAAGAGACTTGGCAAGAAATATTAAGTGCAGTTAAAAGTACTTAAATTCTGTTACTCTCGTAACAAAGTTCGAAGCTTTATTTCGGCATTGAATATGGAATAAAACTCCTTGAATGTATATAGTTGATCACTCATTGGACTTGAGTAGTCAGAATTCCAACTATTCTTCTAATTTTGTATGGTAACTTATAGAGCAGTATGCGACAAACTTTATTCCATTCATGAAAATTTTAAGGTTTGTCTAAAATTCAAAACAATTTCTCACATGCTTCAAAAATACAGTCCATGATAACTGAGATGTATTAAAAAGTTTAAGAAAGTCACTGTCGCCTTCATTTCAGGGTCAAGGCATGTGGCTGTTCTGGTCTTGAGAGAGAATCTTACCACCAGTTGCTAGGACTTCTTCCACTTGGAATGTAAGACATGATAGTGTTCAAATGATCTTTATCTTTCATCCTATCAACATCCTCTTGCCAGTTGGTTCTAAACTGTTCAACTTAATCACTATGGGGAAAATGTTTAATTTTATCCTGATGTCCAAGTTTAGTATTTTACCTTCTCTCCTGCACACTTTCGCTGAGAAGAAACTGGATTTCTCTAGTTGGAGATTTCATCTATTTCCATTAGAGAATACATTTTTGCCCGTGATAAAATGCATTTGTGCTGTCTCTAGGTTCACTGTGCAGGTTTTTCATTACTTTGAATGCTACATTTTGTTTAAGTTTGTTTTCTAAGTTAAAAAAATTATACTTGTTATTGTACTTGTATATCATTGGGGGAAAGAAATATCTTGTTAACACTAACTTGACAATAGAGCTAATTTAAATCCACACAAATTCATTTGCATGAAGGTATGCTAGATTTTTAGTTTCCATTTTCCAGTTCCTCATTTCTTAAAAGAGAAAATAAAAAAAGTTGAGGGGGGGGGGACATAATGATACGTGGATACTCCATTGTTACAAAACATAATATGCTTTGCAATGAAAAGCAAATAATCATTACATGTTAACAATAACTGCTTATATATTTTGGAAATAAATTAGTTAACAGAGCTGCTTTAGAAATAGTTTTTAAGTCTTATCTCTTTAGTGTTCTTATTTTACATAATAAACTGCATATGCATAGAGCCTTTGTCATAATTCATTCTGGAACACAGAAAACAAGTATGCAGAACCTTTATTGTTGTTTTAAATATTTTCTTGGTGTTATGTCCACAAGATGAGAGATGTACCTAACACTGTCTCAAAACACCTATATTCCAACTTTTTTTTTTTTACCTTGTATACAAAAGGCTTAAATATATAGAAAAGATTGACACGTGAAAGACAAATTACCTCCAAGTAGAAAAACTAAATTTGATCATAAAATGGTTTAATTACTGACTTCAATTAAATTGTAGTCAGATTAGAACATGATGTCAATAGTAGTCAGGACATAAGACATTTCCAACAAAAACTAAGAGGACTTAGCTGGAACCAGCAATCATGTGATAAACTCATCAATGAATCAATTGTAATGATCACTAACTATTTGAAAACTTGATGAGTCAGGTGAAAATATTCAAAGTTTTAAGAAAGAACTAGAGATGGGAACATGATTAAAGGAGCTACGGACATTTGTCTGACAACATGGTATATATCCTAGATTGTGAATATGATAAAGAACAAAAGAAGAATGAAGCAGTAATTTTTTTAACACTGATGATTTGGAAGATTCTGGATAAATATCTTTTAAACTTTTTTCTTACACTGAGTGTTATGTCTGCCAGTGACCTCAGCTGAGATCCCGGTGAGAGCTCATGCAATCACCAGCAGACTGTAGAAGTAGAAATTCTAGCAACTCTGTTTTGTGACACCAAGTGACTAGTGACAGCAGATCAAATCCTCTCTGGGTGAAACAAAACTTATCTGAAGCATGGCCTACAGATTGTGCACGTTTGCCTACAAATCTTGTCTTTATACTTCAAATAACTTATTCATAGAATATTCTATCACAACTTGGCTCCTAGGCAAAACCAACAGTGGCAAAGCTAGAGTCATGCAGTTGGGTATTCTGAAGATCGTACCTTACGTTTTTTTGTAAATCAGTTCCATACATCAAGCTTATTGTTCAGCCCATTGATAACTTGTTTTTTAAAACTGTCGTCTTTGGTATGTTAACTTAGCAGACACTTTTTGATGACCAGTGTACTCAAATTACTGAGCCTGATGTTTTCCATGGAACTTGTGTGAATGCCTTCACTCTCTTTAATGCAATCTTGGTATATTGGTTTAGTGGTGAGTTGTAATTGACATTTACATAATTGAAATTATTGAAGGCGTTGTCATTGTCAACAATACTATTTATTTCAATAAGAGCAGCTTTCAATGGCTTAGCCATCATCATCAGTTTTCTGATACAAGAAAAATATAAAATATAAAATTAGAATTAACAGCGTTTTTTTTTAAATGTTTTTCTTGTATCAGAAAACTGATGATGATGGTTAAGCCATCGAAAGCTGCTCTTATTGAAATAAATAGTATTGTTGACAATGACAATGCCTTCAATCATTTCAATAATGTAATCTTATTCCTTTCACATAATGCTGTAGATACAGGGAACGTTAGATTGAGTTGTATCAACCTAACAGGCTCTTGATATTTTTTTTCTAGATCGTTGTGCAAGATACTTCAGCAACAAATATGCAGGCATGTATTTTGCATTATCAATGAATACATTTGTCAGTTCATTTCAAGGCTCCTCACTGTCAAAGAACGGATATTGTTTTAGTAGTAAAGAAAACTTTTCTGAAAGAAAAAGTGTTTTCTAGGTGGAAAAAAGGTTCACATTCAATAAAATTAAAGTATTCAGAATCTTGAAACCAATACTCCCACTGAGTCACTTTTAGTCACAAATTTTAAAAGAAACAAGTTTTTGTCTTTCAAATAATTCTGATCCTGAAAGTTCATTCAGGGTCATGTCTGCTTTGATGCAGTTTACAATAGTCTCTTCATATCTAACATGGCATATATCTACTGTTTATCTCTCTCTCTACGATATACTACTTGCCTCATGATTTTGTGTTGTTGAGTGAATACAGCATTTTTATATCGTGAACCGTTTAGAAGTTATGAGAGTGGCATAGAGTTGGCGGGACATTCTCTTAACACTAAATCTGTAGCTTCATTGTTTCATAAAGAAAATGCGAACAACAAAAATGATACAAACAACTCACTATTTCCCACAACGTTGGGGCAATGAGGTAAATTTGCTTTAAGGGCTGGGGCGTGGAATTGCAGCGCGGAGGAGATAGCACGCGCCTGCTTGCGCACATGTGTGACAACCAGCCAGTGTCTGTTCACAAGTAGGCTCCCACCTCAGTTAATAGTTCTGCTGATTCCATCCTGTGTAAGCGGGGAAAAAGAAGTCAAATAATAATTTTTTAAACACATTTTCATGTTTTCTTTAATGATTCAGTAAAAAAAGAAGAAAAAAGACACACATATCATCAGATTTTGTTGAAAAATAATTTGGGTATTCTAAGGCTCCCAGATACTCTTCAGCTTCGCCACTGGAAACCAATGCACCTCATATGTGTGGCACTCAATGTATTGAATTTCAATTTGAAGCTGGAGTTCCAATTGTTGCTGAGCTGGAATAGTAATAGTTAATAGTCAGAGACTACAATGAAGCCTACCACATAAATATGATTTTAGTATCATGAATCATGCATTGTAGAAAGTAAGCTAATTTAATTCTATTATATCACTACTTTTTGTTTCACTTGATGAATATTTACTTTGGTATAACATTTTTAGCAAAATGTATAGGCAGTGAAGTACATTTCAAAAAGTCACAATATTGGATATGTGATTATATTACAAAACAAAATTACAGAACATTGATTTCGATATTATTCATCAAAGGATTGACTATTATTATCTCATGTACAATGGGCTGCTACCTGCCCTTTTCTGCATTTCATCATTATACTTAACTTTCGTGCTCTAAAATTAGTGAACTAATGTTGCTTCATGTATTTCAGTTTCCCGAACAAATGCATTTGTCTAAAACTTCATTTAATACCCCATGACTCATTAAGAATATTAATTTTATGTTGTCTATTGCTACATACCCATATTGTTTTCAGGTCTCAATTGTTATCAAGTGAACAGACAAAGGGACAGAGAATTAAAAGAATGTTACCATCTGGATAGGTGAATTCTATAATTATAGTGAAAATAAAAAAATTAGTTTGGCGTACAACTTATTTTGGCAATAGTATATTTGCTTAATATGTTACAAATTGCATGAAATCTACTACATATCATCCTTACATAAATTAAAAGGTACAGTGTAACTCGTTATTTTTAAGAATGAAGGTAAAGGGTTAAATAGTTTCTCAGAAATTCAACTACATAAACAATTCCAAAATAAATTTCCATATTTTATGTACCATAAAATATGTTGTATTTACAATACTATTTACAGTTCTTATAGAAAATGGGCCACTTGAAATATGAAATACAATTCTGCCTGCTAAATAGATGTATCCCCATTTAAGAATCAATAGTGAGTAGTGTATATTCATTCTTATTGAAGTGTTTTACAGAAAAAGACTTTTTGTACACCTGCATAAAATCAGTAATTAACAATTGTTTGTTACAGTACAATATTTTCACATTACATGATCTTCTATAATGTAAATAGATAAATATATATTAGTTACCACAAATTTACATGAGGAAACTGTAAATAGGCATTTCACAATTCCTTTGCATCCCACTAGTCATGTAAAATAAACTCTAGGAAATATATAAACTAGGTTTTGGAAACTGCACAAACAATTTTCTGAAATCTAGGCAAATACAGATAGTTTACTGTATTCTTGATCATGCCATTATTTCTCTTTATCTCTCATAAAACTACCTCTCACTTGGGACACAGAATGCAGGCACAAATGCATGTACTATGTATTCCTGCCACTGAGGGACAAGTCTTTCCAGATTTATGTAACTGAACATGCTGAAAATAAAAAGAACTACTGTACATTTTACATTTGATTTCCACATTTTAATGTGGCACATCCTAGCTCATCATTAGCACTTTAAGTGCATGCAACACATGACAAATTATACAATGCTGCCTGCACAGGTATATCAATATTTCATTGAAAATATATGTAGCATTATGTATAAAGCAATTTTCTTGCACCACTTTTTCCCAGAACAGTCTTTGATGCAACGAGGTAATTATTTTCTCATTCTATTGCAACAATGACACATTAAAGTAAAACACATGGTAACATCAAATTATTCAATAATAACTGCATACATGGCACTCGCCCACTATGAATATTGTCAATAAAACATATGCACTACATGTAGCACTTCAACATATTCTATAAAATTCCATTGCATATATAGCTAATCTTTTTTAAATTCCATACGAGGATTCCAATTGCAGACTTGCAATTCTGAATATCTATCATTGGAATATGTGTTGACACGGTAGTGGAAATAAATGAATAAGAGTAAACCAAAACCCATAAGCACTTATTGTCTGACAATACTGTCAGAGCCAGAAAAAAAAAAGAGGTATTTTTATATTTCATGACTGAAGCGCACATATGCCCTACAAAAGAAAAATTATTGAGCACCTCTGCAGACTTAGTAGATATATTGTTCTTCGTTCATGCAAGTAAAACTTGTCAATACACATTTGCTCTGTATGGGCCAGGCATTGGCATAGGCATATTAATTCCACCCATAGGGTAAGGAGTTGCACCAGCACTACCAGTGACTGGAGGAAGCGGATAAAATGCAGGAGAATTGAAATGGGACACAACTTGTGGTGAGGAAGTAGAAGTGCGTGACAGTATATTTGGAGATCGACTCCTTTCAGCTACTAGCTCTGTCATTTTGTCAGCTTTCACTCGCCGTAAATGCATCAATTTTCTTCTAGCAGAAAATTGCTCCAAAAATCCATCAATTTCTAAATCACCTTCTAAGAATTTTTCTGCAATAGCCTGAGAAATTTCAAGTTCCATAAAAAAATTATTTTCATAAGACAAATCCTAATTTATATCAAGTTTAGTATGTCATGATGTATTGGAACAAACCTCAGACTCTTCTTCTGATTCAGCAGCTGATGTCTGCAATAAAGCCAATGTAGTATCCAAAGACAAATCCGCTGTTTTAGATCCTGAACAATGAAAAACGAATATGAGAAATGTATTTGAAAAATTAAATTAAATAGAAATCCTATTTGCATTTCAAAATAA
Organism: Teleogryllus occipitalis; assembly: GCA_011170035.1. Classification (NCBI taxonomy): domain Eukaryota; kingdom Metazoa; phylum Arthropoda; class Insecta; order Orthoptera; family Gryllidae; genus Teleogryllus; species Teleogryllus occipitalis. Next base: position 689,985 of record BLKR01000004.1, on the reverse strand, counting down.
ATATTTTGTTAATTTGCATTAACTTTTATATAGATTGGGCTAATTTTACACATGATTAGATAAACATTCAATGAGTTGATCACAATAGAACAATTAAAAATTTCAAAGAGGTGTGCTTTATTAAATTTTAATTGACATGTATACAAGTACATAATTAAGATTACTTGACTGTGAAAATGCATTGTCATTTTTATGATGCGGAGGAGCAATTTGAGTTCTACAGATGAACAGTTTATAAGCAATATTTTATTATCATAAGCACCAACTCCTGGTCACTTAAAAAACAAATGTTTTGGTGAGTAGAAAAGTAAAATTATTTGTTTATTGCAACATCTGAAATAATTAATTCTACTGAATTGTCAACTGTCTAAAAGGCAATAAGATATTGGGAACAAGAAGTTAATGTATCAATTTAAGAAAAAGGTTTAATTTTCTCTGCAAACTTTAGTGAATATTAATAATGGAACTTACTCAATTCTGCAATTTTACTCTCAACACTTTGACATAACTCTTCCCCTTTTGCACTCAAGTCTTGCAATCGTTGTTTGCCTTCTTGAAGTTGAGGTTCTTTGGCAAGGTTGAATTCCGCTAGGGACCTGTTACTAGCTATAATCATTTCCTTTTCTGTTTCCAAATCCTTAAACTGAATCCCCAAAAACAAACATGACAGCAAGCGTTACGAAAACCCATCGTTTAAACTTCATTTGAATTTGCAACACAAAATAAATTTCAAAACAATACCTGTTTTATGTCTTTCATTAATTCTTCAAATTTTGTTTCATCGTTCAATATATCTTTTAGTTCGTCGCTACTCAGATGGGATATTATGCCTAGGGCGGCAGGATAGTCTGGTTCCGGGAAATTGGTGTACATTTTGACTACAATTCACAACTAATTCAAATTACAAGCCAAACGACTCGGAAGACGCCAAGGAAAACTGATTTAAAGCAAGTATTTCACAGCCCTGCACAGTACCACAACGCACGTATGGAAAACGACTCACAATGATATTGATGGAATAATGAATCAGACTGAGATCTAAATGACGAAATCAAGAGCGCCAATGCACAAAGTATTCAATGTCCTTTGTCTTCTTGCCTGGATATTTAAGTTGAAAATCACTGTTTTACTTTCTAAATTATAAGATATACCAAACTATAATTTTAATACAACATATTTGTCACGGTATATGTTCTTCAGTTGTTCTATGACAGACATGTTTAAAATAACATCAGCTGACGGGAAGAGTGGAGCTCGAACTCTCGAAGAACATAATAATACAATGCAGTTGTGGCATTGTTTTTATTACAACTCATTATAATAGTTTTTGTCGTTTTCTTTAATGTGCCCGAACTCTGTGCGGACAGAACAACAATGTGTGAGGATTATGTTTTAAAAATGTGTTCAGTCTTTATATTTTTGGTGAAAAGGGTTGATTTAATTTTTGATAATAGTTATCGTACGAATTGTTTCAATTGATTTGTTTCAAGGAAGTTGGATAGCTATGCGGTCTCATGGATTACATTGTAAATCTCTCTTATTTCTAAACTCGTGTTCCCGTAACAATGTTTGTCTCAGTTCTCTCTCATTCGTCCCTAAGCATAAACCAGTGACGTCTGAGGACATAACATTGATGAAGATATTCTTATCATCAAGCAACAAAATTCTTGTGCTGACGGGAGCTGGCATTTCTACTGAAAGTGGTATTCCGGACTATCGCTCAGAAGGAGTAGGTTTATACGCTCGGAGTACCTCAAGGCCTATTCAATTTCAAGACTTCGTAAGAAGTACGCAGCTTCGAAAACGCTACTGGGCGAGAAATTATGTTGGATGGCCGCGATTTTCTTCTATTTTACCCAACGTCACTCATTTTGCTTTGCGAAGATTAGAGAGTGAAAAGAGACTAAGTTCAATTGTAACTCAAAATGTGGACGAGTTGCATCGAAAAGCAGGGTGCAAAAATATTGTAGAATTACATGGTTCTGCTTACAGAGTTATTTGTTTGCATTGCCGTTACGAAGTTCACAGACACATGTTTCAAGAAACTCTCAATAATTTAAATCCTTCAGTTAGCATTGTGCCCCAATCAGTAAGACCAGATGGTGATGTTGATCTTCCACAGGTAGAATACCGTGTACTTTAGTTCTTGCTATAACTGTAATTACTAAGTATTAAAATAAACATTGGTGTGTTTCAGGATTTTGTTGAACAATTTGTGGTTCCAAACTGCCCTGAATGTTGTGGAATTTTGAAGCCAGATATTGTATTTTTTGGGGACAATGTACCAAGAGAACGTGTGGATTTTGTTAAAAATCTAGTGAATGCTTCTGATGCTCTGTTGGTTTTGGGGTCTTCGCTTTCTGTTTTTTCTGGGTACAGGTTTATTCTTCAAGCAGCAGAACTTAAAAAACAAATAGCAATTGTTAACATTGGAGAAACTAGGGGTGACAAACATGCTCATCTTAAAATAGATAAAAATTGTGGAGAAATATTTTCAAATTTGTTTGAAAATGAATTGACTTGAAGATTAAATATAATTTTGAGGAAAAAATTGTTGAGTGTTATGATAAATTTGACTCTTATCATTTCTGAAAAAAAACTTTTTTCCTTTCTTAGATTGCCAATGAAAGTATTATGTCCAATGCCTACTCCAGTATTATGTCCACTCCAGTTTGATTGTCATCTTGGAGTAAACCCTTGTTTAGTCCTAACTTTCCCAATTCCAAAGTACTGTCTTTCAATCTCTTTCCTTCTGATTTCTGTTAATATTTTGTGTAATCAGTGCTCCTTGTTTGTGTGATACTGCTGTTCTTTTCTTTGTAATCTCACACCTACCTCTTGGAAAAAGTAATTTCATTCTTTCTTAATTTTGACTCATTGAATTTGATTTCATGATTTTCTTTTTCATTTTTCTTTGGTGTTTGTCCCATACCACAGTGTGAGTTTGATAATTGAAGAGCTAAGGGGCTAATTGGGGGTGAATGTGTTAACTCAAATTTGTGCAATTGTGGATTATGTAGTGGAAACTTGTTATAGGAGTTTTTTATCAGTTCTTTTTTTAGAAATTTTGGATGAAAAATTACAATGTTTTGTGAAATATTTATCAAAACAGTGAATTCCGTAGTTGGATCCTTTTTGCACTAATTTTCAAGAGTGGTTGATAAAGTTAATAATAACTGAGAGAATGTTATATACATATGTTTCAACAAAAATGTTCCCCTCAAATATCTCCTGAACCATTGCAGATATTGAGATGCAGTTTTCAGAGAAACATTTGTAAGAGAAGAGCGCATGAGATGCTGTAATAGAATATGTTTTTATGGTAGAGATATTAACACCTTAATTTGTAATTGAAACCCCATAGATTTCTTAGCTCATGGTAACAAGCCTGAAGTGATGAATTTAGAAGTATCAGTGGCTGATCCAGGGCAGGAGGCCCCACGGGCCGTTTCCCCGGCAAAGCAACCTAATTTTACTCAAATCAAAACAATTACTGGATATAGATCTTGTTGCGTCTCAAGCAGTACTGTGATAATACTTGGAGATTCTTTTATTCAAGTTAATTTCAACAACAACAACAACAACAAAAAATTATGAGAGAGGCTGTAAACTGAAATTGCCCCCATCCCCTTCTCTGAAATACTTTCTGGATCCATCCTTGATCAGTGTAAGAATTGACAATCTGTGGAGTGGACAATTTGACAAATAGAAAATGAATACCATCTTCACTTACCCAACAATATGAATGAATTCTAATAATACCCTCAAGAATGTTTTCTTGTTCAATTTTTCTGATTTGGTTTCCTTCATTTGAATTTTTCAGCATGTGTAATTCATAAATGCGACACAGTATAGATTAATAGTGTCCCTAACATGAATGTACTAATTCTTCTCCAGCGGGGGACCGATCCCCGTCCATGCGTCCCCTTCCAATAATGAGTGCGCATAGTAAACTACATTATTTTGAGGTACCTCTTTTGAGTTTTAACAACGCACGCAGAATAGAGTTGGAACGCTAAGGCACTATCGATCTTCTGCGCATGCGCAGTTTCGCTTCAGTTTTGTGCATCTGCGCCTGCGCAGAAGATCCGTAGTGCTAGCCGCCATGGCGTGCACAAACTAATATATCCTTATATATTAGTTTATAAGGTATATATTATATATACCTATAAGGTATAATATATCCTTATATAGTAACTCATATATATATATATATATATATATATATATATATATATATATATATATATATATATATATATATATATATATATTAGAACATTTTTATATTCCGCTCCCACCTCGATGAAAGACGTGATACCATACTCTGTGTGACACCGTGTTGCAGTATATACTCTCTGCCGTGTTGAGCCGTTCTCTAATGTTGCGTTGGTCGTGGCCATGCGGAGTGGCAGAAGAAAGCGGTGCCAGAAAGGAGTTGTTGTACGGACATTTTAAACTACCAGACTATTTATTACAAAAGCGCAATTAAAATATTCTGCACAAACGTCTGATTTCCGAGTCGAACAGCGTACCGAGTTTTGGATATGCGCAAAAAGTTGCGGTGATAAGTATATAAAACACGCAGCGACAAAATCCAAAAATTACAGAAAACTGTTTTTATAGGAATTATGCTTTGAGACTACAACTGTAAAGGGACTATTTATTCTGAATATTATGAGAAACGCCGATTTTCTTCTCCTGAATGAGACAGCCTCTGTTTCAGGGCATATCGCAATTTCCACTATTCTTCATTTTCATTAAAGAGCAAGATGTTTTGCTCAAATCTCGCAGTATTTCACTTTAAATATAAAACCTTGCAGCTTAACAAAGCTGATAACTTGGCTGCCGGTAAATATATCGTCCTTAGGTCTGCAAAGTATTGTATGCACCGTCGGGGAGCGCCCACTTCGAAACCTCCCTGCACCGGATGCGCGCGTCCACGGCAGTCTCTATCAGACTACAAGACATTGCCGTGGCCATGGCTGGCCGTGCTCTCCCATTCATGAATCGTGATGCAAGGAATCCTTTCACCATGGTTTCACAGCTCGTGCAAGGAAAACGCAAAGAAAGAATGACCATGGAATGACCTCACAGTGTCACCTCGCTTTTCTCAGGGCAATTCCAGAATTTTAGTAGTCGTTATTTGTAAAAACTTAAAAATGTTTAACTTGGGGGTAATAAACTTACGTAAGAATTCGTCGCTTCACGTGTATCATGGACAAAGAAACAGTTCCATTTAAAAAATTAAATTATGTTGATACTTCCAATATCTGCAATGTTCTGGAGATATTTGAGGGGATTAGAACCATATAAATGATAATTGAGTGTAACATTTATTTTAAATGGCATTTTTTTCTGAAAGTAATAATTACTGTCTACTAAAATTAGTTAAAATATTAATCAGTGAGCAAAAATTATAGACTACCTTCTGTTGGAAGGAAAAGTTCTTTATATGTTGTATCCCAGTGTATTGTTTTACCACCTGGCTCTGAGCTTGTTAAAGCCTTCCAGGAAACATTAGGAGTTAAATAAAGTGACATACCACAGAAAGTTTTATGGTACTACATTTTGTATCTATTAGAAGGCACATCAATATCATTTAGACCATGAAAATATTTTTAAAAAATCAATTTTTAAGGGTTAATAATTCAGGGAAAATTCAAAAAACTCCAATTCTTGGCTTTCTGTGTTAACATGTTCATTCATTAGCTCATCAATTGAAATTGTAATTTAGTTTTCCTTTATAGCAACTTGATTGCAAAAATTTTAATTGTATGACACAATTTTTAGTAATTTTATTCTCCTTGAAATATTTTGCCATATCCAGTCACAAGGCTGAAATTTTTTAACCTTTAATCTTAAACATGTGACCTCCAAAGTGTGAGCACCACTTTATGATCTTCAAATCTCTGCAAAACAACTTTATTAGATGTTCTCAAATTTTTTAGGTTTTCTTGTACAGTGAGTTTCAAATTTTTAGATTGCTCATGGACCTGATACAATTAGCACGTAGTGTTGTTAGGAAAACAATTTCTTGAACTGCTTGATACAGCAAACACCAACCCGAATGGCCGAGGTGGCTAAGAGCATGTACCGACTCAGTGCTTTGGTCTAAAGGATTGTGAATTTAGTCCCGCTTTGGGCATGGTTGTGTGTCCCTTGTCTCTCCCGTGTGTGTTGTTGCAGAGGGCCTCACGTTCTGCTGATCCCTGATCAGAGGAGCCTGCAAGTGTGTTGGTGTCTAGTGTATGGCTGAATATGTGTCCCATTGGGATGTAATGGGTAACCCACTGTCGGCTGGATAAAAACCCTAGTAAAAAAACCACCTTTGTTGACAGTGTGCAATATGCAAAAAATTTCTAGAAGTAATTGATCTCAATATTTGATGCATTGTTCTGGATTCCAAGAAAGCAGTAAACTGTTATACTAGATCTCTGAGAAACTAAATTTGTTTCAGCAGAACATGCCAACCCTTGGCAACTATTTCAAAATGCATGAAATTACATGATCTTGTCACATCTTTGCCACCCCAATGAAATCACTTTGTAGTCTCAGGGACCACAGAACCCTGTTTGATAATCATTGATTTAGACCCAATCTTTCTACTACCTTGACAATGACTATACTCAGATTTTTCATGATTGGCCTGCCAGACATGCATGAAAAAGGGAGAGGGAAGGCAGACTTCAATAGGGTGCTGCAATGTCACCACGTGAAATGCTGCATCTCACTATTAGAATCTGCTTTCCCTCTCCTTTCATTGTGCGTGTTCTTGACTGGCTACTTTAGAAAATTGAAGTATAATCACTACTTCCTTCATATCTTTGACAGTTTCTACTTGTTTTGCATTGACATCTGCAAGCAAAGATACTCAGTCCAAACTCCCATCCTTCAACTTCCCTATTGTCTTTTCCACTTTTCCTAAGATTAGACAGAAAGGAGTTATTTGTCAAAAACTGAGGCCTTTGCTTCCAGTATACTGTTTTCCTCACTGTAAGCTGATATAACATGCAATTGTAATAAAATATTACTGAAAGAACAATATCACAATGTATCTGTGAATGTAATAGTCGAGATGTAATAAAATTATATGGTCACTACAAATTGGGAGAAATAATTCTTAAAACCTATTATTTGCACATATTCCATGTATTCTTTTTGATAAAAAATTTTACAACTCAATTTCTGATTAATTTACACCAATTTTAATAGTAATGCAACTGATCTAAATGTGATAAAGAAGCAAGCTGAAGAATTGAACGACTAATTCAACAATATAAACTAATCAAGTTTCCTCAGAAAGAATGCAAACTGTTTATTGCCTTTGAGGAGAAGAGTATGAAAAATATGAAACGTTCAATTATGTTACACTATCTACAATTAAGCAACTTGCTGTTTTATCTAAATCCCTGTGAATTACTTTATTATCATCTGCATGGAATCACAGATACGCTAGACAGTATACATTTCTATATCACTAGAAAAATAATTGAAAAGCTCAGTAATTAAATTGAAATATGCCATTGGTCCCTATTGCATGTAAATACATAACTTGGAAACTCAGAGCAATGTTTTATTCCAACCCATCTTAAATTATGAACATAGGTGTTGAGTAATTCCATGCAGATGATAACTGATTCTACCTTGAAATACAGTTCATAAAATTCAATACACCATGGTAATACCACTTGTCTCTCTGTCCGTATACCACAAGTTTTTTTTGTTTGCTTTTTTTTTTTACAAAGAAATTGAAGTTATCTTCAGAATCTTTTCTTTAATCTATATAAAATGTCTTTTTACACTACATGTTCATCTGAAGTAAAATGCATCTGGAAACTAAATTATGAACATTATGCCACCTGTGCACAATTTCAATGTATGCACTGTAGGTGGGAAAGTCTGGAACACATATGCTACGCGATTTATATTGGGGTCGGTTGAAAAACGCTGTACACAGTTTCTTGAGCAAACTGGAAAGCTAGATTGAGTAGCAATGCAATGTCATTAACAAAAAACAGGTAACTAAAGTAATGCACTCAGAGGAAATAATCTGCTTGAGGCTTTTTTGAAGGAATTCCTCTACTTTCTTGGGGAGCAGCTTCAAATATGGTGAAGTCACGTTGTAAATGTTCATTTAATTCTAAGATTGCTGCAACATTGCCACATCTGAAAAAAGATGTCATAAATACAAAATATTATCAATAACAGACATCAAGAAATTCATACCCAATCAACACTAAACTTACCGATAACAATAGTTGGGAGCAGACCAAACAGTTAGGACAGTTTCATTGAAATGCCATTTGTATCCTTCCATTACCAGTTGATGCGCTCGACAGATCATGTCAATATCATTGGCTGCATTGAACTGTGATACAACATCTGATCCAAATAGGTATCCAGCACCCCGTGGGCTCACACCCCAACCCTGTGTGTCTAAACATTTACATTAAAATTTTTATCAAAATGCAATACTGTATCAATAAATAATCCAGATTTTATGACGAATGGATCTTAATAACAACCTACTTTGGATACATTTTTGCAGCTAAATGTTTATCAAAGAAAGAAAAAAAAGAAGCATTTATGAAAGAATTGTCAATGCTATGAAAGACCTCCAGTGAAATATAGCAGTTGTTAACTTATAAACATTCTCTAAAATATTTTTTTTTACATGTTGGAACTGCTTAAGTTTCTCTCTACATGATTTCTTAAGATAAGTTATCATTACAATTTCTACGAGATTTAGTTATTCCTAACTAGTGTCCTCTAATTACTTAGACTTTGATAATTTTTTTTAAGCAAATCAGATTAAAATTCTTTCAATAAATACCTTCAGGGTCAGACCACAGAAGATCGCACATTGGACCATCATGAGGTACTTCTTGCTTCCTATCAATAGTGCGGATCTGGTCCAATGTTTGAATGGATGGAGAAAGCCCACCATGAACACAGAAAATCTGAAGAAGGCACATGTATAATTGCAGTTTCATTAATTGATTTAAAAAAACAAACTCAGGGCACCCATTACTTACCTTTCCATCAATGATTGCAGATAAACTTAAGTAATCAAAAATCTCTGTGCAGTATCTCCATACAGTAATACTTCCATATTTCCTCAAACATTCGTCATAGAATCCATATACTTGAGTAATTTGTCGAGATTCATGATTGCCTCTTATTAATGTAATACGGTCAGGATATCGTACCTAGAAAAAGGAATTTTAAGATAAATAACAATGCTTAATATGATACTTTATTACACATTTGACTGTTAAATACTTTCAACCTACTTTTAATGCTAACAGCAACAGAAAGGTTTCCACACTATAAAAACCTCTGTCTACAAAGTCTCCCATGAAAAGATAATTCGTTTCTGGAACATCACCACCTACTTTAAATAATTCCTTCAAGTCATAGAACTGACCATGAATATCACCACAAACCTGAAAATATGGTAGATATTATAATTCGAACTATTATTAAAAACAAAGAAAGAACACGCCGATTTCATGAAGGTACAGTGCACTTACTGTAACAGGAGAATCAACTCTTTGAACATTGCTTTCCTCCACTAGTATCTCTCGTGCTTTTGCACATAGTGCTTTCACTTCCGATTCCTTGATAATATCACATTTCTTTAGTTGTTCTATTTGTCGGTCAAGATCACTTGTTTCGCTCATCTCCGCAGATTCTAGTCGTAAGAAATAAACAGGATTATTTCAGGAAGTTATACAAATTCACATAACCTTGTCAAAATTTCAACGAACCACATCACCCAAGTTCACCAACTATTATCAGCAAAATCTACACAACAATTTCAATGTACCTATTGAAACGGGTGTGTACATGTACAATATTTTTTACCTGTTTATTTCCAGCGAAATAAGAAAATTAAAACAGTCTCTCTAACAGTCAGTAATGTCACAAATACTGTACGTATCTGTACACCATTACTATCCCAGAAAGCCCCACAAATGAAAAGTAAAAAGCCAAGGTGCCTTGCTATTGGCCAATTCAAAGACACTCACCAATCAGAATGTACACATCTAAGTCAGTGCCTTCTATATATTTTCTATATTAATTGAGTGTCCTTTGAAGCATTTCATTCAGAATTTTCTAATTAATTTCGTTTAAAGTAATACTGTTTTAAAAAAATTCCTCTCAAATTTAAATTGATTGATATTCTTTTAATTCTCAAGTAAAATACATTCCTCGAATTCGGCAATATCTCGATGTAAACAATGAAGCGCGCAGGCGATCAATAAGGCCATGAGGCTTTCGAGGTTCCGAAGCATCACGGGAAGGCATCGCAGCGGCATCAAGTTGTAGTGATCTGTCAGTGCTATTATTTTTAATACTTTTTATGATGAAGTGTTGATATTTTGTGCACTTGTGCTGTGTAGATAATCAATAGATATCTTGTGCGTGTCAGTCAACATTTGGATTACATCTATAATGGGAAATATATACACCGTGGGACCAAATGAGGCACTAATAGTATCAGGCAAGTTTAACTTGTAAATACATCACTAAATTAGTAACATGTATTTGATATGTTGACCGAAAATTGTGTAATAAAACGGAGAATGTAATTTTACAAGTATAAATTTTTAGTTTTTTGAAAAAGTGTACCTGTCCACACGTTTTTGTAGAGTATTTACTAATCATTGTACGGTTGAAAAGGACTCTGGATGTTTATTTCGTTTGCGACCCGATAGAAAAAGTGTCAGAGTGCTGAAGATTAACAATACGTTTGTAGAAAGAATGGTTATTAATCTTTTTATAGAATTTTCGCTGAGCGCGCGTTTCACGTAATGGGAAACTCAAATGGGCGAGAGTCAGATTTTACAAGTTTTGGCCATACATAGATTCTATTAACTTTGGAATTGAAATATTCTTGACATTGAATAATTTTTATCAGACCGCATCTCTTTAAGTGCCGCAGATGAGGATGTTACAATACATGTTGCGGTAATAAAATAACTACTATAAGAAGCGGTACGTTCGAAATGGGTTTTCAGGGCGCGAACTTAACCATGTGTTTGTGGTTTGATATTTGATGGTTCAGATCAGTTCGATAGATTTTTTACGAAACATAAGGGTGCGTCAGACACGTTTTAGGTGAATATTAGATTTCTCTTTAAAATCATTTGATCTAATACGTCTAGGATATTGATTAATAATTGAGAAAGAAACTAATTACCAGTGTTTCATTTGTCTGATCCACCATCACGAAATTTAGCTATAGCAAGCGATTTAGATCGTTTACATAGAAAAGGGATGATTTATAACATTTAACGTGGTAGCTGTTGATAAGGATGGGAGGGGAGGGTAAGAATTGTGGAAGAATGACGGCTGCACGTGACCTCGGACCTGTTGACTTATCCTTGGTCGAGAATAATAAGAGGAAATTATTTCTTCTGGATTTTCCTCCTTGAACATTTAGTTTTGAAAGTTTAATTCTTAACGTTTCATCTACTTAGACTGCATCTTCATATCGAATTTCATAATGCAAGTAAATATGTTTAATTATGATTTAGTAGAAATAAAGTTTAACACTAAATTCTCTTAGTTTGAACGCATCATTTGACTGCTCGAATAGGTTGGCACAATTTGAATTTTTTATTCGTTCAGTCTAGTCTCGTGTTTCTGTCATAAAAATCTGCAGGATGTGGCTGTGGACGAAATTATTGAGCTGCATCGAATCTCTAAAAACAATTAGTATTGTTTCAATCAAATAAACATGTACGTACAAGTGTTTTTAGTATTCATACATCTTGTGACCAGTATAATCTTTGTGAGGAGTCAAGAGCATAGTGAACTCTTACCCTCTTTAGAAACAATGTAGAGAGGAATTCTTTACTCACATTGCGACATATCACAGCCTTATTACAAGGTTCTGCCGAACTTCGAAGAAATTTTATAGAACATTTTGAAAGCATCGAGGTGGCCAATATTGATACGCAAAATGTTATTCAATCTGATTTTAAATCTGCTTTAATATGTTTAAGATCTGACAATAGAGAGTTTTGATTTGATTTATTTAGTCAAAGAAGAGTAAAAAAGTATGTGACGTACGGGGGAAAAGTACCACCTGCGCATGTTTTCGAACGAGTTCGAACTTGTTTTAGGTGATTTGAACAGTAATCCGCGGAATTTTAGTGTAAACCATAATTATTTAATGATTTAAGTTTACAATGTACGCACAGTAGATTATAAAAAAACAAGTTATGTTATTACTATATTCAATGGTATACTCTGAAAATAAACATACAAAAATATACAACACGAAGAAATAGTCACACTTACATTAACAAGAAATACTTAACCTACATCACGTGCTACCAATTTTGTGCTGTTGATTGCACCAAAGTTATCGTGTGACGGTCACATGTGGTGATAACCCGTTTAAGTTGGGGTCTTGAAGATTCAGTTAATCAAGTAATTAAAAAAATTTTACGTATTTGTTTATAGACTAATAGAAAAGTTTGATATGGAAATGGAAGCCCTATGGTACGTACTTAGTTTGCTTTTGTACGAATCTCTACTCCTGTTAATATATCTTTTACATTTATTTCCCCTGGGGCTTTTTCCTGCCGACAGCCGGTTACCCTTTATGCACCAATGAGATGTACATTCAACCATACACTATTAAAATTAGACACCGACACAATTGCGGTCTCCTCCGATCTGGGGTCAGCAGAACGCGAGGCTCTCCTCGACAGCACTTACACGAGAGACGAGGGACAAACAACCATGCCCAAGGCGGGTCTCGAATCCGTGACCCTTCGGACCGAAGCGCTGAGTCAGTACGCTCTTAGCCACTTCGACCATCGTTTATGTTGACGGTGAAAATTGAAATTCAACTAAATCTTCTAGACGCTCTTGAATTGTTTTGTGGAAGGGCCCCTCGGCAGCGTAGCCTCGGCAGCGAAGCGACGCCAAGTATAAGGAATTGCAAAGTACCACTGAACTGGGAAATCTTGCAGTGAACGTTCTTCCGGGTCCATTCATTCTGTTTGTTGCTCTGCATTTCGGAGTCTCGCTTGACCTCGTCTTACGCGTGTTTTTCGGGCGAGTACTGAGAGCCTGGTTGCGTTTTCCAAATAGTGTCGAGCACTTGCACGTCCGCGAACTTGCGTGTGTCGCGTCCGTTGCTGTCGCTTGCGGCGTGGTCGCTATCCGCGCGACCTTCCCTTACTGTTACGAAACTTCATCATGACACGACGGCGCGGCGGCGCCGGATACGCGACGCGAGGCGAGATGGCAGTGCACTAATGTTCGCTGCGGGCTCTCAACGGGTGGGATCCTACGTAGGTTTCGTGCGAGAATGCGAGTAGCCACGCGGGGACCTGAATTGCGCGTAGACGGTGGCCTCTGCTGCACGGACTGAGCTCTACCTCCTGAGATAGGCATTGAATTGTTAGATACCTAAGACTTGCAGAAAAATGTATGAATAATAACTGAATAAGTTTACACCATCTCGCCTCGCCGTAAGATGTGATCCCTTCAAGTTTCCATTCTCTCAGTTTGAGTATTGCCTCGATTCATTTACGAATCCGCATGGTTGTTTTTTGTGAAACCTCAGCAAATGGTGCGTATTTCCTTGCCAAACGTATGTCCGTAGTTATCAACGCGAGACAGTTTTCATCAGGAGTCTGAATCAGTGACGGAAAAAAGAGTCGCATAAAATCCTTATAAACTATTTCCCAATTCCCAAGTAGTTGATATTAAACACATGGACGAGTTCTTACATCAAGTCAAGTAGGACTATTTTCTGCTGTATAACTTTGTATACGATGAGAAATATTAAAAAGTGAAACATTTCAGTAGTAATGATACTGAAGTATTATAATCTTGTTTATAATATAAATAATCTCAGGTTATAATAATATACTATCATGCGCGCAAAAATTGAAAGAAAACTATGCAGCATCCGATCTTTTGAGAGCTATGGTTTCGTTAGATACCTAGGAATTCGGGAAAATTAAAAAACAATGCAGCAGTTTCGATTTTGACTGAAAAGTGCAAATTTTGAGTGGTTTTCCTCGTGTTGCACGTACAGACTGAAGTGTCACTGCTTAGGACAGAGCTGTCGTAACGCGACAGCAAAACTCAAAGGAAGAACACGACCGCCATTAAATATGCTATTTTGCCTTTTACGTGTTGCGATAGGAATCATAAACTTTTTTAAATTCTCTGTATGCAAAGTACTGTTGTACTGTTTGAATATTATAGAGACTGTTTTTCGTGAGGACTGTTTTGTTAAATTATTTAGTATATTGCAGTGTTATACGAGAGAATTCAGTGTACTAGGGTAGTGTGCTTGCTACTTTTCAAAAAACCATTTTGTGTGGTTTTGTTCAGTATTTTTGATGTTGCATGCCATTATTATTATTATTATTATTATTATTATTATTATTATTATTATTATTATTATTATTATTATTATTATTATTATTATTATTATTATTATTATTTAACGGTATAATTTTCCTCAGGCAATAGGACTTAGTTGGTGGGAATAATTACTAAACAAATCCATCAATATTTGTTAGTGTGCTGAAAAATGTATATTTCATATTATTAAGAAATATGAAGTTTTTTGGGTCTTTTGCCCTCGCCTCTATCAGTTTTTATGTAGTATTGTTTAATCAGATGAAGTTTATCAGTTGAAGATGGTCCCTTGACATTGCTTCTTTGTAGTACTAAATGCAGAAACAAGACAAAATTTAAAGCCTTTCAAGTACTAGGGAAGGAATGAATAAATGGTTAAAGATTTTCACTATAATATCTCGAAATAATTCATCAGATCACATATGTGGACATTTTTTGTTATTATTTACTATTGTTATTATTTTGTTATTATTTACTATTGTTCATCTTCTCAAGTAGTACATCAGTACACCTAAGAGTGATGAGTGAATATTTATGGAATTTAATGAAATTCGAAACATATTATTAATTGTATATGATATTTATATTTTACAGTAAACACCTTTTAAGTGATAAAAATATGTACAACTATTTACATAGTAATGTACGTATAGACTCACGTAAAATACCAACATTTCTGACACAACATTCAACATTGTTTCATGAGCATTATTCAATTCATACATCTGTTCGCTGTTAATTTTTTAGCTTTGCAGTATGTGGTTGAAATGGTCAACCACGAGGTAAAACGTAACGTATTCGCAATAAACAATCCACCAGATATCTTGTTACGCAATTTATCTTTATATTTAAAATTAAAAAGCATTCGGGTATTGAAATTACTGCATACTTTTCTACTCTACAGAATCGGTTTCGATATCTATGAAAACTATTTTATTCAGTTATTTAATTTAAAATAAATAATTTTAATTTAAGTTCTATTGTTTTCGAATAAATTTTTGTATCAAAAGTATAATAAAATTAAAATCCCCATGAACATTTCGTAAAAAACTCTCCTCCCCAAATTTGCCATCAAAGGCAAAATAACAATAACTGTAACGACAATAACCAAATTTATGGGTAAGATCATTCACCTAATATACTAATTATGCAGTGTTTGTGGCCCTGTAAATCGATGCTTCGAAATTTCAATTTGGTGAATTCTTTCCTTACTCTTAATATCGTTTGTTTCTGTCGTCCGCGTCAAGATAGTGATTTGCTGTAGGTTTGCCTCCATTCCTCACTGCCACTCCTCTTCCCCTAAGTCACCCCACCGCGATGCTCACCTTCCCCAAAGGAAACTGTTGCAAGGGCAACTAAAGGAAATATTGTCCATTTAATTTAAAATCACGTCAGCAGAGGCGTCCAGAAGTGGGAGGGGGAGCAGGTGGGGCAATTTGCCCCAGGTCCCGAATTTTTTTCATTCAAAAGAAACGAAAAATATATTTCTCTAATCCAAATTTAACGCTGTAAGTTATTTCTGATGCACGGAGAAATGAATTCTGTTATTGAATTGGGGGAGGAGGGTATTTTTTGTTTGAAATGAGGGGCTCCCTTGGATCAACTGCCCCAGGCCTCTGGTGTTCTCTGGGCGCCCTTGCATGTCAGCATAATGTTATATTCAATTGTCTGTCAAAACATTAACGAATCATCATGGTTTTCCTTTCTAATATTCATTGCTAGTGAAAAAATAAGTAATTCATTTAAAAAGTTAAATTTTTAAAAAATATTTCGAAAACTAAAATTATTACAGGTGATTGCGTAGGCTCAGCCACCACTACAGAGACACGACTCATCCCGGATATCCTAGATAATAATAAAAATATAACAAACAATGCCTATTCGGCATATTTCATGCCGCAGGATTCCTCATTGTTGACCGAAACCGGAATTTCGATATCTTGAGCCGTTTAGAAGTTATGGAGATGACCCATAGTTGATGGGACATCCGGTATTCTAAACACAATATAAATGCTTCCATATTAGAATATGTACTCGTTTATTTGCATGTCGTCAATTTTATTTATCTTTACTGTTCATTCTTTTTTGTATCGACCATGTTCCGATCCCCTGGATGGCTGTTTCGAAGGGTTTGTACTGTGCTCATGGTATTTTGCGTCCCTGATAAGACTACGGATTCCTCTACCCGAATAGTATTTCGTTTTACATGAAACTACTAAGACACGATGGGCGCAATTGGTGCATTGGTAATAGGCAAGCTATCTAGCAAACGATCTCATAGGTCTCGCGGGATCGCTCCTCCTCTGACGACGCGACGCTGTGCGTGCGTACGTCATACCGTGCCTGGTCGTAATCCTCGGAAAGAAAAGCATTTCATAGCGCGCTTATTTTTGGAAATTTGACATACATGCAGAGCTTGACACTAACCGGCACTAGAAGCATTGACTGGAAACTGATTGTGCCAAGAATGTTTGGTTCGTTAGGTTCGTAAAGGAAAACAAATTTATCTGCGATTTTATGACATTTTGGAAGCAAAATGTTCTTGAGTATGCACATAAAGTTTCTTAGTGTAAATTTCTTAGTGCAAATAATAAACAATTTACATGTTTCTGGTGTGTTTCTGATACGAAAATTTTTGCATAGAAAGTATTTTTTCAAACCAACTTTTGAGTACTTATTGCGGCTCAGCCATTTGAAATATCGTAGGAGTTTATTAGAGAAAATGTGCCTAAAATTGTCTTAAGAGCTATCGAAGTTTCCCCTGTGGACCTCCAGTATAGTTGCGCAACCATGCAACCTAAACACGAGCCGCCACTACTCGTAATCTGTAAGTACATTTCTTAAATGATACATTGGTGCACAAGAAAAGTGAAACATTTAAAGACTTTTCAGGAGAACCGCTTTATTTTGAGCAGAACCGTTTATTTTGAGAAAGAGATTTACTATATCTGTCGGCTATCTTATGGACTATCTTAAACCATTATTTTCCTAATAAAAGCAAACTTTAAAGACTTTGAATTATAAAATGACTATTCTTAACATTATAGAAACAGATATTAGGCGTTAATATGCGAATGTCGTAAACATCACACCGTTTTCTACCACTATTCTTAACATATTTCTTAAGTAAAAATAATCGATTTTTGAGATGTCATTTTCCTTGAGCCCCCACGAGGAGATATAAGCAGATGTTAAGGTGACGGTTTATTCTTTTTTGTTCATTTGTATAAATGAAATCATAAATTTCAAGCTGCATTTTCGTTCACCACATGTGCCTAAAGAGGACTCGGCGACACGCGATGGCGGCAGAGGAACGTAGATGCGGAGGCGCCTGCTCTGCAGGGCCTTGGGCTGAAGCGCGCTGCCGCGCAGCCCGGCGCTTGTTCTCGCCTCGGCTCCCGAGGCGCTGTTATCGCGCGGCGCTGAAGCCGACAGCGGCATGCGGCACGCGTCACATGTGCCGGGCTGACGTCACTCGCGGAAGAGGCCCTGCCTTGTGAGCTCCTCAACGCTCCGTGTGGCTCCGCCTCACCCGAACAGCCGCCCCTGCCTCTTTCCTCTTCACCGCCCGTCTTCTAATGAAATGTGTACCAAGAAATCAGTTCGTCGTCTAGTAAGCAGCGTGTGGAAAGTAATTTTTACAAACCGGGACTAAAAATTCTTCCGAATTTCTTTTGCTGCTTTGATCTAATAATTGTTTTCACACTGACAAACAAATATTGAATTTAATATGAAATTTGTCAGAACGCCATGGGAAAACTTGCGTATAGTACGGCCGTCATTTTACAAGTGATGGCAACATTGTTAGAGCAAAATCGGGAGATCAACATTGGATACTGCTTCTGTTGATTTGATAACTCCAAATGTGGAGGCATAAATCATATTCCCTGTTTCATGATCCCTGATGAGAGTTAAGTTGTTAATGTCGGGTGTCATTGCGGTTGCGAATTATTTTTGTTCGAATGTGTGGTGCGATAAGGTGGTTCTTGTAGTTTGCAGAACTCGTTAACGGGGGCGTGCTTTTTTCGAAGCTGGAAGGAGGCTCGGCTGGGCTGTGAGGTGACATCGGCACCTCGAATTCCGCGTGAGAGTGCGATAAAAAAAAGATTTTAGAAAATATTAATAATTCTAGTTCGAGAAGTAAGTACTTGTATTTTTCGTAAGGAGTCGTACTTGATATTTTTTCTTCTACATTTGTTTAGAACATTGTTCTCTTCTTAATGTACAACTATCATGAAGATTCATCTGAAACGAAATACATGAAATTTACGCATTCCACCCTTATAGCTCTTTAGTATTACAAGATCAAAATAATTAAGAAAATTGGTTCAACACCATCCGAACAAATTATTATGGTTACGCACAATCATTATTTTTCTCTGCTATCTGTTGTTACATTAATATTTTATTATTGAAGCGGTTAATGTTACACTGAACAAATTTGTTCCCTCGTGTGCTTTTGAAAGGTAAAAATGGGCAATAGTATGTGTTTCCGCTTTGCAACATTGGGCGGACGTGGTTTTGTGATAACACATATTCGGTCAGGATGTGATTCTGTGCGAGATGACGGAAATCGGGCCCGGCTTTGCGTGGCGTTTCTGGCGGGTATTTTCTTGTTAATTTTTATTTTAAATTGTGCCGTGTAAGTTAAAAATGAAAGAAAATTTTAAATATAATACAATTGTCTGGCTTGTCCATCCCCTGACATAGAAAGTTACATGTGATAGTACTGATATAAATAATTTATACTAAATAATAGCAACAAAATTGTTTAATTTTAGTATTATTATTCTTTTGGATTTTTCCCGTTACTACGGGGTCGGCGCTAAATGGGTGCGGGATCATTTTTGTATCAATTTTCGTACACTCCATTTGTTTACAGATTTGACTTCGGTTTTATGGTCGGATGCCCTTTCTGACGCCAACCACAGGGGACACACAAGCATATTATATAGAGACAACACACACAATCACGAAACACAATCATGCCCGAGGCGGGATTCGAATCCACGATCCTTCGGTCCAATTGCGGCACGGCACTAGTGCCTTAGCGATGTTGGCCAACCGGACCGACAAAATTGTTTAATTGTAGTAAATTGTGTTAATCAAAACGTAACGATTCATGATGCCGGAAAGGCAGTTTAATAATTTACTTTTTCACTACTGTAGAAGCCTCGAAACTCCCAAATCACATTTTTTCTATAATTCTTCCAGAATATTCTTGAAGGATCCAGCTAAAAATAATGTCAATCGATTGGTGTTGTCCAGAGGAATCGAGTGAGCTATCGATTCCCAGCGTGCGTGTATATGTGTATGTGCATGTGCGTGTGCTTTAACACTCCCCCCCCCGCCGGGCTTAGGTGGTTTTTAGACGCTTAAAAGAACTCAATGGGTATTTTACAGAATTCTCTTAGAATGAATTCTCTTAGAAGGATTGGAAAAAATGGTCAGATCCCTGCCAATAGAACGAGGCGCTGTTTAACGCACGGACACACGCAGGTTACTATATCTGCATGTAATATATTACATGCAGATATATACACACAATATATATGTATATATGTATATATATATATATATATATATATATATATATATATATATATATATATATATTGTGTGTGTGTGTGTTTTTTCTGTGCGCTCGGAACAACGTTAATACGTTCAGGGGTTCTGAAAGTGTCTAATTGGAATCCAGTCATGAATATTATTACAAAAATAGGAATAAAAATAAAGTGTTCATCCACCGTGACCTTCGCAATCTCTGGCAAAACCTATAAAGGAGTGAAAAGTCATGTGAGCAAGTGTCTGGCCCAAATAAGACATTGTCCGCCTAACATCTGCAATTTGTAATATTTAAACGTATTCGAAATGACCTTTATTACTAGAAACTGTAAAGAATAATACTATTGAATGATATTGCAGTATATTGAATATATACGTTATAAATAATTTATAATAATTATAATTAATGTATAATTATTATAAATAATTTATAATTATTGTAAATCGCAAAAAATCTGTTTTACCGCTTGTCTAATAAAGATAATAAGCGCTGAATAATACTTGAATGGTTTTGCTATAAAAAATCTACCAAGAAAAAACGTAAGGATAAGTGTCTCATACAATTTGAAATTTATAATTTAAAAAATCTCTTAGATTCAAAGAATGATCAAATGTCAGACAGGAAATACCTACCCCAAATGACGGACAATTTAAAGTACCTACTCATTTGGGTATCGCACAAGATTTCACATCGTGGTGAAAACAAAATCATCTAATTTTCAACAATTTAATTCCTCACTGACATCTTAAATAGACACAATAGAGCTCCAAGTGAATTTAGCGGGTCTTTACTGTCAAGAATAATCTCTCATTCACTGAGTCACTAGTCCATCCCGGTGGAATTCGCGAATACGAGTCAGCGTGAAAAAGCATTTTCATTACCTAGCATTCTGTAGCATTCCCATGTTGTTTTTGAATAGAAACAATGATACAAAGGATATTTAGACATAAAATTGCGCTTCTAGAAATTGCAACGGAAACGCGCTAATTACGAAATCTCAGAAGAGTAAAATTGAGAAGTAAAAATGTTCTAACATTCACCATCCGATTTGAAAACGAGAGATGAAATCCAGTTTTATCACGCATCTTTATCAAACATCTAATACAGACATTTGAAAGAAGTAGCGTACAATTTGCTGGGTTCAATAATAAATGTTGTTAATGACTTTAACTGTAAATCTTCTGAAATTAATAACAAATGTGTCAGTTGAACACTATCAAATTAACTTCTTACATTGCGAGTTTTCGGGAAGAGAACACAACGATGGAGAGGGCGGACGGAAATCGCGGCTCGGCCACGTGCTCGTGCAGGGCGGGGCTGAAGGGCCGGTGGGTTGTGGCGGCAGCGTCCCATTGCCGCCGCTTCGAGTCTATAGTGAGACGCAATAAAGCTGCCGCTGGCTGTGGGCGGGGCGGTTCCGCTCAGCAGCCTCCGAGCTCGTTCAGCGCGTTTCCGCTTCCGGCCATGTGCGGGCAGCGCTCGCAAGAGACATTGCGCCGATGATCAGAGGGATTGTTTGTATAATATCGTCATAACTTAGCAGACATGTCCATCGCCAGTGGATTAGAATTGACGTGTGTGTGTGTGGGGGGGGGAGGTAACAAGTTTAGCTACTTTAGTGTTAATATCTCAATTTTGGACCTGTCTAACGTTGCATTCCCAAGCCCTTCATGAATATGATCGAGACATCGATAGTCCAAACATCGCACGAAAATCGAGATACTAACATTTACGAATAGCAGAAGACTTGCTTGTGGCTTGAATGAGTTAAATTGTTATTGCTCCAAACCCTTCAATTGGGAGGAGGGTTCATGGAGGTTAGCTAAGGCCAGTGCGAATTCATTTGCTGCCAAGGCTCTTGCTTACGCTGTAATCAATTAAATAAATTATTATTATTATTATTATTATTATTATTATTATTATTATTATTATTATTATTATTATTATTAATTATTATTAGACCCCCGTGGCATAGGCGGTTGCGGGAACCATTGTCTGCGTCAAGACTGCAGGTTCGAGTTCTGCGTAGGCATGGTCGTATTTGTGATTGTCCCTTTACCTCTCATCATCTTATCATCTCATAATTGAAACAGTTCAGTCAAAAAAAAATGGGGGGAAGTCTAAGCTCCAGCGAACTTAAAACGAGAGAACGATTGAAACCCGAATTTGCACGTTGGCAACACTGCTACTCACGTTCCAAAGCGCTGTGGCGACCGGACTGTGTCCCCGCTGCTGTCGCTGCCCCCTTACCCGCCCTCGTCCTCATCCCCTCCGCTCCTTCATCCTCGCGCTGCCCTTCGTGAGCGCGGGCTTATCGCCCCCGCGTTTCCACTTCGCGCGCCGCCGCCCCTCAAAAGCTCACCCGCCCCCGCCCCGCCCCACCCAGCTACCCGGCGCACGGTCAGCGCTGCTAAATTTAAAAACTCCCTCTCTCCACCCTCGCCCTTTCTTTTGCTTCGGGTTCCTGACCAGTTCCAGCGGCTCTCCGCCACGCGGGTTGTTACCGCCGATTGTTTGAGAAGGGCGCCCGTTTCTACCTGTCTTTGTTAGCAGTCCAAGGCGGCCCACGTGGGCGATAGCGGCGTTCTCCTTGCGTTCCTCAGCTGAAGAAAGGCTATGTATTTTGTTTATTTGTGCAGTGAATAACAAAATAAATTAAAAAATGATCGCTGTTTTTTTCTTTTTTCAAATTTCGTTAAGTAACAAATGACGTGCTTATATTTCTTTCGTTAAAAATCTACGCTTTCAGTATAGGAAGTTTAGGCGCTCAGAGATATAAGGAAGTTGTGTTTTAGCAATGGTGAATGTTTTTTCTCCTCTTGTCCATTGGTGACATGAACAAACTTACTTACCAGAGTTTACCCGTTAGGGGCTGTCCATAAATTACGTAACGCAAATTTGGAGTATTTTGAACGCGCGATTGAACCTCCCCCTAAATTAAGTAACGCTTGTGACAACCCCCAGCTGTTGTAAATGCAAATACTGAAAATAAATTATAGCTCAGTAAAAACATTATATTCAATTTATTTGTGTTTATTAAAATGAGTAATTTTTACTTCCTTGTCCTTGCATCGTAAGAAGAGAAAGTATTACATTCGTGTCACGTTAAACGGCGAATTTTCGGCAGAAAATTTCTTATTGTCGGACCCTTGTAAGGAAAATGTGGATAAATTGTTTAATTAGAAATTTGTTTTTCAACATTCACGATTAAGTATCGATTAAGAAGTGACACACTCTTGGTAAGAAATTGGCTTTATATTTCATTATGAAGAGTCAAATTATGAATTGGAATGAATTTCTTACTGCGGTTACATGCCGTACAATTCTTAACCTATTATTTCACATACATTTTCTTTCAGTGAAATAATAAACGTTCTACGATGAACCTATTATTATTCTAAAGAACTAAATCGCTTCTAATAGTCTTAGTGTCCGCAACATGAACTCTTCCGCTACAATGGCGGCGACCCAGGGTTGCATGATTCTACTGAGAAAATTCGCCAGAGGAGGACAAAAATCCACCCAATTCCGCCAAATACCTAAGTGGTGAAAAAGCAGACTCTGGCACTGCGCCTGGTAATTTCAAAATAGCTGCACGCTCATAGGATGTTTAAAAGTAAATACCCTCGCGCATAAAGCCTACCTGTCATAAGCCATGGATACTTAGAAAATTGTACAGCTTTTATAAAAGGTTGGCACGATTGCATGCCTGTTCAATTAAAAATAAACAGGGCTCGGTCATCTGATAAAATAACATTTATATCTCATAATATATACTCGTACGAATTCCCTCCGTTGTACGAATCCTCCCTCGTATCTGCACATTTGCAATATGTTCTGAACTAGAAAATCTTGTGCCTAGGACATAATCTCTCAGACGCCAATTTCAATATTTGTACAATTAGGAAAAGGTGGGTACTATTGATGATTTAATATTTAAGAAAAAGTATCGCATCGCCCAAAATCCACCCACAAAACAACCGATTCCGCCCATGAATTCCGAACAACCTAACACGTAATCTTGCAAAATGCATTTTCCCCTGCAAAGTCTACGCCGTTTTTTTCGCCCAGTCAATGAATTTCTGCCCAATACGGCATCCCTGCGGCGGACTCCACTTTCAGTGACAGCAGCGTTCTCAGAGAGTCTTGTTTTGTTTCCTACGTCTTTAGTTTGGAAGGAGCTCTCGAAAGGACACTTTTATGCTAGATGGAGCGGGCGAAGAGGGAAAAGTAAGTCAATATTCCCAGCGCTGCGAAAGGCGTTGGGGCCAAATTCCAGGAATTCTCTCTTTTCCTGCAATGAATCAGCTCTTGTGAAACGCAGTGAGCTCTGAGTAGGCAGGAGACAAAACTACTGAGAAGCCCTGACGTACGCGCGTCGGCTATGATGGTGAACGTTCATTCATTCCATGTGATGAGAACAATTCAAAAGTGGTAAAGTAAGTTTGTGGTTAATAGTTGACAGTGTTATCCCGCACTGCACTCTGTATCACGCTGCGATGTGAGTACGTGCAGCTGAACTCGCTACTTTACTCGCATGCCCGATGTGAATACGTGCTGCCAATTCAGAAAACCAAGGAATACCAAATAGTCTAAAACCATTGCCTCCGCTTCATCACAAAAGCTCCATGATTAGCGATGGTAGATTTTAGCACTTTAAATTTTAAAAAATTGCATTTTGAAAACAAGGTTATAGCATTTTATGTCTTTATAAAAATTAAGATTTAGCATTTTGTAGCATTTATTGAGAAAATTATTGTTAAGGTAGGACTCTTTGTGATTAAACAATGACGGATTTTTTTTGATTCTCCCTATAAAATCAGAAAATAAAGAGAAACCAATTTAATATTTCGTCATTTGTGAACTTCAATAAATAAAAAACGTGAGAAGTAACGCGTGAGCCGTAGGCGTAGGGTCGTCTTCTAAAGAAGACGACCCTTGCCTTCTCCGTACAGCGAACAGAGAAAGTTGAGTTCCGTCAAGATGACCCGGAGCGCTCAGGTTTTCAGGATCAGATTTTAAAATTATTATTATTATTATTATTATTATTATTATTATTATTATTTACTTTTTGTCTCATCAGTCATAATTATACATTAATAAACATGGCCATGCTCAAATTGAAATGATTTCAAACATCAGTATGTTGTTAATGTCGCATCCCTAGTTTGAGAGCGAACACGAAGGAAATCATAAAATGCAGTTTAGCAATTATTTCGCAGATTCACAGCCATTTCACACGTTGTACGCGATTTCGCATTTTATCGCAGATTGAAAACCTTCAGAAATATATTACGACGACCGTAAAACATTCAATTACAAATTTTTGCAGCGTTTGATAACATTTTGCAGTTTTAGCAATTGCTAAATCTACCATCTCTATCCATAATTCATCTCCAATGCACTTCACAAAGAATTTGTTAGAACCTTCAATCAACCACCACATCATTTTTTATCCTCCAACATCTTCCAAAACATCTCAAACATTTCCAACGAAAGATTTATTTCCCCCCTCTTAGACTTTGCCAAAATCTTACCCACAAAACCGGTATTGAAAGCAATTTCCCGTTCCGCATAATCCTGATGAGATCTCGATCCAATGGCTATACCACCTTAGTAGTAAGGTAATAATTAGGAAATTTTAAGTAGTTTTTAAGTAGTACGAGCAGTTCAAGCAGTAAGTTTATAATGGTTATTATACACTAATCTTTTTATTGTTCAATCCTCAAGAAAATCAGAACGAATAAATAAACGTAATTGTCACGCGACGTTGAAATTACTCTGAAATTCTGTTTGGAATAACATTGATAGTAGGATTCAATGACTTTAGGGATTTGTTTCTGTTCCTGGCCGTAATCTAGCCCCAGTTGCCCCTGTAACCCCTCTTCTCCCCCCTCACCCCTCCATCCTTCCGCATCTCCATGTCCTTCCCCCTCCCTTGGCATCTCGTTCATCTATCCTCATTTCTGTTCCCTGCCCCGTGGAAGAGCGTGGCCACGAGTTTGCGTTTTCCACGGTACGATGCAATGAAGGTTAGTTGTACGGTTTGTAGGTAGTGGCATAAAACTGACGTACAGAAATAGAACCTTCAATCGGTTGTTAGAGATTGAAGTACAATGTAAATACAGCAATATCGTAAAAATTTTCAAACAATAAAATAATTGATACCTGATAAAGTCAATGATCAAGTTGCATGAAAACATTACTGATTACCTCATTCAATTAATCATTCTTTCCCATTTATTCATCCTAACATATTATTTAACGTAGCAACGAGTTCGAATGACAACCAGGCCCATGAAGATGGTGAGAAGCATCTGCGTCACTGGGGACGGTGAGAAGTATCGCGACTGAGGAAATCGAGAAGGATAATCTTAGGGTTAGCCCATGTACACTGTTTTCGTTTCTTAAGAAAGTGAATGAAAATATTACACAACTAATCAGAGTTTCTAAATATTATTTCCCTACACATCACACAGAAAAAAATTCTCAGAGAAAAAATGTCACAATGTTTATTTTTATTTTGAAAATAAAAAAATTAATTTTTTACTGTACCGATCTAGTTTCCATGGCAATTCACAATTCTTTTATTTTTTTATTGAAATTCTTCATATTCCAAACTCATACGTACAAAAGCACACTCATTCGATTAGGTTTCTGAATAAATAATATTTTTATTTTGTTTCCAAAAATTCTGATTTTCAACTTTTTTCAGTTAGTAAAAATGTTTGAACAGATAATTCTTTTGTTAATCATTATTATTGAACCGAGAGTAATTATTTAGATTGGGTTTATAGATCTTAAATATAGACTTATTAGTAATTTTACTGAGTCCATGCATTCATTTTCTGAACTCTCGTTATTCTAGTAAATAGAGACTGCAATTAATGGAGCATTCGGTAAGTAAATGCACCCTTTGTGTTAATTGAACAACGACGAAATTAACTGTTTGAAGAAAATTTAATTAGATTTTTTAATGACAAGTGTCTTTTTCGAAGAAAATTGTTGAGTGACCACAGATTTCGTTGAGTAAACATACCCGAAACTACATAGCGTACCTTCATAGTTGAGAACTGTCTTGTAAATTGAGGCATAGTTCTTATCATATTTTGGAACTTAGTGTACTTATGATCTCGTGACTCGAGTATCGGGTGGAGATAACTCGCCGTTGATTTGAAGTCCTCGAATTTCGAGAGCTCTGTAAACATGTCTGTGTAACAAGTTTATGGAGTAAAATCGCTGACTTTTGGAGAATACTGGCTTTCCAGGCCTAACTAAGACACGCTTTTTGTTTATCACGTTGTGGCCGTTTGTGTGGAGTAGGGAAGTTAGCTTAAATGCAACCAAGTTGAAATAAACGTATGCAATGAGTCGGTTAATTTTCAGTAAATTACTTACAGTGGATTAATAAAATTGAAGATGCTTCTAAAGAAAAAATTAGAAACGCATTGAGAATAGCTATGCGAATATTGTATACCATGTCATGTTTTTTGTAACATGTTCAGAAATATTTACGTTCTTCCACAAAAATGTCGTTTCTTGTGTTTGCTTCATTTTTTTTAAATCGTTAAAATCGGGTATTTTGTTTTTTGGACCCTGAAAAGGCTTCGGGTATTGTAGGCGCATTTGCAACAATTTATAACAAACTGACTAATCAGGGAATGCGTGAATGGCCTCAAGGTCACTGCACTAACGACATTATATTATTACACTATTACATCGTCTTACTCTGCAAAACTTCACGATCCACCGTTGTTCCGTGAGTCGACGTTGCGTAAAGAAAGTCGAACGTAATTAACACAACGAATTTTAATTGTGGAAGTCATGGTATTGTACAGATGGAAAAAGAAAAGCAATATTAGAAGATGTGGGAATAAATTAAAATTGTGACCAACGAGAATCAAGGATTTTTTTAAATTTTACATTAAAAAAAAAAAGTTAAAACTGTCTATGACGTGCTATGGGGAGAAGCGAATTCTGTGCATGTTTTCACAATTCTGTGATCCCTACACCAACAATAAGTAATATTCTACTTGAATTTTGAATTTAAAAAAGTTCATGGTTGGGTTTCAAAAATTAATGAATTCATGATTTTTTTTCAGTTATTGAGTAAACTCGAAATGTTATTTGTGTCTTCTGTTATTTGATGTGACACATAAACGACATAACAATCCATAGTGCGTTAGTTTACGAGTAATTTCAATTTGGAAAATCATTATGTGAACTTTAAAAACGGAAAAACATTCACTCCTGGCGTGTACGTTATTTCCTGGCTTGGATGTCACGTATTCTTCTTTCAGAATTTGGCCTCCACAGCACCTGAAATGGAACCGCGCGACAGAACATTTTACCTGTACTTTCGCCCCTGCACTTACTTCTCATACACTCACTTCCATTTATCCCCTAATGTGCTCATTTAGTTATTGATTGATAGATTTACTCTTTTATTTTCGATTCATTTACGTATAAACTCATTAACTTAATTACTGTTTAACTTATTGTTTATGCATCTAGTTATATCCTCTTCAGTCTAGGCTCTAATCATACTACTAATCAGTACTACTTTTCCACTCCTTAATTGCCGTTTCCCTTACGGACCTAAGGTATCCTAGAAATTGTTCTAATTCTTTCATGATATGAAACTTATCTCTTAACATGTCCTGGATAAGCGTTACATTTCTATGTCGGAAGTAATCGTTGCCAATTTCCATTCATTTTCCTTTCCATCTTTCGGTTACTTAGCAATTTGAAAGGATGTGGATCCAGTCTTCTATATCATCGCAAAACACAGATTCCAGTTCCATTTGTGTCGTTCAATCTGCGTTGCATTCACCCCCACCCCCGACCACAGACCATGCGTTAACCCTTTTGCGTCCCTCCATTCATGTAACTGCTGATCTGTGCGCGAGCAGAGATTCTACACGTAGTAGTATTCTGCATGTATTAGTATGACATCTGCGACTCGGAGCACTTTTAGTAGTTTAATATTCCTGTCTTAGTAGCGTGCAAAGATACAGATACATCTTCTACATTTCACGCCAGGATTCTGTGTAACTTATTGTTTTATGTAGCTTCATAGAAAAAAATCGAAGGGCGTTAAATCAGGAGACCTCACAGACGGATTAACAGGACCTCATGCCCCATCCGACGATTTGAAACGTTAATCATGATTTGTGTGTTTCTTTTTTTTCCTGACCGCATTGGAAAGTAGTAATATAGATTACCTATATTATGAAAATTGGACATTCATTAAATCAAATGGTTGAATTTATTTCTTCTCGTTAATCATGGTGTCTTTATTTTCCTCGAGATTCATGACTAGTTGTAGGGGTCATGATTGATCCGGTCATTCGGATTTAAAAACCAACAACAATAACAAAAAAACATCTCAAAGGGATTTAACCAGTTCGCATCATAGCATGAATAGCGGTAGTTGCTCGGTAAAGCTAGATTCGAAAATCAACAAGCCTAATGCGACTTGCCTCGATCCACGTGTGCGTGGAAGTGCACGAGTAGGACGAGGAGCGGAAGTGCCAGAGCATGGACATTGTACATGACAGTGTGTCCGTCGTATTGAACCTCTTCGAGTTATTGATTTGTAAACATTTTTCAGCACATCTTGTATATAACTCTCTTCGGAGTAATGTTAGCGGATTCCGAAAATAAAAGCAGAAGCTTTGAAATGTGACGTAGATGGGTTAACACCTTAATGAATCATATTCCGTTCTAACCTGTCTCAACGTTCAAGCTTTGCGCTTATATCAATATTGTGAGACCTTAGTGCACAAATCGTGAATGTTTCATTCCTTAATATCTCTGAAGAAGTTTTCGAAGTGCTTGCTTCGATCCGCGGCCTCGCGACAGCGCCTCATGGCGCAGCAGCGCGGCATTGGAAGTTGTTAAACGTATCTGGAAATAAAGACCGGAGAACAGTCGGTTAAAATAATGGGCCATGGTACCAACTAATAATTACCTTTATCTTCGTAAAAAAGTTATTAATGGGCCAAAGGCCCTCGGATTTTTTGTTGCCGCTGGATCATTAGAAGCAGCTAACGTCGGTGGTACACAAGTCATTTTAATTTTTACGTAATTTTCTTGACATTTTCGTATTTTCCTCCCATAATTCCATCCATAAGAGACAATGTAACACCATTCAATTGTTTTTATATTTCCCTCGTAACCACGATCCTCTCGATCCAGGCGAATTACGCAGTGTATATCGAACACCGTATCGAAGGCAGTAACAAGCAATAACGTATCAGTAATTTTTTTTAAAATTTAGGACGCTTAGATTATGATGCCGATGGTTTATTTTTTCGTCTGGTCTGGGATACTCTTTGTAATAGAAATGGGTACTAATAATGTTGAACATCCAGAGGATTTTTCTGCTGTTAGCAAAGACCCGAGTCAGTGAAATTCACAATGGGAATAGTGTTTATTCACAGGATCTCTTCTAACAAGGGAATGCTGCAGTACACGTGTGCAGTGCATGATATTGCAGTGTATAACCCTGCAATAAAATAAATATTGTAACAAAAAACGTCTTCAGGAATTCTGGAAATAACATAGAATGGGCTATGTAAGTGGTACATCAGTTCTTTACATACGAGTACCACGAATATAAAAAAATTGCTGTTCCATAATTCGACACCTAAATTGAAAATATTCAATAGCGGACGGCCTCTTTCGTGAGTGCAAAGCAGAAACGCATTGAGAATTTAGTTGAAGCCCGCGATATGAAATTAAGCGGGATATCACAATCAAACATATGTATTTTTCAGTCAAAATAGAAGCCGGTGTTTTATAGTATAACCTAAAGAAGTCAGACGTCTCACATGGCCGAAGGTTGGACAGGTGTTCTTTTTTTTCTCCTTGACCGCATTGGAAACTAGTAATATAGATTACCTATATTACGAAAACGGGACATTCATTAAATCAAATGGTTGCATGAGAAATGCTCCTTTGTGTCAGCCATAGTTGTTTTTCTTTAGTTCAGCGTTATCTTCACCTCGGGTTTTGAAGCAATTAACATGAGAGAATGCGACTAATCTCGCGTGTCGACAAATGTGTCAAATCTGCACGCATACTGTCTTTCGCTTGCACGATTTATCAACGAGAAGTGACAAAGATTTGAATGGTCTGGCGATGATAAATAAAATATTGTAGTTTCCGGCGTCTGCAAGTAAGCTACAGAAAAGCGCAGTCCTCAAAGGGTTGCGGGGCCAAGTGCAACGGCCCCGGCGGCATCGGCGCGAGGGGAAGAGGGGCCCGCTCGCCCTCCTCTCTCCTCCTCCCCACTCCTCCCCGCACAAGTGGCGGCGACGCGACGCGTCGCGACGCACCCGCCGCGGGGGGCGCCCGCCGTGCCCCCGGTATTGATTGGCCCCTGTTGCTGCGTGCGCGGCAGTGCGGGCGAACGCGCGTCTCGCCGCGCAAAGGCTTTTGCCCAAGGGATACGCTGCACACTCGCGAACTTCGCCTGTGACGGATGGGGTTTCTGTGTGATGCGATGGACAGAGGCAGAATTCAGTTAATTCTTAACATTTCGATTATTTAAAAAAATATTTCATTTATTCCTATTAAAATTGTTAATTACTTGTAGTTTCTTGGAAATGATTTTAATTCTTACAAAATAATACATGATCTTAGAAATATTTTTATGAACTATTTTTAAATACATTTTAGAAACGGTATTAACAAAAAACACCATGAAAACTGAAAATAAATATAATATTCTTAATGCAATGAAGCAAGGTTTTAGTGACGAGTACAAACAGCCTGTTACTGAATTAGAGCTACTAGATACAGTCCTCTTATTAGTATTTAATGAAAAATGACGTTTTGTTTGGCGTAAAGAATAATATAGAATACGCTAAAGCGTATTAAATACTGTATTTGTATTAGGCAGTGAAGAAGAAGATTATACTTGGAACTTTCCTTTATGACGGAAGATATTAAGTTACTATAACATTTCTTAGGTGACAAGAAACGAATAATTTCCCCAATCTTTAAAAATGGGGTCAGTAAAGTTTTTCAGAATACTGTGGGGAAAGTAAAGTTTGATAGAAATACCGTAGTTACGCGTTGCGGAGATGAAGTAAACAGCTTGTACGAGTTTGTTGTGTCAGTTTGGGGGCAGAGGAAATTCCATCTGATTTTGCAACCATGCGACACCACGTGCTGTTCCCATCATGCCTCTCATCCGGAGGATAGCGCGCTGCTTATTTCCTAATTCCGCTTCCGCAGCAGCTGGCCCTTTCAGAAGTTGGCAAGCCTGCATGCAAATGCGCGCGTCGTGGAGCTGCCTAGTCAATTCCGTCCCCTCTCTCCTTCCCCCGCCCCTTTGTGGTCTTTGCCTCCCCCGCTCTGACCATGGACCCCCCTCCCCCCCACCGTAATAGAACTATTGCACGAATGAAAGTACCAACAGAGTTCCAAAATGCGCCAAATGTTGAAAATAACTGAAAGGCTGTTAAAATCAAAGATGTTATGTAATAGAACATACGCGGTTTATTGCGTATTGCGTATCGCGGTTTATCGTGATCGGTACATACCGCCTCCGAAGACAGACGACTCAGCTTATTATTGGCCCGGAGGGTGTAGCGGTTAGAAAAATGAGTTACAAAAAGAGATACAGTTTTTGATTGATTGTTGGCGATTTCGGGCGCGTCAACTGATAAGGATATTTGTCCCGTAAGTGTAGTACATGTTCCCTGGGATGTGGTTGTGGTCTTCCCCGCTGGATGCCGAGACCTACAGTCGGCTAACAGAGTTTTTCCCAATCAGGTATCTCCCGCCAGTGGGGCTCCGCCTCAGTCGAGACATGCTGTTAAGTTCCCGACGGCTAAATTTTTTCAGATACACCGCTCTGATTGGGACATTTTGAATGTATAATTAAACGCTATTGGTTTTAATTTCACGAGTGTAGAGTAGTCGCTGAAAATTATTATATCAATGACATTATGCTTGCGAGACGATGAACGTCTAAAATTAAAGATTTATAACAATAAGAACTAGAAAGTTATTACAGTGAATTCCCGATTTCCCAGTCCTGTTATGGTACTAATAATATTAAAAACAAATTGCGTGAATATTTAATAAATGCGTGTACAGTAGTTCACAATCACGGAAATCAGTAAATGTTCTAATTAAATAAAGAAAACAGTAGAGGACCCTCAAATATAAGAAAAAAATGAAAAAACCCCGAGTGTGTTCAACAAAAAACAGTGAATATCTTCATAATTCAGAGTTCGATACAAATATTATTATTTCTGTATGATGTATGGACCGACTTTTATTTGTTTGTGATAGTGAGGAATCTATATTTTAACATGAAACGAATTGGGTTATGTCCAGTGGCGGCTCGTGCTCATACCATTAGGGTGTGCAACGCCTCTCTTCTCTCTCCCTTCCTCCCACCCTCTTCCCCCTCTCTCTCCCTCTCTCTCTCTCTCTCTCTCTCTCTCTCTCTCTCTCTCTCTCACACACACACACACACACACACACACACACACACACACACACACATGCCCATACATATAGGTATACATTACAAACATACACATGTATTCATTAACATAAATAATGACAATTAGAAACAAGGCATCTTATGAAGTTTGATAACATGTTGAATTGTTCCATTTATCATCGAGGGTTGACCGCATTTCTTTTCACAACATCCGTTTCAACTTCTCTCGGCAAGGACCCCTCCGAAATATTTACTACTTGTGTCTTGTTACCGCATGATTCGGCACTTCCACAACGTTTTTCAAAGGGTGTCAAGAAACACATTGATTCGGAACTTTTTTTACTCGCACTTTTCCTATGGAGTATTTTCTATCAACTCGCTCTACAAATTTAAGGTTAAAAGTAAAAGTTTCTATACCCAGTACTAAAAAAAAAAAAAAGAAACCGGATTGTTTGCCATCTACGCTGACTGACGAAACACAAAGTCTGTGTCGCTTCTGTAAATGCTATTTATTTTCAGCATTTTTTCTGTGACTTTTTCATTGATGTTATTTTAATATTTTTGACGCTGTTCATTGTCAGTTGTGCAAACACACTTCACAGAAAAACGAACACTCTAACTTCGGTTTCTCAAAACGCATTAAAAAGTAGTCTCCTACATACGTTCACACAATACATTTTGGTTTTCACATGCTTAGGAATGGATTTGTAATTGCAACTCGCTTTAAAATGTGCAAATAACATTCGATTAACACAATACTTAAGAATGCAACACTGCACAGCAATGCGTTTGCGTTCCACGCGCTACCGAAGAATTGCTTTGGAAAGGGTGAGAGCTTATTTAAGTGGAGAGATATCTCACACTTTCTTCGATCAATGCCACACTTCTCTTAAAAACTTCTGCTAGCCGAGTGTTATATCTTCACAACATGTCAAGGCACTTCCAGAGGTCGCGTCTGCGTAGTAATATCCGCACGGTCCGGAGTGTGCTCCAACCGCCCATAAGCCACCATGTTTCCCCTCTTTCCCCTCCAACCCCGCGGGAGCCACCGACTCCGTCGGCTCGTTCGCATTTGCCGTGTGTGCTCTAGCTGGCTGTCACGAAGGGCATTGGCGGCGGACTGTCAATCGCAGCATCCGAACGGCGCTTGTTTTGAAATACAATGTTTCGGAAACGCTCTGAGAGGACTTGTATTCCCCTCATGTTAAGAAATGTTTAAGAAACATTGCACCCAATTATTTGGGTGTGCACATGCGAACGGGCGAATACCCACGAGCCGCCACTGGTTATGTGAGATAAGAAAGTGGGTAGAAATATTGTCCCAAGTATCCATGTGTATGTTCTGTGTTTATCCGCGAACCTAATCAACAAAGCATTGCCACTGCATGTAATATTGCACTCCCCTTACTATTTATATTTCTCATTTTTATCAAGACGGAGCATTTATGTTTATTGACGATAAGATAAATTTTCTTACCTAGTTTCCTCCTTTGGCGATATCATTGTATACTTAAGCCAGTGGTTCTCAACCGCCGTTCCGCGGAACACTGGTGTTCCGCGAAGCTGTCCCAGGTGTTCCGCGAAAATTTTGAATATAATATAATAAGAAACAGTAAATTTTTTTATTACTATAAAATAAATACTACATAGTTTTGTTAATTATTTGAAATTTAGCAAAAATATTCAATATTATTCTAAATTTTCGCGGAACAGTCAATAATATTAACAGTGTAATTATCGAACGACGCAGTTACGTCGTTTGGAGTTACTCCGGGGAATACCACTAAATTTCTAGTGTACTCGATAACGCAGGGAGCGCTACGTAGTGTTGATTTCGTGCTGTTTCTCTTTCTTCGTACGTAAATAACAAAAGCGCAATTTCGATCTGCGGTTCAGCCATAATTTAATATAAATATCTAGTTTTCGTGAGTGTGTTTTTTATTGTATATATATATTTATATTGTTGGAAATTGGTAAGATGAAATGCAAGTTGTGTAGTTTTAACAGTATTCTTATCTTTTTTAGTTGCTTATTTTAGCATTTATACAAGACTTTTAAATCTGAAATATGGACACATTTTTGAAAAGAAAGACTGAAAGTGAGGTTAATGTTGGGGCGAGTACAAGCAGGTCTTCTTCAATTGAAGGAGATATGCAAGGCAACAAAAATGCCGAAAATAAACGTAAAAAGATATCCGAATCAGTTCGGCATTATTCGGAAGAATATCTGAAGTTTGGTTTTACATGGAGCGGTAGTCAAGATGTTCCTATTCCGAGATGTATTGTATGTGGTGAAAAATTGGCTAACAGTGCAATGGTCCCAGCTAAGTTACAGCGACACCTTTCAACAAAACATTCTTGTCTAACTTCGAAAGGTAAAGATTATTTCGAAAGATTGCTGAAAAATCAAGAAGTGCAAGCAACATGCTTTCGAAAGAGCGTTACAATTTCGGATAAAGCGCAAATCGCTTCTTATAAAGTGGCAGAACTAATTGCATTGAAGCAAAAGCCGCATGATATCGCAGAATCGCTAATTTTGCCCGCATGTTTAGAAATTGTTAAGATTATGTTTGGCAATGAAGCGCAGCGAGACGTCCTAAAAATTCCCGTTTCGGACGATACGATAAAAAGAAGAATTATAGATATGTCAGGTTTTATAGAGAACGCAGTGACGGCGAAATTAAGTACAAAAAATTTTGCGCTGCAAATTGACGAATCCACTGACATAAGTGGCAAAGCCCAATTAATCGGATTTATTCGCTTTGTTGACGACACTGAAATAATAAATCAGTTTTTATTCTGCAAGGAACTTATTGGTCACGCAACTGGAGAAGACATATTTATTTCAGTATCATCTTATTTGGAAGAATGGAAATTATCCTGGGAAAATTGCGCAGGAATCTGTACTGATGGAGCTCCAGCCATGCGTGGCAGTATTAAGGGATTTTGTAGTCGAGTTAAAGCAATAAATTCAAATATAGTCTCTACTCACTGCTTTCTGCACAGGGAATCTTTGATTTCGAAGAGTCTACCAGCAAACTTAAAGTCTGTTTTGGAACAAGTCGTACATATGGTGAATTATATTAAATCGAGACCATTAAAAACCCGTATGTTCAAACAACTTTGTAACACCATGGAATCCAAATATGAATGTTTGCTTTTGCACTCTGAAGTGAGGTGGCTCTCAAGAGGAAAAGTGCTAACCCGAGTTCATGAGTTGAAACAGGAATTGCTAGTTTTTTTAGACAAGAGGGTAATGATGTATACGTAAAATATTTGGAAAATGATGCATGGTGTACTAAGCTAGCATATTTAGCCGATATCTTCAGCTACTTAAATTCAGTCAATACATCTCTTCAAGGAAAAAATGAAAATATTCTGACATCCACAGACAAATTGCTAGCTTTCCAGAAAAAGCTTTTGCTTTGGAAAAATCGTATTGCTCAAAATCGCAAATTTGATATGTTTCCGTTATTAGCAACGGAAAATATTGTTAACATTAGCGAAATGATTTCAAATGTGGCAGAGCATTTGTCAATATTGCAAGACAAAATAACTCATTACTTTCCATCTCTTAATATTGAAGACTTTGATTGGGCGCGAAATCCATTTGGTGAATTTGATATAATGAACCAAGATTTTTCTATTCAGGAAGCAGATGAGTTTATCAATATATCAACGGATCGAACGTTACAACTAAAATTCAAAGAAGAAGGAGTGGAAAGGTTTTGGATTTCCATCGAGAATGAACATCCATTTATTGCAAAACGAGCGTTGAATATCTTGTTGCTCTTTTCGACGTCCTATCTGTGCGAACTTGGATTTTCAACTCTAACAAATATTAAAAGCAAAAAAAGAGAAAGACTTACCAATTTAGAAGAAGAAATGAGAGTAGCGCTCTCTTACATAAGACCCAACCTTGAGGAAATTTGTAAAGGTCAAGCGCAAATTTCTCATTAAAATAAGTTACCATGTAATATATATCTTTATTTCAATTAAATATTAATCTTCCAATTATTTTGTGTGATTTACATTAGATTTACAAATTGTATGATAATGGTGTTCCGCCAAAATCGAGACCACTTAAAAGTGTTCCGTGATCCCAAAAAGGTTGAGAGCCACTGACTTAAGCGAACAAACATTTTGCGCGGAAATCTTCACTGTATTTATCTACTTGCAGCTGGCTGGTCATGTGATATGTAGGAAGTATGGGCAATTACAGTATTTCCTGCTGAGTGTAGAACGGAATCCATTATTTCAAAGATTTTTTGCAAGAAAATATATTGACTGAGGAAATAATTGAAGCGGTCAAGTACAACTTTGTCTCATTAATATAAATCATATAAATATCAATTTTTGTTACCGCTCCTACAAAACGGAAGTTCTGTTACTGAACAGATACAGAGGCACGTGGATGCAGTGTACTGGATGGAGGGAGGATGTCTGTTTAGGAGTTGTCTTTACGAGTCATTATCGTGAGCAGATCTTAAGATGCCCATTTCCGTGCGCTTTTACTTGCATAAATAAATTTTGAAACATTTCGGGAGAATTTAAATTCACCGTATATTTGTGTTAGCGACATCCATTTTTTTGCTTGTTAAATAATTGCCTAGATGTCTTTTGAACTAAAAAACAATAATATAATAATAATAATAATAATAATAATAATATAATGTCAATATCGCTCGGTACACTAATAGTTTGATAGTGATTACTTGACCGCGGAATATGCAATTGCATATTTTTACTGATTGCGCATATCGAAAGGAAATGTGTATAACTTCTCCTATCGCCAAAATAAAGTAAATATACCCCATTTTTTATTTTGGATATTTGCATATTTCTGAGATTTTTTCTTTAACTGCATATTTTAATGCATGCGGCATTTTAAGTGCATATATTAGTTTTTTGTGTAGGTGTGACGAAGTCAGATATTTTCGTGTATTTCTCTTTCAAAAGAAAAGTGATTTAAACCAAGCCAATGCTACAATACAACATAATATTTCCGATAGCCTTCTGATAAGTGTGTTTTCGCTTACATCAATTTACGTACTTCCTAGAACATTATTCGTGTCCATGAACTTAGTGAACTGGGCTGAATGTTCGGCAACTTGTAACAATGCTATTGGTTTTCTCATTTAATATTTTTTGTTTATTTTAATGTTTGAAAATTATATTTTTATAATGCGCGTTTCGTACTTCAGTGTAAAATAAAGATTACCTATAAATAAATGTTAACTGTTCACTATATTTTTGTTTAACGTATATGCTTAGTTATCATTTATTGCGTCTTTGTAGTGCATATATTGACAATTTTAACTGTTTTAGTGCGTGAAGTTTCAGGGTCTAGCGATTACTGACAAGCCCTGCAGTTATGCTCGCAAATCATAATACCATCATGATTGTGGGTATGTTACATACATATCCTCTGGTGGCAGGGATACCCTTTCCTTGTAGAGACAGGGAATTTGCGATATTTTTGTTTTCCAACTGATACTGTTCTAAAAGTAAGAAAGCTAAAGTTAGAAAAGTAGATAAGAATGTAAGAAGTAGAAAAGAAAGAAAACAAATGTTTGATAAAAAAATGTACGCGTTATTAAGTGCGTTTCTGGTGCGCACGTCTGCTCTATATTCGACTCGTTTTCGAGGTGATAAATCGATTGGAATCAATTTGCTGCAGTGAATAGAGTTTTGACGAGGGAAGGGGAGCGAGAGTGCTCTCGAAGCGCGCCATCGAGGCTCAATGCTGAGTGTACAAGAAGGGAACAGTTGCTAGAGCTAGGACCTACTGATGGCAGAGTGCGTTCATTCACTGGCATGAAATGCTACGCTGATTTCGTATCACTGGCATGAAATCCACGAAAATGGACAAAAACTTCCCGCACACATTTTGCACAACGGCTCGCTCTCCGTGTTTTGCTTGCCACCGTCATTGGTTGGTTTTATGGGGTCGCTGGTAGTTGTAGAGACTTAAGCACCATAGACGGCAAAGGTTGAGACGTGCTATTGGACTATGACAATTATATGTGTCTGAGTGTACAGTCCCCAATGTTTCACATCTGTCCCCTGTAGCATACTTTGCTGCCGCTGTTGCTGCGTCCCTAACATCCATCACCACTGATTTTCTGCTTGGTGGGACTTCCGCAGTGTCTTTCACCACTCTTACACGACTCTCGCCCCGTCACTATTGACTCCTTCCCTTTTTACTTTTCTTCCTTTGTGGCCAACACCTGTTGCTTGCCGGGTAATGAACATTCAACTTCCGACCTCGTCACTAGGAATGGCTCGACTCTCTCTCCAACCAGTCATCCGGAATTGCCGCCTGCCAGCATTGCCCATCGTTCATGCTGCAAATGATTCCAACAAGTCCTCCGGCTTAGGAGGCTCAGGGCATCACTCGATGTCCCTGCAGGACCTCTGACTGGGAGGTCCTAGGTTCGAGTCCCTGCTGTGACAGGATTTCGACCCTAGCTAGATAGTTATGACAAATTCAGCTGCAGTCTGGAGGAAAATACGAGCGGTCGGCTGATCTGATCAGTAGTGTTCCGTGGTATCTCCGATCAACACCAATAGATGCCGGAGCAGTACCCTAACAAACGGGCAGCGCGCGATCTTTCTTATCTCTTCCTTGTCCTATCCTCACCCTTTCTTATACACACTTACTTGCCCTACACTAGTGCCATGTCGGGAGCTTAAAACTTGTTCCGACTGGGCGGTGCCTTGGTGATGGGAGGTACCTGGTTGGAAAACCCCCGCTAGCCGAAGTATTGGTTGGCTCCGGATCTCGCCATCGAGCGGAGAAATATCACCGCCACCTCCGACGATAAAAAAATGCCATATACTTACGGATTAATAGCCTTAGCAGTTGAAGCACCCGGAAACTGATCAATCAATCAATCTATCGGGCGAACAGGCACTTGGTCCTTATCGTTGGTAGCCGTCGCGGCCCAACTTGGTTTTACCGACCTGACTTCTTGCCTTGGATTGGCTCCCCCACCCCCTGCCACTGCCGTGCCCTGTGCTTCGGCGTCTGTCCCGCCGCGTCCTTGTTCCAGAGCAGCTGCCTGCGCTAAACTGCTCCCACCCAGGCGCCTCACAAGAAAAGAGCTTGTTCACAGGAGACCCCTTCTACTGCTCTTTTTATTAGGCGGCAGTTGAGTAATGTGGTGATGCAAGACGGCAAATCTTTTAAGGGCAAACTAGCAAGAACAAGGGAAAGGCAGAGAATTTTCACACATGTAGGCTTGCAATGTAAAATTAAAAATTGAGGGCTATAAAGGGATAACATTTTTGTAGGAGAAAAAATTGATTTTGTCTGTACAAGATGCATCAAACAGGATGTGTTGGAGGAGAGAATTGCATGTAAGCTGTGGTAAGAGAATAACAGAATGCAAGACACCAGAGGAAACTGGAAATATGAGTAGTTTTTCATCTCTAAATTATAAAAACGCTTCAGGAAATGAGTGTATCATTTAAATTAATCAACTTGCAAAAGTTGTATTGAGGTATTGTTGACAGGAATATTTTTCTCCCGAGTGTGATGTTTTAAGAGCTACGAATTCTCGCAACACATTTGCGAGCGAAAACATCTGCGAAGGTTCGCTGCGCCTGAACGTTGTTACATCATCTTCCCACTTGCTAAGGACAGCTAAGAGACTCTGCACAGGCTCTGGCGCTTCCTGTCGTCAAGCGTCGATGCTCGGCACGTGCCGCTTAGAGCCTTAAAATGTAAACGGAATGTAAATGCACCATCTCGTTCAGTGGTTGAAAATATTTACATCAGTTTTCTAGTTGATGCCGGACAACAGCATTGAACGTCGT
Organism: Teleogryllus occipitalis; assembly: GCA_011170035.1. Taxonomy (NCBI): domain Eukaryota; kingdom Metazoa; phylum Arthropoda; class Insecta; order Orthoptera; family Gryllidae; genus Teleogryllus; species Teleogryllus occipitalis. Next base: position 648,728 of record BLKR01000004.1, on the reverse strand, counting down.
AAATTTCAACCCTCTCTGTTCACGGGAAGTATTACCTCCGTAGGATTGCGAAGGTAACTACAAACTGAATTAAAAGTTGATGAAAAGTTAACATCCTTCCAACAAACGCAAGATCATTTTCACAGTAAAGTAAATAAACTGAGGTGGTCTGGTATCAGTTATCTATTTGTGCTGAAGATCTTTTCGATCGCGTAGAGCTGGAAATTACATTAATAGGTATAAATTATACATTAAACCAAATTATCTACAAATTAATATATACAAAAGAAGTATGCAGATCCGTAAGCAAACTGGATCGGTCGTACCTTGTAGCTGCTGGGCGGAAAACAAAGTTCTGCGGTTTTTTAGAATAGCGGCTCGCTTAAGAAGGCAGGACGGCGGTCGGACAAGTGTGGGGGCGGGGCAGGGGAGGGCGCGGCCGAAGGGTCGAGAGACGCGGCTGCTGGGCCTGGCGCGAGGAGGGCGCGGGCGGACGGAGGCGGGATTGCTGGTTAAGACTAGTATTCTTTTGTTTTTTTAGGTTGTGAATGTGAAGGGATTCGAATTTTATTCTGTGCCAGTACCTATTTTCAATTTCTAGGATATGGAAATTAATGTGTTTGTCAAATGTGTGAATGTGTTTATATCTATTAATGTAATTTCCAACTCAGACGATCGTTACGCGATCGAAAAGATCTTCAGCACAAATAGATAATTGATACCAGACAACCTCAGTTTATTTACTTTGAATTAATAAGGTATCTACATCACCAACAGTCTAATTAATCATTTTCACAGTTTTATGTTCGAGTATTCTGAACTCTAGGAAATATTAACAATTATGAATGAGGTTTGATGTTTTTTCCTCCTCCTCCTTCTATCACCTACTGCTTCGCTTCGTTCACGTCGGCGCCTACTTCGTTTCGTAGGTGCAGGTGCCGCCCCGCCCGCCTCAGACACCACCCGCCGCGGCCTCGCCCGGAATAACCGAAAGCACGGTTATGCCCTGCGCGGCAGTGGGCAGCGGGGCGGCGGGAAGCGTGAGCGTGTTTCGCGGAAGCGGCGAACGGCTGCCGGGGGCGGAGGGGGGGGGGGGCGTGGCCCAGCGCAGCGCGGATGTCGGAGGTCTTGGCGCCCTGCCCGCATGTTGCCTCATGCTGACCGACTAAACACCAGCGTCTGGCGTAATCTCTGCACCACTTACGAGTAAATTCGTCTCGCGCCGCGAAAAGAACATTGTCTATGTATAAAGCTAGTGGATTTTTTGGGCATTTATAGGAAATTTGAAAATGCTTTCTAGATTCTTAACATTGATACTGTTGAGTGTAGTCCTGTTCGTCAGTATATGCTGCTGTGTTGTCGTTCGTTTGTTAACTGAAATGAACCTGCCCCAGGCAGTGCACCCATATAATTAATACCCTGGAGTGCAGCTCCACCACTGGCACATAGGGTTCGTTTACGAGTCAGGATGAGTGGTTAGTGAAGGTGTTGTGGGGGCCTTAGGAAGAGAGCGGGAGTTGTGCGCCGTTGCTTCCGTCTAGAGTCTAGGCGACGGGCAGTGCCTGTTATCGCGCGCCAGGAATAGACGCCCGCCCATTGGCCTGCGCTGACGCGCTCCCACGTCCACGCCCGCCCCGTTTCATCGAACAGGAAATACTTTCATCCGTACACGTAAGAGGGGTAACTTACCTGAAGAGAGTAAGTCTGAATTCCCGTCATTGTTTGCAAAAGAAACGTGCGATACTCCTCTCGCTTGATGGGTTGGCGCTCTTGGGGTGTGGCGCGTGCTTTTCTGCGAGGGAGGTGAGGAAGGGGTAAAGTATTGGCCGCGCACGAAGGGCGTGGCTCTTTCCGAGGCGTTAGTGGGCGGAGGCTGTTTGTGCTCGGAACCTCGGACTGGGCTCGAGGTTACGGCCTGCGACGAATGGTGTACCATCCCGGTCAAGATTTCATATCCTTTCTTGATGGATCAGTCCATTTCATTAGCTTCGTCTAAGTAAGATTTAGAAAAAAACCTGGAGGAAGCCATGTTTTGGGCGATGTTAATGGGAGAGTAATTATTGCACGAAAAGTGCGCATTAATTTCTGTCGAACTAATGAAATTGACAATATGTTGAACAGTTTAGAGGTAATATTTCCATATAAATACGATATACTAAACCCAATAGTGAGTTATTGTTTTCGTCCCTTTCGTTTGACGAATACGTAGTACTAGATATGAAAATGCATGTCAACACCGGAGATGATCGTCAACGGGGTACATACAGAATTGTTCTGGAAATTCATTTTTTTTTTCATTTTAAGTTCGAAAAGACTGAACATGCGTAAACGTGAATTAATTATTTAATGTGAAAATTTCCTCGCTGTGTTTCTGGGGTAACGTGGAAGGAGCCGTCAATTCAGTTAATTGACACAATGGACTTTTGTTTTTAAATTTCGTACCCTAAAGGCAATTGCAAATTAACATTTAAGTTATTCCAACTGAAATTATCTAAAGCCTGTTAACTACATTATAGAAGAATTCAGGTGTAATTCACTAGCATATGTTAATATATCGACCCTTTCATAAATTTTAGTGAAGTTGTAACATTTCTCATTTGCTGCAAAATACTTTATGATTAAGCTTTGGCTGTTGGCAGAGCAGTCCAAATTACTCGATAATAATTTAACTTATTGTGAATTTATACATTCTTCAGTATGAAGGAGCTACTGTAACTTAAAGGTATTTCGTTGCGCAGAAATGTTATTTGTCATCGAATACGATGTGGAGTAGTCTGCTTAAAGAGAATTTCGTCATAATTCGAGTTGCGCCTATTTGTTAGAAGCAAGCAACTGCTCGCGCGTGTATGTGGTGCGGGTTGCATGCCACAAGGCGTGTTTCTGTCCCGCTTGGGCGGGCGGTCTCGCATTTCCTCGCGCACGCAGCCGCTCCACTTGCCATCCTCATTACTCGACCTTCACCATCCCCCCTCCCGCAATTCTCCCCCTCCATTTCCTCTACCATCCGATGTGTCCTATGAATAACTTGGAACTTGCTGTGCTTCCTGCCTGCTCGTCCTTTCGGCACCGCCTGCGCCTACGCGCATGCTTCCCCCCGCCCCCCCTCCCCACTTCGCCCCTCCCCACCCCGGCTCCCGCTGCCAACGCCCCAGGCGGTAGACCCTTTGCGTTATTTACGCGGCCGTCCCATTCTGTTCGTGGCTGAATCGCTCCTGCGCTGCGCAGATGGGAAAAGGCTAGTGGGCGGAGAGCGTTCGCGCGACCAGGAATTAGCGGGGCCATAAATTGCCATGGATTTCCTCTGGAATTTACGTAATAAAACAGCCCCAATAGGGGCATGATCATTGGTTATATGGTATGGGTGGAAATGTAGTCTTGGTTTAGCGCGCGGGGAAGTTGCGAAGTTGGGATGAGATGGGATTCTTCGGCCGCCAAATGTCTTTGTGCTTAGTCAGGATGACCTTCCTCCTCCTTAAAGACACAAAGAATACTAAAACTCGTTTAATGTTTAGATGTTATTCTTTTACACCTTTTTAGTTTAGTCATAAATTACGTTGCCAAATCCTTGCCAGGTGGAGTTGTTTCAGCAAGGTATTGGAAATGAAAATGTATTTGTCTTTCAGTTTACATTGTTTATAAACCGTGTAAAGAATCATTTCAATTCACTATGTTATATCCGCGTGACGTCGAGCGACTGTGACCTTTATTTCTGCCCGATATAGTACCACAGCACTTCAGAGAGTTTTTCTACCGCTCAATTTGACATTCAAACATCTTCCTGTACTTTCCCCCCTTATTTGAATGTTACGGTGCCCTTTGTTCTTCGTGAGCACGTTATTACCTGGGCCATTACACCCGCCACTATGCTTCCCTGTTACCCGCTCCTATCCCAGAGCTACTTGTTAGACACGTTCGTGCTAATGATAATTTCCATTGCATATTTATAATCTAAACTGACATCTATACTTTCATGAGGATTTTGATAATTGCACTCTTGAAATGTCCCCGCGGAGATCTTATCCACTTCATAATCCTTGCAGATCTGAAAATAGCTAACTCGTTTGCGGATGTGACGAAGATTTGCTTTAGATGCCGCCTTTGAAGTGTCCCGAACCCAAGCTTTTCCGTCTGACAGCGTGTTTGCAATATCCTAATTGTCAATAGAGGCGGGGCGCGGGGTGGCTCCCCGTTGCCCGGGCAACCGCGTGACCTCGTGCGAAGTCGCTGTCAAAACAGCGCGCGCCGGGGCACAAATGTCGAGGGGCAGCCGTGTCACGTTATCGGTCGCGGGGGCGGGTGCTTTGTGGCGTGATGGATGGCGCCGCTGCGGCGCACGCGGGCGCGGGCGGGGCACAAGAAGGGAGGGGGAAGCCCGGAGAGAAAGTTGCCTCCGCCTCCGCTGCCGCGCGCAAGCATCGGAAAACCGATAGTGTGCGAACTTCGAGGCTGACGATGAAGTTGCCTGCTCATCCGTAACAATGGCGCGACCTCGATGCCCAGACCTCTGATCTTCGTTAGACTTCTGCATAGCGTGTAGCACTTACACATAGACGACTTTTGAGCCTCTGCTGATGTGAAACGCGATTTGCGTCTGCGCAGAGACTCGGAGGTGGTATACAAGTAGGTGCATCATGCAATTCAAAAAGTTTCTTATTACTCTTCTCATGATGTAGTGTGAGGATGGTACGACTTCGTACGTGAAACTCTTGAGATTGAGGGATTCGAGGAGATTTGATTTTGTATCTATTACTCTCTGATAGTGCAATTATGTTCATGCTGAAACGATGCAATACGTAACCTGATATTCATACACACTAGAAATGTGACACATGATGCGGAAATACCTTTTCATAAACTTTTGAACTCGCATACTGGCTCAATGCCAACATCCGTTATATCAGCAGTATCGTTGACAGAGAGTTAGTCCCGACGGTGGCGGAATTTCGATACAGCTACATAGCAGTGGCGAATTCGACTTGTGTCCGAAAGAGAATTCTAGCGACCGGCTGATCTGATGCGTAGCTTTCCGTGTTTTGCTAGGCGATTGTCGAAGAAGTACTCCAACCGAAGAGCGATGGGCCGCTCGCGATCTTTCCTTCCTCATTCTTGTCCCCTCCATTCCCCTCACACACACACACACACACACACACACACACACACACACACACACACACACACACACACACAACCACATACGACGGGAGACCAGAGCTTGTCCGTGCTGGTGCGGTGTCCTCGTGGGAATGACAACAGGAGGGGCAAGTCGTAAATATGGGCATCGGATCTCCTATAATATATATGCGGGGAAATAATGTTTGTTTTATCTCCTGTTGGAATCGTCAATTTGTTATGCGTATGTTTATGAATATATGTCTTTAAGTTATATCAGTGGATTTTTCAGTGGATTCAATGGGTTGAGAAATTAGTTTTTCCAGATTATTAAATTTTACGCAAACAGATAATGAAAGTAAGTGGCAGCGTGCATTTTAGACATGTATTACGTGTTTCTACAATCTCAATTGTCCAATTGTCAAACTAGGTGGTTACATTTTATATGTTGGAAATCTCTTCAGAATCTTAGGTGGGGAGTCAAAGGTAACATAATGCGTGACTGAATTTTCCAGAACTCGTACACAGCCTTGTTAACATGTAATTTGCGTATGATTGGAGACCAGGAGAGGGAAGAGGTGGAGCTTCTAAAGCTAGGGTTTCTGTGGGAAGTTGGCAAATCACACTTCGCTTTTGTGGATGCCTTTATTACCTCTGCAAATGCCTTGACGTACCAAGTCGTCCTCGTGCTCGTGCGACACAGAGAAAAGCCATTGAAGAGTAAATGTGTAATCGGAAACGTATTACGCACATTTTCTGCGAAATGAAGCGTAATCTTGACGTAATTATCCAACAACTGACGAAGTCTTTCACTGGCAAAACATGATGCGAGGAGGAAAAGTACGGAAATTAATAACAAATGCACTGAAAATACAAATACTAGCTTCTAATCGAAATTACCGCCCTAGTGAGTGCATAAGAATACCGAGAATGTTCTGTGATAAATCAACGCGTTACTGATAACCTGTGCATTGTAATGATGGAAAGCAGGTAGAGTGGAAATGATTAGTAATCAGAGAATTTCTGATAGCATTTGCATAGCTGAGTTGTGGGAAAGTTACTACTAGGAGTAACCTGCTTCATGAATACGTATCTTTCAACTGAGCAAAAAAAAAAAAAAAAAAAAAAAAGATGAATATTAACGCAGGTTGTGAAAGTAGCCAACTTATACAAATACAAAATTGTAAAAAAATGAAAACGTATAAACTTATATAACGTATATTTACAATTGTAAATCATTTAACAACAAAAATGTAACAATTAATGTTAATGGCGTACGTATGGATATCAGTCATATTATATGTCGAAATGAATAGCGCCGCTGTTGATACAGCGGATGCCACTACCAAAGACGCGAATAACTTTTATTGCTACCGGCCTTCATTTAGCTCATTTCCTAATTTTTTCTCTACATTTTTTCCTCTGATTGTTCTTCCCCTCTTTTCGAACTTGAGCGTCATTTGTTAATCGATTGAATAATGTGTTTGTGAATTCATCCGATTCCGTAAATTTCATCAAAATTAATCGCAGGGTGCGAATTGAGAATTTTCTCCTCAGTTGGACATTCAAAACTCCAAGAGGGGACGAATCGAAAAATGAACGTGCAAAGATAGTCTTCGTTTGCGCAACAGTCTGAATGAGCTCCCGGGAATGGTTTTCTTATCCAATTCCTTTGATTTGTACATTTGAGTGTGGAAATCATAAATAAGACGCCTTATGTCGATTAATTGTCTCTGGCAAGAAAGAAATAACTTCCTTGCAGGGGCCATAAAGTTCTCGTGGAACCCAGCGATCTCCCCGTCACGTAGCACTCTAATCGTATGTTTTGAATCTTATTCCTTCCGCTCTTTAATCGGTTTCCTTCCCCTCCCCATACTGCCGTGGTGCGCCGCTAGAGGCGTCCCCACGCCTTCTTGATGAGGTCGGCGGCCTTCTCGGCGATCATGTAGGTGGGCGCGGTGGTGTGCGCCGTGGGCACGACGGGCATGACGGACGCGTCCACCACGCGCAGCCCGCCGAGGCCGTGCACGCGCAGCTGCGGGTCGACGACGGCGTCGGGGTCTGAGCGCGGCCCCATCTTGCAGGTGCCCGACGTGTGGTGCAGCACGGCGGTGAGGTGGCGCGCGGCGCACGCCCAGTACGCGTCCGAGCCGAACGCCACGCCCTCGCACCCCGGCACGGCACGCGCGTGCAGACGCGCCCCGTAGCGCGCGAACGCCTGGGTCTGCCCCACGCGCACCGCCATCTTGATGCCCTCGATCAGCACCTGCGCACGAGGGCTTTCGCAATCGCTCGCCAAACATTCACTTCCATCCTTTTTTCTTTGGTGGTAATCAAAGTTTGTAATTAGAAGAAAACATTACTGTCGTGTAAATATGCTAGACAACGTTTCGTTTTATGCGTCATCAGGTTTAAAAAAAACTTTATATTTAAGTAAAAACATGTTAAGTTAGTTTACTTTTTGACACGTGATGCTGCATGAAACGTTAAGCGAAACGGTTGTGTAGCATATTTACACGACATAAAATTTTGTTCTAAAATATATAAAATTTGATTGTCAGCAAGAAAAATGGATATCTGTATCAACCTTTGTAGTACAGTTTAGACAACATATTCCTGGATTATTTACACTAACTTTATCGTTATAAATCATTCGCATTTTCTCGGAAACGTATTTCAATGATGTTGTCTTTTCGTTAAGGTGAGATTTTGGATGAAATTTACCCCAAACTAGAATGTGCTATGGCAAATTATTTCAAAAACGCATTGAACTATAGTGCACTCACAATCTGCTTACGACAAAATAACGCCGTTTACGAATAATTTGCCGCAAACTTTTGCTAGTAGATATTGATGTCACTGGACATTTTCTCCTAGTTGTTCGTAAAATAATAATTAGGCCACGATTCAGTTGAAGGGTTCCGCTGCAGCTAGTCCTATGCTACATTTTCGCCAAAAAAGCATACAAATACTTGCCAACGTACTCTCCATATCAATTATTATTCAGGGAGTTTAAATATTGCGATACTGATGTAACATGACACAGTACTGGGAAAAGTTTTGTTCTATGGTCTCTGGCGAGGACCTTTTCATTAAAATCAGTTTCATTTATTTCTCAGAATAAACTAGACATGGCATGACTATTCATGAGACTCATCATAACTTTCATTTCTGAAGCTGTGAATTGCTTGTTAAATTGTTAAAGTCGGGTTCCGAGTGAGAGGGAATTTGCAACCCGTTGACTTTGACTGATCAGTGCACCCCCAATTAAAATATAGAACACATCGTTTGTCAGGTTATGTATACGATCTTCTGTTCCCAAAACAAACTCAGGCCTTCATACCGCCGTAATGTTTGTTGTAGTAATACTAATTAAATCAAGAAATCGTTTGCTGTGTTTTGCATCCTTCATCGAGACGTAACTTTGATGAAAAAGCTTTGTTCTCGTGTTTGATTTTCTGTTCTCAAACGAAACTTAGGCTTTGATACCTCTGTTATGTTTATGTAGTAATGGTAATTTATCACGCAATCGTTCGCTGTGTTTTGAATTCTTCCTCGACGTATAACTTTGATGAAAGAGGTCTACGTATTCGATAGTCTTAATGAACGTTGGCAACGCGCGTTTCTTTGCGTGACGACTGCCCATTGCCGCCGAATGGGTAGGCGCGGCGCGGCGCGGGGTTGCACAGCTCCTACCTCCATGTCGTGCGGGTCCGAGAAGAGGTTGGCCTGCAGCAGCGGCGCGTCGAAGGGGTCGCGCGAGCGCAGCGTGACGCGGCCGCGGCTCTTGGGCTGCATCACCAGCGGCCAGATGGTGAAGCCGTCGTGGAAGGTGAGCGGGGCGAAGTAGGCGTTGTAGTCGCTCCGCTTGAGGCCCAGGCCGAGGGGCACGGCGGTGCCGTCGTCGGAGGCGAGCGTCGCGCCCACGAACAGCAGCTCCACGCTCGGCCGCTCGTCTCCGGTGCCGTCGTCCTGGTGCGGGGTGCGCACGTAGCCCACCGCCTCCGCGCCGCCCGCCACCGTCAGCGGCCCCCGACCTGCGGATGTTATGTACGGTCTTAATTATGGAATTTGCTAAATTCTTTGTTCGCGCCGTGCCTGTCTAATTGTTTTCGTGGTTTCCCAGATCAACACTAGCGAAAGCCGGAGCAGTACCCTAACAAACGGGCCACGGACGAGCGCGTGATCTTTTTCTCTACCGTGTCCTTTCTTCACCCCCCCCCACTCACATGCACTGCACTACCACACATGTCGGGAGGCCGGTCGGGAGGTTAGAGCTTGTCCCGATTGGGGTGGTGCCACGCTGGTGCGAGGTACCTAGTTGGGGAAAATGGCTGCAAGTCGATGTAGGTCGGCGCCGGACCACCCCAGCCAGTGGGGCAAGATCACTGCCACCTCCCGTGATAAAAATATGCACCACACTTGCGCGAGTAATCTTAGCAGTGGACGCGCTCGGAATCTCTAATCTATCAGATGGACGATGTGGGGGAACGAAACATTTTTTTTACCTGATCGAATGTTTTTGTAGGTAATATTATATTCTAATTATTAAGTAAGTCACGGTTTTTAAAATACACATACATTTATATTTATTTCATAGTTCCCCCAACAAAACGTCAATACCGTCGTTGGAGTAAAGTGATTTTGTGTATATTTAAGGAAAGTATTTTCTAATTTATTCGAATTTGTAGCTTCTAGGTTTGTAACAAATAATTAAATTTTTTACTTGTTTTTTTCTTTCTTTTGGGTTTGTTAAATGGTGGTTAAACGGAAAAAAATAGAAAGAGCTTTGCTGAGCTCACAAGAGGCATTTTTCATCTTTGAGCGTACCATGAATCACGTATTCCGGGATGGATGTGGGGTTCAAGAGTATTCGATCCATCCGAACAGAGACGGACTGGTTGACGGTAAACGTGGTGCCTAGGAAGCCGTAGTGCTCCATGAGGTTGTAGCCGACCTTGAGGTCCTGCACGAGCGGGATGCCGAGCTCCTTGAGGTGGTCTTGGGGTCCTACACCCGACAGCATGAGCAGCTGCGGCGAGTTGAAGACGCCTGCCGACAGGATCACCTCTTTCGTGGCGAACACTTTCCAGGAGGTGTGACCGTTCACGAACTCCACGCCCGTCGCGTGCTTCGTCTTGGGATCGATGATCACTCGGGTGACTTGAGCCTGGAAATACAGTCAGTGTTCGGGAAATGCGTAATGGATTTCAGAGTGTAAATGAGTGTAATTTTTGCTGAATGTCACAAATGTACATTAACATTTTGTCAGTATTGGTAAAATTGTGGGTGAATGTTTGCGTAAAGATCCTTTCAGGAATAAAATTGTGTGATTATAAGGAAGCACGAAATATTGGTCAACTTCTGTTTAGTTTAATTTTAAAATGGGATAGTTGCGCAAGTGGCGTAGCGCGTTCGTTTAGGACTTTTATAAAATAAATGAACTTTCAGATTTACTTTCGTTCGTTCATGTTTTTTCTTAAATTGTGAAAGTCTTCAGGAAATCGGCGACAAAGTGCGTCTTAGTTTCCATTTCTGACCCCAATAAGGAACTTTCGTAAAGATAGTCGTATCTTAGGCATTATGTATTGTTTTTGCGTTACATGACTAAGCCTTCACGATAACTCGACCACATTGCGGCGGGACGATTGAAATTGCTCTCGACAATTTGAAGGCTATTTGTCACGCTACAGAGTCATTTTTTGTGTGCTAATGCTTTTGAGGAAAACTCAATAGTATGGCCTTGTTTTCAGACATTAAGCTATATCTCAAAGTAATGTTTTGGTGTTAAATTTTTTTATGAATAAGCTTGTAATATTTTGAGAAATTGCAAGGGGAGCAGTATATTCGAAAAGTTAAATAACATCTGCAAAATTGTTAAAAGTTTAGAGCATAAAGTACATTCTTATCTGTTAGTTCGTGAAAGTTTGTGGAAATTGAATGACTGGATGCACTAAACATTCATCAAATAGTTATTAAATTTACAATTTCCATGGGATCGCCCAATAAAAACCAAGAAAAAGAAAATTGGGAAGGATCTTAAAGATAATTTTTTAGAGTTTTTAAGTATACCCATCTTACGTCTGAGTGACGAAGTAACCCTTTATTCGAATGGTTACGAATATTATTCTCGTTTTGGATTGACAAAAAAATTATTTCGACTATTTATTTATTAATAGCGACTACTGAATGCAAATGAATGAAAAAAAATGCAATCAAGTGACCGAATTTTGATGTAATTTGGCGAGAGCAAAGAGAAATTGCACATTCTCATGTTACTCGTTTCCATGAAGCGAATAAATACGCGACTTTGCTTGTGTTCTTGTACACTTAACGAATGAACGGCGATATGGACGCCACTCAACGCACAATACCTTCGATGTAATGAAGAGGTTGTGTCTGTCGCGGGCGGGCCGCAGGTAGGCCTTGTTGGAGCTGCAGCGGCTGCCGTTGCGCATGGCAGCCTGGATGAGCGAGAAGCCCGTGGGGCCCTGCGCGTTGTAGTCCACCTGCGGGTAGCCCAGTTCGCGACCGGCGCGCACGAAGGCGTGGCTGAGCGGCGTGGAGTAGGGCACGCGCTCCACGTTGAGCGGGCCGTCGTGGCCGCGGTCCGCCGCGTGCGAGTACTCCTCGATCAGCACGCGCTCGTTGCGCTTGAAGTAGGGCAGTACGTCGTCGTAGCTCCAGCCCTCGTTGCCCGCCGCCGCCCACGCGTCGTAGTCCAGGCGGTGGCCGCGCGTGTGGACCATGTAGTTGATCACTGACGTGCCGCCTGCGGACGAGAACTGGCTGCAGTGCGCCTTTCGTGACCCTCCGAAATCTCATTGGTAGCAAATTTCACTATTGTAAAATACTAGATGGCTAGATCTTCGGAAACGGCTAGGGTAGTACTTGTGAACGATCTAGGATTTGCTGAAGAACTTTGCGAATGCTTTATCGTTTTTATCTTTTTTCGCATTATTATAGTATTTTCCTTTACTTTACGTAAGTGGATATAAGATAACTAGTTGGGTTTGTAAGCAATATTAGTGTCAAAACATTAAACAATTTTAGTGATTAGTTCAAAGAAAATTCCGAGTATTGTTGTACAATAGGGGGGTGGAACTTCAATGATCCTGTCTGACGTATAGATGCGCAATTGAAGCGTGGTGGCTCAACGTATACCATGAACCTGAAACGCTAGTATATTGCCGGATGCAGGTAAGGGGCACTGACCAATGACTTTCCCGCGCGGCCAGCTGCAGCGGTGGTCGTTCATTGAGAGGCAGGCGTCGGGCCGCGGCTGCGTGCGGTAGCCCCAGTTGAAGGGCGTTGACTGCCAGACGGCGGAGAGCACGGGCACGTCGGTGAGAACGTTTTCGTCCTTGCCTGCCTCCAGCAGCAACACCTTCCAGTCGTTCTCCTCGGAGAGGCGCGCGGCGACCGCGGCCCCGCCCACGCCCGCGCCCACCACCACGAAGTCGAAGTGGCCCACGGCGGCCACCTCGGAGGCCGACGTCTCGCGCACGTGCTTCTCGGGGTAGGCGTTGTGCTCGCGGAAGTAGGTGGACACCGCCTCGAGCAGGCGCAGCGGCCGCAGGAAGTCCAAGCCGAAGGCGCGCGCGCCGGGCGCCCCGACCGTCGCCAGCAACCCCAGCAGCGCCAGCGGCGCGGCCAGGCGGGCGGGCGAGGTCGCGCGGCGATGCATCCCTGCGCCAGCGGAGCCCACACGGAACATGAGACTTGTCAGAAACCACTAATTTCTGCGTTTTTGGAACATCGTTTGGTTTTGGGCGAGTACGCATACACGCTTCACTAATGTGCGAAAGAGAGGCAACGTTTTAAGAACATGCATATATTTCGTACTTCTTTATAGAGAGATTGTGCCGACAGTTTCGCATTGTGGGTCACGGTTCGACTTTTACGGTTTATCTTACACGACTCCTCCGACTTTTCGAAATTGTCCACGAACAGTTTGGATATAATTACTTACTGCGTCAATCTGCTTCTGATGACGACGGAATGTGGGATGTTTTGATGTGCAGTCGTGAGTAGCCGCGAAGTATGCCTCCCGGGGAAGATTCCTCCGCGACTGCAAACTCCTGAAAATAGAAGCACATACTGTACTGTTGGTTAAACTTTCTTAGTGATTAAGGGACCTTGCATGGTATTCTGTAGCGTAAAAGACTGAAACTTCTTTGGAGAATGGTTCAATGAAGGTTTGAACCATTCTGCACCCATAATATATTCTGGGAACTTCTTGTACAAACCATTCGAACAAAGACGAAATAATGGCAAATGCCGGATTATAAAATTGAAAAAAAAGTCTTGAAACTTACTTGAGAAAGTAGTAATATTCTGTGAGAGGTAAATTAATAGATTCTGCACGTTTAAATGTAGAACATCGAACGTCGTCTTCTGCTGGTGACGGCAGAAAGGAGTTGGCGAGGTTTCACGCTCGTGGCTTTGAACTTCGGCCAGCAATGCGAGAAAGCGACCTCAGGGCATGCTGCCCACGCGCGTGAGAATAGATCACTCCCTGCGCTTGGCGAAATCTGATGGAAGTTCTTCAATGTTGGGATGATCATGAATTGCTGCTGAAAAGAACGGGTCTTCGTCTTTCCGAACGGAGATCATCCTTCGATTCCGATTCCTTGCTCCTCTCGGGTACGCTTTCAATAGCAGCAATTTCTTGCTAGCTTCTTGTAGAATAAGTATGGTATTTGAAGCAGCTTGTGAACCAAAATGGGAAGACTGAAAACATTTTACGTGTTTTCCTTATGACTTTTCAGTTTTCATTTGAGATTTCTTGTGAAGACAATAAATTAAGTCGTATAATGTATGTACTACTAAACGTATGGGAAATTTTGCAAATCGCTAGCCGTTTCATTTACTAGCTCTTCGTCTTAAAATTTATTCAGCATTTAGGTGTTGTTTATTGCTACAATTTCATCACTCCAAACTCTCGGATACATCTACGTTTTGTGCAGAGTAAATTTCGGAAAAATCCACTTTACAGCTAGGCTCATATCCTCCATTTCTGCCACATTTGAGTGTTCTCGTGTTTAGTTGTCAAATTATTTTCTCGCGGGCCTGCAAATTAAGTTTAAGCCTAATTTGCGTGTGCTTTTTTTGTAAATGCATGCACTTGCGCTGCTAGCTAGTTAAGCTTGTTAGAAGGCGTGCGCGAGTGCCTGTCGGCTGGTGCGCGGGCGCCAGACAGCCCATCCGCTTTATGGCACTCCCCCTTTAACGCTGTAGGGGCGGATCGGATGGCGCAGTAGGCGAGCGAGGACGGCGAGGGAGACGGAGGAAGCTGCTGCGAGGTAGACGCTGGGAGGGCCGTCCTTTAAATTATGGACGCTCCATTGGAGGAGACTTTTGTGATACGCCCTAGATCGGAAGGCGTGTTATATCACTGTTACACAGCGATATTTTACAACTCCATTCCTTCCATTCACCTTCATGTGAAATTAATTAAACAAAGAACATTTCACATATACTATATACTAATAATTAAATATGACTGCATGTGTTTTGCGCATTTCGTGGATTGTTACTTTCATTGCCATTATGATTCAATCCTTCCACTCGCGTATTAAAAATGTTTCCCAGTGTTAAGTGTAAAATTATAATTAAAAAAATGTGTAAGAGTCAGAGACTGTTCTGCTTAATTTCACTACAGATTGTGAAAACACCAAGGAGTTTGGGATCGGAGGCATTTCTCTTAGAGGATGAAGGGCTATTTGAGTAGTAGTAGTAGTAGTAGTAGTAAGTCTTGGGATAAGAACGACTTTTCGATGGGGAGGATTAAATGTGTGAAAGAATGCGGGTAAAGGGAAAGGAGAGCAGAGTCCGGAAGCTATCGGGGTGAATGAATGGATCCGAATAAAGAATGGGCTCATAAGGTAGTGACATCCGAAAAGAGCAGCGAGGTAATAAAAGGTGGAGGGAAGGGTTGCGGTGAGCGGCGTGATAATGCGCCCTAGAAAGGACGGGGCGGGCGCGGCGCCACGTGTGCGTGCTGGGCGTGGAGGGGAAGAATGGAGGGTGCAGGGTGCGGGCGGAAGCTCCAGATTTTACGGCGCGGAGCGGAGCGTGGGCGCGCGGCGCTCGTAACTCTCCCGGCGCCGCCGTGCCCTGGCCCCCTCACGCCCCCTCCCCCACGCCACCCCACCCTTCCCCTCGTCACCACCCAGCCCTCCTCACCCCACGTCCCCGGAGAGAGGGCAGGGGTGCGGTCGCGGCCGTGCAGCACACCAGGTCTCGCGGTGTTTGGGTCGATGGCAAAGTGCTTGCAATTTATTGCTTAATGTGGGGATCTAAGTATAAATTTTAGGGAAGACACTTAACTGATGTGCGCACCATTGTGTTGGTGTTCGGAAATGAAAATTATTTTGCCTCTTTTTTTTAACGACGCTCTAGGTTAAAATGAGTTCGTCGCAGACACCGCACAAGTGTTAATTTATTTTGTTTTTATTCGTTATTATTTCTCGTTGCTGGGGAATTTCTGGTTTCTGTAAAATTAGTGCCGATATCAACTGTGACAAACTAAACATTTAAAAAAAGGATCGGGATCGGTAATAGATTGAGAATATTCGTATCCTTCTACAGTTAATATAAAGTATATACATAAGCGTTATGGAACAATTATACAAAAGAAATTCAATAAAGTTGCATTATGTTTGAGTTTGTTCGAACATTTTATAAACATTATACTAATAAATGAATTCAACGACATGTAACCGACATCGATTCCACAAAAATGAGTGTATGAATAGATACGAAATATTTACAGGCTCTTCTTCAGGATTTGATGCAGTGTCCTTGCAAAGTTTGGTAAAGATTAATTCAACACAAATGCGGAAAATAAATAATTTAAATAATATGCTGGTAGATGCGCCACGGTCGTTATGCACCTGTCGCTAAGAGACGGGTACCTGATATATTCCGCCAGAGGCCAGCAGCGGTGCGGTAGAATCACAGAGTAAGCATAGGGGGATGGCCGTGTGACAGATCTCCATGAAAGTTCGCACATCTATGAGTTTTCATGGAGATTTTTATGCTGTTCCTTTTTGCTAGGCATTGCCGTATGAGGCGGGGCGAGGCCAAGGAGGCCAGGAGGAACCATCAATGCAAGATGGAGAGAGAAGGGAGGGAAAGAGAGAGGAGAAAAGAGAAAGAAGGGGAGGGAAATATATATATATGAGAGAGAGAGAGAGAGAGAGAGAGAGAGAGAGAGAGAGAGAGAGAGAGAGAGGCAAAAAGGGAGGGAAAAGAGAAGGGGAAAGAGGGAGAAAAGATGCAAGTAAAAAGACGGAAAAGATAGGGGAGAGAAAGAAGAAAAAAGGAAGAGAGGAAAAAGAGAGGCATAAAGAGAGAGTAGGGGAAACGAGAAAGGGTAAAACGAGAGTGGAAAAAAGAGAAAAGGGAAAAAGGTGAAAAGAGAGTACAGGAAAAGAGTGAGTAGGGTAAAAAAGAGAGGAATAAAGGAAGGGGAAAGAGATAGAAAACAAAAAAGAGAGGGAAAAAGAGAGGAAAGAGAAGGGAAAGATAGATGGCAAAGGAAAAGAAAAAAGATTAGGATAAGGGAGAAAGTGGAAAAGAGGGAAAAGAAAAGATAAAGAAGAGAAAAGAGAGAAGGGGGAAGGGAGAACGGTAAATGAGAGAGAAGGGAGAAAATGACAGAGGGAAAGAGAGGGGGAAAGTATGAAAGCGGAATGAGAGAGAATGGGAAGAGAAAGAAGGGAAGAGTGAAGGGGAAACGAGAAAGAGGGAAATAGAAAGGGAAAGAGGGAGATACAAAAGGAGAGAGGGGAAAAGGAGAGGTCGAGATAAGAGAGAGGGGGAAAAAGCGAGGAGGAAAGAGATGGAAAAAGAGGGAGAGTGAATGAGGGAAAAAGAGAGTGAAGGAAGAGAGAACAGGATGTCTGCCGGGTTCTGCTAGTGATAGAATAAAATCCACAAAATATCGTTCAAAGAATTTTTTTGTCTTTCTAGACACCTCGTTTCCTTAATTCAATTTTAATTCATCTCTTTTAATCTGTGCAAATAATGTTCATTCCTATTTATTCATATCTTGTGTGTTAATAGGAAATACGAAAAATGTTCCGAATTGTCTCCATATCTTTCAGTAAACTACTAGGTTTGATACGTAAAACATAAAGCTTAATGTAATAATATACCCATAAATGAATATCCAGTGAATCTATTGTTACTTGGAAAAAATAAACAATGTTATATTCCTGGAACTCTCGGAAATTCCATTCGGCAGAAATTTCAGATGTATCTAAAACTGGAGAAAAAAGTGTTTAGATTCTAAATCACAGGCCCGCTTAGACTGTATTTCATTTTACTGAAAGAATTACTCTGATGAACTGGCGGACGGCGTTTTACGGCTTCGATGATTGTGATATGGGAGGTCTCCTTGAGAAGTGGAAGCTCTGATATTTCCATTATCCAATTATTACAAAGGGCGACTTCGTGGAAAAGTTTTACTTGCCGTAAGTGACTAAAATATTGCTAGTATCTCCTTGGTATCGAAGGCGTCGTTAGTGACGCGCGAAAAGGGCGTTGTTCGATGCTTTTACACCCACGTCAGCCGCTGGCGGATAGGCGTCCCCTATCGGGGCGGACTAGATAGAACCGGGAAGGTAGGAAGCTTTACGCTGGGTGTGTCAAAAAGTGAGTTACTGACTTACCTGTTAATTTCTTGTTAAACGGTCGCTAGATAGCGACCGGTTGTGAAAATGTTTTTGTGCGGCAAGAAAGCAGCGAAGAGAGCAAGCTTTTATAGTCCGTGCTGTTTTCCTTGCGTGTGTTAGGTGTGCGTTTAGAGTAAAATCATTACGTTACTACACGTATTACCGTCTTAAGAGTATGAAATGAACAGAGTAATGAATTGAGAAATAACAGCATAACGAGAACATTATTTTCACTAACATTACTTGTGCTGTTTTCGATTGTTTAAGAATATCACCAGAAACTTTATATATATATATATATATATATATATATATATATATATATATATATATATATATATATATATATATATATAGGGAGATTTTTGCTTAAAATAGATGAGTATTTCCTCCTACACAACAAATTATTCCATTAGGAATGCATTATGTTAAAGCTAAGCTGACACAACAAATTTCTTACCTGATCTCACATTGTATTGACGGAGGCGTTGGTGAAACCGAATAAATTGTATTTTATTTGGCAATTCATATGCTCCACTTTTCATAAACAAGGAATCAATACTCTACCAGAAGAAAGTAATAATTTTATATACCGAACGATGTGTTGCCTCATTAGTATGATTGCTTTCCTCTTCTGTGTATCCCGATCAATCCATGTGGGTCACCAGTAGAAAATGTGTTTGGTACTTGAAGGCAGACAACAAGGACGGGTTGTTCGAGGGCTGCCCGGGTCCTCGAGGGAGCAAGCCGGAGTAGTTGTAAAAAATGTTTTATTCAGATACTTTTGGTATTTCTGGTTTCTCCCCATCTTTATCCATCATTGACTCAATTTTCTACGTTGCTTTTAAACTGCACTTGCAAATATTTTGAAGGTTCTCTTAAAATTTTTTTAAAAAATCAACTTTTAAAAAAATAGTGCTAGTAGAAAGAAATATCGTTTAAATGTGTTATTTCTTTAGGTGTTACTACATAATTGTTTGGGGAAATTATGTCAATTGAAGAACAGTGTATAAATTAAATACTTACCGTGAATAAATTCAATGTGAACATTTTTTTCCATCCTTTAAAGGGTTTTACTTTTTAAATATTTTCTGAAGCCCCTGATCTGCTTGTGGCTCATACGTAATCGTTTGAAAATGAAGCTGGTCCTACAGGTTTTGCTTACAAAAGAAAACTACTATAATACTTTAACATGAATTCCATGGGACGAAATAATTTTTGTTTTCGCTTTAGAACGATGCCTTTTAGTAGAAACACTAACTTTGTTATGGCAAAAGGAATTGATCCGTATTTACATTTTTTTTTTTTTTTTGCATTTTCGTCGATTTCGACTAATACGCCATTTTTTACCTTTTTCCGTCATTTTTAAATTTTTCGCTGGTTTCATAGATTTTAATATCATTTTAAAGGCACTTCCTTCAAATATGTACGAGATGCAACAAATGTTCTCCACATAATTACTGAGTAGCTTATTTGATTTTTTTCGCTCAGAAATTGTAATGTCAGCTGTCGTATGTAATGTAAGGTTCCTGTGACGCCTATCAGAGCGTCTGTTCGACCGATTTCGCGATGACTAAAGACGGAGAAATCCTCGTAAAGTACAGTCCAAATCAAACGTTTTCAAGCTTCACTTGAACGAAAGGAAGAAGCCTCGATTACACCAGTAACTTATCCAACATTCAGTTGTTCATCTGAAATGGTTTTGATCGAAATTTTTACGTCAATTTTCTTTGTTTTTAAGGCATTAAAAATATATTAAATGCATTTTATCGATCATTTTTGCTGATATTTTGGGTCATCAAAATCCGCCCCCTAAGAATTACTACACCTTGCAACCAACAGAAGAGGGAAAGAAGAACAAAGAACTGGAGATACATATTCTTGAAAGTGGAACACCTTACAAGTACAAACGTACAAATACACCACACCAACACTCACCATGATTACTAATGGTAGTGTTGGGGGGAGGGAGAAATTTGTTTTCTTGCCGGGGCCCAAATATTTGTTGTGTGACGGCGAAATTCGTGTTCAGTACGTGTTAACGAGGGTCCACTGTATTACTATTGCCACTCGGGATGCCGGGGATGACGTTCTCATTTAAGAGTGATTCCGTACTCAGTTGGTGATAGACGGCGATCACCTAGCGCGTCGCTCCGTGGCCGCAGCGGGCACTTTCTTACCTGGCGGCGAGCGAGGGCGCGGACTAGTTCGCTGATCAGCTGCTCGCCCGCTCCCTGTATTGGCAGGAACAATGGGAGACTCCGCGGCAGGCGTTATACTTGTATCTTGCTTGGCGCACGCCCCCACTCCGCAGAGTCCCCTCCCCCGAGCAGACAGACGCGCCGCCGGCTTCCCTACGTTTGGGGATCCACAAATTTCTTTTTTAGCAGCTTCGGTAGTCCCCTTTAATTGCTTTACTTGCACTTTCCATCGTTCCTTTCATATACCTTGTGGAGTTTGGCTTTGGAAATTCCCCCAGAACTCTTTTATGTGATTCTTAAGAAAAGAAATCAGTTGTAACCAAATACTTTTGTTTTGGATAATAAGCACAAACATTGCAAAATTAGAAATCATGGAAGTTGGAAATTCAAGTAATTAGTTAATTGAATGGTTGGAAATTATGCTCTTGTGAATTTTATGTACGTAGAGTTGGATGGAAGAGCAGGTTAACGAGTGTTCAGCCTTTTTCCGTTTCTTGACTTGTGATCATCAGTCTTCCTTGTTTATGAATAAATTTCTAGAAGTTCAAATAAGTGCTTGTAGATCACACCAGAATGCTTAGGACTAGAGGTTGCGTAAAAGCCATAGAGCTGCCTGTAGTTTGCCGGGAACTGCTCCTGCGGTACCGGAGCCGGTTGAATTCTCTAGTTCAGCCAGTATTTAAAATTAGTTACTATTACGTTATTTGGAGTTTGAAGTTTGATTTTTCTTTAGTTGCTTAAATGGCAGTGATAATTGGTTGTGGAAGTGGGTGGTGTGTGGGTGAACATATCATGAAACCTTTTATAATCCAATTAATTTATAAAATTTTACTGATATAAAATGTATATGACGGAAAATATAATTCCTAAGAATATCTTAAACGTGTACCTCATGTAAGGTGTTGAAAATTTGTCTCCTGAATAGCATTTCAAAGTAATATAGAACGAATCAAATTTAATTGAATGAAAGCCATTCTTTCATCCAATTCAATTACACTATCAAAATACATTTAATGATACACCAGACACGTATCACATGAATTTGTCGGGTTCTTTTCGAATGTCTGAAAGTCGAAGCGAAATTTTGCAATATTTTGGAGGGGTGATCGGTCTCCGTTCTAACTTCTTAAGCATTCTGGGTCGTCCTTTCTTCATTATGCTTGACCACATGCGTATACAGTTGATGCTTATTATCAAATTATGATGTGATTTTTAATTATTATTAATGCTTTCCCATTTGCTCTTGGCGAACTCCGAAATTGATATCAAAGCTAAGGCAAATTGGGTTCCACGGTTTTGAACATTTTAGATTTGAGAGATTTCATACAGATTTAATTTCAGAATTTAATTTCATACAGAAATTCAGATTCAATTTTTTAAATTTATTTGATTGTAAGTTGTACATTTATTGATACGTTTTAGGGGCCAGGAAATAAAACAAATTTATTGTTCTCATTCTTATTTGACCTTCGAAAGTCATAATTTTTATTCCTTAACGAGAAACAAAAAGTTGAAGTACTTATTAGATGATATTTAATTGTTACCGTAGTTATTTTCTTTAAGTTGTATCAAATACTGGTAATGAATACGATGGGGGGTGGTTTAGTGATCGCTTTTAGCAGTGACAACTTCACGTAGGTTAGTTCATGTCCTCGTTTTCAAGGATTCTGAATATTTTTCTTGAGAGCAGAAGGTATTTGTTGCCACGTAGCAAGACATACAGTACGTTAGCTGTTTCTTCATAAAGTTGTATGATTTTTTTATTAAAAAGTCATTTGCGTCTGTTTATTGTATATTTTGAATCAATGTGCAGAAACCGCTCAACATTAAATCAAGAAGATAAATTTACTACAGGATGCTTAAAATAATGTGGTGGTTATGTCTAGGGTAACGTGATGAAATAAGACAGGATCTCACAATATATGTGTACATTTGTTCATAAGTTCTGTACAAGGATAGCGTGGTTTGAAGTACAGAGCATTTGGAGTTCCATTCACTTGTTTGGAATATAGTTACATCGCGAGGACTTCCGTTCGTCAGCGGCCGCCGACTTCTCCTGTTTGCACAGGAATGTCACGAGCAACCCGTTCGAGACCTTGACCTCTCTCCGTGATCAGTCACGTGATGACTTCTGCTAGGCCATAACCCACCCCACCGAGCAGACGGAGCGCGAAATTTTCTTTCGAATCCTTCAGAAAAAGTCAAAAATGTTGACGTTTGTCTAAAAAATGGACCGTTTCCCTCCCTCGCTGTTAGCACTTGTTACAATTGCTTTTAGTGGACATGGCCTCATGTTGATAGGTTTCCGGTCGTCGGGCAACACCTTCTCTTATTGGAAAGATGAGAGCACCTGCAACTTAATACCAGGAAGCATTTTCAGGGGCAAAGTTTCTTGTGAAATGTCAAGAAAACTTGCACCATCCCTGGTTCTCCGCACTTGATGGAAATATCAAATATTGCCACATGCTATCGAAAGGAGTTGGCAAGTATCGAAGGAATACGGTAATTTTCCTTGATGTTCGATACAGAAGCATTGATTTTGTTTTTGGTCACCGCCAGAAAGTTACAACACATCTCAAAATGGACGTAAATAATTTCGATAGCTGACAAGGTGTGTTTTAAGATAAAATATTGCAATGGAATGTCCAAGCGGGAACTGATATTCTCAAGCTATTTATCATATTTGTCAAGTATGTTACATACAACATTTGTTGTTGATGTGTATGGCTATTAACAAGAACGTAAGTCGCCCTTGTCTCGTCATAACGACCTGAAAAATGGAAACTAACAATTACATTTTTTTGATAAAAAAGGTATCTGAGAGATCTCCAGGGTTATGGTCAGATAGGTCGATTGTGTAAGTGGACATGTACGCTTTTAAATTGAGAAATAACAAGACACTATGCCGAAATCACAGAAGTAGGGGCATAAATGACGATTCTCAATTGTTACAATGTTCTTGGTGTTTCGAAACGTGAGGGCTGGACATTCACAAGCATTGCATATAGACTGTATTATTGTAATCGTATACGTATCTGCGTAATATATTATACAGGAAGAAAAGGTCTAATTTTTTGTTGAACGAAAATTTACTTTCTTACACATTTTCTTTCTTCTTCTTCGCTTCGAAATTTAAAACAATTTATTTACACTATCTAAAATGAGTGAGGCTAAGGATTTCACAAAACATTTCCAACGTGGTATAATATTTTGTGAAATATCAGTAGGTCTGGAAAGTTTTATCTACCTGGCAATTCAAATCCTTTTTGTAATGAAGGAACAGCGATGAGATTGCTTATTATCGCCAAAACGGTTTGATGTCTACTCGTTACACTTAACACCACAAGCCAAAGCAGCATAAGGAAAACAAATAAAATATAGATATAGAATGATTCTTGAAAACTTTTTACTGCACAATATACTCACAAAACCACGACTAGACCAAAAATCTCAAGAACTCATCGCCCGCAAATTTGTCCTTCTACCCTACGAGCTCCTGCATGAAGGGTTAAGTAAAGGATGAAAAGTAGTAAGAGTGAAAAGGTAGATACACGATACATAACTGGCGACATTGTCTTGTGTTTTGGCAACAAGAGGGTCATTAACAATCGCGAATCGCCACTCATTCGTCTATTGCTGTGTCTTCTGCAGTAAACATTTAGTAATAATACCTTGTCAGTTTTTATTAAATGAAACAATATTACTTTCTCGTGTATTAAATTAATCTGTTTTTTTTTCTTCTTTCAGGTATACTTCATTTACAACTTAGTTCTGCGAATGAAAAAATCAATAGAAGAGCTTCCTTGAGGTAAATCGTCAAGAATACTAACAAACTTGCTTGGTTTCGCACTAATAGGCTGAAAACCACCTTGAGTTTTTAGCAGCAAAAACCGGCGATTTTTTTCCACAGAAAAACTTGTGTAGGTCCCGGATGTCGTTAAAGTAGAGAGTTCGTGTTCTTAGATATAAGTAATAACTTTCCTAATATGTTAGTAAGAAACCATATTTTGTGGGAGTTTGATTCCTAAAAATTTACAGTAAAACTTCTGGCTCGTTTGTGAACATCGCTAACAGCTAAACTAGAAGTACTTTTTTTTTTTTTTTAATTGATATTCCCCGATCTATCGGCGCTGTCGCAGACCGCTTCAATTCACAACGTATATTTGGATTTTTTGGAGTACTTTTCACGAAGCCTAAAAGACTTTTTCAAAATTTCCTTCTTAATGGCTCGAACGTTTTTGATTTATTATTTTTTTTATCGGAGAGTAAAAAACGCTTTTAAAAGTAGGCCAGGTCAGATTTTCGTCAAATTCCCTGTATTTTCGACTATTGCAAAGGGGAGTTTTTTCGTATACTTTTACTTTCTCGTATACATACGGCAGTAATATACGAAGTGTAGAGAATGTTATGTAATGCTGCGGTAAATAGATTTCGAGATTTCAACGGAAATACACGTTTTGGGGTCCCCTGATACCAAAAAAGTAGTTATTTTCAAAACGTGTCTCTCTCTGTCTGTGTGTGTATCTCTGTTTCTCAAAAATGGCTCCAAATTATTTCTTTGAATTTCTTGTATGAATAGTGTAAAATACACTTATAAAGGTGGCATAAGTACGATTTTCACAGTTAACTCTTAATTTGGAAAATTATAAAACTTTGAATTTTTTCGCAGTCTGCTTACAACTCTTATATTAAACAGATGGAATTTGTTGGAAATGGAATTTGTTGTTTATAATTAGTTCTTTCATTTAGGTGATGTATCTTTCGCGCAATATTGCATCAATTTGTGTAGTTAAAAAAAAAATTCAAAACCGCTCCAAATTTTTTCTTTAAGAATTTTACTAGGGATAGTGCGAAATGTACTCTGCGAGATGACATAAATGTCAATATGCTCTATTCTTTTGTTTTTTCAAAACTTACATAAATGTATTTTGTTTTACTTATCTCACGTCGTTAATATTTGCGTTAGCGGAGATTTGTTCACTTTATTGCAGTTACGAGTACATGTGCCTTAAATCAAGTGTAATAAACTTTCATGAAAACTCTATAATTCTCTGTGAAAACGAGATCAATATTTCGCACTTTCAGAAACGCTCAAACATCAATTTTTCAAAACTGTCAAAATTTTTTCTTTAAACTTTTCGTACGGATACTGCTTACTCCACTGTTTAAGATGACATGGAATTAATTTTGCTGTATTATTTTGTTGTTTTTTCAAAACATATCTAATGTAATTATTTATATATCTCTCTCGCCGTTAATATGGATATTTCCAGCGACTTGTATAAATTATTGCATTTGTGAACTAATGTTAGTGCGATATGTGAACTAATGTTCGTGCGATATGTGAAATATTAAAAAATAACAAAAACAATATTTTCTCGAAAACGGTTCTACATTTTTCCTTCGAACATTAGATAAGGATAGTGCTAAATGTACTGTATAAGATAACATTCGCGCTAATTTGCTCCGTTCTTTTGTTTTTGCAAAAATTACAAAAATGTATTTTTTTTATTTTTCTCACGTCGTTAATATTTACGTTAGCGGCAATTTGTTCACATTATTGTATTTATGGGTACATGTGCTTTAAATAATGTCATAATGTTTCTCGAAAACTCGAGTTTTCTGTGAAAATGAGCTCAAAATTCCACGTTTCCAGAAATATTTAAAACCTTTTTTTGTCGAAAACGCCTTCAAATAATTCCTTCACGCTTTTCCAATGAATAGTGCTAATAGCACTGTTTAATATGACAAAAATAATTTTGCTGTGTTCTTTTGCTTTTTCAAAATTTATACAAATGTAATTATTTTGAAATATCTCTCACGCTGTAAATATGCACATTTTCAGCAATTTGCAAACACCTTTGCATTTGCAAGTGTAGTACTTCAAATGAAGTTTTTCGAAAACCTCAAAGATTTCTGTGAAAAACTTGAAACGCCATTTTATTAAAAAGGGTTCCACATTTTTAATGAAAACTTTCATTTAGGATGAGGTTTAACTCTTTTTTAATATTCTTAAGTAATATTTCGGTTCTACCGTTAGGACACAGGAAAATTGAAAAAATTTCAAAAAATGTTTGTGTGGCGACAGCTGGCAGGAGTATACAGCAAGACTGAAAAGCTAGATCAGCCCAAAGATATTAGAAGACTAGTACGAGAAAGTCTGTGCCCTTCTATAGCACCAGTTAGTTAAATTTAATTTAATATTTAATAAACTTCAGTATATAAAAAAAGTTGCATCGAATTCTTACCGCCCTGAGCGCGTCCCGTTGCCTATTTATATATTCGTAACTGTACTTCTCATTGTATCTTTATCGGAATTGCGTTTACGTGTGTTTTGACTTTACAAGTTGTTTAATATTCCGTGTTGAATTGTCTGTAGTCTTCAGAATTTACCAGAATTTACAGAAAATCCATTGCATTATGTTTGTGATGTTATAAAGATAATTCTTTATGAAGTCTGACATTCACTAAAAGGCAAAAAAGAATGATATTTTTCGTAACGAAATTCAAAGATTTTTTCTTTGCCACTTTGTTACATGTGTAAGCAGCTAGCAGAAAATCTTTCCTGCAGTTGACATAGTTAACGCGAGGTTACTGGTTAGCAGGCACATCTCTCGAAGTCGCATTACGCCTTGCGGCAAGTTCCCGATAGAGCGTTCAAGCATTTGATTGCAGTACAGGACTAATGGAGGACAGCGTTGCCACTTCACACACAGCTCTTACGCGCAACACTCGCCATGCTGATACTCAGATTGACATGAAATTTTACCAGCACACATTTCAAAATCCATAAAAATAAATTTAAATGTTATATAAACCATTGCATGTAGTTTTTTTCGACAATTAGAATTCAGACGTTTCATTGCGTGCTGCTTGTCAGAGCGTGGACTTCACGCTTTGCCTGACCTGATAAGGTCGAACACATGCATGAATTATCCGAATACAATTAATTGTTGTAATATACAAGTTTCAAAACATTTTTGACATTTTTTATACGATATTCCTTAATTTAATATTAGAAACTATCCTTTACTTTGTAAGATTTTTTACGGCTTCGTCTAATGAATGGCCGAATTCTAATGTACTTTTGAATCATTTTCAAATGTTGCATACGTTTCAGAAAAATAATTGTCATAAATAATGAAATTTTCACTTACCAAAAAGACTTGAATTTTGTGGGGAGTAGTAAATTGACCGCGTTATTATAATTATCAAAATACATTAACATGTAACGTATTTGTGGAAGAAATCACGATTAAATAATATATTAAACACTTCATTGACAGCTTCTGAGTTGAAAAATAAACACCTCATTGACCGTATTCGGACTGTTCGCTGATTTTCAACGCCACAATCCAGTACTACGACTCTTGATATCTCGCATGGCGTTGAGCAATGCGTATCTGGTCAAGGGGCTATGATTTTCAACACTGGGGAGAGAGACACGTGAATACAAGCCATACCCGTACACCTTCCCACGCTCAGTGTCTGGAGAGAGGGAATTCGTCTACGGCCTGCGCCTTGAAAGAGACGTGACCCCAAGGTTGAAATCTCTGCCGACAGCTGATGCCCCTCTCCTTCAATGTCCTGCTGCCACGAATAAATCGCGTGTCACAGGGAGGGAGAATTTAAAACAAACCTGCATATGCATTCAGTTCATTGAGAACATCTCGTGTCTCTCTGCCAATTGCATTAAATTCATAGGAATTCCGTTTTATGACGTTTTTTCCCTGTAGGACAAGCCGTTCCGTTTCCGCGTTGGAGAGATTCCGTTTTATGTTGTGTAAAATGCCATATAACTTAACGGGCCGGATAAGGCAGGTTTCCGGCTTGTACAGGTTCCGGTTTAGACAGATTTTATTGTAATAAGCAAGACTGGATTTCGATAGGGGGACTCAAAATCTCTTCAGATCTTTACGTACCACGTACAAGCCTGGAGAAAGCATACCACTTGCACGAAAAAACCTGAATAAAGAAAGGATTGAATGATAAATTGTAAAAAAAATGTTGGTTTGCTTAATATGATCTGGGAATGGAGAGTAATGCATGTTACAAACGAGTAATTTTGGTGAATATAAAAATACTATTTTTCATTATTATATTTTTCTATCATTTTCATTTTCTTGTGGTATCAACAATGATAATAGGCAACATGTGTATTCCATACGAATTAGAAATCATTGTTACTTGTAACATTATTGTTATATTACAATATCATAGTGTTTAATAGTTACTATTATATATCGTTCGATCTATTTACATTTGTTTGCCACCGCTATCAGTATCGTATACCATTTACAAAGAATTCAATGTCAGAAATATATTTTCGTTTAAAGTTTTGAACAAAAAATGTATTGTTTGGAAGCATTTAATTTTCGCACCAAATGTTCTACGATTTAAAATGTTTTACAAAAAATGGTGACTGAGATGTGTTAATTCTGAGATAAATTGTGGTATAAATAGTATTAATACATAACCATTACTAAAGGCGAGAAAGTAGTGCTATGTTAGCACTACTAGTTTTAGATGTGTTTATTTGTATTTTACTGTTTGTAATAAGTCAAATTCAAAAATAAATATTCTACTTTTCCTTTCCCCATCGCCAGTTATCGCTAAGACGTATTAAAGATCACCGAACGACATGAGATGTTCGTTCCGAGCGCGCTGAATATTGTTTTTATTTCCGTTGAACTCAACAACCATGATTCACAACGAAATGTGATTGGTCTCGTATCAAAATTTGGACTTCCCTGGTCTTGTTATTCGCTGGATGTTTGTAGAAGTAAACACTCCACAATCATTTATAATTAATTTCTTCGTAATTGATCCATGAAACTCGATTTTAAAATAACCATCACATTCATAGAAGTTCTGGGAATAACTGGTAAAAAAAACTCATTTGTCTAAGATCAACACAATTGAAGCTATCGTTGAGTAAACATGTTAAATATTTGCGTTAGAAACAGGATGACGGAACCGAATCACCCCGAGCTTCTTCATGAATTGGCAACATAGTGATAGAAAAAGAGTGTCTTATGTAAAATTGTATTGGATAGAAAGAGTGAGCAATACTCCATAAGGCTCTGTACTGCAATCAAATGCTTGAACGCTCTGCAGCAGGTAGTTATTACCTGTGTACGTCCACAGCCAGGAACGTCCCGAGACCCCTCAGCATTGACCGGCGGGGCCGGAGGCGGTGGCCGCAAAGCGCGTGGGCCGGGGGAGCAACAAGTGTGCCGCGCGGGGAGGGGGTGGGGTGGTCGTTGTGAGGCGGCGCACGTCGGATGGCGAGACACCACCCCTCTCTTCTCTCTCTCCGCGCCCCCAAGCCCGCCTAGGGCAAAGACCTCGCGAGGGCCGCGGCCCGACGACTCCGCCTCCAGGCAGATCAATGGGAGAATGTGGCCGCACGGCGCTCGCACTCCCACCAAAAACGGCGCCCACTGAATAATAGTTTCCATAAACATGTTTTGCCCTTACGCGTTGTTGTATTCAATAATCCAAATACTTCCAAAGAATAGAAAGAATTTATTTCAGTGGCTCTACTACTTACTGTGTGAGTATTTGCATACATTCATGCATTACGTTTAAGAAAAATTGATAAAATACACTAGTGTGTGTTGGGGGAAAACGTTTCTTAATTTACGACGTCCTAAAAGTGTCTGAAAGTGAGAGCAGCTCCTAAAAACCTGCTGGCTTCTCCCAAAACCCGGATTATTCCACAAATGTGTGCCGATAGGATGCAAGATGACAATGCGGTTGTCTGATCTAAACTGCTCTCAGACATGTGATATATTGTGAGGGGTTAATGCTTTATGAGAACTAAAAAAATATTTAACAGCAATTGCTGGGACTAGTAGTACTGTTGTTATTCTGAGTGTACTATTGTTTGCGTTGGTAGGACATACAATGTTGTTATTTTTTGTAGACTATATACTATGGGTTTCAAACACGTTTACTCTATATTCCAAGATTCGACAGGGCTCGTTAAGAAAAGGGATGGCAGATTAATGTATAATTATTGGCACAGCATTTCTTGAAAGAAACTGATAGCCCGACGTCCATGGTCTGTGTTTGTCATTCTGCGCATAATGTTTCTATGCACAGCATTAAGAATCAGTGTCTTGTATCTAGCTGCCAGCGTCCACACTTTCAACTCCTCTCATTGAAGTGTGTGCGCGAGGAAACCGCGATTCCGTGAAATAGGCAGAAGGCAGTGGGGAAACGGCGCGGCACCCGCTAGGGATATTGACTAGCCGCGCGCCCCACCTCAGCAGCGACATGGTGCTTGCGCTTTGCCGTCTTGGAGGCTACAACCCCACCGTGCAATGTCCGTGCATGTTTGGATTTAAGCGCTACTCGCGATAGGTGGCCTGCTGGTGAAAGTTTACGAGTTCGTGTGTGTTTATTCTATGTTACACAGCGTGTTAAGATTTCCGGAAAATTGATGCTGTGTTGCCGAAACTTAATTACTCTGACCGTAATTTCGTCGTATTTTCTGAATACGTTAGTGCTAATAGAAATGTTACGGCTAAGTATTCTCTGACCCTTTAGATGGAAAATATGACATTTATTGAATCAAATAATAGTGCTCGTCATGTTTAGGTGATATTTATTAAATCTTAATTACAGTGTATGATGACAGCTGTTAATTATAATACAACATTTCGCTGCTATTTAATGTTCGTAACATTAACATAACGCATTTGGTAGTAATAGTAATAATAAATAATTGAAAGAATTATCAATTATATCGCCTTCGAGTACTACACAAACATGTTACACCTCGCCACATTTTACCGTTACACTTACACTGCACACACCACACGTTGTTACACTACACACAGCACACAGTACGTTACACTAAACACACCACACGTTACGCTAAGCTACACTACTCGCCTCACACTGTGAATTTCACTGCATGCTGCAATATGAATTGAAGTATTTAAATTAACTGATAATTGCTTAAATAATTAGAATGGTCCATTTGATTGAATCTATTAATCTTAATGCAAACACAAATTTGAAAAATGCGCAAAACTCTATTATCCGGAAAAAGTTGATTTTGTATATATGAAGAAATAACTAATATAAAAAAATTATTGTATACCGACAGAACACACACATTCCTTCTGCCTAAAATTCTTCGCTTTATAAGAAAAGGTTTTTTACAATGTAATAATTTCATTTCTGTTCCTCTTTTACTATTAAGTGGATTACTTAATAGTAAATTTACTATTAAGATATTTTCTGAAAGTAAACTTGGCTACTTTGCGTAGTTTTACTGAATTCTTTCAGTCTGTAATTTTGAACGTATGTCAACAACGTACGCCGTGTTATTTTCCGTGTCACTTGTTTTGGTCGAAGCAAGTCTGTTTTCTAAATTCTGATGCATTGTAAACTCAACTTTGTTCCTTCGATTCTGCATACCTCTCAATCCTTTGTGTATAAAGGTAAAACGGAAAAGAAATCTGATCCTGAACTAAAGAAAATCTGTCGCTAAAGAACAATCCAAATGTTAATAGACTGGAAGTCCATTTGCTACTGTCTGAGGAAACTCGGTTGAGAATTCCATGAATGTTTATTTTCTCTTTCAGTCGTTCGATGCCTGGTTACTTCCTCCTGCTGTCCTGTTGTCTGTCCCTGTCTACTTGTCCCTTCGCCCGCCAATGATGCTCCAAAGCACGTCATCTCAAAGGTCGCTGACGTCCGGAAAGCCAATTGTCACATTCAGATGAGTCATTACGACTGCCGGATGACGCTTAAACAGGATTGTTTGATTCATGCAGGCTCCTCACTTTGCTTGGGTAACGGAAGTTCGACTGCGTGAAGTTCGGCCGAATGTCCGTCTAAAATGATATCGTGGATTTTTTCATGCCTGCAGGCTTCATGTCTAGATGCAATACGGGTGCAAAGTCCCTAAAACAGTATTTGATAATTCACTTAATGTTTTGTTTTCCTAAAAAGGCATAACATTTAATGTTGATTATGCATTTTGTTTACTTGAATTTTTGTAATTCGTTGCTTTCAAACACTCACCAAAATAACCTAACAAGACAGTTTGAAACCAGCGTGAAAACATCTACTTGTGGCAATACTAGAAATAATACTAAAATTAGCGCCAGCGCCGTACAAAAATTATATAAATTATTTGTAAATGAGAAGGCAGAAGCTAGAGTGGAGTTATTCACTACTGATATTTTTAATAGCAAACCGCCTTGCTCTTCAAATATCTGTAGTTACGGGGTAACGAACAAACATATCGGTAATTTAGATACATCAAAAGATATATTTACACGAACAGCTGGATTGACGTGTGTAACTACTTTGCTACACATTCAGCCGCGAGTTAGCAAGCGATGTGTGCTGGCCGAATCGCTGGTATCGTGTCATTAAGTCCGTTATTTCGTTTTTTTCTTTTCGTTGTTTCGTTTCGCGATCGTTATTTCTGTTCGGTGACATGACAGCCGTTTCCTTGAAGAGCACGATCGATCGCCATAATGGTTATTTTATTCCTAACCAAATTCTTCAACACAGAGGTTTCTTCAAAACTTTCATGGCAGCATGTGCAAGGATTTGTACCGCGAGTCGAATTTTAATTTCGCTTTCCTAAATTAATTTATTTAAATGAATGTTCGTTACTTTTGTGAGAGTCCTGTGCGTGTACTTGTATTTTGATTACAAACTCGTATGTTGTTTTCTTCTTTCTTTACTTATTTTTTTCTTTTTCCTCTTTTTACTTCTTTTTTTCTTTCAGTTACGCTTTCTTGCAATGGCACAGTTTTATGTAATATACTTTTCGAATGAAAGTTCATCCAATCCTGGCTCATTTTTCCTCCGAACATATTTTCACATTCTCGCTCATGATTTTCAATTCTGAAGTGTTTATCTTACGGTTTGGCCCCCTAACGTAAAGAAAGTTAATGAGACGAAACTTTGCTCTCGGGTCCACTGAATCTTCGGGGGTGAGAAAACTCATTACGTTAAAAAGGAATGTACGATAGTATACATGTGTCCGTAAGCTTCACACTTGAAAAAAGACTATCGTAGTGGCATCATCAGGACGTGGCGGAAAACAGTGCAAAGCTGATGTCTAGCTGTTAACTGCAATTTAAATCCACATGCGCACATAGTTCTGTTATCAGGAGGTCGCGATATTTAAATAAAATTGACAATCGCGGCCTTGGCCTCTTTCAGAAAAGACATTCGCGGGTTACAAATGTCAAAAAAATGCATTTGTTTATGTAGATGCACGGCAATGTATGTAGACACATGACACCGCCTTCGTACTCCCAGTGCGTACCATTAAAACATGGTAATAAAACAATGTTATAAGGAAGATTCAGTCCTCGTTGCAAACACACTGGGACCTTATCCCGTATGTAATCTACAGACTGAATTTACCTAAATTGGATACTCTTCGTCGTCTAGTTTTGTAAATAATTAACATTAAACTTTGGACGGTGCGCTTGTTCTCATGTAACACGGGCTACGACATGTGAGCCAGCGGTTTCACCTTGCGTTAGGACTTGCCACTTCTCTGGAAAATTCAGTTGCTAATACTATCCGAGAAGCTCTGGAAGTGAGCAGAAGGCAAATAGTGCGCGAGGTCAACGCATCAGCCCCTCATTTGGCGAACAATTAATGCGGAGAGATTGCGACTTTTCTATTTTCAGTGGGTACAGCATTTGTGAAGTAGACACTTATAACGTCGTTTACAATTCTGTAGGCATTTCTTCCACAAATGCGAAGAAAAACAGAAATTTCGTTCTTTGGTCAGGTGAAGCGCGTTTTACGTGAACTGGAAAAATTAATGTGCACAATTTGGATGTGAGGGCCGAGAAAAATCCGTATGTTGCAACGTAGTGTAGCTCACCAAGAGCGATTTTCTGTAAGTGTCGGTTGGCATTATGGATGAATTTATCCTCGGTCCTCACTTTTTACCCGAGCGTTTAAAAGGGGTTCAATATTCGAATTTTATTACTCAAGTACTTCCAACGCTTTTGGAACTGGGAGTTAATGAAAGACAACGTTTGTGCTACCGAAGTCGAGGATTGTGATGGCTTTCTTTCGCGCATTGAAAGCGTGGCGGCAGAAATAAGGGTACAACTCGGAGAAGTCGTGCGCGTCACGGAGGTCGTGCGGTACAGATGCCTACCTCGCGTTCACTTGGGAGGAGGCTATTTTGAACACTTGTAGGGCACCTGTTACACGAGGTGAAAATGCAAAATTTGGGATGTATATGCAAATAAGGTAAACTGTCTTAAATAACACTAAATAATAAGTTTTTTCCCTTTCATATACATTAAGAAGGCAATAATAGTAACAGGGAATAATATATAAGATAATAGTTGGGCTACCTTCTTTTGTAAAAAAAGAACATATTACAAAAGGAAAAAAAAATCATTTTGATAGGGTTTTTACTATATTCTTTTACTCTACTGTACTGTACTCTACTCTACTCTACTCTACTCTACTCTATCATCGGATCCTGTATGAGCAACGAGGACTGAATCATCCTGTATAAATCAACGAATTTACAAGTAAAATAACGAACAGATTAATTTATATCAGCCTTATATTTTTTCCTCATCAAGTAATGTCTATTTCTTTCCCTACAGACGCCAGTCTAATAAAATCTTTTTAATAAGGCAACATCTTACCTTGTTTCCTTTCTTCCTGATGACTATTTCGGCGGCAGAGATCAGAGGTCGTATTCGCCGAAATGCTGCTTCTGGAATGGTGGTTCAAAATTTCCTGTGACCTTTGAAAAGGCTCGCGCCTCGAGTCCCCACCCCACACCACACCACCCCACCCCGTCCCGCCCCCGCCCTCTTCTCTCCGACGTGACTCTAAAACCCCCGGCGCCTGTTCTCCATCAGTCTATTTCTACCCCAGATGATAATCCAGCTCGTTAAGGACGCGTTGACCTTTGCCTTTTCGTGCTTCTGAGAATCTCGTGGGAACGTGAATGTGCGAGGATATTTTGCGCAATAGATGAAGTAAATCAATCGTACGAACCCTTTACAAGAAGGCTTTTGTACAGACCTAATAAGTCTTTATTGTATTGTAAATTATTTAGACATTAACAAAATGTTGTGATAAAATTTAGATATATATTGTTAGATTTATAGATATTTTGCGAAGCTTGCTCGTATTTATTGTTGTCAAAGGAAACAATTTCCTAGTTTCCCTTTTGAATGGGAAATGTAGTTTTTGTTATTGTCTGTTAAACAAAATCAGCGATATTAAAGAGGAGATACAGAGAAAACATTTTTCTGAGCAAATAAAGTGAATCTGAAGTCACCGCTGTTTGCTTGATCCCGACAAATGAACAATCTTGCAGTGACTGTTGATAAAATGCCATTAATTCAGCTTAATATATTTTGTGCCTGAAAATTACGGACTCTAGTAGTTCTTCCCCCCGAACTTTGTATACTGCAACAATGTTTTTTCAGTTGAGTGGTATATTTTCAGAAAAACTTTGGAAAGATGTGCTTGTTGTGCTTGTTTTTACGTGCTTACATTAGTGTGGCATTGATATAATGGTCTACAATATGCTATAAATCGAGCCTAATCTATTATAATTTTGGATGAAAACTATATTACCAATAATGTACCTCGATAGTTTTTATTTATTTATTTATTTATGCATTTAATGCAATTTGCACATGCTCATTGATACTACCCTCGTTATTCGTTTTGTGCTTGATTTTTCTGCCTTCGTACTCATAGTAGGTTTCACATGCCTCTTCATTTTACAAAATCTGTGAAAGAATAGTGCTCGAGTTTTAGAATAAAAATCTGTATTATACTATTAATACTGACTCTGAGAATTTAAATTTCATTTGCCCGCTTAAGATGGTCTCGCCTTCATGTGAGAATGAGTACAAATGTGAGAACACGGAGAGAATGCTGACAGTAATTCTGGCAAGTTAGAGAGAATCATCATAGAGCTAGTGGCGTTTAATGAATTTGTCCCTGTTAAAACAAGCCGTACTTCGTGGAAGCAAAACGCCAGTTGGTTTGTTTTGTGTGCACAGAGAGCGCTACTTGTGCGTTGTGGCGCTGCTTACTTTCCCGAAACGCCAATAGGTAGCGCATGCAAGAGTCATAGCAAGATTGGTAGTATTATCCTCACTTGTTTTCGTGAGTCTTGAAGACCTACCCCCACTCCTTTATCAACATTACTTCAGTTCAGAATAAATTATAGCGA
Organism: Teleogryllus occipitalis; assembly: GCA_011170035.1. Taxonomy (NCBI): domain Eukaryota; kingdom Metazoa; phylum Arthropoda; class Insecta; order Orthoptera; family Gryllidae; genus Teleogryllus; species Teleogryllus occipitalis. The sequence goes on along the minus strand of BLKR01000004.1, from coordinate 612,537 downwards.
GGTGTGTTGTTGACATATTCTGATATCCAGATATGCTCGTTTCCGTGTATTTTGCAGTGAACAACGTACGATATGATGTAACAGTTTGTGTCCGCCTTAGAGGACCGAATATCGATCTTTTACGCATGCGTAGATGCTCAAAAGTGATGCGAAACTTACACTGAGCATGCGCAGAAGTTCGATAGTGCTCTAACGTTCGAGGATGCACAAACTCTCTAATAGTCCTATCGACGACTAAGTAAAGACCCCCCTACACCTGCCGCATCTTGTGAAATGAAAGCTCGAGGAAACACGCGCGGATAATAGTAATCGTTGATGGGAGCCTTGAGTAGAGTTACAGTTGTTTGTAATTTTTATTAAATTGGAATTTTATCTGAATTGTTTCATGTAGTTTTTACCTTCGAATCTACATCTTGCATTGCAAATCCAAAACATGAAGTAAAATCAGATGTTACATTAACGATGAAATCCGAAAGTGTGCAGAAAACTACCCGAAAATAAGCTGGAGGAACGAAAGTTTGTTGAACTTCTTGTGTGTGTTGATGGTCAACCATATATAAAGGAAAAAAGGTAACTTTTGGTTTTTAGAAATAAATCTGTGTGGGTTTGTGATAGCTCGGGGCGATATTCCTGCTTCCGAAGAAAGGCAAAAGCTAATTGAAACCATGGTGTAAGAATACTTACGCCATGATTGAAACGTAGAATAGTATTTATGGTAATAAATATTCCGAAAAAGGAAAGAGTGAAAACTTGAAGTTTTATTTGTTTATAGAAGAACACCAATATTGTTGAAAAAAGTGAATTACCAGGAAAGTTCGAATGGACCCCATTTATCAATCTCGCGTGCCTTCGCCCTTCCGAGCACTTCAAAGGTCATGCATTCTCGCGTGAACCCTGCGAACTTAGGCGTCACGCAGCACCACTTCCTCTGTTTCATTCTTATTGTTAGTTGCGGCGGTTCACAAACCCTTCTTTAAACCCAAAACAAAAGTTTGATTGCACCGCATGCTGTTGTATCTGATCGGAAGAGTTGGAACTGAAACTAACTTTTAACTTCAATTTATTTACTAAACTAACTAAACTTTAACTAAGCGAGTAACTTTAATTTATTTGAGATTCCTTTGTTTTGGGAAAATACTAGTTATAACAAGAGTGGAGCATTTCCCATTTCTTTGTGAATCGATCTGAGATGTTCATCTTTGTAAATAGAATATTAGGATTAGAATAAAAGCTGGCAGACAACACGCCAGGACAAGTATGTTTTCGAGGTGGTGAATCCCAAATAATTATCCCGTAATTACGACCTCGAATTCTATAAAATGTATCATTTGAAAAATTAAAAAATTCAACGTTTTATAAAATAAAAAAATGACGTTTAACACTACACCCCTCAGAGCACTGAAGGACATGGACGAAACATTTCTGGAACGCTCTCAGGCGAGGACTTGTCTACTCTTCCGGTTGAACTGATTTGCTTTTCGCTCGTGAGGAAGCTGCTCTCTTGGGTTTCTGCTGCGTTGGGCGCGTAGAATGTTCTTACAGAGGATTAAGCATTAGAAAACTCACGGGATCCGTCTCCCGTTCGGCTCCTAAGGTTCATTCAATCCGTGCTGACTGGAGGCTGACTCAGGCCGACTTCTTCTCCTTTCAGGTCGAAGAGGGTCTCGTATTGAAAAGCATGTAATATAGAAATGTGTAGAAACATTTAATAGGTTTAGAAAGTATGTTCTTTTGTTTGACTTCTAACACTTAAAAATGTATTGAACACTCATGAATTATTGATATTAAGAAATTGCCACTATTCTAAATAATCCTGAATTGTAATCTCATTTCATTCGCTGCTTATAATTTTTCCCCTGTTAGATTTGATAAAGTATGTGCTTCTAAACTGCGGTTTATCGAAATAGTTTCTTTTTAACGTTTTTTAAAAACTTTCTGCATGAACGTGCTACACACATTAATATTTGAAGTCTGATGATTAAGATTATTATGTGTATAAATTACTGGAAATGTAATTGTTTCGAAAAATCTGTCACGCCGTCAATATGCACATTTGTGTATTTTCTTTAAAAAACAAACAAAAACTAGTGAATGCAGCAAAATTAATTTTATGCCATCTTAAACAGTGCTATTAAAACTAACCGTACAAAAAGTTAGAAGAAAAAGTTCGGAGACATTTTTGAGAAAATGGCGTAAGGGCGTTTCTGAAAATGCGGAATTTTGAGCTCATTTTAACAGAAAAATTGTTGAGTTTTCGAGAATGTGTATTTGATATTATTTAAAGCACAAAAAAATTACATTTTTGCAATTTTTGAAAAACAAAAATTGGGCAAAACGGCGTTAATGTCATCTTATAGAGTGCATTTAGCACTATCCCTACCAAAAGTTTAAAGAAAAAACTTGGAGCCGTTTTAGAGAAAATCTTGTTTTTGTAATTTTTAAAATTGCAAATATTGCACGCACTATTGCACGAAAACTACTCAAATTATCATAAAATACACAGGATAAGTCTTAAGTTTCATTAGTTCTTAATGAAAGAACTAATTATGGACAACAAATTTCATTTGAAGGAAAAACCTCTATCATCAATTTTGTAGTTGTAGGAAGACGCCGAAAAAAATTCACTGTTGCAATTTTTGAAAATTCAGTGTAAACCGTGAACATCGGACCTATGCCACCTTCATTAATGTATTTTACTCTTATCTTCAAGAAATTTAAAGAAAAAATTGGAGTCGTTTTTTGAAAAAAAATTGTATATGTTCCAGGGCCTTTTTGTAAAGTGCCTCCAAAAATTAATGAATATTTTTCAAAATTTCAAAGCTTCAACTGGAGTCAGATGGACAAGGGTTTCTTCAATTTAAAAAAAAAATCTACATACGGTTTAGGCGCTAGTAGTAAGAATTCAGACAGACGGACGTTTTAACGGCATTTTACTTTTCGGTATCAATGACCCACAAAACAGGGATTCTGGCTTCACCACGTGTTTAGAGAATTTTTTTCTTAATTTAGCGATTGGATTTATCCACTTTTTCGTCATTAGGGCTCGTTTTCTTCTGCGGAAAATCCCTTGTTTTTTCGCGCAGCATTACGCAACTTTCTCTATACTACGTACATTACTCCATATATACGTGTGTATACGAGAAAGTAAAAACAGGTATGCATTTTCCAAGTTGTAATTATTGCGACATCCGCGACTATCAGCTTTCCACAAGGTTGGCAAAACACCACGTCTCCTTCGCTTGTAATTATTTCACATTTCTTGATATACTCCGCAATCCAAATTCGTAATTTCGAACCATGCGATGAAACCCCTGCAATCATTGCTGACGTAAACTTCATTTTATGCTGCCGAACCAGTAGTTTGCGACTGATCCCAAGCTCGCTACAAGGTAAACGGAGAAAGACAAGAGAGGAATAGGTAAGAAACATATGATTCTGCAAATTTGATGTTGGAAAAAATGACTTGCGCGGACTTCCCTTTCTATTAAACGGAAATGTGATTAAAACCTTAATATCCTTACACGATTCTGCGGTTAAATTAGCGATGTAATCGTTCCTTTGCAACACAGGGTATAGTATTCAAGGAAAGAAAAAAAGAAAAATAAATTGAAGAGAAGTCACTCTCTAAATAACTTGATATTCTCTTTTAAGATTTTAACCGACGTAAACAATCAAGCCAAACGAGGGAAATAATAATATTTTTGAAATTTGCATTTTCATGCAGTATTAGTTGTAAAATATGCTACATAATATAGCATTACCCTTAATATGCAATTTTATGCAGTGCGCCGAAATAGACAAAATAAAACTCAAAATAAGCGGTAGGATCTCCGATTCGAATTCAAAATCGTATTCCGGATTTCTAGAACACTCTATCTCAAGGAACAAGTGGAAATGAATAGTTTTTCTTAAAAGAAATAATTGCAAAACTATTTATATTAAAAGAAAAAGTAATATTAAGTAAAGGGATTACGGTAATGCGGATATTTATTATACTCGGATAACACGTATCTTATAATACGAACTCCGATTATTTTGGTCCCTTGAATTATACATTATATATATATATATATATATATATATATATATATATATATATATATATATATATATATATATATATATATACACATAATATCTTGCTTTTATATAATTTGATTTTATTAATACATAAAAATTAAGAAACCCTCATTAACACAAATTCCATGGGACTGAAATAATCGGAGTTCCTGTTATAAAAATCGTGTTATCAGAGTGTTATAAATATCCGTATTATCGTAATGCCTTGCCCAGACCCAAGTTTTGTTCGTGTGACGGCGAAATTCGTGCTAATGAGCGTTTACTGTATTTATAACTAAAATAGTATCAGAATTAATTCTGCCATATTATGTGCTTATATCTGATGAATACAAATTTGTCTCATTGTTGGCGCAGAATCATGAGAATTTCTACTGGTCCCATTCTTACTGAGGGTGTTGGGACAAATCTTTATGTCGCTATTGCGAGGGTTGCCGAAGAGGTGATGTGTGTGAGGCGTGTACGATATGAGTCTCGGAGCGTGGGGGCGAGACGGAAAGGGATGGAACGTGTGCAAGTAGACACCTATATTTCGCCGTTGAACCGTCAGAACACGTTCTGTAGTTCACGGCCACGTCACAGCGTGCGTCTTTCTGGCGCCACGTTCGCGGGCGATTTGTTTTATTTTGCAGTCTTAACTCGCGTCAGTCGCTTTCTCTTTCAAATCGCATTCACCGCCGAGTGAATGGTGCCACGCTAGCACAAGAGCCAATCTGTGCGAAGAGCGTAGCGGAAGAAAAACGTGGTCGTGGTTGAATTTGAATGTGCCTGTGGGAGGTTGAGGCAAAAAACTTTCTTGAACCACATCTCTGTTCGTTTACGACTGACATAAACGAGGCTCACGTGCTGATGTTTCAGGCAGTTGTGTTCACTGAACTCCTTTGTTTACTTCCTTTGCGTTCTGCCACGTGGTTGAACGATTCTCACTGTTATTGCCTAAATTATACGAGTTGTAGCCGTAATTCCAAACATCCATAAGGGAAAACATTTGAATCTGAACCTGAAGAATAAGAAAGTGTGCAACATTGTTTTTAGGTAAATCCCGGTACCTTCTCTCCCTTCAGTAGCGTAGATTACGTGTCGCTTCGATAATTTTACAAAATATTTCATTCTTGTTGTCTTATTTCATTGAACTGGTAGCGGCGTGAAGCATCAAAAAAGTGCTCGTCTATTTGCGGCTAACTAAAATCACCTAGAAAACAATTCTTTACATAATTTTTGGTTGCGTTACAGCAGTTTTGACCTTGGTCAACATCCGCTTCCTCCCAGCACTGCCGAGTTCTTTCTACTTCGTAAATGGAAGAATGGGAGTGGGAAAATTTGAGAAGTATCGCGCGGTTCATAGCTCGTTATTAACGTATTGGAACTGCATTAATCTATAATTCACATTAACATAATGTATTGTTATTCCATTATCACTTATTGGAATTAATGTCACTAATAGCGTCACGGATTATTTCATTACAAATATGAAAGTAACATGAAACTGAGACATACTATTGAGTTTGTGGACTCAACGAGTTGAATGACACATTTCGCGGCCTGGTAGGTTCTTTGGTTACCTCACAGTTATATCGCATTACCAGAATTATACATGTACATCATGAAAAAGGTCTGTCTCTTCCTCGCAAGACGAGGAGGGCAAACGTGCCTATCGTGGATTTCAGAAAAAAAAAGACAATGTTTGACAGATTTTGTTACTTAATCTATATATTTCCTAATTGTGTAGCCTACTAGTCTTACTTTTTTGTTGGTGACTTCTGTATATATGAACTAGCTGAAGTACCCGGCGTTGCTCGGGCATTTATTTTAACAAGTTATTATACATGAAGAGGAATTAAATCTTTTCATTCCCTACGGCGGGACCTACCTCTATCTCTTCCATTGTATCCCTTCTCCTCCCTACTCCATGCCATGCCATGCTCTGTCCGGCCACGCCACGATAGCTGTCTTCTCTCGACCCCCATTTGGAAATTTCCGGATTACCTCGCTCACTTTTCCACAAATAATTACATTTTTCTTATTTGAAGTTCCAGCTTCTAAACATTCACTTTATAACTAAAAGCAATAAACAAATCTTAAACTACAAAATAAAATACTTGTAGACTCACATATATAATTTTTCTGGAGTTTTATAGAATATTACAACACTATCAATAAATTGTCACGTGGTAAAACTTATCCAATTTTTATATTTTTTCTTCTATTGTATTCATAAAGAAAGTTTTGAAATTGATCTGTCAACTCGTGACCTTGAAGGGACTTACTGTTTTAAGCTGAGTAAAACATGCAGAAGTTCATGCACGGGTACGGTATTAGGTAGATCCAGGGTAATAGTTATAGATGTCATAACGTAATTGATGAATAATAATCATAAAAATAAATGAAAATACTTGTATCTATTCTGAAACATAATTATCAGTTTTTATAATTCTGAAGACGACAAAATATGTGTTTGATGTCCTATGTGCTAGTAAAATGTAGTATAAAACTTATTTGTTCAGGTAAATCAATTCATCATACGACTGATATATTAGAAAACTAATGATCCACCAACATTACATTATGTGTAAATAATAAATTGACAATGCACTGAGCCACATAACAAAACAATATAAGCATCATTATTTTATCTTAAGTGATAGAGATTATTGATTCTGAAATATGAATAATAGAAACCAAGGACTCCCAGATATTATTTGCTTAGATTAAAAAAAATGTAGACAAATTAATTTTTACTTATTTTTTTAGAAAATATGAATGAAATCATTCATTGGGAGTAATTGATATGCAAAACAACTTTACAGATTAGTCTTAATATGTAAATGATTATTCCTAAATTACATATCACTGCTCAAAACTCCTTCACTTATTGAAGAAAAACGTTTACTGGGTGAAATGAAAACATACATATATTTTCCATTTTATCAATATGAACATGAGTACTGAATAATAGAAACAAAGGACTCCCAGATTTTTTATTTTCTTAGACAAAATATTTTTAGATAAATTAATTTTTTCCAATTATTTATTGAAATCTCTATATGAATTCGTTCATTAGGAGCAAGTGACATGCAAAACAGCTGCACAGATTAGTCTAAATATTATAATGATCAGTGCTTAATTACCAACCACTGCACTAAACTTCTTTACATACAGAAGAAAAAAGTACATCTCCAATTAATATGACAAACAACTATACAGATTAGTCTTAATATGTAAATGTTCATTCCTAAATTACATACCATTGTTCAAAGTTCCTTTGCATATTGAAGAAAAAAATTTACTCGATGGACTGAAAACATAGAGTACCCATTTTCCATTTTACCATTTTGAACCTAGGAACTGTGTAAATAGTCAAATTGAGAGTCCTAATGAACAGCTGCCCTACTACATGGAGAATTATTCACTTTTCTCCCCTTCTTGCAGTATTATTTTCAATGGGGCGAGTGAGTAGTTTAGCAAGTCGATCTTCCCTCTGAGTAGCAGATTCAAAATTTTCGTAGACTGCCCATCTCTTGGCATTTGTAATCTGTTTTGACAATTGTGACACTCGTTTCGTCAAACAATTCAGTTGTCACACATTTCTGTAAAAGAAGACGTTGTTTAGATTGTGTATGATATCTATATATTGTACATTGTACATTACTGTATATTCTATACTGTACATTATTGTACTTTTTATTCTCTCAATCTACCTCAATTATTAAACATTTTCAAACTCACAATGACTTCTTGCCACTTAGTATATAAGACGGACAAAGAGCAATGCATGAACATTGACATTCTTTACCACTTCAGTTACGGCTTTCTTTTAAATGTTCACACAGGAACATTACATAACGTTATTCAAACTCCAATGAATTTTGTAATAATTCTGGACATTGATTAAATTAGTAGTAGATCTCAGACATCCTCCGGTGGCGCGCAGCTAAACTATTGACATTGATGCACTCTTGAATGTGTGATGTAAAGCTAGGCGAAAAATGTCCAGAAAAGTAATTATTTTGAAAATATATTGCTGTTTATGTTTAATGTAAATCATAGCCTATAGTACTTCAGGCCTTTAAAGGATGCACAAAAGTTTCATCGGCAATGATTCAGTAGATTCAGAGATTACCGCGCTGTAAGACAAGGCACTTCTGTCTTTATATATTAGTATAGATATAGAAGATAGATATAGATTAGAACGCATGGAATTAATATTATAATCAGCTATTACAGCACATGTGGTAGATTTGGACTATTTTGAGAATGTTTGGTCGTGTGAATCATAGTAAGTGTATGCTTACATACTATAAGCTTTTGAAGTTAATACTTACGTTCGGGTGAATAAAATTCAAACACGAGTTTTTACTTACAGTGATAATTTTTGTTGAAAGTAAATACTTGCTCTTGTAGTAAGAACTTATTTTTCCAGCATTCCCTTAAAATCATGTAAATAAAACTGAGCTTTCACTTTATTGTATGAGTATTCCTAAATACTGCGAATTTTTTAAGCATAACGGTGACCACAATTGGGTTTTTGTTGTGAAGATCAGCGAGTGTGTTTGTGTTCGGAACAACGGAAATTACGTATTCACGCTTGAATGTGCACAAAAGAACGTAATAATTGTATGATAATAATTAATAAATGCAGCTGAATCCTTAAATTTGAAAATCCCAAAAAACTATTGCACTTGCGTTATTACACTTGAAACTGATTAGCAGAAATTGTTTTCATTTCATGAAGAGGTGGAGTAGTTATCTACACAATCATGGGCATTGGAGAGAAGAAAGAAAACATCTTAGTTTTAATAAAAGTTTCTAATTTATTTTTAATTTATAAGCAAATTGTTTAAAGTCGTCATTGCTGTTTAGAGTAAAACAAGATGTAGCTTTTCAGAATTAAAGCCCGGAAAGGTAACTGCGAACACAGCTACTCTTACTACATAAACTCCTTAATAGAATTGATGAAAACTGAACTTGAGTATGCGGTTTCATCTCCGGCATTCGTACTCGAAAGTTGCTCTTATTTAAAGCTATTACTGTGTGTTTCCATAATTTTCACGAACTACAATTTCTTGGGTTAAGTTAGTTTAATTTGCAAGTACCTCGGTGCTTTTCAGTTAATATTGTATTAGTTGTTTAGTGTTTGTATCTAATTTCAGACCTGTAAAGTGGTTTACCCACTGATCGGGGTACAATAAATAAAAAAGGGGGGAAAGGGCGAAAGGGGGAATGGCATCTTTCCCAGTAGTTTCATCTGTGAAATTCATTTTACCGTGTAGGAAGTCTGACGTGAACAAATCTAAAATTCCCCAAGATTTTAATTATTTTCCGAGTGTTCTCCCTTGTAAAAGTAGAAGGTTATTCTCAACAAATTGAGTAAATAATTTTGCTCGGATATGAATGCTTTTACTACTTCAAATATGAAGGAAATACTAGTTTTTTATTGAAACCTCCCATTGTTTGTTTTTAACTTCGGGCCGCTCTGCATGAAAGTATTTATCGACAAGCAAATGGTATGAATTACGGCAGATAAAAAAAAAAAGAAACAAAATATTCCATATAAAAGAGGAATTTCTTTTCACGCATCAGTGTAAACAACTTATTGGTAAAGATTATGCTTATATATTTTAAAGATACTTAAGCTTTTAGTAGCTGCTGCAATCGTTCGGAGTTCGTTGACTAGGAGTGGTAGTGTGTCCTACATCACCAATAAACACATGATGTAAGTAACCGAATATCTTACCACGGTGACCATTTTTCGTTTATGTGCACAAGTACATCCTCTGAACCAGGAAGCGAAAGCAGATGAGGCTGCGCAGGAGAAGCGGTCAACTTCTGGGCTGCGTGTCGCCCTTCGTCTGCGTAAGCAGTTTTGCATTCCAAGTGCTTCTGGCAGGGCTCCCACGCCGCGAAGCCCTGCGGGAGGAAGCCGAAGCCGCCTCCGCCCTTAGCCCTACGCTTCTCGGCTCGCCTTTCCCTTCTTTCTAAGGGGACCACCTGAGAGGTGTCATTTCCAACGAAACGCAAACAGAAATGTGACATTATCACAAAAACTACTCAATACCACTCTCAGATCATCCGGTGAATGAAATGCACCTATGCGACTCAACGATCGGCGTTGACATTCCATTTTTGCTTGTGGCATTTTGATTCAGATATAAATATTCCGAAGAAATGCCGCGGGGTAAGGTAAAAAAATGAGTGTATCCTAGCCCGAGGCACACGCGGAATTTTTCTCGGGAGGAGGGTCTGTCTACAGGAATATTCCCCAGCCGAATAGATGTATAAAGAATAGTTCATTTATGCCAAATATGCAATGTATTTATTTGTTGACTTACAGTTAATATTGATAACGATAACAATTGTTATATTGAACGACTTTCTTTAGTAGAGAAAATTAATAAAAGCTATCTGAAGCTTCTGAAGAAAGGGGCTGAAGACCCATGAGCACCCCTTCTCTCTTGGGTGCTCCACTGGTTTTAGCTGATTCTTTTGCTACAAAATTATAATCAGGTTTCGAAATAATTGAAGTGGGAATCTTCACTGTTTACTGATATGAAAGCTACTTTGAGGTACGTGTACGGCATAGAAATCATCGTTGTATACACGTGGGTATTGCAAAGTAAACAAAACACTGGGACGATATGAATAAATATGGCTGCCGCTTCGCATATTGAAAATGATCCCAGGTGTTGTGATGGTACCTGCTACTCCCTCTCATTTTATTTTTACTCCAATTTAATTAATTTGGTTGGCTAGCTCGGTTTTGGTTGTATAATTGGGCGCTGCTATACTTACTATCCCAGGGTTGCGTCTGTTTCTTGTGGGCTGAAAAGATACCGCTCATACGAGAATGAGGCTGGTAAATACATGTATTTACGTTAGGAATTTATTCATTTACTGGTTATCTACTTCTGAAATAATATCACCTTGTTTTTATTATTGAATAATCTTCCACCGACATGAAGGGTCGGCTGCTATTATTTATTTTATTTCATTTCTTTCTTTTCTGATTAAATTTTATCAAACTTTATTCTTATTTAAATTTATTATTCATAGCTAATTATGACCATCGAAACTTTATAATAATTAATTTTAGAAAATTTTCTATTTTGTTTTAACTTGCTTACAAGGACATTCTTGGCCTTGAACATTTACTAACTGCAGTCTTTTTATTCTTAATCACTGCACTTTCCTGGAGGTGAAATTCTGCTCCCTGGCGATTAGTAGTATAATGCGTTTATTAAGAGTCCTCCTTCCCACATTTCTTGAAGTTCCACACTATGTTCGTATCTGCACATGTTTTTCCACTGTCCGCGTCATACTAGACTTGCTTTCTGATTACTATTAGTTACATACATTCGCAACTAACATTTCGCATATTAAACCACGTTCTGCTCTAACTTCAAACTTCCTACAGCTCGCGGATATACATCCTCCCTCTACCAGATCGAGACATAATCTGATGAAAAATTTTCGGTAAAAATGCAGTTAGTGATCCGATTCGTTCACTAGCGCGGTCAATTCGGTTCCAAGAAAATTTGCGGCCCGGGCACAGTGTGCGCGGATGACGCACTTTCCTGTGGAATTATGACGCTTAGCTACCCGTTCTTCAGTGTGTCCAACGCATAATTACCAACACATTTTATGGGAATACTCACTATTTGGCGCGTAGATGTTCTTAATTTGTTGCAGGGACACCAACAAAGAAACCACGCAAAGCAACAATGGCAGCACTTAATTATATTTTCGTTTCTTTTCGCAGAGTTAAAAAAATCCCATTTAATTTTTCCATCATGCGCTCATACACAGACACCAACTATGTAACTTTCCGAAAGAAGAAACAAATAAATAGCGCGTACCACTCTAGGAGATTCATTCTGTCCGTTTGTTTTCTGGTTCCGCGCGGGTGAACGAATCGAATCACTAACTGCATTTCAGTCAAATTTTCATTTATCAACTAAACTTGTTTTTGCTGTTGTTATTAAATTATGTTATTAAATTATGTTGTTAAATTATTCTAATATTTTAAATATATGTGCGAACTCGTTTTTCTTGGTGATTACATAATTCTGAAATGGTAAGAAGTTTTCTCCTTTAAAGAAAATATTTGAGAAATAAAAACTGTGGCACGTGAATATTTTACTTTTGAAATAATACGTAAATTTCCTTAATAACAAGTTTCTTCATGGCCCTCAAACTAGAAATTTCTGTAGTCAGAACTGACTAATAAAAGGCGAACTCTTATGTTGGCTTTGCCAGTGGGCAGGTTCTCCCCTGAGAGTTCGTGTACTTGCCGAACTCCAGTGCAAAATGTATTGCCTACAATTTAAGGGCGCGATTGTATAATGGCGAAATGTGATCTGCCTTTCCTTGAATGACATAAAAAATTGTAGCATTTACTGTGAATCACTCTGTATATTGGATGCTGGAGCCCAGCCGTCGAATGGGAGGTTCTACACTCGTACCGGGCCTTAGCGTCAGCACAAGGGTTTTGTTTGTATCTAAGTAATTGAACACAGAATTTCATCCATTGTATTCGTATTTTTTGATATTTCTAAAGGGATATAATGTAATAATTACATTGAATTTTAAGGTTCTGTTAATTATTACAAAATTCAAGATTGTGACTTGTATTTTGGGAAAAATAATTATATATGCATGAAGTTTCCTGAGATTAATTGTAAGAGCGCACGAAATTGTACGGTCACTAGTAGAATATAACGGTGCTGCACATTAAGAGAATTCTTTTTCTAGGAAACCCTCTGTAATAATCTCTCACCCGTCAGTTTCGTGCTGACCACAGGCGCATTTTCACTCGATACATACAATACAATAATAAAAGCACCTGCACACATCAGGACGTCTTTTGCTTCACACAGGGTAAATCAAGTGGACTCATTTGGTTATTGTTTCAACTGTTTCTGATGAACAACACATTTCACTCAGGGTTATAATTTAAAACAATTCTCACTTAACATCGGCAATTGACTTCTGATGTTTTGATGTATGGCTCATTCATTTTCAGGATATCACCGAGAGATATTGGTGTTGTCTCCGATAAATAGACGTGGAGGTGTTCAGTTTCCTTTTATTCTACTCATATGCAGGGTGAATATTGAAGGGAGGATCGTGGGATACCTGGTCCATCTGCCACTCTCCACATTGCTGAGGCCGTCCTCGCTTTCCGCGTGGCTTTTGAATGTTTAGTCTGCAACCGGACGTGAGGGGGCAGAGTATTCATGGCCAGAGACGGTAATCTTTGGTAGATGATTCGAATTGTAGATTCGAATGAAATGTAGAGGACTTAGAATTGCTGCGTTCGTTCTCCCCAATCTTCCTTTATCATATCTGACCCTTTCTCTCCAATCATATATGTGGGAGCGTTCGTATGTGCAGCTGGAATTTCTGGCATAATAGAAGCATCGATTACTCTTAATCCCTTGATTCCCATTACTCTTAAACGGGGGTCAACGACTGCCGTCTTATCGGAGACTGGTCCCATCTTGCAAGTACCAGACTGGTGATAGATAGTAAAAGAGAAATAACGCGTTGCACACCCCCAGTATTCGTCCGATCCGAATTTTAAATGTTTGCAACCTGGAATAGGAATGTCGTGCAGCTTGCTGTTGAACTTCTTAAAGGGCGTCAACTCATTGAGTTCTATAGTTTTTTTAATGCCCTTTACGATGAGATCGAGATCTTCCTGATGCGCAAAGTAATTGGGGAAGATCAAAGGTTTGTCTGTTGGGTTTGCACTTTTCAGCATAATTCTGCCTTTGCTCTTCGGCCTCATCAACATTGGCAGCACCATCCAGGTATCAGCGTTCTCTATAGGTTTGAAGACTGCATCGTATATGTCGTCAGCGATTCCGAAGTTCCTTCTGAGGGTCATCTCCGAGACGATAGACCCGCTCTGGAAAAGCAGTTCCATGTCAGGGTAGCCATCATCGTCATCGGGGTTCGCGAAGTCGTAGAAGGCGAGGGCTTCACATCCTCCGGGCACGGCCAGAGGACCCATTTTGTACGCGAGGTAATCCACGTAATAATCTCGCTGTTCGAGAATGCGATCCGTGCGCAGGGACACGGTGTCGTTCACCACAAACGTGAGCCCGCCTTTGCACACGTGATCCATGAGGTTGTATCCAACCTTAAGATTCTGGAGGACAGGTATCCCCACCTGCGTGAGATGTTTCTTGGGGCCTACGCCAGACAGCATGAGTAGCTGCGGGGAGTTGATGGCTCCTGCGGACAAGATGACTTCCTTCGTAGCACGCACACGATAAGTGACACCGTTGAGAAGGTACTCGACGCCGTAAGCGGTCTTGTTTTCTGGGTGGATGAGGATCCGTGTGACAAGCGCGCGCTTCTTGACGTGAAGATTTGGCCGGTTGCGCACTGGATGCAAGAACGCCCTGGAGGAGCTCCAACGCGTGCCGTTCCTCGTGGTGGATTGGAGGTAAGCGAATCCCGTCTGCTTTTCGCCGTTGTAATCTCTCACTGGCTCGCCCGCCTCGCGACCGGCCTCCACGAAAGCCGTGGCCAGTGGCGTGCGGAACGCCTGGGTGCTGACGGAGAGGTACCCGCCCGTCTTGTGGTACTTAGTGTCGCGCGCTAGCTGCCGGTCCTGCATGTCCTCAGACTTCTTGAAGTACGGCAGCACGTCGTCCCAGCCCCAGCCCGGGTTGCCCCTGTCGCGCCAATTGTCGTAGTCGCGCCGGTTGCCGCGCGTGTAGATCATGTAGTTGAGCACGGAGCTGCCGCCCATGACTTTGCCGCGTGGGTAGCGGCACTGGTGGTTCTCCATTCCGAGGCAGGACGTGTTGCTGGGCACGGTGCGGTAGTCCCAGTTGGCGTTGCTGAACTGCAGGAAGTTGGCCACGATAGGGATGTCCATAACGAAGTTCTCTTCGCTTCCCGCCTCCAACAACAGCACTTTCCAGTGTGGAACCTGTGGAGAGGCATTCTTTTTAAGTATTTTGCAAAGAATGTGATTATTATTATTATTATTATTATTATTATTATTATTATTATGTACAGTCGCATCGACTGTTGACAATAGCCGCTAAAAATGTTACACTGAAAATAACATTACAGGCACAAACATTGCAATAACAAAAAATTATTACAAAATAAAAACAATGTTACAAGCTAATAGCGTTGGATTGCTGTTTCGTGTAGTGAATTACTCAGTTCACAAAAACAGTGTTTGATTAAAGCGTACAAAAATATAATTTATAATTCATTAATAACCTTACAGTATCCTGTAGTAATAACCTTTTGTTTTAGTTTACTAGTAACATTCTCTTGATAAAAGTACGGATATCAGAATCGATTCAAAATTGTTTCCATCAAAATATCTGTAGTTTGTTGTTATTATTTAGTTGGATAACCTCCGTTTGGTTTAATCCTTTTCGGTCCTCGAGAACCTCTAGCCCTCCCACGAGCACGAGTGAAACGCTCTGAATATACTCTTTCTAGCATTTGCATGAATAGTTATTTATTAAACCTAATTTTGTCACAAAACAGTAATATAAACAAATGGTTTTGTCGCTACTTTATCATACACCTTTCTATGCCCGAAAAAGAAAGAGTTGGGCAACTGAAGTATATTAAAAATTTATTTTTATTATGAACTTATAAAATACAAATAAAGTTTTCTTACATGAACATACCCACCGGAGACGCCAAGTTATGATAATAATAATAATAATAATAATAATAATAATGATATAATGTTACTATTGGTACTTAGCATAGAATGCTCCGAAAATTTAAAAAAAATAATCAATTTATTGCAAAACTTTTTCCTTATGAATTTTTGGTCATACATTCTAATACCTTCTGTTTAAGATTATGTAATAACATTTTGCATCTTTTTATACATTAGGCAATGGACTATAATTTTTGTACCGTATATACCTAAGAAACCTTTTAAAAAATCATTTTATATTGATATTGTGTTAGCACAAACAGAAAAAATGGCTGAATATTGAAGGAAGAATGTGGAATTCAGGGGCACGTTTCCAGAATACTCGCGCTAAATATGTGTATCGCCAGTATCAGCTAAAAATGCGACTAGATGTATGTATTGTCACTGTACGATATGTTGGGACAATTGATATGAGATTTTGTTAGTTTTGTTATTGTCTCTATTGATTCACTATCAATAGAATAATGATCCTGTGCGTGATTAAACGGTCTCTGGTGCACGTCTCGCATATTGAGAATAATCTCGAAAGTGTACTCTCACGAATTGGTACTAAAAATAATACTCGCAATTGTGACGAAAGTGTCTTCGACATATTGTAATTTCAACGTACGTATTTCATCTGTACGTACGACGAAGACTCGCTCCCTACACTAGTAGCGTAAATAACCAACTGAACAAGGCGTCAAATATTGTGACGCTCGGCGAACATCTTATCGTGTGGTTTAAAATTCAAAGTCTTTGGTAACAAGTTTAGGAGGGCTCTCTGAAAGAAAGTGTTACGCTATAATTTCAATATCACCAGTTTGCATGAACTCTCCAGAACGTTACTGAAAAAAAACAACAAACTGTAATGTTACATCGAAATGTATCTATTTCGTTTCCATGTTTTCGCGGCAGGAAGTAATAATTGCCAAAATTTATTGCTTATTTATCCTTGAAAATAGATTTTATTACATGGGAGTTTTTTTGTTTTTTTTTCTCCCTTTCAAATTTCAAAATTCAAAATTTAAGTAGTATATGACTTAGTGTAGGGATCACAGAATTTTGAAAATGTGCACACAATTCACTTTTCCCCATAGCACGTCATACGCAGTTTTTAACTGTTTTTTTGACTTTAAATCAATAAATAAATAAATAAATAAATACAAAGGGGATCGAATAGAAATAAAATTCATTGTAGACAAGGGAAGCGATTTCTCTTTTTCAGGACGCGACTATGGTAGTTTACGACGGCCGGAAGAATCTTTTAATCTGTGAAGTTTGTTGATATTCAGCCGACCGTGGCGTCATGGTGAATGTTCAGGCATAATGCCTAAGATTTTACTTTTGTTTTCACAAAAGGATTATGGGTTTTCCGAAACAGTATTTGCTATCTTAATCGCCATGGAGGTGCATATTCTTCCTCATTAGAATTGTTTCGTAATTTGTGTCTTCTCTCGTGCCCGTTCGGGGCCTCGTGCGCCGGAGGTGGGCATGGGATCGGGTGCAGACGGGATGTGAGACGCTCACCTCGGTGAGCCTGCTTGTGACGACACAGCCGGCCGTGCCGGCGCCCACTACGATGAAGTCGTATTCGGGCAGCACCACGGGCTGGTCGACGGGCTCTTGCAGGCTGGCCAGCGCCTCGCGGAACAGCAGCGAGATGCCAGACTCCAGGATGGTGGGCCTCTGCGCCTGCATCCGCGCCCGGGTCCGGGTCTGCGCCTGCGCCTGCGCCTGCGCCTGCGCCTGCGCCTGCGCCTGCGCCTGCGCCTGCGCCTGCGCCTGCGCCTGCACTTGCGCCTGCAGCAGCGCGAACCCGAACAGCACTGCGCACACCGCCATCGGCACTCCTTCCGCTTCGCCGCGCCTCATCCCTGCAAAACCAACAGCAAAGACGTTTTTTATTCAAACTTTCGATTTTATTATTTTTTTACATCTTAAAAATACGCTAAAAGACATATGGCAAATTACAATTGAAGGGCTCGGCGAGGGATTATAAGAATTCCCACGCGGTTTTGAGATACAGATCGTGTAAGGTTTGGCGAACGCATGCAAATTAATAGAAATCCAAGACCTTATCGTAGCGTGTGGCTAGAAAGTGGAAGCGTGAACTGCTGTGTAGAAATATGGTTACTCAGAAGTAATCATGGGCTGGTCATCATGAAAAACCCAAAATTGTAGCTTTTATGTCTCACTGACACATTCATTTATGAAGTATCCTACGTACGAGGCTATGTGCGACTGTTCCTAGGGACGTTACTGCCGCGTACGTTGTCTTTTTTCTGCACATAGCATTTTTCCAAAAGTAGCAATTGTTGCAACAATTCTGTATACAATTTCGACGTGAATTCTCGCGGGGTCTGCGTTCGTGAATTCGAACCAGAGTGCAAAGCGATCGCGGTGCCCAACGTCCAAGAATTGATATCATGTACCCAATTCATTGCAGCATCTGGAGGAAACGAAAGAGTTAGTACATATTACACGTTTGTAACATTGGTGTGTAAAAGATGTAGTTTCAGAGATTTTTCCCTTATAATATTTACATTATCTTTATTGAAATTTTATCAATTCTTATATTCTAAAGGTATAAGTAAAGAAGTGTTTAAGGTGTAACAGACTGTGGCATCGTGGTAGCGAAATGACAACACAGACACGAGCTCTATTTACAATCTGTTTATTTACAAATATACACAATTTACAGCTGTGGGTTTACGTTCGCAATCGACCTCCGTGACTCCCACGCACAGTGCTTCCCGTCTCCACCCAGACGCTTTACCGCGCCGGTGCCCTGACACCCAGTGCTACGCACTCGCCGTGTCACAAGGAATTCACTTGCGCCTCAGGGCCAGCAGTTGCATCCGCACGCGAGGCAATCTCAAACCGAACTCCTCCCTGCTTCCCGGCCCAGCTAACTTATTCGCGATCATGTGATCTCCCACTCCCTGGCCTCGCTGAAAGGCGCGGGTGGCTTTCGGGACACATGGCCGGACCCCGGGAGGTCAGTCTCCACTGCCCTGCCCGTCCTGCGTCACGGGGGGGGGGTAATAGTTCCCTTTTCAGTTGCCTCACAGCTACTCGAAGCCTTTGTGTTAACCGCTTTTCTTCGTTCCCACATGGCGTACAGCCTCCGACACCCTCTAAGGAAGTTCGGAAGTCTGGCCGCCATGTGGTGACGTTACGAAACAAACATACAAACAAAATTATGAAAGAAAAAGAAAAGGGTACTTCAGTTCCAATATTTTAGATGATTATCGATGTAATTGTTTCGAAGTTTACTGAAGATGCATTTTGGTTTTCACATTAAAATAAAAGAAAATGCAATAATACTCAGCAAAATTGCTATTCTTGGATCTTGCCGCATGTTGACTTCATCCTCAGGTGGTTTTGCCAACGGGAAAGCCCAGTAAGAAGTGATGGTCGCTGACCTGAGTGTGGCAAAACCGCAAGGAGCCGAGCAAAAAAGAAATTTGTATGATGAGTTTCTCCGGATAACAAGTTACGTAAGATTCACGTGTTGAATGATTATCTTTCGTAGGAAATGACGTACGTCTAGGCAGAGGATAAATTGTTCTTGAAATTGAAAGAGCATACAATAATAATAATAATAATAATAATAATAATAATAATAATAATAACAAAAAACTGAAAGAATTCGAGCGAAAATATCGGTTTTTGTGAGCAATAGTTTTGAAGGTGAAAATAACTTAATACTCGAGTCCAATTTCATATGTTTGTGACAAACCATGCTGTGCAGGGGGGTAATTGTCGAGAAATGTAATAGAATGGTCAGAGAGGTCTCATTTGGTAGTTTGTGGCATAAGAAACTTAACTCTTGTCCCTTCAGAAACAACCTTTCTTGCACAACTGTCCCTTCGGGGACACAAAACTTTCTTGCAAGGGCCTTGAACGCGTCGTTTCCTAGAGTGTTGCGTGTTGTGCATGTGCCTCCTTTTCCTCCTACACCATGACACAGATTACGAGGGAAAACTTTTCGAAATTTGATTTAATAATATCTTAATAATATAATACAATTAATTAATATAATATAATTAATTAATATAATATAATTAAATCTTTGGTTTTTAGTGTGCTGAAACAAAGTGAGGTCGGTTTTTCTCTATCACGTACAGATTTTTTTCAATCTCGAATTCAGTCTCTTAAAGACGGTTATAACGACATGAGAAAACAGAATCGGCTGACCGTTTTTTAAAATGTATTTACATGTTATTAACAATATTAGGTTATTAATACATTATTCCGTACAGATATAAGCTTGCCAGAGTAAACAATGAAGCATCTTTAATTGTTATTTTTGTGAAAACGTATTCTTTCCTCTTGGAAACTTCTTCGTGAGCGCTGTCGGGTATATAACTCTTCAGGTGATTCACGACGTAAAATGGAGCAATTGTTCGCCATCATGTTCACGTTCCACTTACCCTAAAACCTACGTTCCATCCCCTTGATGTCCTGATGGAACCTTTCGCCTTGCTCTTCATTGACGATCCCAAGTTTTCCGATAAATAGTGAGCGAGTGTAGGAAGTGAACCTTCAAACTCGTGTGGCAACCTAGTATTTGAAAAGTCTTCAACATGCGTTCGACGATACATCTGTAGAGATCCTTTATGTTAAAGATGAAACGTCGGCTGTCTGCTTCTAAGTTTTTTCTTAATAAAAGTGCCAATAATTACTTTTTATAGACAATCACAAATACATTTATTAAAACATAAATTATTTTTACATGACAATGGTATCTTGAAACAAGAAACAGCGTGGCAACGTGTCAAAGGTCGAGTTGTACCTCGATCATCAGGCCTAACAATATGTCAACTAAAATAAGAAATTTAATAATTAATATAAATAAAATTAAAAATTAATAAAAATGACTTCTGAAACGTTCCCACGCTGTTTCTTGTTTCAAGATACCTTTGTAATGTAAAAATCGTTTATGTTTTAATAAATGTATTTGTGTCTGTCTATAAAAAGTAATTATTGGAATTTTTATTAAGAAATCCTTTGTTACCAAGGAACTTGTCAAGAACCTCTTTAAATGAAATCCAGGCTCCACATTTTGCTCTGACCATAGATGAGAAGGAGAGGGATCTGAGAAAGTTTTCTGATGACTGGGCCTAAAAGGTTCCTTCTTTTATATTAGCGTCACTTAAACCAGGAAACTTGGAGCATAATTGCTTGAAATATTCACCTTCTTTATTGAATAACTTAACGACTTGCTTTATCAGTCCTAGCACATACGTGTAGAGAAGGTAGCAGGATTTTGTCGGAAGGAACCAAAATTTTCCTAATTAAATTTTTTGCCAGGCAACAGAGCTTCTCGTGATGGTCTTTTTTGTTCTAGTGGGAATTTCTGTCACGGGTATCCCATGAGCATAAAAACAAGGAAACTTTGTGTAACCTGATTGCTGACCTAAAAGCATGATGAGGATTTTCAAGTCTCCACAAATCAACCACTTTTGCTCATTATAACGAAAGCGTTCGATAACTAATACGAAACTGTTGTATTGCCATTGTGTAATAAAACGGCTTTTAGACTTCGTTTTAATGAGTTTATTAATAGACGCCAATGATTCGGGTCATATTTTAGACGAAATCGTTCCATCAGTCCACGAATATCTTTACAATAAACTAGATTCTCATCCTGTGAAAAGTAAGGAACAAAAACTGCTTCGCGATGTCAATACCATAAAAAAGAAGTGCCAGTTAGTAATATTTTATTTTGTTTTTAAGCCGGGAGCCAAGTATCTGAGCATCATCTTTCAGAAGTCTAAGTTCTCTCACCAAGTCATTCAACTCCTATTGAGGAAAAAGCTCGGGTTCGTTCTCTGAACTGTCTGGTTCGAACTGTTTGTTTCATAATTTTCCACCACACAAGCCTCTGTTTCCCACTAATTACTGTGAGAGTCACGAGGGGGCTGAGCAACTGACAATCCAGGACCGTGTACCGGGCGAATAGCAGATTCAAGATTAGGCTAGTTAATCAACTTGATTTTTGGAATTGTAACCTTGAACATCACAAGTACGAAAGTAACCGTCATCCTCAAGATTTTTTGCTCCCGCCACATCATTGGGATTGCAAATCTAAAAGACTGTAATTCTCCTTTGTACCATATGCGAAGTTTTCCACGCAGCTGTGACGTACTTTGTAAAGAGCTCACACTTTATCTTGATTTCCTATTCTCAAACGAAAGTATAAATAATACATTTTTACTAAATCTGTTATATTTTTTTGGTACTTCGTGATAGTGTGCTCGACACAGATGAAACAAATAATCTAGACTGGTAACTCAACGACGATGAGACATATTTTAGAAATGCACTTTCAAACTTCAGAAAACGACGCAACTACGAGAGGTATTCAATAATTAGAGACAAATTGGTCTGGAGAAATAAACGTTTATTTTTACAAAATAAGACTTCTCCTGCTTTTCAATACAATCCTCACCAACATTTATGCACTTGTCCCAACGGATTACCTTTTTTTTTTACACCGGCTGCAAAGAACTTCTTATCTTCGTGTTTCAATCAATTTCCCAGAGATTTTTTGACATCTTCATTATCCTAGAACGTCTTTCCACGTAATACCTCATTCAGTGAACCAAACAAATTGAGATCAGATGGTGCTAAATTGAAAGGGCTATGAGGTAATATAAACACATTTGGTCGATGGTTTCACAGCTTTGTTGAGCAGCTTTGTTGAGACGTGCGTTGTTTCGCTGGAGAATCACATCTCTCTTCTGAGACCCACGACGTTTCTCTCTTATGGCTGGCTTCACCTTGTTCAAAAGCATATCTGAATTGTATTCGCTGTTTGTACGGTGTTTTATTGTACGGTGTTCTTCGAGATAATCCCAAAAACGCACCTACAGCGTCCCCAAACACCGTCAACATCAGTTTTCCTGCTGATGCGGCCAGAACGGTGTTCGTGTCACCGAGTCTCGACCACGTTTGAACTGTTCTACTCGTCAAAATTCCCGCAGTTCATACACTTTCACCTTACACTTTAAGTCATTCTAGAGAATATATTAACTGCTTCTTCACACTCGGCAAGTAAAAAACGAATCACAGAACGTTGTTCCACCAATGTGGAATTTTCAAGTCCACTCGACATAGTTCAACTTAATTTTGAGGTTATAAACACAATTGTTGATCACTCACATGGTCAGGGCTTATCTCAGTGATGCCAACTTAGTCTTTATTTATTTATTTATTTATTTAGTAAAAAACGGTCAAAAACTGTATGTGACGTATGGGGGAGAAAATCATCTGCGCACGCTTTCTTGAGTTTCAGAATCCCTTCCCAACAATTACCAATCTTTTCCTTCCAACTGTTTTTTCTCCATACCAATTTGACTCTTTAATTATTGAATGACCTACGAAGATCTAAGAGAATGTATTCACTCCAATCCAATTGACAGTACTGGGCGAACAGGGGGACAGGGAGAATGAGCAACAAAATGGGCCCCAATTCCCAGTTATAACCATTTCAATCTCAATTATCTTCAATTCAGAAGGGGACTACCGAGAAAATACAACAATTACATTCGTAAGTCAACAGATCCTTCATGCCAACACCACCTACTAAGATAGAGTATTACTAGTTCATAATGAGGGTTTAGAATGTTAGAAGTTGTGTAAGAAAAAAAAATTATTGGTTACAAATGTAAATATGTGCATACGATACAAAACAGGAATTGTTTTATGCATTTGAAAATAATATGTACGTGATGGAGGAAGACAGACTTCGTTTTCGTTTTCAACAGACCAATAAGCACAAAGATTAGCCAAAATTATCAAATAAAGTTTTTGGTTGTAGACCTGCGTAATCTCCGAACTTTTGTTGTTTTCGTCTTAATTTTTTCGACGCAGACCTGGGGGTAATTCCCTATCCAGCAAAAGAGTACTCGTGGGGCTTTGTGTTCGTTCATGGGTTCTGGTATAGGGTACAAAACGTATTAAGGAAGTAATAATGTTATTATGAAAATAATGAAGACTGTGATTTTCGAAGCAACAGTGAAGGTGAAACGAGAAGTATCAATTGAAGTATTTTTGCATAGACTACTACGAAATTGCGTGGAAGGCATTTGACCGGATGACAGTAGAAATTGACGAGATCATATGACATTGAACGGTCCAACCAAGTGCTGATGACTCGTGCGATTCAAGCACCACGTCGAGCCGCGTTGCGTAAGAGGCTGCGCCCATGATGAATAAGCGGCTGTGAAAGGGGGCGCCCCTCTCAACACTCCTTCTTCCCGATGTCGCGACGTGTTGAGTGTGTGTACTGTGAAGTATTGTTTTTGAAACCCAGTCTAAGAGTCTGCTTTGTAATTTCGTAAATTGTGTAAGCATGTAACGCATGCGCTGAGAGTGAATGCGAAATCTGGAAAATTGTAGGTGTCGTGTGTTGGTTGCATTCATGTCCTTAGGCGCCCTGTGACTTTTCATTTTATTGTGAGGTGGTCAAACTTAACGAAGTCGTCTCTTGCAATTCTGATTCGCCGCAATTTCTAATGCAATTTTATGACGACAGTAAACGTTCTGGTAATGAGCTGCAGACCACGCTCGTATAAAGTGCGTTTTTGTCTGCTGATACTTTGCAACGCGAAAATGCAAGATTCTTCTCTCTAGGCGGGTGCTTTTATTTCTGTGTTGGATGTAGTGCTGAAGAAACATGCTTTGAAAGTGAATAATTTTAGTTATTTATTATTAGTTATTTCAGTTATTTAGTTATTAATTATTAATAGAGATCGGAGAATATGTAATATGAAATATCAAAATATGTATACTTAAATATGTAATGAAAACAGTAAGAATGTGTAAAAAATATGTAAAATCGGATAAAATATGTATAATTAAAATACATTATTTACAAAACATTTACATAATTCATTAATGAAAAATATACATTACATTTATAAACAATTTCTAAACAAATTTTAAAAATAATACAAACATTTTAAAAATCATTTGGAGAACACAAGTTGACGCACATTTTTCACCATACAACGTTCCTATCAGTAGTAAAAGCTTCATCTATATGCTATCCAGGACCGTAGTTTAGCAGCGAGACTAGACGGTCGCAATAGAAGCCATCGCACAAACTGGCGATATCTACGACCAGTAAAATAATCACTGCAGCGTGCAGCATTCTCATCCAAATGTTTCACGTCGGTGATCGCCCAAGTTTCGGGGAAATTAGGGTCACGAAACACGGCGTCAGTCATACTTTTCACACCTAAAGGTTATAGTGATGTCAGTCGCTGACAAGCACTACCCGCCACTGAGATAACAGAAGCAGGTGCGTCGGATTTGGAGAACATCGACCGCGTCTTAACGCACCTCGAGTAGACATCATGCCAATAGCCAATAATGTAGGCAAAATATTGATTTTTTTTGAAAAAATCTTAAAATAATAAAATTGAAGAAAATGGTAGAATAAACAAATATTTTGTGGAAATAGCTAAATATGTAATATAGTACTAAATATATAACGAAAAAATTGGATATTGTGTTAGGACGGCGACGATTCGCCAAGATTAAAATTTTGAGAACGGTAAGTAGAAAGGCAAAAAATGTAGTTACATAAAAATCCGGTCTTTAGTTATTAGGCTTCCGGGTTCAATAAGACTGCGATCATTGTGGCAATAGAAGTTATATTATAATCACTTGAGAAATAGGACCTCGCTAGATGCAGAGAGATAGGACCTCACGCGCTTCGCTGACGCTTGGTGACAATCCATGAACAGCATTTCTCCATAGTGATATGTGGTGAGACAAGTCACGTTCTGTGTCTGTGTGTGTCACGTCTTCTATATTATGTTCGAAAGGAAATACTTCAGGGGCGATGGAGTTGAAAAACAAAAGGTAAAATAACACATACATTATTTTTTCCAAATTGAAACGGATTTAAGAAACGATTGTCTTGAAAACAAAATATAATTAAGACATTAAGAGGTACCGCCGTACCGGGCGGTTGAAGAATGTAGACATCAGAAAGGATATAATAATTTTCGGAACAAGCCTGTCCCCGTGTATGTGTGTTCGCCTTAAGAAGTTCCATTGCAAAGTGTTAGTAAAAATGGATCGGTAGGCCAAATAATAATGGGAACCTCTTAATGTTGAGAATAGAATTTTGCTGGTGTGTAGTATTTTTATGAATGAATTGCATTATTTATTGGCAAAGGAATTATGCCAAATGCCTGCGTTTATCCTCTTTCTTTTTCACTCTCTCGCCCCTTCCTCTCCCACCCCTTTCTCTCTTCACTATCTCGTCCCTCTCTCTCCCATTCTTTCTTTCTCTTTGTCCTCAAATTTAACTGGCAAAATGAAACCGGAAAGATTAACTACGCAGGCGAAGGTAGACTATTTTATTTTTTTATATACAACCATAAACATGGAAGATGTTCCACATATTTTCGAAAATACTCGCTTCCAACCTACTCAAAATGTGAGGAGCAATATTATATATTAATATGTATAGCAATATAAACAATAGCCTAAGAATAGTAATTTTAATTTTTCATAGTTGCTCTTGTGCCAATACAGTCTGCCGGCTTCCTTTACTGCCGTGGTAACTATGGTGACAGATAATTTTCTCCACGACCATTTAATAATAGTGTATGTATTCCTGCTGTGTATTTATAGAGTGAATCATGGGATGTAACTATGAAATAAAATTGATATATTTTACATGCGCGGAAATTCGATGCTT
This sequence comes from Teleogryllus occipitalis, assembly GCA_011170035.1. Taxonomy (NCBI): domain Eukaryota; kingdom Metazoa; phylum Arthropoda; class Insecta; order Orthoptera; family Gryllidae; genus Teleogryllus; species Teleogryllus occipitalis. The sequence goes on along the minus strand of BLKR01000004.1, from coordinate 586,048 downwards.
TTCAAACATTTTTTCTCAATACTCGAATTTTCAATTTCATTTTAGCATCGTGCGAAATTGCATGCTAGCTTGGACTGCGCGTACACGCATGCTCTGCTAATCGCTATTCATTATGCTGTAGATAGAATCCCTAGATACAGGGACTAGCTGTAATCACTTATAGATGAATTTGTGAACTTAGACACAAAATTAGTCTTTGCAGTGGGTTACTCTCGACAATACCGGTTACAGACGGCAAAAATCGGGTATGAAACGTGCTGAATATTTCAAAGTCGTTTAGAAAGTATAGTCTTTACCCTCCGTATGTATGACTATTATTCAGTAGTGGAAATATTCGATACGAGTAGGGCCAAGTACGATACTCGGCCCTACGTCGCTCGTCTTGTAAACATCAATTATGAACTAATAGTAGTAATCATTATACGGTCGTAGGAGAAGATACTGTTCCATTACATTTGTACCGCAAGTAGTTAATCGAAAACAAAATCGAAAATATTCGCTTTCAACCAGGGGTCGAAGTGTTGATTTCGAGGTGGTGGAAGGAGGGTAGCTGGTTTTGCTTCGTTTTATGGCGTCTCCCATTGGCCTCAGCTCGAAGCTGGACTTCCTCGCCGTGCTTATTACGCCTATTAGAGGGATGGGATGTCGGCAGCACTGTTTCGCACGTCACCCGCGCGGCGGAGGAACACGTACGTTCTGATCCCCCACCAAGGCGAAGAACAAGAGTGCAACGTGTGTGGCAACTTCGCATTCGAGGAAACTTGAAACGTAGAGACAATAGGATCTCGGGATAGGTACACATGTGGTGATTTGCGTTGCTGCTATTGCTGAAGAATCGAGTTTTAGTAGTTTCGTGGTGGCTGTAAAAGTCGTTTGTTATGGTAGTTCATGTCCGGATATGACTTTTTATATGAATGGAATGACTGCCGGAATGTCAATGCAGTATAGAATTTTTTTTTGAGTAGCATTTTGAGTTGTAAATTGTAGTTATTTTGGATTGAAAAAGTAACGATAATGCAGTTTGATGTAAAATAAAGTAGGAACATATATTGGCGAAAAATTAAATTCTTAATAAAATTTATAAATATGTCGGAGGCCTGGTGGATTCACCTCATCCTCTAATTAATTGTGACATTAGTGGATTTGTCTCTGTGACAATCCGTGAATTACCAAGGTGTTCTTTGTAACGTGTACTTATTGTGATGTGTTGCACCTACTTTGTGTTTTTATTCTCTCGGAATATACTTTTATGGAGTAGGGTAGCAAAGTCCACGCTGTTTAGCGAACGTTACATCCCTGTATTTCAGCGTAGTCGTGTAGGAAATTCCTAGACCTTCTCTGGTTACAAGTAGTGGCGATGTTGTAAAATTATAACTATTCACCCAGACGCGATAGAAACTAAGAACCTTTTCCGTGAGCCTGAGAGAAGACACGAACAAACGGCGATATAAAGGAAATGTATGTTGTACTATTTTGAAGAACGAAAAAAAAAGAAGGAAAAAACCCATAAATTATCACACTTCAACGTTCATTAAAGTCTGCAAGTTGTGATATATAATGAAATGACACTGATTTCTTATATTTGCGATCGTCATGATTGTGATTTTATTCCCTTCTGATGTGTAATTGTCTATAAACTTGCCGCCTTTGATATAACTTAATCACCGAAGTCGACCAATTGTCTCCTTCAGACATTTCTTCCTATTATTGCGACGAAGCCTGGCGTAAAACACGAAGGCGGATGATCTTATCCGGGATACGCGTGCAAGTCAGCCTAGTAAACGACCAGTAGTTCACAAAATGAAAAGTCATGAAATGGTTTTATGTATAATCCGGACAAGCCGGCAGAAAGATGTTGCCGAGACAGTTGGGTCGCATTAACTAATATGTAGTTGCAAACAAGTGTCAGAGACGGTTGTATTTTATGACTTAAAGCATTTAGAGGTTTCAAGCCTTATTTGCTAAATGCGGATGCGGTACCCCGTGAGATAGATATTCGTATCTTGTTCAATGTCTTTTCATAATATACCATCTTCAGTTCAAATTTCGGTGCATCTTATCAAATATCATCAAAAGAGTCATTGGGGTGAAAATTCCATTATGCCGAACATATTTTTAAAGCGATTGTTTTGAACAAGTAAATGTAACAAGAGTTGTAATTACGTCTTGTGAACGACACAAATTTTAGAATTCATTCACGTGTACAATCCTTTATTTCTCTAATATTCTAATGATAACGCTATGAGATCTTCCCAGAATTCACCAAACCACATACCATTCTGGCAAATGCCAAGGCTGGTCCATACATTCAGGGAAAGATTTCTTTGCTCACAATCCGGTTATGAAAATCACGAAGCTCAGCCGACTCGTGCTGTGAACTCGGCTATAGCGAAGCAAAGTCGAATTGGGAAAACTGATATTCTTTTAGTGAAACTTGCGCGACGAAATTTGTTTTACTGTTCGTGTATCCAATCGATTTTCCGCAAGAAGTGAACTACGCTTTATTGTGCTTCCATGAAATTAATTTTGGTATACAAATTCTCTTGTGAAAGTAGGATAGCTTTCAGAGAGGAGTTCGGCATGTAACGTTCATCACAGAAGAGTGGATGTAAATAATAAGAGTTGTTTCAAAAGGTAGAGAAAGGAGTTTTCAAAAGAGGTAAATTTTGAATAGGAATTTTTTTGAATGAACCTTGAAGTGCTGTGCCAAAGCCATCTCTAAAAAGGGAACATTTACTTGTGTCAATTCGAGAAGAGAAAAAACAATAAAAGCAAAAAATACTGTTTTTGAGTATGTGTACTGTGCATATTATCAATACATGTAGTGATATATTTTCAACCGTGCATGTAATGTAAATTGTTGTGTCTACTTATTGTACAAAAATGTAAAAGTATAAACGGTATGTTACCAGTGTATGAAAAACCCTTACTGTAAACATAAAGAATAGTCGCTAATGACGTCGCTGTTGATCCTGTAAGTAAATTAATAAGAAAGCGGATAGACACGATTTATTTTTCCGCAAATATGTGTATTTTGCAAAATTTTACAACTCGCGGAGACTACGTACTTTAGATACAACCTCTTAAATATGTTATTTTTTTGCTAAATAACGGTCTCGAAGTCGGAAGGCCTTTTCTGGTGTGTACCGTTGCACCACGCCTTTGCCTAATATTCCACACCTCATGCAAAAATTGTTTTTAATTTTGTACGAGTCAAACACTGTGAGTGCAAAAGTGGCTTAAAAATGTTTCGTGCTGAAAATTCAATCATTAAGTGGAATTCGTGGAGGGAAAATGAAAAATTACTTATTGGTAATATTTTAGGGAGAAGCATTTCTTTGTTATTTAAAACCAAGAAACTTACGTGTGCTGAACTCGTACGACGTCCACAGTAATGAAAACCACGTTCGTCAAGTTTTCCAGAGTGTAAATTTTGATCCTGACGAATTTAAAACGCACAATTATTTCGGCAAATGCCTCAAAATAGCTGCAACCTCTGTATGTGTACTTATTCGTATGTACAAGCATACGACTCGTAACATGTCTCACGATGTAATTGAGAGAGTTCATTAGAGACATCATTTTGTAACAGTCATTTCGGAACTTGACCATATCGAACTACATTCTCTTGTTTCAATAATTTCTCTCTCCAAGCTTCGAAGCATTTCATTGTAAGTTTTTAGAGTACGATTTTTGGAAGCATAATTTTCCTAATTTCTTTGTTTGAAATGTACACTTGACTCATTAAAGGAAAGTCTTGCGACGGGTGGGTGTCGACATGATGTGCGACGAGTTATACCACGATTATGGTCTGAAACTGTCTTGAACTTACGCATAATACCCCTACATCATAATAATTCATCAAGGCCGTGGAGAGAAACAACGCTAGAGACGAAGTGCTGGTGTAGCTCAAGGACCTCCCTTCGTATTGCTGTGTGTCTAGGATCTGGCTAACCTTCATATGAACGTTCAGAGAGGGTTTTAAAGAGAGGGTTTCCTGGTCGAGGTGTCCTTCGGGACCAGGCAGCTTGGGAGACTGTCGGCAGATGATATGGTGACGCGAAGAGCAAATGCCGACGCAGTGAGATCGGCCAGTCATCTCTGTTACATTGTCTGTGGAGCTGCAGAGGGCTTCTCAAGCCTCCTAATGGGGCAATCAAAGCGCGCGTGCCTTGGCGGAGGGCGTCGCGTCAGGTCGTGTGCGTTTGCGAAATACGCCCGCGCACGCGGGAGGGAGGGGCTGCCGCAGGGGTTTCACGCGCTAGAGCCCGCGCCCGCTCCATTGTCTCGGCGGACAGTGGCGCTCGCGCTTTCGCCTCTGGTGGCGGCAACGGCGGGCGACTGGGCCCGCGCGTGGTGCAACGGCGATGGAATCACATGCGCGACGCGCTGTGTCGTTTCGGATGTCGACGGGTGGGCGGGTTGTGCGGCAACCATTCCTGGGGATACCCACGCAGGTGGTCAAGGTCAGATGCTTATCTGAATTTATTTGTGATGGTATATATACTCAGATTTAAACACAAGGGCACTTCAAGGTGACGAGCTGGACGGAGAAGAGGACCCCTCATTCAATCGGGAGTTTCGTTTCGAATTAATTTTCTGGTATTGGAGCTCTGGGTTGGATGACAGTGCTCCCCCTCCTTTTGTAGATGTTATCTCCCACTCTCACCCCCACTCCTACAGATGTAATCGACACCGTCAGTCTTTCACGTCTCATGCCTTTGTAGAAGAAAATTCTTTGCGGAGAAAAAGAACTTTACTCGTGTCACGTTACTTGTGTTTCGAAATTAATTTTGTGTCAAGGTGAAGACAAATTCCCGTGAAGTGTCATTAGTGTAATGTGGTTGTAACTGGCTATGGATAGGGCGTTAGGCACCAGAAAGTTGTTGTCGAACAGGCTGAGCTTCAGAGTAACTTTTATTTCATTCTCAATTGACTTGTAATTTCTTTCTGTTGCTTAGCATTCGATTACAGTACTCTTTTACCAGATTATAGTATTATCGTGTTATTTATGATCATAACTAATTCAAAAATCGATGATGCCCAAGAGATAACTTAGTTTGGCGAAATTCAGTTATTTCTCCAAAGTAATAAACAAAATTTCTACTGGTTACTTTCTTGCATAGTTTAATGCAAAGCCCAAATTATTTTAACGTTTGCAATAAATAATAAATAAAATAATATCACATACGTGTAAATGAAATAGTTTTATTTTACATTTAGGTTTCTGAACATTTACAATTTTGTTTTGATTTAAATTTACCTTAAAGGACACATACGATCTTGGCAAACCTATTTTTACATAAACGTTGTTATCATGGTACGAAGACATAACTAGTCACGCAAGCTGTATGATTGATTGATTAATTGATTGATTGATTGATGGATTAATTAAGCTCTTTTTCCTGTGAATTCTTTCACACTATTCACGTCATTCACCCTCATCTTTTGCTGTCTGTTCCTGTAAGAAAATTATACCCATTTGCACGTGACGAAATAATTCAAGTAAGTTTATTTCTCGTCTAGGTTATTCCTGAATCCCTGTTTCACACGAGCGTTGCATTGACGTGCGTCATCAAACGCTGATGACGTTACTTACGACGATGCCTGCGCACCCGATTTATAAACGCGCGTCGTAGATTAGCACTGTAGATGAGCACTTATAGGAAACGGCACACGAGCGTTTCTGCGACTTGCGTTGCCATTTGCCGTCATCAGTCTACAAGGTGCAGAAAAATAAAACAAAATTACAAATAAAATACAAAATAAGATAGAAAATTAATTTACAATTAATAGGTACATTTAAATTTTAGTTACAAATAGCAGATCAAATTGCGAAAATTGCAATGCAACGGGAGAATTAGTAGCAGTTCAAATTAAAAATTATACAATACCAATGAAGAAAGACACATTATATGATTGCAAAAGATACGGTCGTACGCAATCATATGTTTAAATGGGCCAAAATGAATATCGGGAGTACCAAAACATAATAACCATACATCGATTGTTCTTCAGTTGTGCTATATCAAGTAACTAAAATGACGATGTAAGATCATGAAATTGGGGTCTCTTCTTTGGGAAATAAAATGTGAAGCCACTAATTTGCAGGCATTCTAAGGTAAGTGCTTTCACATGTATAAAGCGTGCCTCATTCTATACTTTCGTTTAAATCCTAGTTAGGTGTTGCCAGTACTAACGTTAGTACATTGCAAAGATATGCGCAACTCTCGAAAGGTTAATCTCGGAGCGTTGCATAACGAACAGAGGATAAGAGAAGGAAAAGTGCGTGCTTTCCAGACGACGCCAGAAGTCAGAGAGCGCGGGCGGGTTCGAATGCTTCCTCCCAGAAAGCTATGTTTCTCTCGGTGCAAAGGGGTTCATGTTTGTTTCTACTGTAGTTTCTTTAGAATAAAGGTTATTGTTTAACAAAGGAAGAAAAGGGAATGCTGTAGAAAGCAAAGCAGCAGAGGTGATAAGACCAGTAAACGAATTCTCAGCTCCATGTACCTTCTTCCTTCTAAACGAATTCTAAGCCCCACGGAAAGAATGAAAGAATCCGTTTAAAGAGCATTTCTAGTTTATTCTTTGCATATAATGGAGTATGAAGAATTCTTAACGACCAGTTGATGAAATATTTGCAGGCAGTTTAACGGGACTTGGTCAGAAGAAAACAGAATCTACAACCTGGTTGTTTGCGACGTTTCTATGCTAAATGCTAAAAAACACGTGTCAGATACAAAACAATAGTGGCTGCAGGTAAACACATTTACAAATTTTGTTCACCGTTAACCTGCCTTCAATGTAATGGAGTAGTTGATGAAAATCATTTTAGAGGTGCAAGTCCTTGGGATTTTCTTCCTGACAGCGAATAATGTGTTGCTTTAGCCCTGACTTCCTGTGTCCAGTCTCCTCGGAAGGCCGGATGCTGCGCGGTGGCTGTTTGGTGGCCTCGTACCCAAGGTGCCGCTCCGATCCATTTCGTCTGCTCACGCGGGACTCGTCAGCCGTTGCCTCTGTCGCCCAGCGAAGTGGGCATTTCGCTTCTGGCACATATTGAACAGCTATTTCGCGTTATGAAAAGAAAATTAGTCTGTTGAATTGATCACTGAGTTGAGCTTTAGTCGTTAGACCTCAAGAAGCTGTTGCATTTTCTTGGCTTAAAATATTGCGAATGCAATATTGGTGATGAATGGAAATGATGTCGATGTGAAGTATGCCCAAGGGCAGATCCCATCATTTATTGCCAAGACGTTTTAGTATACGTTCAATTAAGAAAGACACATCTAATCAACTTCACTCTGTATTACCTCCTCAATCCACTTCCACATTACAAATTGATTGGTGATTGGAAATCTGTTGTAGGCTAACCTTTATAAAGATATTTGTGAAAACAAAACTTTTTCTTCTACTCTCCCTCTGTTTAACCTATGTTTCTATGTACAACTCTTATACTGCAATAGTACTGATATCTTTTGACGGATTTCGGAAGATTTAACGAACGCGCGCATGCGCACGGGGTTCCTGAGGCCGGAGAAGTACAGGATGCATGCGCGACTTTGTTAAAGAAGCACCCCATCTACTGCATCTTCATACTTAATGGTAAGCAATCACATGGTTAGAGTACGGTACAATCACCAAAATAACTATCAATGACCTCACTGTCAACAAGTTTCAGCCGAGAGAAGCTTCGTTGCCTTTTGCTGCCTGAAATGTAAACGAGTGCCTTAAGAACGGGTGTTTGTGATGGGTGGCATTATGAATAATGTATTAGTTATTTGACATCATTGGGGCCTACTTGGATGGCCGAGGTGGCTAAGAGAGTGTACCGATTCAGCGTTTCTTTCCCAAGGGTCGCGGGTTCGACTCCCGCCTTGGACGTGGTTGATTGTCCGTTGTCGCGGAGGACCTTGCGTTCTCCTCACTCCGGATCAGACGAGCCCGCAAGTGTATGTTGGTGTCTAGCGAATGGTTGAATATGCGTCCCATCGAGATGTATAGGGTAACTGGCCGTTCGTTAGATAAAAGCTCTTGGAGGAGGATTATTATTGGATTTTTAACGTCGGTATATTTCCATTAGGAATTTCCCGACCTCTTCCACAGTAGAAAATGTAGAAAATGTCAGTTACCATGTGTTATGATTAATATTTTGTTTTGTGTGCATATCTTCTCTGGGCGAGAGAACTATAGTTTAGATGCAGGGCAATAAGTCTTAGATATTTGTGTGTGTATTTTACAATAACATTCGACGTCCCTCGCGCGGTACGTTACTAAGCATTTTTCTCTTCTAAATTACAGTGGTATGATTCCTGGCCTTGATTCCATAGCCCCCCCTCACCCAAGAAGCAAAGGCGAAAGTTTTCAAATGGCGACTTGTGAGGTCAAGTTTAGGATCGAGTGTATTACGTCATTGGTGGTTGTAGGTTAATGCCAACCGGAAGGCAGGCTTTCTAGCAATGGACTGGTCGACAAATGTGCGTTTTTGTCATGTCGTTTCTGAAAGAGAAAAGGTGGCAGAAATAAAGCTTCACGTGAGAAAATACATTCTTTTTTGTGAAAGTAATGTTCAATTGTAATTCATGTAAATGTAATATATGAGAATTTAATGATACCATTCATAAGATTTGCATCATTATTAGAGAATTTTTTCTTGCATACGAGCATAGAAATATAAATTTGGGACATCGCACGGAAACCTGTTTGAAGATGCGGAAAATGAAGGCCCGGCGGAGGACTCCAACGGGCGGGTTGCAAAGTTTCCTTGTAATCGGCCTCGAAAAAAGATGTGTTCCCTCGATGGTTAGTCTTTAATTGGAGGTAGCGGTGTCTCGTTGCGAGTCGACTCATTGAGTGCTTTGAAAATGAGTGAGCACCGTCCGAGTCACGACACCATTTTAAAGCGGAATTTCTGAAGAGGAAAATTTTGCAAAATATTTGTATAATGTATGTTGAACTGGCTTTTAAATGAAAGGGCGAAGTATTGTGGGAACGGATGGCGTCAAAGGATTTTCGCACTACTGACTTACTGATTATGTTATAATGCTTTATGTTGTTGAAATTGAATGATGTATTGGTGCAGGAGAATATAGAGACTCGTTTACTGTGGAACCTCTGGAAACATTTGAAAACAGTGAAATTTGATATCTTCAGGAATTACTTTGAAACCCAAACTTAGAGTTTATTAGTGAAGGTTGCTATTTCCAAGGGGAGGGATATGATGCGACAGACAACCTTCGTTTTTGCTATTGTAATTGAGATATGAGGCTTACAATTGAATTCGATCTTGCTTAGTATAAATTACATTAAGTTTTGCTGGAGATGCATGAAGAAATGCTTAACATTGTCGTTCTAGTGTATTATCTCATAAATATCAATTGCATGTACATCACTGTACATGACGAAAATAGATCTATATGCGTGCTTTGAGCTACCTGTTGCAGGGGCGTACCGCCTGCAAAAATGGTCGCAGACTACATATGTGAAATCAGGGCGCTACGTGAACTTTCACCCATTCGGTAAGAACCGTAAGGATCAGCAGACTGCCTCGGTTTTTATATACTAGAGCTCTATGGCAGGACCATCGCATGCGTTTGTTATGATTATGAGAATATTCTTCCTAACACGGTACGTTTATTTATGTTTCAATGGTATTTGCAAATCCGTAGATTCCTTCATTCATGAGTGCTCAACCAGTACCGGATTAAGGTCTTGAGGGGCCTTAAGCATGGCAGAACCATTGAGCTCCCCTTATGAAATTTTTTTAAAAATTGAATAGAAAAAGTCAACATGAATATGAAAATAAAAGTATATCATTCGCAATTTCAAAATATAAAAGATTTTTTTAATAGTCTTGAAGTATTCAAAGCATTAAAAAAAATCCTAATTGGGGTCCCCTATTCGGCGTTTGCACGTGATTATTGAGCTTGTGTATTAATCCAGCGGTTACAAGGCAGGAAGAAACAATTGTGACTTCAAGGAAAAGTAACTTCCTTTTTTATTCATTCAAATTTTAATTTTGTTTGCTGAATCATTGTATTATTTTATGCTTGTACCTCGCGAGGATTACGGCGCTAGGTTTTTATATTGTCTCATTTAGAAAGGTAAGTTTAAAGTGCTGTTGTTGCAGCTTTCGCAATTGAACTCGCTCGATTTTACCCATTATCACAGATTGCTTAATTCGTCATCGATAGTATTTCAATTTTCCGAAGGGTATGAGCTTCTATGGTACAACCTTCTCACACTACGGAACGCAACGAAAGAGTTTTTCTGAACTTTCCTTGCGAGTAAAAATTAAACAAAGAACAACAAAAACTAAACTAATTTGTCTTTTCTCTCTCCCAAAACGCTACAAACACTTCAGCACCTCACCAGTGTAATATGTACCGTAGATGGACACTTCAGTTAATAAATATTCTCATCAACTAGGTATCCTGGAAAAGGGGTATGCTTATCTTTTTTAAAAAAATAAGAATGCTCGAGTTCTGGCGGTGGCTTACCAGCCATTCCCCGGCCGTTCTTTCTTCGTGTGAGCGTTTCCTGTGGCAACAATTCACCGCCGCTGTGAATCTAAGACGCGAAACAAAAAAATTTTGAAAAATGTCTATTTTATATTACTCACAATTACGATACTTTTATACATTCCGATTGCACCGTAGGCTTCCGTGATCGATCTCTTCTCTTTTCGCGAGTTCCCTGTCTCGTACGAATCTCAACGAGCAGATCGCGCTCTTTGCAACCCAAATCTATCGCACAATATTCTGAATGGTCGTGGAATTTGGTCGCGTTCTGCAATACAGAGACCATGTGCTTTCGCGCGACAGGTTCCTCGGGGCGGGGGGCGGGGCGGGGGGGGGGGCGATTGCGCAAGCGGCTGCGGCTGCGGCGGCCGCAGCCGGGTCACGTCTCGCAGCGCCGCCGCCCGCGGCGGTGGAGCATGCCTTGGCAGGCGCGCGCCCGGCGCCGCCGATCCCCTTTTCACGCGCGTCGCGACGCTTGCACCATGGCGCGTTGCGTACGCGGAGACGTCTGTCATATAGCGTTCGGGGCACATCACGAAGTGGACATTGGCGTAATTCCATCATGAAGAGGACTTTCGGCTTAATTGTAAACAATGGCATGAAGATTTTAATTTTGTTAATCGTGGCGCAAAATTTTTTGTCTTGGAAGTGGGAGCTTGTTAGTTATGTTAATTACGTGCGTAATTGTATAAGAAAACGTAGCACTTGTATTTACTCTTTTTTATTCTGTGGAAGGTACTGTTTTTTTTAGCAAGAATTGCTTCAGATCTTATAGTGCTTCACGATACTTCACACACTACAAATGTCTATGATGTTTAATTTTTGTTCAAGAAGCAGCCATATTCGAAATAGAAACTGAGAAACCCCCTCTCCCTGTCTACTATTAATCTCTTTTCCTATTTTCTTAGTTCTTTTTACATTTATTTAAAATTACAATTATTTCTTACATTTGAGTTTCTCGCTCCCCTCTCACAAGCCCTTCGTATTTATTGGCATTTTCCTCCTAGCATTAGCACCTTGGACAAATCTTGGATGAAGGTTCTTGTCGAGAAAATTAATGTAGGTGGCAGACTTTTATCATCCTTCTTATTCATTCGTATAACATTACGTGGTCAACGTAGTACCTCGTGGTTGAACGTTGCAATTCGTGTAGCGCGGGAATTGAAACGCGAATAAATTTGTTTCGTGTTTTATGCTAAATCCATACTAAATTATTGAACAATTTCTGAATCAGACTGTCTCTGTGCCTGAGTTTCAACAGTGTATCGTGTACTCTGACGTAACATACCCATCACCGTAAAGCGTGGTACGTAAGACTAAACGTAGAAGGGAATTGTCGTGTATCAAAATATGAACGCATCGCCCAGGAGGTGGGAACCTATTATTGAAACGCGGCTGTACGTTTTGTTTGTAAACGTTTTCCGCCGCTGATTAGATGTTGACGGCATTGGAAGAGAATATTACTGGTTCCTGAATCTTTTCAGTCTCGCTCGTTTCCCGACCTCTTAATTAGCGCTCCGCGTGAATTGGTAAATATCGGCACTGATAGATTTCTTCCTTCTCTGCCCCGTGACATCTGTTTTCACCGTCACTTCGTTCCCACATGGCCGAGGCCTTCCGTCATGCTCCCATCCACTGCCACTCGCTTATTACCTATTATAATACGCTCACTTTCTCAACTGCTAGGAAACCTGAATCTTTAGAATGTTCATTCCTGGGATCCAATGCGCTGCCATGGTCGCACACAGTGCCTCTATGATCGCACACCGGATAGGAAGACCGGCCCGGTGTAGTTGGGCCATGAAGGTCTTCATAGGAATTAACCAAAGCTTCGAATTGTCTTCACATTAGAAATCGAAACAGATTTCCTGGACGTTTCTACGATAATTCTTTATGTACTCTCAATTTTACCGATTTTCGTCGAATCACTCCCAAATACTGTAAGTGTTGCCATCTTATTGTTTTTCATATTAAATACGTAAATAAATCTTGTATATGACAAGGTAAATAACATATTAATAGTGTGTGTAAAACTACTATGTTAATTTTATTTAGTATGTTGATAAAAATGAATTGCTGCAATGGGGAATAGCATCTGCAATATGGTCGTAAAATTCATACATTTAATTCTTGATACCTCATTTTCTTACAGATTAAGATAAAACTACGAATGTAAATGGTCACTATAATGTCTTTTGCTTAGTTTTTGAAAGAGAACTGCTCGTTTCTTAGAAGAATTGGACCCGGTACACATTTCCGCGCGTACACAATGAGGATATGTAGTGTCACGAACGTGTGTCGTGAAAATCAGGAGCTCGCAGTTCCTGTCGGTTTCAATCTCCCCTTCTGTTCACCAGTAAGGAAATAACTGATCCCTATCCCTGGAGCTTATAGCCTCCTTAGAGGCGGAAGCATTGCGGCATGCCCTGTCTGCTTGGACGCCTCGAAGCGACTCCCGGCGCCTTACCTGCCACGTGGTGGGAGCGCAGATTCTTGTCGCAGGAACCTGGCGAAGCGGCGTCCGGCGAGACGGTGGTGTGCTGGTGACGGCGTAGCACTGCAAGTGCGCTGGGCGCTCGGCGAGCTTTATAACCTCGGGCAGAGGCGTTGGTGGTGGTGGTGGTGGTGGTGGTGGTGGTGGTGGTGGTGGTGACCCGCGTGGGCCCATCGCTCCGCCGCGGCCTCTGCGCGAGGCCGCCCGCCGGAGGACGCCATTGGCTGCTCCGCGCGCGCGCCGCCTCAGCCGCAGCGGCGGCTGCTGTGATCTAATGGTACCTTGCCCCCTTGGTTGCATGGGGAATTCCGAGCCGGCGCTTCCAAGCCACCGACACTTTTTCAACATGTAATTTACCAAAACCAAACAAGAAAATTGTATATGCCTGGTTTTTTTAAACTTTTTTTTTTTCGAAGTGTCGGTTAACTTCAACTTTTATTGGCTTTGCGGAAGACGCTCAATTATATTGATGTATTTTTTAATACCCACAATAAAATGAATATGAAACAACAGCAGTCCTCAAGCAATACGTAGTTATACCAAACCATCTAATTCTACTTCTGTAGATCCGATGTTTTCTTTACGTTTTCGTTTTTCCTTGAATTTCATATTATTACAGCTGAAAATTGACATATTTCATCTTATTGCTCCACTAGTTAGAAAACAAAAACATATTAAAATTGTAGGGTTCACGGGTTTATTGCATCGTACTCTACCGTAGCTAAGTACGTGCTGCATTTGTAGAGGCAAACACTTGCTTGTGACTAGTTTTGTCTCTGGGTTCTTTTACTACTTTTTTAACAGTTTTATTGTGATGAGAATTGAGGTGGATGGAAGAGGTAATTTTGCGTGTACTCGCAGTGAAGAATACAGGTATATTACTACAATAAACGAACGTCAGCGCGAGGTTGCTCATGCGTAGAGCCATTCCCTGCCAAATGCGTGAGAGCATTTTCTAGATAGTTGGATGGATAGATAGGCGGATAGAGGAGAACAATAACAGTCACTACTCAATTAATGTTGGGTTCGTAGGCGTGGATGAAAAAGGTACGGACTTCCAATCTGTTTAACCCGGCGGTGAGAACATGAAAAATCCTGACGTCAGTGGGAACGTTGGGTCTAATAGACTCACTAGTTATTAAAGGCTGTTTAAAGCATTTTCGAGGAAATGTTTTTTGGTCCACAAAAATTTTAAATAATTTCCATTTCTTAACCATTAAATATCGACTTTATTTATGAAAATTATATTGCAAATAAATAAATATTTTACTTTCAAAAGGTTCAGGTTCAATTTCTTGATTCTCAGGCCCAGTTTCTACAATTTCTTGCTCAGTAATTCTGTGTGAAGTTAACACAAAATCTTAACTGCACTTTAATCTTTAATTCAACAATGATACCAAATTCGTAAATTGTAAGCATTGCGAGACGTTCTCTTGATCATAAAACTTTGCTACAATTAAATTTAATTATGACGTAAGTATGTACATAAAATCATTTAGGCCATTTTCCAGTCAATCTGGTTTGTATGGTATTTGCTTTTCGATACTTGGATAATGTTTAGTACTTATTTTAGTCACTGTGAAAAATCATTTAATCCACCCCATAGTTTTAGAATTACATAGTATTGTAGCGATATTGAATCTGATATCTTTGTTTCATTTCAAGTAAAATGCTCTTTGCTCCTCTTTCATTTAATGAAAATTTTTTCCTACTTCAGTGCATATTGTTTACTTTTTCATTTAATGTGTTTTGAACACGAACTTTCTGTTTCATGAACTTTGTTGTCTAACAATCAAGCGTTGTAAAAATTCTAATTGGTCACAATTTTTAATCTCTGGGTGTTCATAAAATGTTTGTGACCATTGATTTTATAATTTTGACCAAAGTGAGTGTATATTCAAACATTCAGAAATTAAGTGAGCAAGGATAACCTTCACCTTGTCAACCCTAGAGAATGGCCGGATGAAACCTTTGGATCCGGAGAAGAAAAGAAAGACTCTCATGTAACATCATTAAGGCCGGACTAGTGTATTTAAAATAGAAAATTCACTCGTTAATTATTAACCATTAATTCTGAAATTAGTAGTTGAAACTATATTTTTTATTGTGAAAAGAAAAAAGTCGAAAATTGATTTTTTTTCTTTGTTTGTTTACACAAAGACAATTATTTTGCAACTAAATACATCTTTCAACAAAGAAACAGATTATGCAGTAGTCGTTCATGAGGCATTCGTCCTTGTTGAAGTTCGGGCTGTGCCTCTTCGACACTGATATATTGGGAAGGGGAACTGTGACATGTTTGTTTCCAATGCGGAGTGCATGTGGAAGAGCTGATGTGCAACGAAATCGTGGTGCACGATTTGTGACAATCCATTAGCGTATGCAGCACATGCAGCTGGTGCCCTGAAGGAAAGTTTCGTATACCTTTGAACATAAATTCGCCCGTTGTTAAATAAATTTTTGGTCTCACGTGTGCGAAATAAAGTGAAAATATTGTAATCGTCCTAGTTTGCGAATTAGATTTCTCACGTAAATGCGATTTATTAATCACTCGTTTAAAGAAATGGTTCAGTGAGAACGGCTAAACATTCCATTCAAACTTATTGACGGACCGGTTAAGCAGAAGGAGGGAATTTACCTGTGAGATGCTAAGAACGTTCCTAGAAATATTGTTACCTATTATATTGTATAATTTATCCATTACTAGTGGCCTGCAGCAATAAAGAGGCCGCTTCACCCCGTAAATAGTTTTCCGTAAGTAGCTCGTAAATTGCAATAAATTATTTAACAAAGATTATTTGTGAATACTACAATAACGTAGTGTAGTATGTATAGTTCTTGATACACCAAGAATATAAAAAAGAAGTTGCTGTTTCACTCGCGAATGTTTAATAGCGGATGGCCCTTCCTTTTGATCCCTGCTGTCTCATGACATCAGCTGTGTCGTAAACAGCAATCCACTAAATATGAAAATTCATTCGGTAGGCACAGATGTCATAGGCGGAATAGCAACCAAATATTAGCAGTTTTCAGTCGAAATCGAGACTGTTCCCCGGTTGACGGGAGACCCTAGGGTTCGAGCTAGTCTCGACGGAATTTGCGGCACTAAATTGAATTCAGCCGTTGTCTGGAGAATAAATGTAGCTGTCGGTTGCTCTGTTTGGTATTTTCCCGTGGTTTCTCCTATCAACACCAGGCGAATGCCAGATTTATTTAATAAATGGGCCATGGACCGTACGGAATCTTTCCTTCCTCTTCATTGTTCTATCCTCACTCCTTACTTAAATACACGTTTATTTGTACTACACTTCCATACATGGTTAGAGCTTGTCCCTGCTGGAACGGTGCCGCACTGGTGGAATATACATGGTTGGGTAAACATCGCAAACAGACGTTAGGTCGTTTCCGGGTCTCGCCATCCAGTGGAGGGAGAACACGGGCACCTTGCATGACCCAAAACATGCTCTATACTTACGGGAGTAATGATCCGCTCGAGACTAATGACCAGTTGATGGGCCCGGAAATAATCAATCGAAACTACTCGATTGTTTTTGGGTTTTCCTGAGTTCCTGGGTACCTAAGAAACTAAAGATCTTTCATATGGCAGGAGGATGCAAAGTTTTCTTTAAATTTCTGCACGCATTGGAAATTAGAAATTTAGATAACGTTTGAGTGGAGTATATAATATTTCAGTGAGCATTGATAACCACACACTCTTTTTCTATATTTTATATAAAAAAGGCTACAGAATGTCTTCGGATTTTGCTCGTGCCCCATAACCAGTTCCCAATCTTAAAATTTACAAATAAATGTATGAATTGTTGAATATTATTGTATCTTTTGTCACTTATATTCGGCTGCTTAACACTTACGGTGGAAAAAACCTCTGAATTATTTCAGCCTATTTTCGGGCAAAAATAATTTACTGAGAGGATTAGCATCAAAACTGACTTGCTATTCTTTTACAGAATATTCGGTGTTTTGGCCGCAAATCTGTTTTTTTATTTACTCCTTGTGGTCCAATTAAATCAACCTTTTCGATCCCAAGACAACTCGCCTTTTTATTTCCTGATATTTCACACTTTCCCACCTGAGTTGTGGCAACGCTTTGAGGTCACTGAAACTTGTGAGAACTTCACCTGGTAGTACTTGATTCCCCCTTGCAGATTACTCAACTGCAAACTATTTTTTCGACTAACATATAATCATTTCCTTCTTGCATAAGGCGTCTAGTTCGATTTGCTTATACACAAATACCCTCTTCATTAAGATCTAATAAGCTGAAGATGAGCATAAGCGACACAAATGGACAGGAAATTAGCTCAGGGTACGCTCTCTCAAATAGTGGAAGGATTGGTAATCTGTCTTATTTAATTGCTGAAGAATGAGCTTAGTTTTGTTTGTTGTTTACTGGAAACAACTCAAAAAGCGGTCAAATTAGTCGATACGTAGCTATGTACATAGTGTCATTGAGTTTAATTCCGAGCAAATTGACTAAAAAAAGATAACTAAACAAATTGTACTAAACAAAGAGCCAACAGAGTTGCATGTTTACATCTGTGGAACTGGCCGTAACATAACATAAAGGTAATGTGAATATTTCATGTCGGGGGCCTGATTTTAGTTATTAATTTCTCTCAGAAAAGTGTTCAAGTCGCATAATTATGTTTAATTAGATGCCTTTTTGCCTCGAGTGTGCACTGAAAATAGTATGTAATATTGTGTAGGAATATTGTCTAAACCTAATGTGTAATATAAAAGATAAAAATAAATTGCGTTTCCTAGAACTTAAAAGCATATGTGGTACGTAAAAGAAATGTAAAAAATGTAAACAATTAAAAAAAAATTGGCAAAACTACAATATGTTGAGGGATAGAAACGTAAAAGGGCTGGCAATAATGGGAAGTCAGCTGATTTCTTAAATATGTTTAAGGATGACAGGATTTTTTCTGTGCCGTTCCAGTCATTAAATTGACACTCTCCCTACCATCAGAGTTACAGTGGCTAGAGTCAACTTTCACCATTGCGAGAACGTACGGCACTATTACCTCAATTTCGCGGCATGTGCAAAACGATCGTGAATGAATGTTTATCTGCATTCTCCCTCTTATTAACTGCAGAACTGATATACGAATGTCCTTTGTCTGATGTATATAACAAACAGTGCTTACTAATTGACTTGAGAGTTTATTGATTGCGGTGGATCACAACCAAGGAGCGAGAAATTTCTGATAGAGAACAATTGTCGAGCGTGAAGACAGTTCGCGCGCCCGATCAGCCATCGTGAGGTGGTGAATCGCCCTCAAGGACTAGTGAGTCTGAAGCTAGACGTCTCTCACGGGACTCACAAATTGTCCTCTCATGCGGAGTGAGAATCGACTTGAGTTGAATACCTAGATACAAGGAATAGCGTAACACCGCCTTTTAACATACTTTCTCTGTATACATCCGTCAGGCAACATTGATGAGTTGCGATATAACAACAATTGAAGCCATTGTGGAAATATTCAGGTTATTAATAATGGTGTAGAATATATTAGTTTTAGATAGTTCCAACCATGCAAAATGAGCAGTTTGAACTTTCGTGACTACTGAATGTACATATACTCGTATGGCGGAATCGGTTACTCTCTGTACCTTGGGCCATTAGACGTGACGAGGCGGTGCACCGCCTGAAGGTCTTGCAACGAAGCGACCGACGGTCGAGGAGGGCGTGCGGGTAGAGACCGCCGCGTCGCGGTGACCGGTCTCGCCGGTTTCCGCGGGCTCGCCCGAGAGGGCGCTGGCCACGGGACCTCCTTTCACGAGGCTGCGTTTCAAAACACGCTCGTCCGCGCCTGCGCCCCTAGTTGGAGATCGCTTTTTGCTACGGGCAGTTGGGTGCAATGCACGACCTTCATCTCACCCGGTAGGCGCCGCGCGGTTTCGTGCGATTGTCACATACCTCGCACGCACTTTCGACACATTGTTACGCGAAAATGATTTTCGAAAGAAAAAAGGTGACGACAGTTCACGTTCAGGCACTGGCCCACCGCGCTCTACCACACGAATATCGGCAAAAGTAGGCTGTATAGACTCGTGGTTAAAATGTGTTTAATTTTTGCTGGACCGCTAGGAAGAGACGCGGGAGAGCAAGTTTGGAAAAATGTTTTTTGTGTTGTCTCAGTAGATACTCGTACCCCCACGTTCTTAACGTCCTTAACGAATACGTTGCGCCTCGCGTTTGTTGCTAAAACAGTGCCCGAAGCCGGCTGGTTTTTCCTCATTCAAAAGCTTCCGTTTTCATTACCTGTTGCGCAAACTTCTTGGATATGTTGATTTACATTATTGCATTCTTCTCACGGCTTGATGAATCCGTGTTTTTGTGCACGTTTTTTGAACAAGTGATCTCGTGATGAAATATTGTAAGAGTAAATACTGGTGGTATACGTGCTGTTTCAACAGTCTCAGCAGAAGCTACGCTTTTTTGATGTGGAAAAGGTGCTTTGATGCGTCTTTCATCAGTTGTAGAATGGGCAGAAAAAGTCATGACCTTCAATAATACGACTTTTACACTCAACTTTAAAGGTTTTGTCGTCCATGATGTATGGTCTATGCCAATAAAGGTTTTGCACATTAACCCCAGAAGTACACAGAAAGAATTTATGGAAATAATTTATCATTTGAAAAAAGTAGCTTTGAAGTATTGCAGCTCATTACAATAAAGCTTGCAATAAATATTTCAGTTAACCCAGAGTAAAACAAAACGCTCTCTATTGACATGCGAGACAGTAGACATGAAAAGGATTGAAAGTCCTTTAAATTCACGTGAAAGAATCGCAAAAACTTCCCCTGGTAATATACCCTAGTCACAGACCTAACAATGAAACGGATGGAAAATACTTACCATCTGACACCATTTTTAGGGACTATTAAAGTCTTACTATTTACTTGTAAGTTCACAATGAAAGGAAAGTTTTAAACATCATTCATCTGTCTGGTTCGTCCGCGCTTGCACGTAAGAAGTTGCATGAAACAAAACGGAAAGAAATTTTTTTAAAAAAATGTTTGTTGCATTACAAAATATTTTGTTAACGTCAATTTTATCAATGAATTAATCATGTCGAATGCATTCGTGTTTTACCGGAAATAAGCTATAGTAATATATTGCGTGTTACTAATGGTAAGTTCCATGAACCCCTCCGAGAACTATTTTTTCCTCTAGAAATCTTTCAAAATAATGTAATGGGGTCTGTCGAAAAATTGTGTTAATTTTGTGTTGTCGAGATAAATCGAATGAGCTATTGATGAGCTCTACAGGAACGTTTACCACCTCCCCAAGGGCGTATTAGAAGCTCCCAAAATAGTACCTAGACTTTCGATACTCCGATTGGATGAGGTTTAAACTTAGCAGACGAACATCCGCAAATAAACCTCGTACTATTCCTACAAGTAGGTTCGGTCAGCAGTGGTGCTAGGAAGATAAGTCAAAGATATATTATTGATATAGAATGAAATGAAGCCAATTTCCTTGTTACATGGCAGTTTTTGGGGAGTGCGGCACGTCTTTAGAAGAGTATTTCGTCGCGTCTTTGACAGGAAATGTGGTCGGCCTTGTAAGTCTTCCAGTGCGAAGGACATCCTGGTGGAGAGCTCGGCTCGCCTCGCCTCGCCTAGCCTTGCATCGCGTTGCCTCGCCTCGCCCCTTGCCTGGTCTCGCCTCGTGATGTTGGTGGGTTCCATGCGCCGAGTGTAATTGCAATAGGAAGGCAAAGATTCTTTCGAAGACCCGCTCTTCATAAAATGTGTGCATTAGTTCTAGGAACTTGATCTTCGGACTTCGTGAACATTGAATCGGTGCAAAGATGTCGACATTGTAAAAATAAATCCTGTTCAGGTATGGAAGTGACGTTTATCAGCGAGGGCTATGTTAGTTGTGCTTTATCTCAATATTTGTGTGCAGTTCTGTTGTTGGCGAAGCACTGAGAATTCAGAGACATTCTTTTTTCTCCCTATTCCTGCTTTTCTCCCCTGCTCGTGTTCATCTTTCTATTCCAGTTCTTCTCCGTCCACGTATTCCTCATCTACTTCACCCGGTGTCTCGTGGGTGCGGGATGTGTGTGTCCGCTGAGCTGCTGTGGGCAGGCGAGTTTTATGCAACTCATTTTTTCTACATCTTATGTTAAACTACGTGATTTTATGACAATCTGAAGTAAATCTCTAAAAATTCGTAAAACCAACCATGTTGCATATGCAGTTACGAAAGTTCGCTGCAGTGATAATAAAGAATACTTCGAGTAAAATGATAAGTTCATGGAGATATAAATGAAAATGTGACGTTCTCAGAAGTCGTTGTAAAGTTTACAAAATGTGTGAACTTCCTGTTTCGGTGGGTATCTCCAATGCGCCATCGTCTATCTTCCATTTAGCAGCGATGAGTTACTTAAAACCTTCCAGGAAACAGTTGCATAAAAAGTTATTTTGGGAGGCCGCTTAATATGTGTTGAGTGTTCAAAATATGCAGGGATGGAAGTTTTAAGAGGATTCGCATGGGAAGAGATTGATAGAAAAAAAGGGAACCGATTCAAATTGCAATATTAGCTCATTCAGATCGCAGGAGATGACCAATGGTCTGATCAAAGTAAGAATCCTTGTTTGGAGAAATGTCTTCATTTTTAGTGGATATTCACGTGGTTAGATCGATTCTGAATACTCATAAAGTTCAAAGCTGAAGCAATAATGTGTCAGCTAGCATGTACAGAAACGTACACAACGAAATCTGAAGATTATACACTATCATTAGTGAAATTTTTGCGGTTCGCTTCAATGTTGGCTTCAACATTAAAGCCCCAAATAGAATATCCATATGGGGTGGACATTATGCCCTCACACTAGTTTTTTTTTTAAATTTCTATATCTTTGAAAACTCATCTTTATTTATACATATTCCTTTTTCCCGTATTCCTTAAGAATTCCTAATTTCGAAGAGCGAAATGGTTGTTTTAGGAACTTTGTCTTTCGTCTGTTGTGTAACTCTGTGTTGTTCACAGACGCACGCACTATATTTTATATCAGTGTAAACTATTTCACTTTTGTCAGTCTTTTCTTCCATGTAGGAGTCGTGGAGTACAGCAAGGGCTGTTATAATTATTCCGATCATTGTTTTACAAGGTTAGGTGTTATAATAAGCATAACGATTCCTTATTACGATTTAATACGATTTAAACGATTTAAAAGACGCCATCGACATGAAACTCCAGCGGGTAGTGAGTCCATAAGATTCTAGATGAAAATTTTTGCAAATCGTGCTATAAAGAATTTATCAGGTGCGCAGGCACTTCTCAACACGCGCTACGCTGCATCACACTACTATCGCGCAAAACTGTTCTAGGCCGTTCAAACA
Organism: Teleogryllus occipitalis; assembly: GCA_011170035.1. Classification (NCBI taxonomy): domain Eukaryota; kingdom Metazoa; phylum Arthropoda; class Insecta; order Orthoptera; family Gryllidae; genus Teleogryllus; species Teleogryllus occipitalis. The sequence continues at coordinate 563,655 of BLKR01000004.1, read as the reverse complement.
CTATTTTCGGGCTCCGAGTTGAGATTCTTAGAATATAATCTTCCAAATTTTAGTAATGATAGCAAAAAATCGCCTTTCATTTAATTACAATCGAAAAAATTAACAATTTTCACTAATCGATTATTTGACTGAATAGTAACAGAAGGAAATCGATTAAATGAAATAAACAATCCTTCTGCATATGGATAATAACATGCGTACATTTTTGGCCGAAATTAATTACACGCGTAATTTGCGAAGTACGGGCGAGAAAGTACCATTAGTTTCGTTAGTAAAAGCTATATTTTTGAATGTGTATCTTCAGCTTCTGGCGAGGGGCTGCTCCATGAGCTCCCTCCCTCTTGGGTGCGCCACTAGTTTGCCATATTACCATACTTTATGTTTATATTGATTTTGTATGCCCCTTTTCACGATTTTAACTATCACTTCTATAAGTCATTCTAAGCACTATTAGTATGATCACATGAAATTAATATTTTATGAAGTTTTCGTTTTAAGAAATTATTGGATTGTTTTTCTTTTCAATTTAAGTGCAGTCGATTAGTTGGAACAAAAATACTCAATTTTAATAGCATTTTATTAATTGTTGCAATCACTAGATTTTGTGAACCTTACTGAACTTTGTATTATGTAGTTGAAGGTTTAGCTCTTCCTATTGTCTGTATTGCAAAGGTGGTCAGAAACGTGCGTCAGAAATTACTACTATATGACACTAAATTTCAGACCCACGAAGCATCTTTCTCTTAGTTAATAATCGCACGGCAATGTTAGAACTCATGTACAACATCGAGCCTATGAGATGTAAATACAGTTCAGAGCTTGGCAGTTTGATATTGCTTTCAATATGAAGTTTCGAAACACTGTTTACTTGTAAGTGCAGAATGTTTGCACGGTATACAGTGAAGTGTGTATAATTATATAGGGTTATAAACGACGCCTGTTTTTATCGGATATGCATCAGCTTCTCTCGCGGCCGGCAGCCATACACGTGCATGACGCTGTACTGTCGTACGTCCTGTGGCGGCGGCAGCGCGTTGCCCTTGAATCTGTCTAGTTCTTGTGCGTTCTTTCACTGGCTCGTGGCGAGACCTGTCGGTGCTGCGGGAGGAAGAGTCACGCACCTTGTACTGCGTCCGTCTCGCGGCGGCCTGGTCGACTCAGCCGTCCACTTATCCCTCTCGCCGCTGTTTCGAACTGTCCCTCGCTTATCCCTCTAATGACCTTTCGCTCTCTGGTTCTTTTGCTATGCTTTTTATCTCGTCCTATTCATTCTCTGAAGCCTCGGTGAGTGAGGGGTTCGATCCTGGCCGAGGTGCCTGGATTTTCGAAATCCACAGTAGCCAAGTCACACTTGTGGTATGTAAAAGAACCCTGGCGGTATACCCGGCTAAATTAAATCGCACAACATTCGCACTAACGAGATCTCACTTTCCCCCAGACAGTGCGGATATAGTAACCGAGACCGACATCTGGCTGAAAAAGTGAGTCATATCCCAGGCACATTAGGGGACCGCCCGCGAGGCGCGCCTGCTCGATAAGGTCCCCAGACTCATGTTGGAGGTAGGCTTCTAAAAATGCATGGATCGAAAACGCAGGGATGGCAACAGGAAACTACCCTGAGTATTTCCTCCCAAGAAAACCCTTCATGGTTCACGTAACTTCCGTTTACGGAAGATAGGACCAAAGATGATTTATCCACCAGTTTACGCAGATTCTACGTTTCTTGCGACTACGAAACGTGAAATCGGAAGAATTTTTTCCCCCCAATAAGATATATTAAATTTCATTCTTCATAAATTACAAATGGTGTATCGATTTTTAGGAAGAACAACTGATATTCTCATGACAGAATACACCTGTAGAATATTAAACACACTTTTTTTCACAAGTACACATGAACTTAATCTTACCCTAACAATAAACATTTTAATGTTTATTTCGTTATATGCAGCAAATACGCAAAGAAAAATGAAAGGTTTTGTGAATTATTAATTTATACATTTTGAAAACTTGATATTTTTTTTCGTCCTATAGTTTTAAATTATTAAAATTAGATAATGCTAATATATTTTTCAATTATTAATTTAACGTTTTAATATTTTTGGACTTAACATTAAAATGTAATTTTATACTGAATTGTTTTGTAGATCATATTTATTGCGTGTAGAAATTGTATGCCTGTTTCGTTGCAACATTAAAGATGGAGTGCGTTCGAATCTATTTCTAAGATTTCGAAACAAAATGTTGCGTGTGTTCATCCGGTTGACAGTCAACCAGGCAAGTGAATGAAGGCCAAAGGAGAAACGGCGTTTGATTGTAGGCAACCCCCAATAAAATAGGAAATTTACTGTAAATTACAATCAATTCGGTAATTAGAAACGATATTACCTGGTATAGATTACTCCCGGGACATTATGGAACAATTCTGACTTTACCGGTTCATGAAATTATCTTGAACGCCGATTGTATGCGAATAAACAGACACGGTCCAAACAAACGACATTACCCTTCTTTGCAATTGTGCGGTCTGTAAAACAATCTGTCGCTAGCCAAAAATTACTATATCGAGTTCAGATTGAGTTAGATTAATAACAGGATTAGATTGATTTGATACTTCCGGATACGTCAACTTCTGTGATCATTAGTTCCGTTTATTATGTGAATGTTTTATTCCGGTATGTGGAAGTGATTACTTCGCTGAATAGTGAGATCCGCCGCCGACTTATATATCGACATGCGTGAAATATCCACTTCTGGGTATTGGTCCCAACGGGGCACCGTTCCAGACGGGACAAGCTGAAAGTTCTCTGGCATTCCGACATGTGTGATAGTATAGTGGATAAGTGTGTGTGTGTGTGTGGGTGGGTGGGTGGATGGGTGGAAGTGTAGAGGATAGGACAATGAAGTTGAAAGAAATATTGCGCGCTGTACATGGCCCATTTTATAGAGTACTGCTTCGGCATTCGCCTGGTATTGATCGGAGAAACCTCGAAAAGTACTGAGAGCAACCTGTCGCTAGGATTCTCCTCCAGACAGCGGCAAAATTCAACCTAGCTGCAAAGCTAGTGTCGCAAATCCGCCTCCGTCGGGACTCGAACCAAAGGACCGCGCTGTCAGTCACTGCAGAGACTGCGGCAACGGTTAAATTCAGCCGGTATGGCGGTTACATAATGTTGTAAAATGTTGGTAGATGAATCTACATCTAGGTCGCGTCTTCGTTTCCTGCTTCAAGTGATACTAGATGCCCATCGCTGCGGAGCCTCTGCGCCGAAGTGATCTTCATTCCGATGACTCTCCCCGGGATCGTGCGTCTCCCGTTGCCAATGCAGATTGTCGTGGTCGCGAATGTGCGGCTGTGCGCCGCCTGGCCCCGGCCCAAGGCGGGGTGTTTCGAGACCCGCTGTCGCTCTGGCGCGCGCGCGTATCGCATGCACCTCCACTCGGCTCCGCCAGCAGTTGAAAGGGGCGGTGTCTGTACCTCATGCATTCCATTGCCCAAGAACCTTTTCACCCGGCACGCATTCAGTGATTCGACGAAAAGGAAGTCACGCTTGCGACACTACGCATTTATACAATGTACTGTGTGGGGAATTAAGGCCATTTCATAATATTTTCGCTCATAAAATGTAAAATAGCGCACCCAAGAGAGGTGCTCTCATAGGGCTTCAGTCTCCCCTTCCCCGCCGTTCAGAAGCCAATGATACGCATTCAGAATTATATTTTTACTAATTTTCTGTAATAACGAAAGTCATTCGCTGTATTAATTGTTAACTTCATAAATGTTCACTATAAATCAAGAAATAAAAGAATTCAGAATAAATGAAAAAATCTTTATCAAATCACAGGTCGTCTGGAAACTTTACGTGTATCCCCCCCCCCCATCCCTGAGAAAATCCGTGGGTGTGCCTCGGAAACTGTATGATCTGAATGGTGAAAAGTGATAATGGTTTTAAGGTCAACATGTGAGAACCGAACCCAATGCGAAACAGTCATATTTCAGAGGATGTATTTTCTTTCATTTCTCATTTCGTTGATCTGAGAGCTTGCTGTGCGCAAGACAGAACAATTTTTTATTCAATACTGCTAATTTACAATCTGTTCACTTGGAACAATTAGTAAATGGTATACAAGTCATAAGTGACTATTAAGTGAATCTAAAGGGTAAATCTAGAATATTGTTCACGCTTTAGTCTATTTACATATTCACTGTTGTCCAACATGTTCACTGATTTTTGGTTTGGGTGGTAGCTTAGTCTCGTCTGATGCCTCTTACTTTGCTCGGTGATAGTCTCCGCCAAATTTGAGATGTTCAAGTCTATATACAAATTATTATTGGTTACGAACCACGGAGCGTTGCATAAATATCTCAAGGTTTTTGTTTCAAATCTTCTCAGGATCTCCAAATTTGACTTGCTGGCTGTACCCCATAGTTCTATGTCGTAAGTCCATGTTGGCTTGATTATTGCTTTGTACAATAATATTTTGTTGTATAAGGAGAGCTTAGAACTTCGATTAAGTAGCCATGATAATTTGCTTATTTTCATTTGTGATTCTTTCCTCTTTTTTATGATATGGGGTTTCTAGGTTAAGTGGCTATCTAAATGTAAACCAAGATACCTCACAACAGTTGTTACTGAGAGTTCTGATGAGCTTCGTTTCACTTTTGGACACTGTTCCTTTCGAAGTGAAAAGGTAATATGTTGTGATTTATAGTTACTCTCCATTGATTTGTCCACTCTTCTACCTTATCCAGGTGCGCTTGCAGGTGTTGTGATGCTCGAGTTGAGTCCTCGTTGGCAGCTATGATAGCTGCGTCGTCAGCGAATGTGACTATCACAGTGCATTCTGTTGTTGGTAGGTCACAAGTATACATTACATACAGTATTGGTCCAAGGATACTTCCTTGAGGGGACATCTGCTCTCATTGTTTTAAATTCAGAGAAAACATCTTGGTATTTAATTTGGAAAGAGTGACTGGATAGGTAGGATTTAAAAAAGGGATAGAATGAGTGTGGGAGTAATTGTTTGATTTTGAATAACAGACCTTCGTGCCAGACCCTATCAAATGCTTGCTATATTTCCAAGAAAGCGGCAAAACAATATTTCTTTTCTTCGAGGCTTTGAGATATTTTGTTCACTATTCAGCGTGTCTGATCTATCGTTGAATGACCTTCCCGAACTCCATATTAAAACGCTGGTATTATATTATTTATTATTGGTTTAAGCCGCTGTAGAAGTAGTTTTTCAAAGACCTTTGATAAAACCGGTAGAAGACTTGTTGGTCTGTATGATGCAGCTTTTGTAATCGGTTTTCCAGGTTTTGGTATGGTTATCACTTGTGCATATTTCCATAGATTCGGATGGTGACTCTCACTTATAGCATTAAGGATGTATGTTATGAATGATAATACTTCCTTGGGAAATTCTTGTAATATTTTACCGGTTACAAGATCGTGTCCTGGGCTTTTAATAGGGTTTGTGTGCTTTTTAATGTTTTTTTTCTATTTCACTTACATTGAACGTAGGTGCCGACTGTTGGGTTAAATTGAATTTGAATTAAAATGAATTGAATAGGTGCCGACTGTTGGAGTGGAGCCTGTAAGAATTCGGTTACTTCATTTTTCGAAGTACTTCGTTTATCTATTGGTTTGAACACAGTAGAAAAGTGTTTAGCAAGACATTCTGCCTTTTCTTCAGGACATATGCCGTCATCTTTCCTAATAGACGAGATGTTGTTGTGGCCAATTCGGTTTTTTTTGTTGCTTTCCACAGCGAGTAACTAGTTGTAGCGGTTGGAGACAAGGATTGTACGTAATTGGAAAGGCAGAACAATGGCCTGCGAGAGATGGAAATTCCCTTCAGATGTGAAGCTCTTCCTATTATTACGTTAATCAAACTTGCTGCCTTGAATAGTTTTTCTCTTGTTAGTTATTACAGAGGAGACTTATCACGAGGTATGCTGTATGGAAGTTCTACCAGCTTATCTTGTGTCACATTGTCGTCGTCCTCTCTTATCTCTCCGTGTCTGTGTGCCATCTCCACGGTTAATAGACACAACTAAACTAGATCTAGCGGTTCTAACACTTTTGAAGAAGACCTGGGCTCATGGTTAACTGGTAAAGAGATCATAAATTTTATTGTGATTATTTCTAGGATGAAGCAATTGTTCAGACGAGGAATAGTTATAATGTTGGGGTAATCATATTTTTGTTTAATGTTATAATTATTTCTTATTGGTTATCTTTAACCACATTATTTTATTGAACGTGAAATGAACGCAAGAATATTTACAAAGATTTATTGCACTCCCAAAATTTTTCCAGGTCTACAATAAATGTTGTGAGCTAAATTCAACATTGCAATTTAATGGTTCTTCAAAATAATAATTATATATAGTACAGAGCGTTCAAAAAGTCTCTGTTGTAATTGTAATAACATTCAGATACAGAATGTTATTATAATAACATTCTGTATCCCTTCATTGGGCAGCTGACAGCGAATGAAATAATGAATGCGTATTTCTAGCAAGATGGTGCCACACCACATACCGCCAAACTTTCTTTGGGTCTAATGGAAGAAGTATTTGGGAAGCACATAATTTCGAAAGGGCCGCCAAGATCACCAGATCTCACACCTGATTTCTTTTTCTGGGGTGCAGCTAAAGGAAATGTCTACAAAACTCGTCCTAAGACCATTGATGAATTAAAAAATTCAGTATCTTCGTATGTAATTTTCATATCTCAAGAAACTTTTAAAAAGAGTGTTTGATAATAAATGTAAAAGAGTAACGCTTTGCCTTCAAAGTTTTGGTAAACATTTTCAACACATAATGTAAGAAGATAATTATAAAAAGTAAAAAATAAACTTTATTTCAAATGCTTTCAATTTTTAGTGTCACTATATTTTTCCCCACTGCATTTCATGTTTCACATCACTCTCCTTTGTTGCTGTTGCGTAACGGACCAGGGCGAATGCGCCGTCGCGGCGCGATTCAGCTCGCGATGTTGCCAGTTCCGCATAAAAGATGGAGTGGGGAGGAAGCCACTGCGGAGAGACTTTGAACGCTCTGTATAGTTTAATAATTTCAGTTAAATTCCCGCAACTCAAAGAAAATAAATGGGTTTGCTTGTCTGGAAAATTCATAGAATTATTTTTACTACAAGACAATTCTTTTATTGTTAAATACAATTAATCATTTTTCTGAGTTTTTCAAATTTCTATATTTTTCTACGTACAAGGCGCATACTGAAAGTTATTTCTCTACATTAATAGAAAGAGAAACAGTTTCGTGAAAAAACAAACTATTGTAGTAGATATAGTATCCGATACTTTTCCCTCTCACTACCAGAATTGAGACATTTGCCATACTATGGAATCGAAACCCTTTATTGCATAGTGGAACTTAGCTGTAACATGATGTTTCTCACGTCATAAACGCATTCTAACGATTTAATTATGAACTATTTTATATTGCACGTGATGTACATAACGCGTTTGTCACCCCGTGCATTGTTAGGCGGTAAACACGATAAGATAACAAGAGAAGTTAGTAGTAATCTAGTGACGTCGTGAATCGGAACTTCCTGGTAACACATTCTGTTTCCGTATATCAGAAAAGAAACGTTTTTAGGGAAATAATTTAACTAAAATTCTAATGATATTTTTTTGATGTGCTTGATATTGATTTTATCACATAAACTATTTGAAAAATATAGAATATTTCGTTGGAGTAACACAATTTAGTTTTGTGCTTTTCTCAAGTAATATTTACTTCTGAATTTTTTATTTTTTTCCATTAATTAAAATTTATAAATGTAATAAAAATAATTATTGCAAGTAAAAATAAAAAATAAATTTTGCAAAAAAGGGTTAATGCTTGTAGCGTAAAAGTATGACGTGTGGGATTGGAACAGTGTTTGACAACCTCCTCGCTTCAACTTCACGTCATTATGATACTCGAAAATCTGACAGGTCAAATTTTTTAAGTTGTAAGGAAAGATGGAAATCGCTGTGCGTGAGATCCAGAATACAGGGTGGATGGTCGAACATCTGGGTGTGACATGTGCGTAGATCTGTTGTGAGCCGAGCTTGTGTGACCGACTGTATGGATAATCTAGGGAAATTTGCTTTGTTGATGCGCCTTCGACAATTCATCATTTTAGCGACATGTGGCTTGCTGCTGCTTTAACATTTATAATTCGAATGTTCACAAATAGTATGTATGTAGCTATGTGTGTAATGTATTTTCTTTAAATTAGTGACAACAGGTCTAAAAGTTAAAAACTAATTCAATACTATCAAAATTTAATCGTTGAAGTCGATTGAACATCGTTTATGCAACGAGTTTATAAAGCAATAAAGCAACATTCTAAACGTGTTGCATGCGCTATTGTTTGTATAACAGCATAATAAATGTAGAAGAGAATCAGAGTTTATTTTGGGAAACAACTTTATTATGACGTCACGGGTATGACATTGTGCGAAGAAAACTGTGGGCTGTTCCATTTACCGCTACCTCCTCACGACTCCCTCGCTACTATTGGCTGAAGGTGTGAAGACGAAACTATTCGTACCGTCATCTGTGCCGTAGATGCCCTTTTTTAACCTGTAATCATTAATAAAAGTCGCTTGTAATGCTGCAATTCAAAAAGAAACATTTATAGCAAATACTTAAAATACAGTGTACATAATTAAATTCATATGATTCAGATAATTTATTTAAAATCGATTCGAAATTTGTTCAAAAAGTTTTTAAAATCTAACTTTATAAATCATAATTTTGAATTTTTTTAATGCATTAATCCAATATTGCCTCCCAGCAAATGGTGTAAGGTTTATTTGCGGCTTATTTTGTATTTTTTATTGTATTTTTACTATGTGAATAAAAAATGAAACGGGTTGAACGAAACAAATAACATAATTGAAACGGTGCTGGATTAATGGCTCCTGCAGATATCCGATTGCAGTGTCTGCATGGAATGTAATGGGTGAGAAGCGTGTCCTGAATGACGTGAAGCGTGTTCACGTGGGAGCAAGGCGCCTGCGCGACCGTCAGTGGAGGTTTGCCGTTTGCGTCAGAGCGACGACTCGGAATTTTCCTCTGGCGGTCGCGGTAGGAACTAGCGGGCGCATAACACAGAGAGACAGGCGTCATATCCTGTGATAACGTGTTAAGCATGCTGATGTGGAATCGCGATTATTCATCTTCAAAAATTATCAAATTCTCTGAGAGGAGGGCAGTGCATTTCTTGATTAATGCTGATTCGGACTAGTACCTTGGGATACAGTTGTTCGGAGTACTCACGATTTTTTAAAGAAAATGAAACTATATATTATTTTTTCTCTTCGGGCGTTGAAATCACCGAGATGTGGCAGCCTTAGCGTAGAATAACTGAATAAACGATCAGGTTTTATTGCCTAAGTGATGGTGTTAGTCTAATATTGCTATGCGTGATTCCTTATTTGTGTAATTTTGATAATCTTAATTTTTTTTTTTTTTTTGGTTGCTACGTAACCAAGCCAAAGACGGTCGTTTTTCGTAATTTATTTATTGTATTAATGATACTTTAAACTTGATGCTATTATGGATGGAACTACACCGCAAGTGGTTCCAACACTACTTACCGACCCTGAGTTTATTAGCCTGAAATAACAATCTAGCAACAATTTCCACGAACTGGCGGGGGTATCCAGATAAGGTCCCAATGCTTTCCTTTCTTCATCTTCCATCCTCTTTCTTTTCTTTTCACGTTATTCTTTTATCACCCCTTTTCTTCCTCAGATTCTTTTTCTCTGTATGCTGAACGTCTACCTTTGTTTGCCCTACTTAGCGACCCGTATCGAAGGAAATAGGTGGTCTCGGAATTAAGGGGTCTGTGCATGCTCGCTTGTAGGCCCGTTTTACGCTGTACCCTTGGTAGACTCCGTCTAACTCGCCCACCACTACACATGTTATGAAGTATAAAAGAAACGGGCCTGAGAGTTGGTCATTCGACACAGTAACGCCACTTCCTAGAGAGCTTGTATTTCCTTACTTTCATGCCGCCCCTTTCCCTAAAATACTCGTAGTATGACGAGAGGTGCGACAAATGAGATGAAGACTTCTCCCACAGATGGTCTCAGAGTTGCTGGTAAATGGAAATCTCCTCACCACCCGAGATGTAATTGAGGAATTGACTTCACTATGAGAATATCTCCAGTTCCTCACACATCATCTCAAGCTTTCTCAGTTCTAAGATAAAATTGGAGAGATGTACATTGTATTTTTCGATTAGTCTTAGGAAGATTATGGCACTCTTTTCTCCATGGAGAAACTTCCTTCTGCTCTAGTCTCCTTTAGTTGTAGCTCATAGGGTGCAGACCGTGAATATCTTGCGGTTATAGTGGACAGACATCCGCCCAGTTTTAAATGATGGTAGTTTTACATACGGGTCAACGGCTCCGTCAACGCTCCGGCCATTACTGTTCACAGTGCCGGCTTATGTAACTGCACTGACGCCTACCGCACGAGCCGTATCTGATGTCTCTTGGGTGAGACTGGAGAACAATGTATGAGCCTAGGGCGAGATATTTTGGAGCTCTTATGGTGTGAAACAATCGACTGTAGATACTCCCTCGCGCCTAGCAGACCTCAACCAAAGTCACCTGACATCTTATATACTTAGACCATCCCCAACCACATCGTCCGTTATTCATTTCTACACTCTTTTGAAAAAGCTCAACGTACAACTTCCCAAACCTGTGAAACTCCTCGAAGTGTGTTTCCCCATGGAAACTTCTCGAACGACGAAGGTCTATTATGGGCCAGAGACTGTAACCTCCCGAAAACACTTCCCCCAGTACATATTTAAAACGCTTCAAGTGATAAAATCCAGGAACCCCGTTTTACTCACGGATGGCTCCTCACGAAGTGACAGAGAATTATGTGCCTTTGTACCGTCATAGTAGCACGCGCAACTTTCCTATTGATTCTTTGTGCAGTGTATATACTTCACAAATATGCGCTGTTAGACGCACTCAAATACGCTGAATAGGCGTGTTATGGAAAGAATTCAGATTCCAAAAGAGCTCTCGAATCAATCTCATCTTTCTCTTCCTACGACCCGTTAACAATGGAAAATCTAGCATTAAATACATGTAATGCAGAATCGTTACAGTTTGGTTCTTTGTTGGGTCCCTGCTCACGCTGGATCAAAAGGAAACGAAATAGCTGGTCAGGAAGCGAAGTTGGCCACGAGAAAACCAGAGTTAGGCATCCTTACAATACTAATAGACGATATGATGCACATTATTAAACATACCGTACTAAAGGCTTGGCAAATCGAGTGACAGAAATTTGGTACTAAGCGCTTGAAAATAAAGGAGTCTATAAAACCTTGCGCATCCTCATCTCGTGGTTGTAGGCGCGAGGAGATAAATCTTTCGCGCCTTCGGTAGGTGACCGCCATTTCTCTCACCGGTGTCTTCTCTGCCACAATCCGCTCCCCATCTGCGCTTACTGCAGAACATATCTTAGAATGGAGCATGATCTCGTTCCACTGTGGTAAGGTGAGAGGCAGCAGCCGAAGGAATGGTCTTGTCGCTTCTTTGGGAGAGACACTTGACAATAACGAATCTTCTCTTTGTAAACTCTTCAGCGTTCTATGGGAAAATGGATATTATAGCCTGACCAGCGAGAGCGTAATGCGAATTAACATGGTTTTTCCTTACATAATTTTTGTGTTCACCTGGGTCCTTTTGCGCCATATCTTTCCTTTTCTACTAGAGAAAATAAACTGTTGTTTTCTTAACGTATTTTTCATTTGCATTTTAATAATGTTTTAGTTTAGCACTGTCACACTGGTTACACTTCTTACGATAATTTGATAAGGGCGTCAAAGTGCTTCGATGTGAATTGCCCTTAAAATTTAATCATGGTCATTATCATCAATCAAATAACAATTGACAAAGTTAAATTCGAAAATGTAGTACAGAAACGTTTTGAGACACATCGTTCCATACTAAGTCTCTCGTCCGATATATCTATTTTTTACGTTTTACGAACGTATCCTGTCTTTCCGAGATCACAAATATTAAGCGTGCTCTAAATTAACAGTAAGAAAAAGTTATCATGACGCTTTCGTTTTATTTAGAGATGACAGAAAAGTGTTTTGTGTATAACTTCTCTCAAATGTTTAAGATTTTATGTACAATTTTGTTGTATAAATTGATTTTTATGGACGTTAGCAGAACTCAAGATTTTCTTTCTTCTTCTTTCCTTCTTTATTAGTCAGCTGAAAGACGAGACACATTTCAATTTAAAGAACGTAAAGGTAACGCACAAAGAAGGCAATTTTACGAAAAGTCGCTTATGTGCATGTACTTAAATTTCAGAAAAGACTGCCTCGTTGTAAAAGCGTTCATTCTTGGTGGTTCTAATTTTCGAGACCGAGAACAACTTTGTGTGCTAACTACCGAATAAACGGCAAGTCCTCGGATGCCAGGTCAAGACTCGAACTAGGCTGTAGAGACATTGAAGGGGAAAAAATGTGTAGCATGTGTCGCGTAATGGATGAGTAGTTTTTCCTGTTTCATGTTTAATGTAAATTATTTTCTGGAATTAAAATGAATGTTCGCTCAGTGTATATAGATTTGTATCGAGAACGAGTTTCGAGGATGTTAGAGATTAATTTATTGCAATTCTAGAAAGTGTGTTCAATTCTACTTTTCTAAGAATATAAATATACAAATAATTTTATACATTCTTGGAAGCAAACATTTGTAAAGAAATATCAATGGTCATTTTGAAATAACACCCGTGCGGGTTGGAATTAACTAGTTTCGTCGCGACTATTCATGTTCGCAAGCCCCTTGCTCCTGCCCGTTGCCCCTGCCTACAGACTACCAACTACGCACACGAAGCGAGCAGCGTAGTATCTCCAGGAGTCGGCTACTGGAAGTTTTCTTCGTGGTGCACTAGCGCTGTCAGTGGAAGCGGGCCAAGAAGGAACTGGTATTCTTCTCTGTAGGTGCAAGTTGCGCTCTCTACCAGAGACGTGTCGAAGCAAACTGAAAGATGTTGAACTAATGAACTTTTTGCTCTCTTACCTGTTGTTCTGACAATTCTTGTACTTAATTAGGTTTTCTTTGGATGGTTAAGGTGAAGAACGAAATCTTAGCAGTCGATGTTACTCCACAGAGGGAATCTTTTGATTGGGAGAGACTCTCTGGGTGGTGTATATGTAACAATTCTTCGTTGCCCGGGTATTTATTAATCACAATTCTGTAGAAAAAGAACGTTTTTTTATTTATATTATATTCTCACCTTGTCCTGAAGTGCATCGCCATCATCCACTCTGGTCTGTTGCGTTCCGTACTGTCCCTTTCCCGTTCGATCTCGCTCTGCCCCTTATAGTAATGGCAAATTTTACCAAAAGATCCATATATCGATGTTTCAATACATCATTAAAGGGTTTTCGATGTTGATGAAAACATCGAGGATAAAACATCGATGTTTTAATTATAGACTAATAAACATGCCATTTTCCTAATTTTAAATACAGTACGTAAAAGGGATATATTTTATTGTTTGGTTACCAGCATGTTAGAAGTATGTTAATAAAGATTATTATCGAATGTAAAGACTAAAATTAACAAGAAAGAACATCGTGTTTCGGTTCTTTACCCTTTAGTCTCTTCCATTCATACACCATCGAAGAAAAAACGCCTAAAATTCCCTCAGATTGCACAGGCGAAATGTGCAGCGTGATAAGAGGATGACGCAAAACAACGATATTTTTGTGGATTGCTGCTACTGTACAACGTGCCTAAACCTCTTTATTAAAAATAATTAAAATGATAAAAACATTGATGTATTTGCAACAAAATATCGATGTTAATATAACGATGTTTGGTGGAAAACAACGATTTTTTTGCCGTTCCTAGCCCCGTCCCACCTGGAGAACTGCATTCTGTCCCTCTTTACACTGTCCCTTAAGGTCTCTTCACCACCTATCTTGCCTAGCCCTGCCGAGTGGTTACGATATCCATTACTACCACCATCATTGCTTTGTGAACTGGAAACAGATGCATTGTTGCACGCTCCTGACAAACTCCCACATACACAAACTCCCACAATTTAGACCTTTAGTTACTCAAAGCCTAATTAAGTTTTCGAAATGAATCGCAATACATTTATCAATTTTTTAAGAATCGTTCAATTCACTTTGATCATCTTACGCACTATTTTTGTAATATTCGCGCAAATCTGAATGAGTTGAGGCAAGTCACAAATTTTTCTTTAACTGGTAAGAAAGGGAAAAGGGGGATACTTTTACTAAACATCATACAGACAGTAATTTTTTCTTTTATATTGAATGTCATATGTACAATATTTAATTCAGTTCGAAATAAAACCGGGGATTTTTGTGAAACACAGAGACTATAAGAGAACATATGAATTTGAAAAAAGTAGCCAAGTTATGCCCGACAAAACTCCCTAATTTTTTCAGTAAAAACAGCATTGAAATCGGTTTAGAGCATTCCAAATAATACCAGGATAAACAAAAAAACTTTTAAACTGAATTTGATTTTCATATTATTGAAATATAGGTATTTGATTATTAAATAATTATATTCATAATTATTGTATTCTATTATATATTATATTATTTTCGTGTCGAAAACAGATACTTCAATTTTATTTTTGTAGAAGAAGGCACCGATCGTGTTTGTTCCTTAATATTTTGAGACTTCAGCTGAGTTTCACAAAAAAAAAATTTTAATCAGTTTTGAGGTGATAACTAGAAACATGTATGAAAAGATCTTCATTTAACTATCTTACTGTTAAGAGATCAGTATCGAATACAATTTCCAACTAATATTTTTTATGTTTCAGGTACGGTGGCATTTGCATTGCGCTTAGCAGTGATCGAACGTCTGGTAGTGTCGCAGTTTTTAGATCTCAGAAAGGCGTGATGTAAGTTGATTGTTAAATAGTGTTTTCGATTTGTAGTGCGTGTTGTTTGTTTGTAATAACGGAAGTGTAAAATAGTAACTTTGAAGTGTGTGATGTTTTCAACTGGCAAGGAGTGTTGTGTTACGATAGTGTGTTATTGTTAGTGTCATGTTGTTAGATTGTTATTGTAGAATGTAGAGACGATTTTTAGTACATCAACTAGCCCCACTATAGCCAGCCATTTTTCAGTTACGTGCAGGAGGTAAGCTAACTAATATCTCCGACATAAGCCCTCGAGCAAATAGAAATGAAAATGGTGATTATGATGTTGAATTATTCCATAGACATATTCCTGTTAAAATTGCTTAAAATCTCTAAATTGGACTTGGTTGAGGGTTTTGCTACATTCCTTCTCGTAGTCTTCGAGAGGCGCTCTGAAAAATAATCTGTAGGTGGATTCATTACAATTTTTCAGCAAAATTGACGACCCCTCCCCTTCCTTATTCAAATTTCTCTCGCCTATTTCTTACTCCCATCCCCCAAGCAACTCGGCTCTTTGCCGCCATGCTCGCCCTTTTTCACACCTCTGCGTTATTCTCTCTCTCTGTCTCTTTTTTTCGCCTTATCTTATCTTACCTTCACTTAACTCTGTAATGTGCCGCGCGTGTGATTCGTTCGTAGATCCGTCAATCGCTGCTTGTGGCGTATATACAGCCAACGGACCCCTTCTCTTGCTCTTGCGTAATCCTCGTGTTAATGCTTGATTCTTGTATCTAGGATTTCTTTAAGTGTAATGAAATGAATAGAAATAAATTTATATCGAATATCATTTAAATTACTTCAGTTAACTTATCTTCTTATGAAAGCTTCGTCTTGCTTTCCCGGTGACATTATTTTCTCGCTTATCACTTGTACTAAAATTAAGTTAATTCTGTTGCACCATTATTAGCAGCACTAGTATTTTTGGGAGAAATATTCAGAATGAGGCGTCGTGACGTCACAAAGGTAAATTATTTTGAAGTAATAAATGTAATTTTTTATATTAAAATAATTAGTGAATACAAAAGTTCACTTGGGAACTTTTGCCGGGCAAGTCTTCAAAAGTGCATTTTTGTATTTACTTTCGGATGTACAATTCATCTTCTTTGGTCACCATTATTTTGGTGATTTTTAATGTCTGTACGTATCACAACATTGCACATTGCATAGAGTAGCATTTAATTTCGTGATTTGTAAAATAGAATCGTAATTTTAATGAGGCATTGTTATTAGAAAACTCAATCAATTCTAGTCTAGATTGTGAATAGACTATACAGAGCGCGGAACTACATTTTACCAAATCATAAGAGTTTGATGGAATAAGAACATGGAAGCATTTTGAAATCAAGAATAGGTTGAAATTGGACCGTATAGGAGAAACCAATAGCAACGGCAGTAAAGAAAGTAATCCTTTTCAAACAGTACAATTTTCTTAGCTGATTATCTCCCTAGAGAACTCGCAAAATATGATTAAATTTACTGATATACTCTACTTCACCTTTATTGCATTTTACTATCAACATCAAAATTTCAACTATCAAGAAAATGTAGTTTTCGTCAGGGAAACTGCATTTCGTTATTCGTATATTTTGGCTTCTACATAGGTTCACCAACCTACTCTCAAACAATCGTCTCTCACTACTTTTCGTATTGTGACCGCAGATATCTCCTCTGCCTATAATCGGCGACAATTTTGAGATATGTGATGCTTTATCTTTGCGTATTTTACCTACACATCTGCGTCAAATTCTGAAAGTTCTCTTAAATTTTAGTTATTAAAACTGTAGACAGATAAATATTGTAGAGTAAAACATCTTGCACAACCCTTAAAAGTTTGTACGTGTTTTAAATTCATTATTAAAATATAATTACACGCGTATTTATAAATGTACAAATAATTACAATATATGAACATGGATTCGGTTACATTACAAATGATGAAAGAAAGGGAAAGACCAGCTTACGTTGGAAAGGGACTAGAGGCATTACATAGGTCGTTCACATTATCTTGGTTTAAATCATTTCTGAGCAATTTGTGGCCACTTAACACATTCCTTCACATTTGGTTGCACTTCTTTCTTGAATATGCCGTTAATGTCTCTGACGTAAAAAACATCGTGTTGAAATCACAAAAAGTGTTGATTTGCACGTTTCTGAATTCACTTTCGGCACATACAATTCCAGTCTTACCTGAGCTAAAAAAAATAACACGGAATATCACGCGCTTCGTTCAACTGACGCAATCGTCACTTTCGTTTGGGTGGTTTCAGCCAGTCTTCCTTGATGAGATCTGCACCCTTCTCGCCTATCATGATGACGGGCGCATTGGTGTTGCCGCTGACGATGGTGGGCATGATGGACGCGTCGATGACCCGCAGGCCGCGCACGCCATACACGCGCAAACGCGGATCCACGACAGCCTCCGAGTCGGACGGCGGGCCCATCTTGCAGGTGCCCACCGGGTGGTAAATGGTCATGGTGGTGGTGCGGATGGCGCACTCCCAGTAGGCGTCGGAGGCGAAACGGTGGCGCCGGCAGTTGGGCAGCGGGACGCGATACAGGCGGGAGCCGTAGGCGCGCATGGCGCGCGAGTCGGCGATGCGTAGCGCGAACTTGACGCCCTCGACGAGCGTCGCCACGTCGAAGGGGTCGGCGAAGTAGTTGGCGTTGATGACCGGGTAGTGGAAGGGGTTGGCGCTGCGTAGCCGCACCCAGCCGCGAGAGCGCGGCCGAAGGAGCAGAGGCATCAACGTGTACGTGTCCCTGTTGGAGATGGGCTTGTACACGCTGTTGTAGACTCGGTCGGTGATGCCAAGCACTTTGCGAACACGCACTCCGTCGTCGGAGTTGATGGAGGCGGGCGCGAAATGGAACTGTATATCCGGGTAGGTGCCGGACTTGTTGGCGTACTTCGTGTTGATGAAGGCCAGCCCCTCCACACCGCCCAAGGTTGTCATGGGGCCACGCTCGTGGATGATGTATTGCATAGTAACAGGCACGGTCTGGAACCGCTCTTGCACGATCGCCACCGGCTTGTTGACCAGGAACGTGAGCCCGCCGAGACCCACGTGGTCCTGCATGTTCTCCCCGACCGGCGCGTCCTTCACCACCGGAATGTTGAACTTGCGCAGTTGCGCGGCGGGCCCGATGCCTGACAGCATGAGGATCTGTGGGGAGTTGATGGCACCCGCGGAGAGAATCACCTCGCGCTTGGCGTATACGATTTGGCGCACGCCGTTGCGCACGAACTCGACGGCGTGCGCGCGCCGCGTCTTGGGATGGATGAGCACGCGGGTCACGTGCGACTTGAGCGCGATGTGCAGGTTGCTGCGCAGGCGCGCGGGCCGCAGGAAGGCTTTGGCCGTGGAGCAGCGCGAGCCGCGCCGGATGGTGCCTTGCGCCAGCATGAAGCCCGTCTGCTCCTCGCCGTTGATGTCACGGTTTTGGTAGCCAAGCTCCGTGCCTGCCTGGACGAACGCTATCGCTAGTGGAGTCCTCCACGGGGACTCCTGCACCGTTAGGTAGCCTCCCGATGAATGGTACTTTGTCCTCGCGAGGTACGGGTTGCGGTTGTCTTCTGACTTCTTGAAGTATCGCAATGCCTCGCGAGCCCCCCAGCCGGGGTTCCCCAGCGCCTCCCAGTGGTCGTAGTCATGGTGGTTGCCACGCACGTAAAGCATGTAGTTGAGCACGCTGGAGCCGCCCAGCACCTTCCCGCGCGGCCAGTTGCAGCGGCCGCCCTTGAGCCCCAGGCAAGCCCTACCCGTGGGCTCCGTTTTGTACTGCCAGTCCATCTGCGACAGCTGCAGATAGGCGGCGAGCGAGGGCACGTCGGAGATTTCGTTCTCGTCGCCGCCGGCCTCCAGCAGCAACACGCTCCATTGCGGCACCTCGGAGAGGCGCGCCGCCACCACGGCGCCCGCCGACCCACCCCCCACCACCACGAAGTCGTACGTCTTGTACAGCGGGTAGCGGTCGATGGGACGCGACTCAGGGTCCAACGCCTCATAGCGGTAGTAGGCCATCCCTGCGATGAGCAGCGGAATCAGCCACAGACTGGTGCCGACCACTCCGAAGGCCGTCTTCAGCGCCGTCGTCGCGGCGAGCACTCCCAGCAGCATAGTGTCACTTTCGTATCACTTATCACTCGAAAACAAATCTCAGAACAGAGTGTACACTCGGTAATACACAACTTTCTTGTCTATCACTTCAGTGCAATGCCCACTTAGTATTCAGGTATCAATATCTTAGGTTGTCTGTTGCGAAGGTACACTTGAACAGAGAGAGCTGAGGTAACTTGGAAGCGAGGGCGGGTGGCAGCGCGAACGCCGCCCCCGCGGCGCGAGCGGCGAGTGCTTCCGCGCGGCCGGCGGCGGCTGCCGGTCGCGTTCCTCCCTCGCGCGCGCCGCCTCGGCCGGTCGCCGGGCGGCGAGGGCGGCGGCGGGCGTCGTCTTCCTGCTGCCGGGGAACTTTCTCCGCGGCGGCGGCGGTGGCGCCGTGCGGGCGGGGCGGGGCGCCGGCCGCCGGCTGCCTCCGGGCGATAGGAGTAGAAGTAGAAGTGCGCTGGGCGCCTCCTCCCGCGGGAGGCGGAAGGGCGACGAGCAGGAGGAGCAGCTCCCGGCGCGCGGCCTGTCTCGGCCTGCTGCGCTCCCTGTGGCCTGGCCCCCGGGCCCGATCAACATGGTAGCGCGGCGTCAGGCCGCCTGCATCCTGCAACACACGGGACGGCTTCAGCGTTACTCTCACACTCGTATCTCGCCATGAAGTTTAACATTTATATTTAATACACTTCCAAATATACATTTAGTGACCAGTGCTGCTTATTTTTGTGTGGGTCTATTCGAAAATTTTGCTCCGAGCCGTGTACGAAGTAAAGTACCATGAAAGGAGGTAGGACTCTTTTTTTCACGATTCAACTTAATCAAAGTCATTTGTTGAATTCATTTTACAATGATTAATAATATATGGAAATAATAGGAATAAAATAAAATATATAAATTAATGGAGAAAATACACAGATGTGTTTCCCAGATTGATAATCCAATGAAATGTATTTTTTTTCTGGTAACGCTATGCATTCGTTACGAAATAGTTTTATTTAAAGACGAGGAACAGTGAAAGCTTGTCCATGTTGGAATAGATGATGTAGGTCAGGAAGCCAGCTGTGTAAAAAAAAATGGAGAGGCTCGCTGAAGACAGAAAACGCTGGAAAGCTACTGCAAACCTGACTCCGGAAGAAGGATAGTTCCTTGCAAGCGCAAACCCTTTAAGACGAGTAATTGAATCTGTCGCTGGTTTTAATAAAACGCACATTCCTGTTTCGCGGATGAGCAGCTTCATAAGTACACCATCATTCGCGGACGTTTCATCTTCTAGTACGTCGTAAGCGGTTTAAGCGACCCGTGGGAGATATTATTGCACCTAGAAGGCGAAGCGTGAGGAAACTTTAATCACACATGGGTGAAGCTGTCTCGAAGAGAAACCTGATCACTGTCGGTACAATTCCATTAAAACAAACTTTTATTTCATAATCCGCATTAACGCAACTAGAAAGTTGAAGTGTGAAAGTGGATAAGTGTTTAGGCCCAGCGTCTTACACGCTCTTCAGAAGAAGTATGGTGCGGTGGAGATAAACTTTATACTGTCAAACCTTTGTTAACGTTGTTAACAGAGCGAAAACATAGCTTTATTATTTTTTGTCTTGTGTGCGTTTTAACATCGAGTCCTGGAGAAACCCAAACCTCCGTTTCGTGGTCAGTTCGCTCGCCAGTGCTCTCGTGCAGCTCCACGTTTTCGCGGCCTTCCGCGCTCGGCCGGTGGCGGAGAAGTCGCCCGGCGACGTTCCTCTGGCCTGGTTCCCGGACGGAGGCGACCGCTGGTTCGGAGGCTCGGAAGCGCGGCCCCGCGCCGCCGCGCGCCCGCAACTGGTTCCGCCTGAGCTAAATAGGGAAGAAGGCGCCGCCTCGAACCGGTCGGCGCAGCCTCAGCCCACGCAGTGACATCTCGCGCCCGCCCCGCCCCGCCCCGCCCCGCCCCGCCCCGCCCCGCCCCGCCCCGCCCGCCCGCGCGCTCTCCCCAAACAGAGCGTGTCTCCGACGGCGGTGCGTCGGAAACTGTGACATTTTATGATTTTCCAATAGCGAAACCGAATGGCATCTCCTTTTACTCGCCGAGGCATCTTCGTTCCACCGAGCGGAATCCTTTCTCTTCCGCTCCGCTGCACTCATTTTTTGGCTCTTTCTCCGCAAACAAGATTTGATGCTAATGGTGCGCGTCCCTGATCTAGGGAAACGATAGTGTTGTAGATGATACTGACTCATTTGGTATGTTCGATTTTTGTCATCCACTGTAAAAATATGTTCGCTATTGATAGATTTTTTAAGTTGTCGCGAGGTAGAAGCTCTGATTGTTTGATTGATGACCGTCAAAAACTTTTAATTTATCTTTGAAGTTGACTTCAATATACTTTAACTTTCCATTTAACTAGCTTGAATACTATTGGAAGGAAATGGAAAGTTATTATGTGATAATTGTTTTGAAGCGCTGGATATTTGGAGCAAAACAAGTCGGCTAGTAGTTGGACAGTCGCGAATGAAGAGCAGCGGCTGCAACAGAGCGATCGCACGAGTGAAAAGCGGGGCGCTGGGCCGGGGCGTTTTCCTCGCACGACACGTGGCCGTGCGGCAACCACCACTCTTCTCTTCTCCGCTCTGCTTTCGCGACGAGCCTAAGCTCTTCCCCTATCCCTCTGAAATCTGCTTCCCTCGCGCTCGCCCTTTGCGCTCTTTCTCTCCGCATCAAAATTTTGTTCTTTCTCTCTCTCTCTCTTTCGTTCTCTCTGCACTGTTTCCTGTTCATTTCCTCTAGTCTCCTGTCACTCCTCCGCCATCTCCTGCTTCTAGCCTACTCCGCGGTAGCGCCCGCCCGCTCTCTCACCGCTGATGGTGGAGCGCGATATTTCCGCGCCCGCTGACGCCGCCTGGCTGCGGGAGTCGAACCGCGACCACCAGCGCCGCGCCTTTCTCCGACACCGATGCAGCGGAGCGGCGGCGGAGGCGGCGAGAGCGCCCGTGTGCCCACGCCCACATTCGCGCCCGCGCCCACGCCCACGTGTCGCTCGCCCACCCGGCCACGCGCGCTCCAACGAAGCGATCTTCGCGCTCCGCCGCCCGCGACGCGACTCGACGCGGGACGAGAAACCCCCGGCCCTGCGGCGGCACGCGGATAATTACGGCGTGTTTGCTCAGCGGTCGAGTCGAAGCAGCGCCCGAGCGCCGATGTAAACAGTCGTCGTTAGGCTGGGGATTTGGAGGATGAATCCAGTGTTGAACATTCTCTTTCCTCTAGTCGTACTTATCAGATCAATACAGCCAGAAATAATGATTTTTCTAGTGCCAAATATTCTCAGTTATTACCTTTTTATATTTTTTCGTTTCTTCAAAGAAATACCTCATTGCGTGTTAACACGTGTTTTAATTTTTCTAGCTTTCCCCCTGATAGAAAACAATTTCTTGAAATTATGATATGCATTAAATTTGGTGGTGTAGGTTCTGCCTACTTATTTCAAATTACAAATTCACTCTTCACTAACGAGATTGTTTACATTGCAGTTTTGGATCGTAAACGGTCTATATTTCACCCCGTCTTGAGATCACGACAGACATGTCACTATATTAAATTATACTAGTAAAAGTGTCTTTAGTAGTTGTGTTTTAAATAGCGCAGATAAAAAACACCTGAAAGAGATTGCAGAACGGAATCCGAACATGAAAAAGAATCTGAAAGTGATTACCTTTTGTGTAAGCGTTGTCTTTGATGGCGTAACATTTGATTAACTTTCTACTTCTTTCAACGACCACTTTTGAGATCTTTCATAATTTCCCCTGTTCTTGTCGGGGGTACTTTTAGAGCTTCGCTTACAAGGCGGTGGCTCATTGAAATTTAATTGCTCAGGCTTTGAATATAATAAAATGGCTCCCGCAGTGGGCCGAAAACATTCAGTACCGAATTCAATATATCAGTTATTGTATGATGCAGGATCTTCCTGCCGCGCACGAGGTTACTTTCCATATGCTACTCTAACCCGGTTAGGTGTTCGGTGTCAATCGCACGGCCTCTTTCGCTGCCGTTTCGGTTCGTTACCTCTCGCCGGACAACAGGGCGAACAGCTGCTGTGGGCGAAAGGCTGCTCTATCTATTGATATATCGCTCTGCACGTACAGACACTACATTCCATAGTGCTTTCAAGCAGAAAGACGTATATAAGAGAGTGCTGTGTACCATTAACAAGTGGCGCCAAGTATCTGAATCAGTGATGCTATCGTTATTATTTGATGGTGCCAGACACGGGAATGAGCACGGATCGAACCCTCTTTGTGCGATTCTGTGTTCGCACTGCATATTAAAACGCCTTTCGCCACGAGAGAAACGTAAATGAGATCGGAAAGTAATTAAGTTGCTTTTCGTGCTTTGTGTTTTATCTTCGTGCTTTTACTCATTAGCACGTTTTCTCCGAACTTATGCTAGGTCATGGTCGTTGTGGAGCGGAATAGAGATCTTTTCCTGAGACACTTGAAGTGTGGTTGATAATTGCTACATTAAATCCAAATCCATATCCATTTCGATCCAATTCATTTATTTTTCAAAATGGTAGCGTTTATCTTGAGCAGCATGAAGCCATTGTATTACGAATGGACTCATTTCATTGTAGGTGTTCTCTTCGAGAGACAACTTTGTCCTGACATCCACAGATTCTCGTTAATGTTCTTCGCGAATAATCGTACCTATGTCGCGGAATATGTCGTTGTGAAATGTTGCTATACTTGGATCATTGTGCACATCCCATTGCTTTCTCAGGGCCCGTGTATATGCGTGATATTCATTGCCATCTTTCTGTATATTATCTCGACGTTCTTTTGTTGTCTCACTACTTCCGTAGTAACTGCTAATTTTTGCGTGCTTTATCTTTACGTAGTTTTATCTACCACAGGGTTCGCGTAAGAGGGTGCCGTCACCATATCTTCGACCGCGTCTGCATACACATCGTGGCATATGATATGTTTTTCTTCTTTTGTGGACCACTAGCGTTCCTCGTGGCGTCCGCATTGTCTAATAGGCTCTCTCCATTGCCTTTGTGCCGATGTCTGCGTGCATGTCTGTGCGCCCTGGATTCCAGCGGGCGGCGGCGCGTGCCCCACGGAGCGCGGGCGAAGGGCGCCGCACGGTGGTCTGAACGGGGCCGAATCGTGCGCATAGGATGTTAAGTTAAATAACTATTTATTTAGTGGATTTAAAACGGTTCTTTAAGTATAAATCTATTGAAACATGTTCTAAGTGTAAAATAATATTATTCCTCATAATTCATATTGTTTATTTATTTGTCAAAAAAGTACTATTCTTTATCAGACATTATTGAAGATGAATAAAACCTTCATTTATTTGTTCAGAAGTAAAAAAAGGTTATTATAAGCATTTATTCCATGACTCAAGGGAATATGTGTTGAAAATTAGGTAGAGATAGTGTATAAAAAGTTTTTAACAATAGTTTTCAAAAGTAGAAAAACCGTAAAAATGTTCTTTAAGTAGTAAAAGGAATAAATAGTATATACTAATAGTAGTAGTGACTTACACTGTAACAATTGTACTACTCGTTTTCCATTTATAATGTAAAATAATAATTAATCATTTCATATTATTTCACTATTATGTTACTTAACCTGTCAAAAGGTGGCGCATGGATGCTTTGGACCAAAAGCCGGAAAGTGATGTGTTTCATGATATGGAAATGCCAGAGATCTGGCCGCCTGAGTTGGCTTCCTGTGAGACTTATCTTCATGTCCCTTGAGTCTTATTTTTAGCAGTCGCGGTTACGCATATGCCAGAGGTCATTTCCTGTCCGGATCATTTCACCCTGCGCGCCACCTCTGACATGACATCCAGCGCTCACGCTTCGACTGCTGACTGCGCGTCCACCGAGGGAGGCAATTCGGGGCAACGAAGAAATATTTACAATTGTTCATTTCAAGTCATATATTTATTTCACGGAGATGTTTGTTTTTTTATAATGGTCAGTCAATGACCACTTAGTTAATATAAATGGCACTTTCTTTCAAAGCACTTCAAGTATAATAGTTCGCCATTTTCCACAAGGCAGGCTGAGGCGACTGTTATTAACGAAAGTATTTTATCAAATGTCCCCTTAATAACATTTATTAATTTCATGGAAGTGTTTTTAGTTATTTTTGTGTAATTGCCCGTCAAAAATCACTTACTATTGGTAAGGCGCTTTCTTTCAATCCTCATTATGAAAATTTTAAACGGTCGCCATTTTAAAACAGGCAAGCCGAGGCGGCTTTTGTTAAGGAAAAAACATCAACAAATGTCCAATAAATAATATTTATTAATTTTACAGAAATTTGTTTAGTCGTTTTCGTGTACCTGTCCGTCAAAAATCACTTAGTTTTGGGAATGGCGCTTTTTTTAAAACCGCGTTATGTAAATTAGAACGGTCGCCATTTTAAAAGAGGCTAGCCGAGGTGGCTGATATTATCGAAAAAATATTAACAAATGTCCATTTAATAATAGTTATTAATTTCATGGAACTGTTTTTACTTGCTTTTGTTTAATTGCCCGTTAAAGATCACTTAGTTATTAGAAATGGCACATTCTTTCAAAGCTGGTCAAGTAAAGTTTAAACCTTCGCCATTTTCGAAAAGGCAGGCCGAGGCGACTGTTATTAACAAAAATATTTTCTCAAATGTCCCCTTAATAATATTTATTAATTTCATGGAAGTGTTTTTAGTTGTTTTTTTGTAATTGCCCGTCAAAAATCACTTACTTTTGGTAAGGCGCTTTCTTTCAATCCTCATCATGTAGTCTTTAAATGGTCACTATTGTTAAACAGGCAGGCCAGGGCGGCTGTTGTTAACGCAAAAACATCAACAAATGTCCAATTATTAATAGTTATTAATTTCAAAGAAGTGTTTTTAATCGATTTTGTGTAATTGTCCGTCAAAGATCACATAGTTCTGGGAATGGCGCTTTTTTCATCCTCGTGATGTAAACTAAAAATTGACGCCATTTTGAGAGACGTTAACCAAGGCGGTTGTTATCAATGTAAAAATATTTACAATTGTTCAATTAATAACATGCATTGATTTGGCCGAGATGTGTTAAGATGTTTTAATGTTATTGCCCGTCAAAATTCACTTATTGCATGTTTCAGTTCTACAGATCTCAATTTCCTATGTTTAAATTGATTGAAAAACACAGAAATTTGGTAAATTGAAAGAAGGAATAATTTTGAAAAGATATTGAAAATGTTATGTAATTAATGAAAATCTGAGAGTTGAGAAGATAATAAATTTTCAAGAAGTAAACGATTTCGGTGTTATGTCCGGAGGTAATGGTGCTCTTTCCAAACACTTAATGCAAACTTTAAACGGTCATAATTTTGAAAGGGGCAGATCGGGGCAGCTGATCTCAACTGAAAATTGTTCAATAATGTTCACTTAAAAATATATATTAATTTTGGGGGAGTGTTTTTGGTTGTTTTTTTTTAATCGCCAGTGAAAATTTACTTATTCAAAAGAATTAGCAGTTTTTACATACCTTAATTACGTAACAATTAATTTAATGAAAATTAAAAAAATGACACTGAAACTGCTTTAATATATTTAGAAAGGTATATGAAAGTGCATATAATTTCTGGAAGTTGAAAAGTTGATTAGGAAAAGAGTTATAAACAATCAAAGATAGGTATATTTTCATTGCTTGGGTAGCTGAATTTTTCTTCGACTGAAACGCTTGGCTTTGAGGGCGTCGTATGGCTGTAAGCATTGATAAAAATTATTATTTTTCCTGGTGTCTAGTCATTTGAAGTATGTAGAATTGACATTTACCAAGAAATAACCGTTTTTCACAAAATAAAATTTGGTGCCTATGCGCGCGTTTCGGCCCTCTTCAGACCACCGTGCGCCGCCAGGCAGTGAGCGGCGGCCCCGGAGCACGGGAGAAAGTCCGCGAGCGCCCTTCCCGAAGGCGCGGGACGACCCGACGTGCGGCGGCCGCGATGAAGTCATTCGCGCGCGCGGAGCGGGGCGCTGTGGCGCGGCGCTCTGACCCGGAAACGGCCCGGCCCGCCCCGGCCCGGCCCTGGCTGGCCCGTCGCCCGGCGCCAGCACGCTCTTCTGCGCTGGCTGCTGCACCCACCGAAAGAAGCGGGCGATCAGCTCCGTGACCACTTAAGAATTTGCCGTTGTGAGACAAAATAATTCCTGGTATAGTGACAGTCGTACGTTATGTGGGCACATCCACGAATTGTTTGTGGCGTGGGAACAACATTGCAAACTTCCTTGACGTTGATTTTTCTTCGTATTTGAAAACAATATCCAATAACTTGAAATTTATAATTTTTAAATAGTACTTGCATTTACTTTTCCAATTATGTTTACGATACGTCATGCCGCTTTTCCAGATCCCTAGAAACTACCGCATCTTTTATTATAGTTTTAATGTACCTTTCACCATTTCGACACCTCGTAAAATACTTTTTCCGTTAGTAGACCTGGAGCATCGCGCCATTATACCTGGAAGCATGACATATTTTTCAGCCGCAACTGTTTTTTTTCTACTCTTATTTTCACGCGCATTTTTTCCCTTCTCGACCTTCTTCCCTTCTCGACGGGCTTCTAATTGGCGGCTGGACTTCCGGGCGACGTTAGTTATTTGGGAGTGCGCGTGGGAACCTGGAATTATTTTGGACATAATCTGCGGCGCAGGCGCCGCCTCTCCCTCCACATCCCGCTATGCTATTAACAATACCCAGCCTTTCTGAGGTGCCAGTACCGTTACAATCCTTTCTATTCCCTCAGGGCAGTTGCAGAGAATTCCTAAAGTCAGTGATAGGAACTTCGCTTACGCGGAAAATTCGTTTACGTTTTGTGGTCTAATGTTAGATGTTTCGACCACCTGCTCTGTTGTCATTATCATATACAGGTTTCGTTTACAAGATGTCAGATAATTAAAGTACTTGAAGACATTATGTATAGAACGATGATCCTTAACAAGAGAACGACATGGTATTTGTTCGGCAATACACTTTGCAGTCACAATTTGAAAAGAAACAGTTAGGTGTGGTGTGCTGTAGATTTCTACGGACGGAATGCAGTGAACGTTGTGAAATTATTATTGTAAAAATTCAACCCATCTTTAACACAAAAGGGATCTGTCTTTTTGAAAATTATCATTCAGACGATTATATTTTATTTATTAAAAATTCTAACATTTTTAAGTAAACCCGTGGAATATACAACTGGATTAATATTTTGCAATTTATTAGATGGATTCGGCAATATTCAAAACTTGACGAGCAGTCTAGAACGATATATTGTTTTCACGCAGACTAGTCGAACGCAAGAAAATTTTCTTACTAGACAGGCGCAGCTTTTCGGCGAAGTTCGTGGTGAAAATTACTAACGCCTGTATGTAGGGTAAAAAATCCGTTGTTCATTGTTAATTACAGTATTTTTAAGAATTTTTTTATTCGGTTTTCACTTGAAATGACATGTTTAATCTTTCTGGAGAAATAGAAAAAGTGTATAGTAAGTAGTGTTGTCGAGTAGAGAGCATATGAGAGGGCAGCCGCCTCCGAGCTTTGGCAACGCCGCGCCATCTCCGACGAGGCGCTGAGGAAGGTGCTGCTTCGCTCCCTCGCCCTGTTGACACGCACCTTCTCCGCCTGGGGAGGGCGGGCCCAGCCCAGCTCTCGGGATTCCACTGGGATCTTTTCTTCGCGGCTATCCCGTCCGTTCCGGGGAAATCCGTTCAAGAGAAACCTTTTTATGTCAAACCAAAACGGCCCAATCTTTGTATTATTGTATCGACATGAACTTTCAGCTGCAACATAGACTGAGGACTATACAGTATATCCTCTATTTTTGCAATAAGTAAAGGAAAAAGTACGGCAAATAGTCAGTGAAATTTTGTATAAATAGCGTTATTGAAGACCTAGCGATAACTTAAAAATGTTCAATTTCAGATTACTCTTTATGTATTCGAAATATCTGGGATTGCAGGATGTATTATTAGAAGTTTTTCTCACGCTACGAGGCTCCGGCTGCCACTTCCTCGAAAGGCGCTTAGGGCCGTTGCGTCAGAAGGTTGCCCGAGCGTGCGCGCGTTCCCCGCTGAAAGGATCGCCAAGTGCCCCTCCAGCCACGAGAGCGGCCGCGTGCAGCCCCCGGCCCACTGGGTGCCCTGCCTTGCGACGCTCTCAGTGCTTCTCTTTCCCCTATTACTTAATGTAAAGTGAATTACATTGTTTCTGGTAAATATTGATATTCACAATCTTTGAATCTTAATGAACGGAGAAAAAAATGTTCTCCATAAACTTGACTAACCACCGTTCCTGTTGTATTTTGTTTCTATTACTTTCGTATACGTAATGTACTAGCACCACGTGAAGGAAAGTGGAAGATTTTAACCTAATAAAGTGCATCTCATGAGCAGCTTCAGAAAATAAGAGAGGGGTGCGGTTTTTCATAATCGAAAGAAGTTTTGTAAAGAAAATTCAATTTATGGTAATGATTAAATCAAGATAATGATTAAATTAATCATTTTAATTCTTGTACAGTTTCAATACAAAAGTATTTTATTAACTTATTACTATTACTTCTTGCGGAATAATATGAATTTTATTTAAAGTCAAAAACAGTAAAACAACGGGCACGAGAGAAGTAAAATCTGTGCATGATTGCTTGAGATCCGTAATATCTACCCCATATATTTTTACGGTATACTTATGAACAATAGAAGCAAAAAACTTTGACAGTTATTACAACAAAAAATATTCGCTCTTGTGTAATGGAAATTATTCGCATCTGCGAACGAGCTACAGATTTTTTTGGTGGCATTTCTGACAAAATAACTATCCCCTCCCCTTATTCTCACGCTTCTAACAAAAACTGAGCAGATGAAAACATGCAGAGATAATGAAGCTACATTTTACACGTTGCTGCAACTAAATTAAACGCGCTGCTAACGTTTAAATCATAATTTAAAAATACATTTATTTACAATATTATTAAAATAAGTCTACAAATAATACATCATTTTTAAACACAATGCTTTTAATACGTTGTCAATATTCAATGAAACATGGTTCGACGCTGTTATACTGGGTTTCATTCATTATGTAGGGATCATTGTCATAGTCTATATCGAGAATCACGATGTTTTTGTTTCTTTTAGTTAATTGCAGAGAAACTTCTTCCGGAATTAGGTGAATATTTCCAATTAAACCATCTTGAAATATTTTAAAAAGAAACGAGAATATTTGGAGAACATTAATATTTTCAATGATTCGAATTTCGAGAACTTTTTGAAGATTCGGATTCAGGAAAGTTCAGTCTCTCCTCTTGCTCTTCATTTACCAAATTGATGTTTGTGGTGGGTGACCCCGAGGACAGGGCAAGCGGAGGAACTGAGCGCCGGCGCCGGAAAACACGGGTGCGCGCGCGCGCGCGGGCTTGTAGTAGAGTGAGTGTGCGCGCGTGCGCGTGCGCGGGGCCTTTTGTGCGGCCTTTGACGCGCCACTTTCTCCTTCGGCGCGGCGCTCGCTGTCGGGGGCGTCGCGACGCACGCCTCTACACGCCTCCTCTCGGCCCATCTCCTCTCCGCCCTCCCTTGCGCCTGTCAACAGGGAGGGGGGAGGCGACGTTCACCGGAATTACGTTAAACAGTTTGAAAGGCGCCCACTTGGATAAAGAGTGAGTGACAGCAGGCAACTTTTCCTCGGAACCCAGAAGCAACCGGAGGTTTGGTACGCCACTGTCTTTTCAATTTCGCGCTTGCACAATGTGTGAAAAAGTTCGCTGCGTTTGGATGGTATTACGTCGTTTTGCGCTCTGTGGAGCCTTTCTTTGCTCGGGAGCCGAGTTCCGGCGGGAAGTAAACAGTGGCGGTCATTCCCCGCATGACGCTGGAAGAGCCTCTGACGAAACAGCTCAGAAGTAGCCCAGGTGCGATTTCATATAGTGCTTTCGCCTCCTTTGAATAGGACGAATTTTAATTTTTAATTCTTAAACAAGTGGGATGTATTGAATACATTTCGCGGCATATTTTTGACACCAGTACTACTGCAGAAAGGTACCGCGTTTTGCGAAATTCGTATGATAATTTACTATAATTAAAATACTTCAGTCACACAAATGGGTTGAATGGGTATTAAGACATGCCTGTGAAGTTCGTTTCGGTACATCGATTTGTGCAGGAACCAAGTTAAAACCGCGACAAGCATTTAGACATAAAGCTTCATTATACGTATGGATAGTTTATTTGTATATAGGTGTAATTATATTAAACGTATTGTTAATATTAAACGATCAAACATTCAGACAGATCTAAACCTACGAACACTACTTATCTACTTCATTAAGAGGAATAACTGTTTAAGTGTGATAGACGGTGTAAAAGTCGACCCTGCTTTTACATTTTCGTGTTATTTTTCAGTTTTCTAAAGTATGCGCCCCTTATTCTGTTTTCTGAGAAGTCAATGAAGTTTTTGTTTCGGTTGCAAATTAATTGTATCGAGTGGATTACATATTTGTGCATGAACATATCTAGATAAAAGAACTATATTCTCAGAAAGTATAATTCTCGCGTATGTTCTTTCAATACCAGCTTTCCGTAGAAACGCAATGTTTCGAGTAAACGTCAATAAACGTCCACATTAAATACACACTTCAGGACTTCAGTTTACCACAGTCAGATGATGATTCGTTATCCTCGTTTGCGGTCGGCAGCGCGGTTCGTCGTCGCACACCGAGCTCGTTCCGGAAGAGTCGCGTTTCTCTCCGGGATGGGGAAGCGGCCGGACAAGGAGCATAAGCGGTTTTGAGCCCCTTGATGCAGTTCACTGGTCAAACCCGTGGTTCTTCCTCACAAATCGCAGTATGGAAATTAAGAGAACAGGAAGTCTAATGACACGAAGTAGATCGTAATATTCATTTGATGCTGGTGTTTGTTCCCTTAATTGTACTTATACGGAAGTTGTTTACTCATTTATTATTATTATTATTATTATTATTATTATTATTATTATTATTATTATTTTAATTCACGACTAAAGATATGTGTCGATTAAATAAAATATACTGCAGGTTGCTATCAAGTTCTTAAAGAGCATATCCAGTGATTATGAGTGACACTACAATACATCGGGGTAATGTTACCAATAACTCGTTATTATACAGTTCCCAGTCCTTTGAATGAACTGCAAGTTGCAGTTTTTTCTACACCACTGTACTATTTATGACGTTTCTGTGCCTTCTTGATCACCAAGTACTGATCGCATGGCATAGAAGCAGCTACTAGTAGACACGATTTTTCTGCAAATCTCAATTATTATTACTGGTATTCATTATTAACATTACCTTGGGACAATGTGAACAAAGCATTGTTAATGAGACTGCAATTCCCACGCCCGACTTTCATCAGCACAATCGCATTTCTTGCGCATTTTAAGCAATTGACAAGTATCATTACTATTCAATAGCACACACGTACGATATCACTGTTATAAACACATGATACACACGCATTCACGTATTTTTAGTTAAACAATTATTTTTATGTATACTACATCTCTCGGGGTTGTAGATTATATGACGAAAAATCATGTCTGACTGCACTTACTAAATGATGTTTTATGTTAGTCCAGTTTTGATAACAAATCTCATGTGAGAACTTATAAGTGTGTTTTCAATAGTCACCAATCGTCTGTGTTGAGTAAAGTCGCAATCCCCCAAAAATAGCCAAACATTTTAAATCCATAATTGCTCTCGATGAGCCCTTTACAAGGAGGCAACCCAAATTCCAAAACATCTTTCCTGAAGAAACAAAATACAACCCCTCCCCTGAAACAACATGCAAACAATGAATACTAAACGGAATGGAAGCACCGAAGCTTGGAAGGAGTGCTGAAGCGCGTCGCGCCACTTCGCCTCGCCTCGTGTTACCTGTTGCGCCGCGCGGCGCGGTCCTCGTGGCGAGCAGCCCGCCGGCTGGCCGGTCCCCTGCGAGAGCGCTTCGGCGCCAGCCGCCACCACACTGAAGGCTGCTGCAGTCGGCCCGTGCTCCTTGCCGCCCGCCCAGCCAGACCCGGCCCGGCCCGCTTTCTAGACCCTCGCCTCCGCCTCCGTCGCCGCCACCGCGCATCTTGCTGCTCCTTGCCTCCCCCCTTCCCTTCTCTTCCCAACCCTTCCCTTCGCCCGCGACCTTCTATTCCTCCTCCGCCCGCGAAAGCCTTCGCCCGCTACCTGCGCTCTGCCTTCGTTGCGACACCGCGGATGCAGGGCGCGCCGGGCTCGGAGACCGCAAGGGCAGTGAAGGCTACGTAGCATACTTGGAATTCGTGGGACGTTTCATGTTTTCTTAGGGTTTCCAAGCTTTCATTGCAAAATCAGATCTTTTGGTGGTCCATCAAAATTGGCAGAACGTGTAATGATTGAAACCACAAAGTAGATCGTGTAATTGTTATATATTCTTCACATCAATAAATACAAACTGCATCAATAAATGCAATACTGCCGGTATAAACATGGAGAAAATGAATAGGAGATTATACGCCCTCGTGCAGCATTGTGATTTTTCTCTGTCGGATTTAATGATCGAGTTGATTCTACTGGGGGGTGCGAACTCTCTGTTTTGTTGTTCTCTAGAAACTTCTCGACGGCCAAGAGAAAGGTCTGCACAATTGTGTTTACATGGACCACACATGGTCCAGGATATCCGGTCACTGCAGACTTTCATGTACACGCCTTAACACGTTTTCGGAATGTTTAGATTGTACATGATCATTCGAGTATGTTCGGCAAAAGAACTTTCAAGAGTATTCCGAGAAGAACACACGAATTATTTTATGTTGTCTCGCAAACGTCTATTTCATGTATTTAACGCCCAAAAACAATTAATATACGGTATTACACGGCAGAAGGAAAAATTTGTGTCAATTTGCTAAACAAAGGAGCACCGCTTTGCAGATCAAAGACAACTGAACGAAGAACTGATCGAGATGGGGTCACATATCAGAAGTTCTTCACAATATTTAGTTCGTGCGTGTACTATATTACTCGTGTATAACTTAAAAGTCAAATACCTGCTTTTTTATAAGTTAGCGTTCTTTACAAGAATGAGTACTAATCCGTTCTTCGTTTTTTCAATTATCCCTCTCCTTAGTATGGAAACATTTGCTCTGTTAATTCAGTGTGTGTGGGGGGGTAAAGGAGCGGATGTTCACAAGCAGAGAATCTCCTTAGCGCTGAAATCCGCGAATATTCCATCAGGTATTTCGACAGAAACCAGTGGCGCGGAGAACCACCACCCTCTCCGATGGTGCGCTTCTCATGACCCAGGGGCCATTGCGTAACTGCGCGCCTACGGAGTGGGGGCTGATCTGAGCGACAGACCGACCGGCTCGGCGCCTTCGGAACAGGAAGGCCTGCCCCCGCGCCCCGGCCTCCGCGACACGCCTGCTAGAAACGCGTGGCGGTGTGGGACGGTGCCGTGGCGGAGGTTTCCCAAATGGACGTCCGGAGCCACACTCGTTTCGTTCAGGAAACGGCAGCGCGATATCTTCAGGAAAGAGGGCGCGATATCGCTATGATCGACCTTTGCCACTGTCCGGTTCTTGGCCTTCCTCCGGTAACAGTGAAGAAACCTGTTGAAAAGACGCCTACAATGTTACATCTTAACTGATAAAAGTACAGCTTCTATTTGGTGTGGAATTCCATCGTTAATATGTACCGAATTCAGGAATCGAAAGATTTTAATTAGTGGAACAAATGCAAGGCAATTCTGTTTCCTTGTTTTATTATCTAATGTACTTGAAATCTAAGAATTCTCCGTCGAGATACCCTCTTAAAATATAGTTCAAATGCTAAAGGGTTTGTGTGAGCGGCAAAATAGTGATGGTACATTATACAGTATGTCATAAGCCAATAATCCTTCTTTATACGGATATTTGATTTCAGTTCGTTGGCGAATCGGAACTACTCATTTATTGCCCTTGAGGCCGCAATTCTAAGGACCTCTTGCTGGCCAACCTCGCTCAGTCACGCTCTTCGAAGTTTTCTCTCAACAAAACCTTAACCTACGCAACTTTTGAACGCGAATCGAGTTCTCAGTTCGGTCGCAGCTTCATTGCACCTCCCGTTCCCGACCCTTTTGTTGCTCGCGTTTTGTCTTAATGATGGTGTACAGGCGATGGGTGGAAAACGTATTCGAAAAAAATTAGGAGCAGAACGATTTGGTTCATAATACAGTGAGCCTTCATTAACACAAATTCCATGGCACCTAATATTATAAACGTCCGTATTAATCCCATGCCGGGACAAGTTTTGTTCT
Organism: Teleogryllus occipitalis; assembly: GCA_011170035.1. Lineage (NCBI taxonomy): Eukaryota > Metazoa > Arthropoda > Insecta > Orthoptera > Gryllidae > Teleogryllus > Teleogryllus occipitalis. The sequence continues at coordinate 528,278 of BLKR01000004.1, read as the reverse complement.
TGTTATGACGAAATTCGCGTTAAGCGAGTTCGTGCTATGGAGGGTTTACTGTAGTTTTATCAGAGGGTGGTTGCGGACTCGGACATGTATGTTGGCTCTGGAGAAACTAGGCTCACTGAGGTCAGGTACACTGAGAGAAACCGGTTTAAAAGTCCATGAAAATTAAATAGTTTGTTAAAATATTCGAAATATAACAGTATAAATTAAGATTTATTTTAATTTTATTTATTGAGTATCTCCTCAATGGTATTTCATATTTTTTATTAATAATTGAGCTTATTTCATTTACATTGACGGAATGTGAAGGATGTTAGGAAGTGCCCAGTGCGAGGGGATTTTGATCTGCGGAAAAACCGTTAATATTATTGAAATGAACCTGAAAAGTGAATGAAGAAATAAAACTTGCTCTCAAATATTCCGGTCAAGACCTTGTCCGTCATATTTGTATCATAAGTTGCGTCATTACGTGTCCGTCTATTTACAAAATAGTGCGTTTTCCCGGCGGAAAACAGGGGTGAACTTCTGATGACGCTCCTTTACACCATTTTGTTCTTAGGTTTTCCTGAAGGAAACTAAGAGTTGTTGTGTCTACATTCCTATATGAACTACTGGTCGTCCTTAGGTGGAAATGACCGCATTCAGAAGCAATCTTTACGGCTTGGTTTTATTTTTCACTGCATTTACAGACTTCGATGGCCTCACATGCTGGCCAGGTCCGTAACCCTACGCAATAGGACTGGTGCCACCACCGTGAACTCTTTTGACGAGCAAGGCTGCGCTGAGAAAGAAGCTTTCGTCTTAGAGTTGTCGTCCTTGCAGAGCTCCGGAGAGTGGTCGTTAGTTTATTGCTCCTCTAGAGTCGAGTGCAGTGTTGAGTCGTAGACTTTCTGCGTGGCGCAAGTGGATACAATGTTTACTCATTTCTGCCATCAGGAAGATTACGATTGCGCGGCGTTGATGTTGATTGGTTGTAAAATGACTTAATGTTTCCAACAAACGAAGAGATAGAGAGGAGCCACCCGACGGAAAGTTCCTTTTTGACAGGGAAAAAATGGAAAATATTGTGACAACAGCCTTCGCAATCAGACTTCTTGAGCAGATGGGTGTCACTAGTGTTTTCGTGTTACATTCAGACATGACACTACACATTCTGCAGGTTTCGCAGATGACTTCGCATTTTTCTCCTGGTGTGTCTGTTGCAACACAACTCGGGAAAAGCAGTTCTTTTGCACAATACTGCAAATGATAAATGTCTGAGCTTTTCAATGTTTTTTCTGGATCATTTTCGGTTAAAAATTAATAAACAGATTTGGTTTCTTTTTTAATATCGAAATTAGATTATACTTAATTTTTTATTTTCCTGAAATTATTTCCACAGAATCGTTTATACGTCCGGGTACCGTTTTATTTTTCAACTCTGTCGGAACTTTGAATTTCATTTGAGAATTTTCCACGCTGAAAAAACGAATAGTGTCTTTAACTCATTGCACTATTGTTTTAACAGATCCTTCCCGCAGATGAGTACCCTTTGGCCACGTGGATGTCCTCGTCCGTGAGCACCCCCTCCTCTTTCTAATAAAACGACAGCGTGTCTGCTGGGCGAATTATCAACTCGCGAAGCAGCGTCGATGGCGCCGTGATAGCGGACTGGAAATAACCGGGCGAATATTAGGCGATCGAATGACGCCGCTGGGCGTTGCGAGTCTCCCTGGTGGAGGGTGTAAGCGGTTTACAGCCCATAAACGCCAATCGCCCGGTCCGAGTGCCGCGAATGGCATTGGGGTGAATGCAACCGCGAGGCTCGGTTTGCCTCGGAGGCGGGGGGCATTTGGCATGTGCTGGCGTCGCACCACACTAATCAGTAAATCAAAATTGCACAAAATAGCACGAAAATGACATGAAACATTCATTGGAAGGACTTCTTCGAATTTTGTTGGTAGATCTCGAACTTTTTTGGAAGGAATGGAAGAAATAAGTTCAAAACATCTTCCGGAATAACATTCTGCCGCCGAGGATTAAATTCAGTGATTATGGTTTCCTTTACTTTGTTATTCTGTTTGTAAAATTTGCTGGGTAGTGCTCTATCTCGCTCAGCTAAGACGAGTCGTCGTGCGGTCCAACACTAGTGCATTAATGCTCTCTAGACCCTGTGTTGACGTGCGGGCAGGATGGACTCATTGCAAGGGAGGATGCACGTTTCGGATTCCCCTTCCCTTTGCGATAAAGATAAACCCGAAATTGTTTTCCCGCGCCCCTGCCGGCGCGCGCTCTGGGCAAACGGCGGCGGCGGCGACGGAAGAGCCCGCGGGAGGAGGGCAGAAGAACGAGCGCGTCCCGAGGCGGCGGAAACGCCAGCGAGCGATTCCTGCGCGCAGCGACTTCCGGTCGCCGCGGGCGCTTCCGACGGAGCCTCCAAGAATGGTAAAAGGGATTGTGAATGCGGCTGGACTTCAGCGTGGCGTAAGCGCTTTCCAACGCCCGTCCGACACAATGCGACAGCGCGGCTTGACGCGAAGCGCGCGCGGGAGAGACGGAGCGACGAGTAGCGTCGGCTGGAGCGTGGATGGCCAGGGCTCACGTTGCGTCACGAAGCTACTCGGCATGTTGCATTGTAAACGTTCTACAAAATGCCACCGTTTACATCCCCGATTCGCACTCCGTTCGCCGCTGGCTGATTCTGTGACCAATCTATGCGTTCGTGCTTGCTCCGGTTCCATGTTAAATTCGACCGCTATGTGAGAGAAAGTAGTTGTGTCCGCGAATTAAATGGATTGAATAATATAAAGTAACGGAAGATATGACACAGGTTTCTGATTAACATTTACTTAATGTAATTTAATTGACGTGGTTTCTTTTTAAGCTTTTATTATAATTGTAACATTTTATCCAATTAACATTTTTAGCTCATTGTATAAGTTACATTTGATTGCGGTATACACTTGCTTTTAATACTGCAGTTTCTTGCGCATGAAGGTTTCGGGAAGGTGTAACTCAATAAATTAAACACGGGAGCATGTGTATAGAGTGGTGTGTTGTGCGTTGGAATGCATAGTAATTTTCATGAACATCTTGAATTTTTCTGTGAATATGTAGAATGGAACTTTCTGTTGATGTGACGTTAAAACTTGTAGATAATTAAAACATTTTGGCCTTTGCTTGTATCACATGCTTAAAGTTAGGACGATTTTGGCAAAATTCCGAATTGGCAGTTCCATAACTTTCGCTGTGAGAGATCGAACGTTGCGCACAAGTAGGTTGCGTTGTTGGAGCAAAACAGTCGCTTGGCGGCAGTTGCTCAAGGAAAGAACATTCACTTCGTTATGAGAGCGGCTTGCAAATCGAGGCAAAACGACTTCCTCGTGCACATTTCACCGAAGGCGGTAATGGTGGAAGCGAGTTGGTATGATTAGTAGTTGTGCGTTGGAGACTTTGGAGAGTAATTTTTTCTTTGCATCTTGGTTTTGCATGAACTATATTAGTTGATTTCATACTTAAAAATCTCGCAATATGTGGGTACCGGGTCCGGGGAAATGTAATGTGTTTGTACATAGCGACAAAAAATGCTTGAAAATACGAATAACACGTTAATCCGCGCCGTTGTTTAGAAGCTACTAATTTCTTTTTCTTTAGACGAAATAAAAGTTAAAAACGAAGTTTCTGGGGTATTTTGTGTGCAGTATTTTAATCTAAGAAATGTTTGCTTGAAAAAATTGTTTAGAACAATAACGAAGATAAAAAATACGAAATTAAAATTAATAAATCAAATATATTGCAGTCCAAAGACTATCGAGTGGCAGGCCGCCCTTCGATGCAAACCATTAGATACAACATTACTCCACGTGAATGCGTGGATTTTGTACCTTAATTTTTAAGTTTCGAACCCTAGCAGAAGGAAGTTTTCTTCTTTCTTGTACAAATTGTATGGAGTACGATGGCTCAATGACTGTGCTATTGCCACATCATTTACCGACAGGTCATAGGGTTCGAGTCACGGCAGAAACGGATTTTTGATCCTGATTCCTACGACCGGCTGCTCTGACCCGTAGTTTTTCGTTGTTTTTCCGATGAATGCCGGGCAATACCCCAACATATGTGACAAGGACCACTTGCGATATTTCCGTACTTATTCTTATCCCCTCTTATCCTTCAACATGCGCGCGCGCACGCACGCACCCACACGTGCGCACGCACATGCACTTCACTACCACACTTGACGGGAGACCAGTTGGGCAATTGTCATAGCAGGAGTGGTGTCGCACTGGAGGGGAGATACCTAGAGAGAAGAAACTCCGCAAGCATCTCATTGCCCAACCCCTATCAACGAGGAGTGACTCCGCCACCTCTTGGAATGTATTATGCACTAACGGGACTAATGACCTCGGTAATCGACGTGGCCGGAAACAACTCATATATTCTCATATTGTGTTCTAATAGTAAAGTTAGCATTTTACTTATATCATACTGAGCAAGTTATATTTGTAGTTTCAATTTTTCTCTTCCTTTACACCACCAGGCCGAAATATAATATGCTGGCGATTGCTTTCCACAATTCAGCGACAGAATAAAAGCCTAGATAGGCTAGAATAAACGCGACCAAATTCCAACCAATTTAGCTTATAAATAAATGGTATTCCTGTATTTAATGTTCATAATTTATTTACGAGTTCATTTCAATTTCACAAACAAACCTTTGAAAAGATGGATACGTTCGTTAAAATTATTTGGTCCTTGATCCTGCTAGTAAGTGATCGGCCTGTAGTGCGAGGGGCGTTAAAACTGTTTCTTGTCGGAGCGCGTGTGTGTTTGGGCGGGTGCGCTTAAACGCTGTGGCTTCGCGGGCGCCACTGTCCCTGCCTGTGCTTCTGCTTTTGGTGCTGGATCCCGACTGCTCCTCTGGAGAAAGGCTGCGCTGGGATTACGCAACGGCGGCGCCTCGTCATCCTCATCGCCCTCTCCCTCGCGCGATGTGGGACGCATAACTCGCGGACGCTGCTTCACGAAATTGAGAGTTCTACCCCTAGCCAGAAAGCTAGGGGTAGTTGAAAAAATGTGCAACTATTGTGTATCTTGCATTTTTATTTTTGGTAAATGACTAACCAAATCACGTGTGTCCTACTTCAAGATGGTGTAACTAAGTCATATTAACACGATATAGAAGGACGAAACGAGGAATTATTTTAACTACAGATGTATTACATTAATCAACTCTGGAACAAAAATGTTCGTATCGGTAGGAGCCAAGCAACAGACAGCCTGTATAGGGAAGAAAACAACCATAGCTACTGTCTCTATCCAGAATTAACATTTAATGAACCCGGAACGGTTATTTAAATTTTATTTAATCTAAAATAATTTTTTTCAGAACTCTAGAAATTTTTGATAGTATCTATTTTTGTGTAAAGCATGTTAAACGAAAGTGGAGCTTAAAATAGTTAAAAAAGTTTTCTATCATAGGTCTCGCTATCTATTCCCAATCCAGTGGTACGAGTCAACCTTTCCCCGGGCCAAACCAAAGCAAAACCCGTCCGGCTGTCACTAGAGCGCGTTTCCGGCCTCGGCATTTCCTTCCTTCAAGAGTCGCGTCGCGCCGCGGGGGCGAGGTCGATTGGAGAAAATTCCTCGTGCGGAGGCGCCGGCTGCGTTGCGCAACTGCTGCCCTCGCGCCGGCATCCAAGCCCTCTGGGACGTGGGAGAAACTCCGATCGGCGGCGGCGGCGGCGGCGGCGACACGCACGCGGTCTGTCGCCGCGGAACAGCTGCCAAGTCACGTAGGCGCGGCGCAGCAGGCCGCGTCTGTTCCTGCCCTCCGGATGCTCCCGCCGCGCCCCGCCCCTGGCCCGCATGGGCCCCGAAGTCGCGTTGCGTGTAAGGCCCGGTGCATGCGCGGTCGTCGCACGTCGATGCCCAGTGGGGCAACCCCCGCCCACCTGCTCACAACTTGTTGCTGCAACAGCTCATCGCGGCTTCGCTTCGTGCGCCCACTGCTCTTCGACCTGAAAGAGCTTTCAGCCAACATACGTGTTTGTACAGGACCGTCGTTTTACTTTGCACGTTTTCGTCAGTTGGGAAATGCTGAGGTATAGTGAACTGCCTTACTCGTGTACATGGTGTTTTGATGAATACGAAATTCATTACCTGCTGCATCGTTTGCAAGCTCCTCTGGCCCCCTCTTTTTTTCCTCCACAGTTCGGACTTTCATTTCAGTTTAACGATATTACTTTGCAAAAGAAGCGCAGATAAAACGTATCTAAAGACATCTTTATTTAAGACTAGGTGACCCGGCGAACTCTGTTCCGCCTTAACAGTCGGTCCCATCTTTTTCTCGCGTCGCACTCACTGTGAGAAACTGTACTATCCTTGTTGCACTGCGTACGTGCAAAAACGTGCGTTCTCACACAGGAACGCTGTCGAACGGGATAAACAGTATCCTCGCTCTGCTGGCTTACCCTATGAAGTTCTAGTGGGGCTGTTTAAGAATGAAGGCAGTAAATATAATGTTTTGTAAAAATCTCTTTTCTAGTGCATCGTACGCTCGGTACTAAAAACTTCCGTTGAGCTGTAAGCAATATGCTAAAAACACTCGAAAACTGAGTTAGGTTCTTAAGGACGAAATATGGTACACCTTTACGTAGTTTAGTTAACAGTGTGTACATAGTTAACTAATAAATTGAGACGACAAATAACACACTTCGAAAAGTTCGGCGGAAGTGAGACGGGTAGTAACTTAGAGAGGGGCAGAGCAAGATTCTCAATTTACCCCTCTTGAGTTGAGTCGATTTCCTGTATTTAAGATTCAAGTCACGCTTCGGCATATCCATTACAAGAGTTATGATGCAATCGTAACACTGATACTTTCATTCCTTCGCGTATGTATACCTTCACGCTTACAGAAAAAAACTTTCCCTCATGGTTCACTTTCGTACATGACCATTGTGCAAATGTGCGGTTGGCGTTTTGGAGCACTGTGGTCAGATGTAGTTACCGTCGCTGATGGTTATAAGAAAGGAATTCTTACGGGATCTCATTGTGGTTTCTATTCGGTTCATGGTCATCTAATGACCACCTTGTGGTCGAATTACGAACCAATGCTAGGCATGTGCGATGTACATCCAGGGTTTTAAAAAAGGTCGTATCGTAAAGTTCGATGCAATTTTCAAATTGTACAAAATTTCTCCCTTGGGTGTACAAGAAGCCTACTGTTAAACGTTGAGTTTATATTCTTCACACCATGTCAGATTGTGTATGAGCACATTGTTTTATTCACACCGATTAAAGTGATATAGGGATTTATTCTTAATATTGTATTGACATTTTAAGCAAGTGTGGTTGTAGGTTGATGCTGAAATCCTAAAGTGCAACCTCATATTTGATGTTATTTTAGCAACAATCCATTGAATTTGTTCAAATTAACATAACTCAAAATCAATTAAAAATTGGATAAGAATAATTTTCGCCATTTCTTTAAAACTTCAGTTCTTATGTTCCCCGGGCGTATTGTAGATCGGTGCCCTTTTTGGGTAAAGCTTTTCGAAACTTCCTAATAAGTATTCGTGATATCCCTCTACCCCTCGGAAACTGAATCTGAAAGGGAATATGGACTGCCAGGTCCCGTTTACTATCAAGACACCCCTTGTCATATAGTAGGGGCTTCTGATAATTTCGCGACGCGTTGCGGGCCTAGACTGACCGCTGAGACTACCGGGCGTAGGGAACGGAACCTTATTTCCTTTTTGTCCATTCTGTTTTTCCCGTCCAGAGAAACACGAGCGTCCGTGGCCATACTCAGCAGGTTAAAAAATCTCGGAAGAAATCCGTTTGCTCCTCATTTTCTTCAAAATGTGGCTTTGTGGTTGCTCGTATTATGTGCGTGCAAACATCTTCTGGATGCAGTCCTTCAGAGGGCAGATAAAGACATGCTCTCGCCCACACAAAGGGCTCACCATCACTGGGACAATGAGCAACGAATGGGCCAATGGGGGTGGTGTGGTAGGTTCAGTAAGGTCGCTTATTGCTGACTAAAAACAGCGCCTGTGTCCCTTCATGATACGGTTAAGCACGAGACGCGAAAATAGACGGGTAATTCAGTCACGTGGTCTGAACGTGTATGGATCTCTTTAACTGAGCGACCATTTGTTTCTTTATGGCCTCGGCTTTGCGCCCCTGCTCTCAGTCCAACCTCTGTTGCGGCGTTTGCTTCTTTCTCGCGTGGGAGGGAGGCTTCGATTCCACAATCACACCTGTAAGACTGTTTCTTTGGTTGTGGTCTGAACCGTTATTCTGATTTTCCCGTCATCGTCTGTTGCTGACCTCGTTTTGTTTTGATTAAATCAGTGTGAATTTGCGCCTGCCTAAAAATACGAGTAATGCTTGGGATTAGGGATCTGTTCACGAGACTTCTTGTGAAACGAAGGTTAACAGAGTATTCTCTTATTGTACTCTGTTCTTCACTGTTAAAAGAATCATTGAATCTTTTTCTATGTCATGATTTGTAGGATTGGATTTCAGAACAGTTGTTAAGTAATCGTAAACGCTTATTTCTTACATTTGGTAACGTGATTTGAGTGATGTTAATAGGTTACATCTGCTACGTTTCTTTAGTGCAACGCATATTGAGTAACATGTAGTCGATGTATTAGCAACAGAAAGAGTATTTCAACTTGTATGCTAAGTGTTTTGTGTTAGTGTGTTAGTCATAATAGAGAAGTTTCTTCCTTAGAATGTATCAGTGGAAAACTGTTATGTAGATTCTGTCAGCTGTATTGCACTATGTGTAGTGTCTGCACGCAGAACGAAGGCACGTCAGCAGGTGGCGACGATAGCGGTGGACGTTGAGAAAACCGCGAGCAGCTGTAATTGTTTGTGCGTCCCCATTTCGGGCAGTAGTCGACTCTTTTAAGAATGTCACTTTACACTGCATCGCGGCGCCGGTTTCAGACGGTACGTTTAGCAAGCAGTTTTCGCTTTTTACTTCGCGACCCAAATCGACTGCGTCCTTCCTTGCAGGTGCCATTAGCCTGCTAATGTGAGCCCTCCAGACTTGTTGCAAGCCCCATGCTGTCGCGTTACAAAGTAGGCGTGTACGGTGGCCAGTGTGTCACCTGGATGCGCGACGCAAGAGGTTTCGCAGGATGCCCCTAGTTGAGGCTTAGACTGCACTTTTCCGCCTAAGCTCTCACTGAGACTTTACAATATTGGGAAAATCGTATCAGACGTGCGAGTTGAGGATTATCTCGTGTGACTGTACCGCTACAGATTGCAAGGCATATTATTTGTATTAATGTTAGATAACAAACTGGTATTACAACTTTAATTTCCTTAAGGGTTACGCCACTCTCTCATTTTGTGACGTTATGGCATTCATTTTCGAGAACACTCCGCGTCGAATTTTCAACAGTCAAGGAGAAATATATTTTGATACTAATTTTAGGTTGAGTACTGATCATGAAAGTAAAAACTCTAGAATTGAAATAAAAATTTCAAATTTTCCTAGTTTCTCTTTGAGTCGTTTATTTAAACCATTATTTTCTTCTTTGTGTTTCTTATAGTTTGCCTTGAGGCTTCATTTTTGGTACTTAATTAAATAAAATATTTTTTCTGGAATTCGAAATTTGAAGATGCTGCATTCATGTTCTTGCCGGTTTCGATATATCTAATTGCAATGATTGTGTTTAAAACTTCCAAAACAACTTTCGAGTCACAAATAAACACGTAAGTGAAAAATTAAGAATTAAAATTAAGAACACGTAAGTGAAAATTAAAAATTAAGAAAAGTATTTTAAAAACGTATGCATTATTTTTGCAACACGTTACAAATCCGATTCATTATTTCTTTCTTATTTGAGTTCATTAAATTCCACTCTGATGTTAATGGAGGAGCAATATTGGCAGAGATAAAGGCAGTCCTGCGTTATATAAAGTGAAATAACTGGAATACAGTTTCCAAACTTCAGAACATCAGAAACCCTTCTAATATATACAAGTAATTGAGTTCGTATAAAGTTGTTGCTTGCGAGCCTACTTTGTAAAATAATAAAATGTAATTATCAAAATATTTAAGAATTACGAATTCATAAAATATGAGGGGATGGTGGAAATTTAAAGTTTAAAATATGTGCCAAGGAAAAAAGGAATCAAATATTCTAAATATGTTTGCTGACATTCCTATTACGAGAAAAAAGTAAGGTATAGTATAAACCAACCGAAATCTTGCTAAACTCGAACTAAAATCTTTTGGATCGTCTGGAAAAATCATAATTTTTTTCTTTTTATGTTTTTTGTGGAGCAAACACATTTTATTTGAAATTAATAGTTAATATTGTTTCTCTTATTTGTTTCGTATGTCAACCACCACCGCACGTCTCCATATCGCTGCGTCACTGTGTGCCGTCTTTCTTGTCGTTTCCTCGTATTGTCTGTTAGTGTGTCGTTGCGACGGCCTTAGACGTCTTGTAATTTTGTGGTCGCCTCTTGGCGAAACATAATTCATTGATTGTTCTGTTTTGTTGCTATCTTTTCAGGAGGTACGAAGTTCGCGCGCTATCTTCCGGGTTGATAGGTAACCAGCGAATTCACTATCCTCCATTTCTGTGTTGTTGATGTTGTCCGTAGTGTTTCCGTCCGGACGCGGGAGATCGTCACGTCGGATCAGTCAAAGCGCATGAAGTTAGTTGCGTGCTTTTTACTGAAGCATCACTTCAGGCTGTTTGAGAAATTGTCAAAAATAAAAGAAATCTTAGAGGAATTATTAATCAATATCCGTATGAAGCTATCCCTTGGGTCTTTTAAGAAGCTGCACATTAAATAATTTTTTTAGGTTGTTAACGCAAACCAGTTTAGCTCCACAAATACGCAAGGTATGGTACTTTAAGCAATATTTTTAAAGGACATATTTTCATTTTCTGTAGCTTTTGGGTCCGAAATATGAGCTAGTTAAATGATTAATCAAATTGGAGAATGGTGTATCACATCCAGCTTTTCAACTTTTCGAAATATAAAGAGAGTGGAAAAGGGATTTGGCACGCAACTAGCTGCGACAGTGTCGCCCTCTGATCGGAACAGGCGCATCTCTTCCACCGCCCTTAGACTAGAGAACGAGCTTCGCCTTTCCAGTCTCCGAATCTTCTGTCTTGCTTGCCTGCTACGTAGCTTTCGTCATTTTTTGGTCTGTCTCTCCTCTAGGATGCTCCCCTTTTTCCAGAAGAATGTCTACCCTTCTCTACACAATGGGCGGAGACTGTGTTTATGGCCCATTCCCCAGGAGCTGCGCGATGGGTATCGCGCGCGAAGCACTGTGCGGATGTCTCGGGTCCCTTTGTTTCGCACGCAAGACACTCACCCCCCCCTCCCCGCCCCGCCCCGCCCACTCCGCCCCGTGTCTTACCCTGGCCGCCTGCCTCCCGTCTCACTGCCCGCGTCGCCCTCATTTCCTCTACCCGTCTCATCCCGCCACCCACACGCTTTTCCGTTTCTTCATCCTTTTATACATTAGTTTCATTTTCCTATTGCCTATTGAGCATTCCAGAGTTTCCGTGTGGTCACCTATCCTCTCCATGCTGCCTGCTCGCGTGTCTATTGACAGCCCACATCTCCTGTTACGTCCTTTTCTCATTCCGACGCTTGGTCGCACGCTTGAGCTGTCTTCACCTCTTCAGTACCTCGCAGCATGCTTAGTTCAGCCGCGCCCTGCTGTCCCTCCCTCGCCCCTCCCGTTCCCTCCGACCGATGTTTGGCATCGGACCGCGGGCTCCCTCGGGTTGAGCCGCTTCAGCTCGGCCAATCATGCCGGGTCCTACAGAAACCATTCATTTCAGTGACTTCAAGCCACAAAGGTACGTAACTGACCTTTTCGATCAGTACTGCCCGAACTCTCACTTGCTTAGAACAATGGAATGTATTAGTCATTTTATGTATTGCACGCTTCCGTGTACTAGTATGGGTAAACATTGGCAAAATATAACTAATTGCCGCAGAATTAGTTAGCGAATTTATACACTTAAAATGAACGAGCAGAATCGGCGGTATTTTGAAATGGCTGAATGGGGAAATGGAAAATTCGGAAGAGCCAATGTCTGGCCGTGCGTGCGTTTGCCTGCACTGCGCTTGCCCCCGCTGCATCCGCCTCCCCACCCTCTGCTTGGGACGCAGGGTGCGGGAGATCCCGCCTCCGGCCCTCCCAGCTGGCACACAGCCGGCACCCCAGGGCCCCTGGGGCCACTTCTAAGGGTGCTGCGCGAGGTCACTCCCTGTTGTTGCAATTAATTCCGTCAAAGGCGGTAATGCATCTGCCAGTAGTCTAGTGGTAGAAGCCTCTGGTCACGATTTAAAATTAAATACCACCTAAATTGATACTCCATCGAGTGCAAAAATTCGAGAATTTTGGAGTTGAACACTATTCAGTGTTTCTCAGATACTAATAAGAAATACGACTGTATTAAAGACATATTTTTCTTTTAAAGAATTGAAAAGAAAGTTCTTCTATAATCATTGTTGAAATTACTTACTTAATAGAATATTAACATTTTGTTTATCATTGTATGATACACTTGGAAAATTTGTAGATTGTAAGTTTCTCTTCTGTATGTGCCAAAACAATTGTTAATCGAATATGTATTCTATTAATAAAACTACCTTGAATGTGTCGGGCATTCAGCCCTTCAAGAATTCAAGAATTTCAACATTTTTGTTGCAAAAAACGCTCTGATCACACCTCGCCGCAGACAGTTTTTGGTTACAGATATTCAACTCGGTGTAGAATTAGCCGGCGAAACCGAAAATAATACGAGCATTATAATCCCTAGACTCTTGAGCTGTACTAGAGATATAGCGATTCTGTGCGACTCTGTGCGACTTTAAGCCCAAGAAATACATGTAGAAAAATGAAGTTCTTTACAGTATTTTTCATGGAATTGGCTCTTATAAAATTAGAAGCTACTCTAGTGAGATACTATGTTATCAATTTGTATATTTACATGAAAAGCAATTTACTTCACTTTCAAATGGCGAAGATGTGGGAACTCTAGTTCAATCATCTGCTTAAAATAATTCTAACTCTGGATCAGTTTGTATCTTATTTCGATACTGAGATAAATTACTTCTCACAGTTGTCAGTATCAAATATGTCTTTAATACAGTCGTATTTCTTATTAGTATCTGAATAATACTGAATTTAAACTGAAGAGATGACTTGCATCATTTCGTGCCAGCAAGACTGTATACCCTAAACACAACTGTATACCCTAAACACAACTACATTCTTGAACGCATTTAGTTTATCGAGTTTATCAAAATTCATCAAGATGAAATCAGACGTGTGATTAAAGTTGAATATGTAACGCAATGTCGATGTAATTCCAGGTTGGAATTTGTCCACATTTACTGTACGAGTGTTTCTTCGGCCGTGTGTAGCGCTGCAAGTGCGCGCCGGCGTGCTTCTTGGCTCGCCTGGATCGTCTCCCGATGAAGTGTCCTCTTTAGCAGAGGGCAGGCCTGTCCGTGCGTGCTGGCGGTGGCCTGTCGGGTGCCGTGCCGGAGCCCCGCCCTGCCACATCAAGCAGAGTGCCTGGCGGGGGGCGTGGCACTGCGGCTGGTTGCTGGCGCAGCGGACATCACGAGAACCAGGGTATTTCTCCTGCTCCGCGTCCTTCACACTCGGACGTGCGTTGCACAGGCAACGGTTGCTTGTGGATGGTGACTACTGTAGGACGTTTGATGCCCTCTGAAAGAGGACGTGCTTTTGCATTATTTCCTTCTTTGCTGTTAATGATGCCGTCGTGGTTGTTGTGTAAATCTTTTCTTCACATAGTTTCCTCCATATCTTTCTGAATATCCTCCTTCAATCATCCTGAAACTCCTTCTCCCTCTTTCATTCGTTCTTCCCTTGATTTTTTCATTACGATCTTTTACTGCAGAATAAGGGTTGTCACAATTACCGTTTGTTCTCTAGTTCTAGCGCCTTCCATCTCCCTCTCTAACTCTCCATCCTCCCTAGACATCGAAACTTCGCTCTTCCTAAATATCCATCTTCTCCATGCCTGCGTAGTATTATAACAAACATGGTTCTTCACGTAAATTTTTTGGTAATAATAAGTCTTTAAATAAGTTTTTAGTTGTTAGCATTGTTGTAAGTAATAAGTCTTTTGTTGTTAGCATTCTATTATCAGTAAAGGTTTTCTATGTACAAGTTTTTCAAACATCCAGTATATTCCATTTGTACATATACTAGTGTTTCTTGCTCCCAAGCATATGTTCGTTGTCTCATTTTTGGCCATCTAAGAATATCTAAGCCTGAATGTTTTATTGATTGTAATATTTTATAAAACATTTAAGTGGTAGGTCGTTCATGCTAAATTGCAAGCCACAAAAACGTGTACTTCATTAAAGTTGGAGACAAAACTAGGATGTATGAAACGTAATAAGTTGCTTATAAATTAAATTATTTTTTCTCCTTTATAAAATAATTACACTGAATTAATCATACTTATATTTAATATATTTTAGATGTAAATAATTTATGCTAGTAACGAACTAGTTAATAATTTACATTACTCCAGATTCTACTGTCTTCTCAATCAGTTAAACAACTTGAATTACGAGAATACTTCAGAAGTGACAGCTGGTAAGTGAAGATATTGTTACTGTTCAGTTTCTCTGTGAATGAAAAACATGCCTTTCACAATGCGATATGTAAAACACAACGCTAAAAATCGTAGTGCCGTAAAAGAAACGGCCTTTATTTGAATCGTTGACGTATTTCTCTGGATGCCATTCGTCTCCGTTACATCAGACTCCTCGACAGTTTTAATTCATCTCGATAGGCATACGAGCAGTTTCAAAACCGTTCATAGAAAAATAGCAAACTAGAACATGCAATGAAGCATTCAGTCGGAAAATAGAAATGGTTCTCCTCGCTGGGGACTGGTCGCCGCGAAGCCAATCCTTAACGCTGCAACGCAAAATAGTCTTCTGCCGTCTCTCAATTTTCTGCCCTGGCTACAGCAATCGTCCCGTCAAGTGCTCGTGCACTTGTCTGCGCTTCAGGTGCATTCGAACACCAGTATGCTGATTTGGGGAGAGGAGGAATTCCACTTTCATTTACCAATTAATCGTGCGGTATAAGTAAACAAACTCTATTTAACGATGGCCAAGATTCGCAACATAGTTTAAAAGTTCATATCAACTCCTCGTAAAATATAAACGTGCATCAGCATGCCTTCCTTTTTTTGAAACCACACGTCTACCGCACCTGTTTATATCCCCCGCTCCTTGTATACGCGCACCGTTGCAAATTCATCTCGTTTCCTGCGATAAAATCGCTAAAGGCGCTTTGCAGGCGTTGTTGGCCGCGTCCGCGTTACTCAACCACTTTCACTGGCGAAGGGCAGCGCTCGCTTCCGGTGAGCCGCTCGGCCACCGCCACCGCTGCCCGCCGTCCCACTTCGGGACCCCGCCCCGCCCCCGCCACTGCCACTGGGCTCGCCTCCTCCACCGCCGTGACGGGGCGACTCGGCGCTGGCTGGCATCGACGCCGCGTCGCGCCACGCCGCGTCACGCTGTCGTCCGCTATTCCACCGACTCAGTGACGCACCGCCGCGCCGGAGACCGCTCGCGAATGCCTCCTCGACGGCCGTCAGTGAGTCATCGGCGCTCGCTCAGCTGGCTTCCCTACTGGAATTTGCTCAGTTAAGAGATGTTTCACGTATTTGACTTTGCAGCGAGGCTTTCCGCATTGGAATCGGGAATTTTCTGGTGAGACTGCTTCGCCAAAAGGTTCGTGCTCGAAGTGTCTTCACTCCACATTAAATCACAAAATAATAAACAAAATCGCGTAAGAATATTGTGATTAAATATTGTTGTAGCTGCCAATTTCTTTCTTTTCCATACTAACACTTTTGAAGTATTGTAGACGCCGGTTTTGTTGTCTTTCTCAAAGTTGTAATTTTTTAAAACTGTTTTAAAGATTTTAAAGAACACGTGATGATTCCTATGATTCCTAAGCCCGAGGTTTAACTAGTTAGCTATATTCTGGTCATACTATTTTGAGGTTGTTTTTAGATTTTTAGCTTTTTTGACGCTTCCATGTTTCTAGGTGGATGGTTATGGTTGTTGGCTGGGTCAGTTTGTTATTTTCATAAAAGAAGTTCCAATTCCATATTCCATTGAAGTTCCATTTTCCAAAAATCCTTACTAGTCTGTACGTAGGTTGCCTTAAAAGTGACAGACACGTATCCCTGAGCTTTTTAAAATTCATTTCATTTTTTCTATAGAAGAAATGACTTTTCACTTGTTCTACTTCATCACAAGATGTTTATCGTGGGCAACGTCAGTGTCGCCTTTCATGCCAGGTTCTCCCGCTGTGTCACCAGGTAGTCGGTATCGCTTCGAACAGCGCCAGGCGTTGTCTCGCCTGCCGCCGGCGTACTCCGCCATCCTCTCACCCCTCGCGAGCACCGGCGCTTCATTGTGGAGCGGCCGGGAGCGGAGCAGAGCTTCCGGCGTCTGCCCGTGGAATCGGCTTCCTTTCGCGCAGGAGCACTCGCACGTCCGGTCCCGGCCTCGCCCCCACCCCCCCACCTTTTGCCACTCCCACCCCTACCCCGTCCCCTTGCCACTGCCACCCTCGCCCAGTCCTTGCGCCCACGCCGCCTCGGAAAGGGGGCCACTTGAGCTAGCAGAGCGTGGGCGCGCCTGGAGCCCTCATTGTGTTCGTCTGGCACTTGCAAATATGCTTTCTGCGCGTTCATGACCTCAGATGTCTGGCTTTGCTGCTCTCAAGGCGAATATCGCCACTAGGCGTTTCTGCTTACCTATACTCGTCTCAACTTGAAACATCACATAAATAATAAAATTTAATAGCAAAAATGAAGCTACATCTTTAACCTATCAGCAGTGCGGTTAAATTACCACAATACCTCATTACATTACAAAACCATCGTAAGACTACTTCTTTTATACACATGCCCAGTGTGGGTCAGCGCTACCAAATCGAGTACCAACAAACTTCAAGTAGTCCAGAATCAGTTTCTTCATACCATCACGAACGCTCCAGGTTTAATCTTCAATGCAAAACTTCACAAAGACTTTCAGTTAGAACCTTTAACTTATCACTTTTTAATTCAAGCTTTTCTTCCAAAACATATCCACTTCAACCCCTCCCTAAGACTTTGCCAAAATCCTACCCACGAAACCCGTCTTAAGAACAAGCCGTTCCACACTTTTCTGAAAAAAATCTCAAATGTCGAACGAAAGTAGCGTTACCAATATGAAGAAACGTTTATCACGCTAGTAGTAAGATTGCAAGTACATTCTAAGTAGGAATAATCAATCTTATCTAATCATATTGGTGTTATTATACACTGGTTTTGGCATTGTACAATCACAAAGAAAAAATTTAAAAAAATTAATTCATCATAGAGGAGTTGAATCATAGTAGTATAATGTTGTGGAAGGTAGAGACGAGAAAATGGTGCTAACATGTAGATTATATTTGAAAACAAATAGAGCTCGAACATATCAACGTGTGGAGCAAAGAAACCCTCCAACAAGCGCCTTCTACCGCGCTGTGAAGGCGTGCGCCCCTAATCCGTGGTGGAGATCGCGGGGGCTTCCCAACGCGAACCGTCGACGCGCGCTCGTGCGAGTTGCGCAGTAGTCCACACCGTCAGCTCGCACACGACGCTGCTGGACGCGGGATGCCCCGCCATTCCGGGCTCATTGGAGCGACGTCGCGTCGCAGCCCAGCCAGCCAGCGTTGCGCCGCCCCCGCGCCCCGCTCAGACGTGCGGAAAATGGGACGGCGCCCGTTTGTCGGTTGGCGCGGAGCGGTGTCTGCCGATTCACTGCCGCCGGATTCCCCCGTCCTCCGCGCGCTCTGCATATTGGCCGCCCACTGGTTTTGCTGTCGTTTGCATATGGCCAGCTCTCTCTTGCTCCCCATCCCCAAACCCTGGCTGATGTATCGGTCGAGGAAGCTGCCAGGAATTTCCGCCAAAAGTTGGTTTTGGCGTAAGTTCGTTTGCTCGTTCCCAAAATTAACAGGATATTTTAGAATCGTTACGGTGCATGTTTTTTCTTTGTGGATTCAGGAGTTTACTGGTGCGGGATCGTCGTACGGCTGCTACGTTTTGAACGTCCGACGTTCTGCTGTAGTGGTGTCCGGTCTGCAAAACCAAATGATTTGGTACTCGAAAATTTGAGTACGCATGTGTACATATTGCTTTCAGTATTAACCATTTGACAAACTTAAAATTAATAAGTGTAATATGTATTAGGCAAGAACATTCAAAAAAGAAAACCTTCGTAGGTGATAATATAGCACAGTAGTTGTTAAAAAAATGCATATTCTTGAGTCATTCCACTTCATGTTTTGAATTATCACTTTGATCCTCACCGTGCACTCAGATTATATTTATTGGGAATTCATGTTTCCGATGGTATTTCCTTTCCATTTGGAAGCCCCAACACTTGCTTGGTGCTTGTGTTGTGGTATAAACATGCGTCAAAAGTGACACGGAATTCAGGTTAGTTAAGTCATCGTTCACAAATAAAACAAAAACAAAGAAGTTGGCTACTATTGTAATTCTATTATAATTCGAGAAATTTTGACAAAAATGACCTGGAATACTATAGTCAAGCGAGACTTAATGCCACCAAGAAAGTCAACATTTTTAAAATTTTCATTAAAATTTAACCACTTAGCTATGTGAGAGAGAATTCTGTAAGGTGTACTTCGTTTACAAGGTTAACTATTTAGTATGCTTAAAGCAAACGCCCCGTCGAAGGTCGGAAACAAAAATTATTTGCCAGGATGTGACTCTTGTTTACCTTGTTCGCTGTTGCTTGTACAAATCGATCACAAACAAAAAGAATGCTTTTATTTGCTGTTTGAACTGTGTACAAACGGCGATGTTCATGTGTGTTGTAGGATAAAGTATCTTGGCATTTTTTACAAAATATCTGCTGGCAGTATATAGCCAATGTCTTACCAATGATGAGTACATGAGTAGTCACCACTTCAGACTAAAACAATAAATTTGATGTACGGGTTTTCGGATCTACTCCTCCTCTACTGGGTGTCTATCTCCAGTCTTCCTCCTTCCTGCTCCCCGCTCTCATATCCCAACCTCAGCAGCTCATTCGCCCCAGTGAGGAGTCCCTAGGGGTCTCCGCTTGCCCGTCGTCTTGCCTCCCATTTTGCTGAGTCCCAGTCTCACCATCCCGCACAGCGGTCTTACTAAATTCTCAATGTCCAGCTCCTATACTATGAAACCATGTTGTCACAGAATTGCAAAATTACGGAATACCTGTGCAGCACGAATTTGCGAACTAGAATTACCTTCTCAAATTTCAAAGTCTCTTTTAATTTCCCGTCTATTACGTACTTAAGTGGTAACGGAAAAGTATTGTTGCTGTAAGGGACAGTGGAGATTTTTCCTCCGAAAAACTCGTATTGTGGGGCCCTGATCACGAAAAAGTGGATAGATTTTGTTCGCATATGGAGAAACTACTTTGTCTAACATGTTGGGTAATCAGAATTCACCTTTTGTGGGTTCTTCATACCGAAATAAAGCTTGCACTAAAACGTCTAACAGTCTGTCAGTCTCTGGTCAACGCTAGCGCCTAAACCGTACAGATGATTTTCATCAAAATTGAAATTGGCCGAAATTGGTGTCTTGCAAATTTGAAACGGATGTTTTGATTTTGGAGAGTACTCTACATAAAGCCTCAACATTTTCAAAATTTTCTAAAAAAATGAATCCAATTTTTGGAAAGAATTTTTTTCATCAGAGAGAGCAAATTACGCTTATAAAAATGGCGTAGTTGCCATTTTCCGTAAATTATCTGTATTCTCGAAAATTGTAAAAGTTCACTGCAAAACTACAATATTGATGATAGATTTTATTCAGGAAAAAAATTCTGTTCTAAAAACTCATTAAATAACAATGCACGATTTTTTGAAAATACGAGTAGATTTCACGTAGTTTAAAATTTTAGTGAGGCATTAAAAATGTCTACAAAACAGCTCCAAAGTTTTTCTTTAGTATTCTTTCGAATAAAGTTTATAAAAATGGCGCAGGTTCAATTTTCTTGGAAATCTCTGAATTTTTGAAAATGGTGAAAATTACGAATAATTCCAGATAGTATGCGTTGTTTAAGCACCACCAGTGTCAAGTTTTCTCTCTTGCGTTTCTTTTAGACTAACTTAGAAATTAATAATCTATCTTTTGATGATTAATGAAGCAAATAGTTTTATAAATGCTAAACGTTATAAACAGAGCTCAATGGCACAGCTTTCTGTGAAACGTTTTCATAAAAACATTGTTTGTGATCATGTAGAACGTCTAAACTGAGATTAAATTTTCTGGTAGCTATTTGAATTTTTTCCTTCGTTAGTTCCTTTTCAAAATGCATTCTCTCCTATTGTATTTCACATTATTTAGGATTATTGTACCTTAGATCTTCTCTTCCTGTAGTGGCCTAATTCCATAGTCGACGTGCGTGCAGGAGGGCATAGGTTTCCGCGGTCGAGGGATCGGGGTTCGGAATGCGCATCCCCCCTATGTGGCCAAGTGCTAACGAGGACCGCTGTCATCCTCCCCGCCCGCAGAGCGGCGCGGTGAGTGCCCGCCCCTGCAGCACTACCGCGCCGCGAGGGCCGAGGGCAGGAGCAGTGCACGCAGGGGCGCACAGCCTCCGCTGGCTGGGCGCTTCGCGTTTTCACTAATATGGGGGTCATACGTAATGCACAAGCACAAGCGCGATTTATATATGAAATCTCAGAATATTTTTGTTCCACAGAGGCAATATTAGTGATTCAACTGAATTTCAGAAGTTTAATCCTACTTAAGCACTTTTTTATTATTTAATTTCTTGCCACTTCTGCAATTTCAGAAGAAAAAAATTGTACCATAGATATAAATTATGGATCCGAATCATTATTGTATTGAATGCGTATTAAACTATGGCGTTTCTTAATCAATATATTTTGTGGGAGGGGGTTAATCTTTCCCTGAGAAGGTTATGCTCATATTCCCATCGTTGGAAACCAATTTCATGGCACTCAGTAAGTTAGATGTTTTACATATCGCGAAGGAATTGTGGTGCATATTTATAGACAGACAAATTGTGTAACTATAGTTTATTTTATAAGGTTATTGCGCAACCGTTGCGGGAATTGTTGTCCTCATCATCAGGCTGTAAAATTGAATGATTAAAATATATAGTAAACAGTTTAAAATTATTTACAATACAGTAGAGAAATTATTACAAGTGGGAACTTACCGTCGCACATTAAGCTTATGAAATAAATTATGGTTACAAAATTTGTCTGTCTATAAATACGGACCAAAATTCCTTCACGATATTTAATTGATTAAAAGAGACTAAAGAGGTGAAATTAGATGTTTTACGTTAAATGTTGTATCGTTTATTTACGTACTGTTAAATTGTTGAGTAATCATGCAATGCTCGGGGTGTGTTACTAACGTCGTTCTCGTTGACCTTCAACTTATTCCTCTGATGGCTCAGCAATCATGTTACGCCGTCTGAAGGAATGTGTATCTGCCTTCTGGAATATCCATTTGTTTATGCTAAAAACACTGCTCGTTTTCTTCTTTTAGAACTACATTAACCTCAGAACGAAAATTAAAAATGAATTATGGAGAACTTCAATGTTCTCTTCCTTTTTATTTCCTCCCGAAGGGGCAATAAAAACAACCCGGGAAAAATTAGAGATGGAGAATATTGCTTTGGGGTGTCAAATAAAACTCTCTGCAGGTCGTGCATATAGAAGAAATTGCAATGGATTTGCAAAATTATTCCGAAGTCTTACATCATTGTTCCTCAAATGAATTCCTATTTTGATTGATTACAAAAATACAATTGCTAATTGAAGGCAATTAGTAAAAGGATATAATTCATTGATAGCTTCTCTGAAAATGAGATTGAATGTTCAAATGAAGACTTTTTTATTCTACATAATAAACATTTTCAGACCTATTATTTTGAACGGTGAGTGACTTATAAATTGCTTTGTATACATAATGGATTTCAGACCACCCCGGTTATAAAAGAGTTTTCGGTTTAGAATAAATTTCGATTGATTATAACATCAACATTTTTGTAGAGATCTGGGAATATATTAGCCGTGCTACCTAATTTTCAAAATTTGTTTCTTTTGTGAGGTTAAACGTTGAAAGAATTTCGAATGTGAGAAAGGAGGTTGCCAGAAAACGTTTAGCTCGTTCTGTGTTAATATTTGCTTACAGCTATTTAATTTCTTTAATTGTACTTTCAATTAGAGTATTGTAAATTTTCATTTTTAGAAAGGACAGCCAGAAAGTACGAGCGTCGTATTGCCACGTTGTGGGCAGCCTCCTTAAGCTTTCTTTGACATGTTTTGTATATTGTAGTGTGTTTTAATATTGTCGTCAATGCGAATTTGTAACAGTTATAATAGAGTTACTGTTCGAGGAATTTTTAAATCAGCTGATCATTTATTTATTCTTTAATTTGTGGTGAACAAATCCACATTTTTCAGAGTCGTGAATTGTCTGTTCTGGTTAGTAACCTAGCTGCAGAATTCTATCAGGTAAATGAAAATGAAAAACAATAAATTGATAACAGTAAGTAATTTTGAAGATCTTTGAATATGAAACATCCTAAATTTCAGGCATTTATATACGAAATTACGGAGGAGGAAAGCAATCATTAGGACATTGTGATAGTTTCTCAGAATCGTAATTCTCGAGTTTGTTCGGTTCTAAGAGCAGTTTGGAAAAGAGAGACAAAATTGAGTTTGATTATTGATGTATTTGATGTTACAAATGAATTAACGTAAATTTTCTAAAATTTTATTTTATGATTTGTTTAGGATTATAGTTAGATTTGGCAAAATTTCTCTAAGTGAAGGTCATATAATCGAAGTATAAACTAATTTTCCATCATCTAGATTTAGATTTGATTTTTTAGTAATTGATGATCAGTTGTTGATAGACAATTTTTTGTTTTAGTTTTGTTAATTATTAATTGTAAGTTTTATTTTAAGTTTAGAATTTTGATGAACAACTTCATTAGCAATAAGAAATAATAAATATTAATATTGAACAGGTAAGGAATTGTCTAAGTATATATATTGTTTACTGATAGTTAAGAGTTAGGATTAATGTGTAATGCAAATTTTTTTTCTCGAGTTTTACTGCGAGTTCTTCTGATATTTCATTCATTAGCCCAATTATTAAATAAATTTGCCTAATTTTGGTTGCCATAATTCATAAAGAATTTTCTTTGTGTGCAAGAAAGGACCAATTTCTTCGGGAGTTACATTGATGTGAATGTTTTTCTCTGGGAATTTTTACAAAGGGAAGACGCTGCCTAGAATTCATGTGGATGTGATTTGTTAGAGCTGTTTGTGTTCTTATAAATTCACTATTTTTAATTAGGCTTATTATTTATCCGCGAGGTAGCTTCGGTACTCAAGGCGAGTTGGTCGTTATGAAAACAAATCGTAGCATAATATTTCAACCAAAATGACATAATGCTACTTTGGTCATATGTCGATAACCAATGAGGCAAATATTTGTTGGCATTCGCGTTGATAGCGTGAGCTGAGAGGTGGCAGCCTTGCAACCCCTCCTGCCGTGAGTGTGACGCTGCCGACCGTCATCCGCTTTAATCGCCGCCGGGCCGCGAGGGCGCCGCACGCGCTCGAAGGCCGCCTTTGATCTCATTGTCCCACGCAGCTCTTCATTAACCCGCGCCCAATAAATAACGAAGCGTGCAAAGCGCCCCTTTAGAATCATCCCGAACCGCCGGGTTTTGAGGCGAAGCTGGTGGAAATCCCTGCCGCGAATTGCGTTTCTAGAAAAAAAGAATACCGCGTGAGTAGGTCATTAAAATTCGTTTGAGGAGGTTTTGTGAGCATTCAAAACTGGCTGACGACCATAAAGGTTATTTTTGCTCAGCACACGATAAAAATGAAATTGAAAAATTGTATTAAAAAGAAAGGAAGAAGGAAGGAGAATTGCATTGGAATGATTCAGGCCGATAGCTTTTAATACTGACATTTTCTAATACTGCACTGCGAGTTCCTGACATTAGTCGTAACTGTAATTGCAATATAATGTTACAACTTTTTAGCATCTCTGATCGCGTTCAAACGTGGTTTCGTGTGCACGTCCCACGTTTTCTCCATTCGCTCGCAGCGGAGAACGTTGTGCAGAGGGGTTTGGCGGGCTCACGAACGCAGGGCTTCATGCGATTGGTAGCGACCGCTTGTCATTAGCCCCTAGCCGATAATTGACGGCCAGGACAAAAAGCGGAGAGTTTAAACCAAAACTTATGAAAAGAGCGATTAGGGCAGTCGCCAGAGCGCGATGCGCCATCAAAGGGCACTCGGCCTAAATGGGCGCTGCAGTTCTCTATAAACTTTTTTTTTTTTTTTTTTTTTTTCTGTGCCGCGCCGCGCCGCTTGTTCCGCCATCAGCTGCAAGCGAAAGGCATCGCGCTTCTCGCTCGCCCGCTTTTGTCTACGTCCCGCGACTGGGAGGAGCAGCCCATTTGAATGCTAATGACCCCTCCCCCTTCCTGCGCACGTGGATTTTTATAATTTTCCGTTAAAAGAAAGGGGACGCCCAGCCGATCGTTTCCGCGAAGTATTAACATAACGAAAACGCGTCATTAAGGCGAGCGTTAAATGATGAACGTGGAAGCGTGCAGTGGTGCCTCATCGTTTCACCGCTGCTATCTGGGGCAGACGCCCGGCCAGTTGCGTGCTAATACCGCAGAAGACAGGTACACAAGTGGGCCACATATTGACGTTATTTTGTGGAAGGCTGCAAATGCGTTTTCTAAAAGAAAACTAATTACCAGTAGTCTGTATATGGTAATCTTTGTGATATTTTAAAAGATTGAGAGAATTTTTTGCGACTGCCATATACATGAAGTAATTTTTTATTTATTAAACAATTTAAATTAATGGGTTGCTGGACAGGATGGTAGGGTAGTATAGAATCGGGTGGAGAGTCTGTCTATCCATTGATTTATTGGGCATATAGAGTGTTCATTTTGAATTTGCTCGTTGCGGATAAACCAAGGTGCGTTTACTGTCCAGGGTAGGTACTCGTATTGAATTATCTGTATTTTATTTAAATTGCTGTTTGCCGCACCATCCCTAATTTGACAAGTGTAGGTTAGTGAAGGTTTTATTATATATTTGAAAATGGATATTGTCGTGTTGATATTGATTTTTGAGTTTTTATTAATTAGTGGTACAGTGTTAACATCTTTATGAATGTTTTATTAGCTGTAATTTTTATATGATCTTTCCAAGTAAGCCTTTTGTCCATGTGTAGTTCTGAGTATTTTACTGAAGTAGTAGGAGAGAGCAATTGAATATATGTATTATTTAGAATTAATGGGTTTATAGTATAGACTTTTTTTAATGATAATATTTTTGCTTTACATTTGGATGGGTTGATTTTAATTTTATCGAAACCATTCTGTTAGTGTGTTTAAATTCTCTGGAAGTTTGTTGCGACCTGATGTTAAGTTTTGATGCGCTGTGAATATTATGGTGTCATCTGCGAATAGTGCTATTTTTGAATGGTTAAGTTGTGAAAGATCTGATATAAATATATTGAATAGGTGAAGTAATTATATTTATTGGACTATTTCTGAGTGTATAAACAATTCTTGCGAATTGGCTTGAATAATTAATTACCGTCTCTGCAAGCAAAGCCAAGAGACCGTGTCTATTCATGATATCGTGATGCCGTCGTTTCTGTTTATAATATCATTATTAAATACTTTCTGTGCACGAGCTACATCTTTTGACCGAACATGTTATGGTCCATGATTGGAACGTACTTACAGGCTTTCGAAATGCGGAAAATAACTTTGCTCGTTTTAATGTACATTAACAACGTACATGTGACTGTTATTTAATGTGGTAATATTTGTTCAAAATTAGATCTTCAATATCTAGAAGACTCTTGCCTGAAAGTTGGGAACTTTTTGATAACAGTAGTGTAATAAAACAGTCACCTGTGAATTTCAATGAACTGTCACCACTAGTCGCTGCCTCGTTCCCCATGTATTTTATCACAAAACGTGGAGTCCTAATACTGGTCTGAAACTTCCCAAGGTTGGGTTGGTTTGTTTCCTTTGTGTCGTTGTTTGAAAAGGATTTCTTCTGTTTGGCATTCACGAGCGTAGGAAGAAAAGAGGAATGTTCAGGCTCTTGTTCAAATCTTTACTGACAATGAAGAAGAATTCGAAGTTTGAAAGAAAAACATTTCTGAAGAGCTGAATTTTCGAATGCTGTCGAATGTTACATTGATGTATTGCATTGATCGCAAACCGTTTTAATGCTTCTTATCGAAAGCTGATGAAATGTTTTGCAGACAACACTTAGGGCGAATATAAAAGCATTATTAGCGGGAGCATGTGCGCCTACACACGGTGCGCGTCTTAATTGAATACTGATCCAGTTGCAGAAAGAGAGACGAGAATGCAAATCGAACACTGAATTAGTATTGAAAACACAACCAGAAATTAAATGTATTTTCAGTTTTAAGTAATTTTTATTACTTGAAATCGTATAGAATATTTTTAATTAGAACTGATGTATTTGATTTGAATTGATATATGTATTAGTACTCCGGCGAACAAGCATATAAAACATTGTTTCTACGAAACTACTATCCGCCAACATAGGTTCGGTGGTACACTGTACATCTTAGTTTTCGGTATTAGGGAGGTTTTTCTGTTGCCCAATGCCTATTCTTTTGATGTGAAAAATCCCTTCATGAGAAGGATCGAAAAAAGGTTTTATAAACGAAGGACATATTTGGTGGAATTAGAGAAGATCTAACACAATATAGGAGTATATAGATATGACTGAGGCTACTGATTCGATTTTTCTTTCTTCTTCTTCTTCTCTCTTTTTCTTTCTTTAATTCTTTTGATACCATTGAAGTACAAATTAGATCGCGAAAATTCGGAGAAATGAAGAGAAGTGTTATCTTTTTCAAATTAATTTTTGGGACGCCTTAAAAATGTGGTCTTTAGCGCCCACATGCATTGTTTCGCCGGTTTTCATTCAAAATGAAAGGTTTATTGAAATGTTTATTTCCGTATGCTCGTTTCTGGATTATGGGGTACGCCACGCACTTCTGTTGTAGGTTTTTTTTTCCGTTCCTTTCATAAGTCAGAAGTCACGATAGTGCAACTTCGAATGGCGCCCGTGTTTGAACTCGTCGAAGCGTGTGCTCGCGGACGTTGGCGGCCCTGCGCCTGGGTGCTATTGACAGCGGGCTGGCTGCCCGTTAATCTGCCCTGCGCAGATGGGGCGGGGGCGGTGGTGGTGGGGATGGGGGTCGGCGTGCGGTAATGCGCCTCTTGGCCTCGCGGGGCTCGCGGATTTGGAGTCCTCTGCGGCAGGGCCTTCCGAATGAATCATAGGGCTCCCAGGCCACGAGCGCGAGCTGTATTTCCCGTCTCCAGGAAAACGCTTGTTTGTGCATGTTCTAGGAACTGTTTTTCTCATCCACTTTCTCGCGTGCTCTAGGCAAGAAGTTACGGCGTTTATAAATTAATGTCCCATAGTAAAAAGGCATATACTTTCTCTGAAGGTTTTCAGTAAATATATTATTTTCAAAAGTAGCCAATTATGTGTGCTAACGTTATTTTTTTATTTTTTTATTTTTTTCGATGAATGACTGATCATATCCTAATGCTTCATCATTACAATTAAACTTTTTTAAATCGTGCTTCACATTGAAAAGATATCAAACAGTAGTTCGTTTGATCACACTCAGAGGCGGACATAGAAGAAACGGGCGGTGTGCGCTCCACATAGCCACGGATGTGGGCGGGTGCATGGGAGCGAGGAGGGTAGGAGCACGTGTGGGCGGAGCAAGGAGGGTGGGACGAGTGTTAATTGGTGGAGGTGGGAGCGGTCGGGTCGGCGGGCGAATTGCGGGCAATAAGGCTGCGTTTGGGCGGTTGGGCGCTGTGCGCTGGGAACTGGGTCGGCGCCCCCGCGCCCCCACGCCCCGCCCCTGTCGCCGGCGCTGCGTGAGAGTTCGGGGAGTAGGTGGCGCGGCAGATGATCTCTGCAGCTATCTGAAGGCTTTTTACGGGTTATCTTGAGCTTGTTGTTCTTGGTAAAATTGATTAAAGGTCGTTTCAGGTGGTATGAAATGTAGCATTCTTCTGAGAGATATGTTTGCGGGTTCCACTGGGGTACATTGCGATGAAAAAGAAATGCATAATACATGTTCTTTTCAAGTAAAATATTAAGTGCATGTGTTGTTTTTTAGAAGCGTGGACATTCTTGAATATTTGTTTTCTCAGTTTCCCAATCCCATTAATTATCAAAGAATTCCGTATCTAAACACACGTGTGAAGCCTGTTATAACAATCTTCAAAAGGTACAAATGTGATGTGTGTGTACATGCACTTGTGATATAGTGCGCAGGAATGTCAAACAATCTTAAATGGTCAGCAAACAAAAGGGTTCAAATCCTGAGGGAACAGTTAGGAAAATAATACGGAGTGAGTGAGGTGAAATGTAAGTGAGTGGCTTACGGTTGGAACTAAACGAAGAAAGCTTTGGCGCGCGTAGGCTCTTTATTTCGACGCTGACGTGGCATGTCGCTGCTCGCTTTCGAGCGCGTTTATCGCATTAGTGGAATCGAGGGCGGGCGGAGCCCGCTCCCGAAAGCGAAGGATTTGCAAGCTTCGCCGCCTTTTGCTTAGCCCGTCCCATGTCTTTTGCTTACCCCGTCCCGTGTCTCGTCTTGTATCGACTCGTCCCGACCCGTCTCACCTTTTTTTCCCTTGTCGCAAGCAGTGTCTTTTCTGTGATGCGCTGCCGTTGCTCACGTTGGGAGATGTTGCGTCTGTACGTGCGTTTGTAGAAGTGTGTTCCTAGCGCTTCCTTTTCCAACGTAATCGTTATCGCATTTAATGGTGCGAAAGAAGATACCTGTGTTTGTGTGAACAGGCTAATGACCCGGCGGGCACACGGATCATGAAGTTAAAATAGTCAGTTATGAAATTGTTGTATTAAATTGAAAGAAAAGTAGTCACTATTTAGAACGATGTCAGTTAAATGAAGTTAATTACATTTCAGTCCATACAATGTGATATATTCGCATTAAATTATACAGAAATTCTATATACTTTGCCATAAGCGAGGACCGTTTTATAATAGTACGTTATTATGCTATTTCAATTTTTAAAGATTTGATTCATAAATTTTAAAAACGTAAATTCAATCTTGTCGTACTGGTCTATTTTGCTTAAGTCCATGGAGTTTGCAATTAAGTACAACTTGGGCAATGAAGTGGGGAGGAATTTTGAGAGATTTTTCGCGCATTGAGAAAGTCGGACAGTTTGGGGATAAAGATTCGTGCATACAGCGAAATCGCTGTGAAAACATCTAAGAGCTTGTTTTTTCTTAATATAATTCTAGAACGATACTCTCCCTTATTGTGTATCGTAGCATCTATTTGCTCATTTGCTTTAATCAGATTACTGTTAAAACACACTTGAGATCCTTAACTTCTATAAGTGAATGCATATTACTTCATGCATTATATTTTATTTACATTACTTTGAATATTTTTTTTAAAAAATACTTCAATACCGCTTCACGATTTTTCCGCTAGTCCGACTAAAACTGGTGAAAATCAACCGCTGAAAGGTTTTGATTTTAGGTGAGCCCGTATCTAAAAATAAAAAGAAAGTTCTAGAGTTAATTTTTCTTTTACAGAAAGTCGAAAACTTTAATTTCCTCGTGATCTTGGCAAACGTCAGTTTGTCGCTTTCGCGAAAGAAGTGTGCTAGTCAGGTAATTTGAGGAAACGTTATGGCGATTCATGAATATAAATCTGAACTTGTTGCGTGTTGCGCTGGCGATAATTTCACGAGCGTCGTGGCGGTTGTGGAAAACGTTCCCCTGCCCCGTCTGAAGCGGTCGCTTATCCGAGGCAGACGTCGATCGCGTGCAATCCCCCCCCCCCGCCCGACTCGCTAGCAAAATGCGCGAAGCGACGTGGGTCCATCTGCAGAGCGGTGTGGCTCGTTGCTCGTTGTGGGGAAGTGCACTCGGCCGCACGCACCCTCCCGGCGAGGAAAGTCCCTCTGCCTGTTTCCGGCGTAGGAAACGTTGATTGAACGCGTAAAATATGGTCGCGCGATTTCTAAGTGTCCCGGACCGGTCTCATTTTGGTTTTCAGTGAACACGAGCGAGACCTCTGCGAAGCTGAGTCATGTTTAGATCCGTTGTAGGAACTGTTGCGGAGGGAGATGGATAAAAGAATCTCTAACCTAAGAGAACTATGAACGATGGTCGAGCCCGGACTTCCGCTTAGGCAAACTGGGCACATCTGCCTAGGGGCCCAATCTCAGAAGACATAACAGTAATAAAATATAATAGGGGTCCCAATAAATTTACAAACAATATGTTAGCTCAGAGTATGAACGACAAGGTTCAACTGTTTCACTTGTAAAGCTTGTAAAATATTTATTTAATTGTAAATTTAAAATATTTGGATTATCATGAATATTAATTATAAGTGGACATAGTTAAACAATTATATAACATAATAATGTTTGCGCCAGACGTTAAGAGCCGTGGCAGCGCGATGCGCGGAGGGAATTCGTGTAATCCACAATCACGCCCGCGCATCGACGGAAAGCAAATTAGATCTCGGATGCTGCTTAATCTCTCGGGACGTGCGAATGGGAGTCTCAGGACCTTATGCCATTTTTTGTTTCATTTTTGTTGAGTTATTTAAAAGTAGGGGCCTCATATCTTTTATTGCTTAGGGGCCCTATATCTAGAAGTCCGGTCGTGGAGAAGGTGCTATCGTTTGTTGTTATTTTCCAATATTCAAGAAGAATCGCGTATCACGTGCACCGCGACAAATGAAAGAAGTAGGTGATGACAAGAAGCCGCGTTCCCTAGAGAGATTAAGGATTGTTGAGCATCGCGCAAGCTTATAATCCCGTCTAAAAGTTGCTCTGCAAATACTCCTCAATTATGCCATATGAGTTCGACTATTCCTTTTATCTTTCATTGTTCGTGTTCGTATAGGATGTAAGCGTGATGAATGAGATTTGAGAACAGCCCGAGGCTCTTGGATCGATTTATGGATCTGTCTATTCAATACTGACTTTCTTTCAAACGATTCATTACTTTTTCTTGTTTATTATTGTAACATTTGTTGTGGCATAAGGCAGAACAGACTTGTTTACGTAGGCTAATAATTTTTGACAGGGATTGCTTGTATGTGACACTTCGCTTAACTTCTTTCATCTGCCTATTTTGTTTGCAGTCTTACGTGTGTGATCGCAGGAAAGTAGTTCATGAATCATGATTATCCCACAGAAACAAAAGGGAATGGTGCGAGGGAATTATATAACATTATCACCCCGCATCAACGCAGGAAAAGAAATGAAATATGATTTTTCACTTTATAAATCTCTATTACTTCCTGCATTTTTTATGTTTGTTGAACTATTCTGAAGAGAATAGCATATACTTTGGTAGTGTAGCGTCTCGAATGCGTTAAACAAGATTACAAGCATTTTTATTAATTTGAAGTTCTTTATTTAGGTTCGAAAAATGAATAATTCCTTACCAGCCGACAAATACGCGACGAATGCACCTCTCTTGGCCGAAATAGTGAGCCGGACGGACATGTGTAGGTCACTTGTGTAATGTATGTAGGATTTATATAAAACATTAGTTTAGCTTAATTTATCTAAAATGTGCAACTATGAGAAAACAGAATAGTTCATATGTAGTACAACGTTTACGTCTTTGAAAAATGGCTGATATTAGTAGGAAAGTCGTGTGTGTGAGAGAATGATCAGGAGGACAGAGGCGTGTACTGTCATATCGCTATCCATCTCTGTTATCCCTTTCCTTATTCGTAGCCTTGGTCCTCGCCCGCCCTTGATGTGTGGATGCCTTCTGTCAGGTTGTAGGCAACTGGCGTGGGAACCATATGGCCCAAGGCATTCCGATACGAGCCGCGGTCGCTTCTGCTGTCGCGTGCTGCGGGCGACAGGTCGCGACGGGGAGCCAGTGAATCCCTCCGAACCGTTAGGGCGCCGCGGTGGTTCCGGCAGCGAGGGTGCGGGCGCGGGCGGGGGCGGGGGCGGGGCGCCCTGTCACGCGACGGGCGCTTCCTTGAGAGCGACGCGTCGCGCCGCCCGAGACGCCCGCGCCGCGCGGCGCCGCGCCGCCCGAGACGCCCGCGCCGCGCCGCGCCGCGCCGCTTCGTACCTGCGCCCGGCCGTTAGCGGTGACGGCATCGCACGCGATGCACCGGGGACCTCCACCTGCTTCCGTATTTCAGCGATAGCAGAATGCCTGCAGCCTGCGGGACATCCGGCACGCTTGGGGGCGACCGGTATCTGGCAACTGGTAACGGAGCGACCTCCTCTTCTGCTGTTGCAGTGGTCATTCACAGTGCTGCGCATTTCTGTACACATCCCATGACTTTTGAGAAATAGTTCTTCTTTGTGCTGTCTTTGCTTTAATGTAACATGCTCGCTAATAATTCCTCATAACTGAAGGAAATAAATTATCAACCCCAATTTTCTTGCTATTGAAAATAAAAAAACAACACATTCTGGACTTAAAATATAAAATGAAATTCAACGAGAAGTTTTTATAATTTTATAATTGTCCTCGAGGAGTTTGTATGTTGACAAGGAATGTAAATAAAATTAGTTTTATGACAATCGTGCTGCTAAGGGAGACGACGTGACTATAATTAAATCTTTGAGGTTTTGTCGTTTCCACTGTAAAAGTTTCATTTTAGTTCTGCCAATTCATACTTAAATGTTCTGCTTGTTTTACCATTCTACATAAATGGCGTTTGATAAATACTCTTACTGTTTGTGCTTGATCGCATTGAGATAAGCGTGAGAAAGAAAAGTGTGAAAGAGCTGCTACTGGTGAAGGAAAGCTACAATGGGGAACCGCGACTCCCTAATGAATAGTAATTACTCACTTTTAAGATGTGTAACGTGATGGTACAGTTATGCTACTAATGTAATTAGTGAGGTGATAAAATGCAAATGCACTTGACAAGTGAACATTTCTTTAAATTCATATTGCTTTAGTTCGACTAATATCCAAATCATGAAAAACATGACTACATTCAGATTGAAATTAAATTCTAAGCTATGCTCGTATCAAGACAACGTCCCGGTGCCTTTTGGCCTCGTTACACTACACTTTGTTTCCATTTCCAGAGTACTTTGGCGAATATAAGTCAGATTTTAAATTCTTCTTCAGAAGTCATGAACGCAAATGTTTGATCCATAGTTCAGTCTGTAGAAAATGTGAATCAAATTTTTTCATTTTGCGACAATCTAGAACGACTTCATAGAACGTGATGCATAAGCATTGTTCTCTTATGTTGCGTTAAGCACTACTTCACCCTATTGGCAACAATCGCTTCTGATTACAATCTGATCCAATAGTTAACTAAGAAAGTGTGTGACATCTCTAGACATTGGATGTTTAGGCACTAAAAATCGTCTTTTATGCGCCGAAAAGGCACTGAAAATGTCAAGAATAAGGAGGAAAAAAGGCACTATCATAAGTACAGACCCAATTAAATGTAAAATTGTTTGTAATTTTTGTCTGTATTATTTTGTAAACTTAAATGCACAAAACAAGTATGTAGTACATTTTAAAGTAAAACTAATTTACATATTTAAAACTGTTCTTAATAGTCTGCATCGCAATGTATCAACAGTAACTTTTCAAGGATCACAAATTCTATTTTGCGACGATTGGGAGACAAAATCAATTTGAATGCGGAGAAGGAACTCTCAAATCTACTGACGTGACTGGCATATATTTTAGAAGTCCAACGTTAGCAATACTGAAACCCTCTGGAAATTTACATTTACTCCAATTAAAATTTCAGTGCCCTCGGTGAATTGACCATGTTCTCAGAACATGGCTGGTATTTATGAATTAGGATAATGGAGAAAAATCAGTTGGTATGCTTTTAGGAATTCTCTCGCATTTTAAAATTCAAAGACTGAATCGAAGGTTTTGTAATGAATGGTCACGTTGGACCAAGGTCGATTTTCTGATATCTTACCATTTTAAATAAAAATATAACGTAAAGGGCAAAAAAGTCCAATAATTGTAAAAAAAAAGGTATTTATGCAAAAGGCATTTATGTTGAAAAAAGAGCAAAAATGAGCAATATAATACTTCGTCATATGCCATCATTTGTCATGATACGTGCACTTATATTATCAGCCTTTAAATAAACTCCCTAGAATAAAATAAGCATTTGCCTAAACATCCGATGTCTAGTCTTCTCATTTCGTGCATCTTCACCCTTCCTTCCAATCGCATCTTCTTCGGAAGCCCGCAAAAATGTGCGTGGACCTCCGCCCCTACCCGTCGCACGACGCTCCACCGCTTCCACCAGCTTCCGTGAGATGCCTCTCTGCGTCACGAGCGCCGGTGACCTGCGTTTGACCCGCCATTTGCGAATTGCTGTCGGCGGGGCGTTATCTCGCGAGCGCTACACGCAGCGGGGCGCAGGAGCGGCGCCGCACGCAACGGCGGGCTGTGCGAAAGGCGGAGTGCGCGTGGACACGCTCTGCCGCCCGCCCGGCGCCACGCGGAGGCGCTGCGTATCGCGTTCTCCGGAGGAAAGCGAAGGCTCGAGAATTGGCTATTGTTCCCCTGCCCTAACCGACGCGTTTTCTTTTGGATGTTGTGCCTTACGCTCCATCCGCCCAGATACGCCGTTGGTGGCTCCGACGGACGCTGCTTTCTTTCCTTGTTTCTCTCTGACTTCAAATTACTTGATAAGGCCAAAAAAAAAAAAAATTACCGTGCAATTTAATTCGCCGGAGAATGGATAAGTTGGGGACCTAATACTGAAGAGTTGTCGATGATTCGATTTTAACAATATTTAGAAAAGCATTTTCTACGGAAATAGATACATATATCTAAGTTCTTATGTTCATATTTGATGTGTAAAACTGTTGATATGAAGGCAATTATTAGATTAACTATTTTCATATTTGCTTTTCTAGTGTCGTGAAGATGCGTTATATTACACAATATTTGTGTTCTTTTGTATTATAATTACAATATGTCAGTTATTCCCGATCTGTAGATATTTGTCGGCAGTGGGTAAAAGGGGCCAAACGAATGTACTGACTGTGAGTGTTGATAGTAATGTTTAGTTTACATTTTGATGATACGTTTGCTTTTCTGAAATTGCGATCCTTAAGAATCGCATGGATACCTTAAGGTAGAAATCGGAGGTGGCGTTCGTGGAACGCACTCTTGCAAGTTCAGGGAGCCTTCACTCACCTGCAAGGAGGCGTGGCCGCTGGCACCTGCTTCTCGGGCGCTTGGGGATGGACCTTGTCAGCGTCCGCTGGTCATCCGTCGCCAGCGCCGCTCGTCCCGCGTTGTGTCAACTCTCTCGGGTCGCACTTAAACTCGCCTGCGCCTCGCCTCGCGTCGCCTCGCCTCCACTCCACGCGCCACCGCACCTCACTCGCGCCGCGGCCGCTCCTCGGCTCCGAAAGCCCGCGCGGCCACCGGACTCGCTGGACGCGGATTTCGCGCCTCTCCGCCTTTTCCCGCTACGTTTGCGGCTACGCCCGCATGTACACTTCTCGCGTGCACGCACGTGAAAGTCGTCACACGTCTGATCCCCTCTCTCCCTTTCTCTCTTTCTGTCTGCCTGTCTGAAGCGCCGCACCCGCGTCTATCCATTTACTTCGTTCGCCCCCTGAGTCGCTTGGTCGCTTAATTGCTTGGGGAGGGTTCTTTGTGGAAGCGCAGTTTCTTAACGGCTTACTCGACCGCGTTGCCCGAACTCATTTGAAATTTCAATTCCTTCTCTCCATTTCCATAAGCACACAAAAGCCGGCGTTGGACGCCCCCGTTTCGCAGAGGCGTTTGCAGCGCGAGTTGCATTCCGATTCGCAGGCACGCCTCGAAGGGCGGTTCTTTTCCTGCGGGGTGGAGGCGGGGGCGGGCCTGGGGCGAGGGGCTCCGAAGGCCGTGACCCGCGGCAAGGACGTCGGGCCTGACGTCACGAGCAGCTGGGCGCTCGGGCGTCGCCCCGGGGCGACCTCGGAAGCAGGGCGGAACGAAAGGACGACGCGTTTCAGGCGGCCGCGCGTCGCGCCCGGGGGCGCAGCTGCGGCGGCGATCGACGGCCGGTGCCTCCGACCTCTACACTCTCCGAGCAGGTGCACCCAGTGCCTGATGGCTCCAAAGGAGAACTTCCATGAACATCAATAGTCACTTGCACTTTTCGGTGACGATTTTCTTGGACCTTTCCTCTCCTAGCACTTCTTGCATGATGAGAGATTGTTTCCGTCTCGTTGTTTTCTTTCACCTGGCAGCGCCGCAACGGCTGGCCGCGGCGGCCGTGGTTTTTGGACGGCGTTTTCTCGTGCCGGCCGTTGTTACGGGCGACCTAACCGCTCGGAGGACCGCAGCGCGCCGTGCGTTTTTGCTGACGCTTCCTGGCGGAGAGCGGAGCGACCGAGCGCGGCCGATTCCGGGCTCCTTTCCGGGTTGAAGGGCCCGACGGGCGAGGCGCGCGCACCTCCACTGCGGCGAGCCCGTCTCCCACTCGGGTGGCTTCTCTGAGGAGCGTTGTCTCTCGCTGAAGAGGGCTCTCCCGGGGAAGGCGAGGAACCGGTCACTCGCTGTACTCGGCACCTGGTGGAAGCGCTGGACGCGGAGAGGTACAAAATTGTTGGCGGCGCGCACTCGAGGACTTCCAGGTGTCGCTGGAAGAGGCTTGTTTTCCTCACCTCGCGTGTTGGTCCGACGCCGCCTCCGGGGGCCGGTGGAGAGAGAGGCTGGGGTGTCGCGGCGGTGGGCGGCGCGCGCGCCAGGGCTGCACTGACTACGCGGACTGAGCTGCGCTCGCGGGCTCGTGCCGCTGCCTCCGCCCCGTTGCCTCCCCCGCGGGGACTCGAAAGTGGGCCGCCCCTCCCGCACCCCCACCTCCGCACTCGTAGAAGAAATTCCTCCGCCGGCTTGCGACTTACTCGCAAGATATACTTTTGTATAAGATTTGTACCATCCTGTAAGCTTAAGTATAGTATCTGTGGTCTTTCCATTTTTCTGTCAAGTTTTAACGTTTAGCTTTGTGTGTACTTTTTTCTCCTTCTCATTGCCTTTTCGATCTATTCATTTTTTCTCCTTTCTTACCATCTTACATGCCATCTTACCTAAATCAAGGCGACAACCTCAGGTCCTACGAACTTCAGTATTGATAATATATAGTATTTCCTGTTGGATTTACGTTTTCTTTGCCCAGCATAGTTGTTACTAGTTCTTGGATGATTCAATTATAACACGTTTAATTTTAAGGAAATTTACGTACTAAAGCAAACATTTTGTGTATGAAAAGGCGAGGAATTCTTATGTACGGTATTTCATTTAGGTTCTTGTTGATGACATTCGCAGAGAATTAGAAACTTCGTAACTTTGGGAGAAATGGTTGTTTTTCTTAGATTCTCAAAAAACGTCATACTTCAGAGAACAGATAAATATTGCTTAAATTTCTTAGTGTCCACTGAGTTACAACCATTTATGTTTGGGAAATAGTAAAGTAACCTAATTTTCTGCATCAATTAGTAAATTCAGTTATTTCTCACAGAAAGATCATGCTTTCGATGGACATTTTTGTAATTGTGTGATTCAGTTTGTATGGTACTCAGTGCTTATGGATCAGGAAGAGGCACATTGAGTGCATAACAAATTATATTCTACCTCCCAACAATTACTTGTTTCCAGGTGCCGTAAAATACGATGGCGAAGTTTATTTCAAATTCACAAATTGCCTGAAATATTTCTTTCGTTCTAATTACCGACGTATCGTCCGGTATGAAGTAAACAAGGTAACGGAATGGACCGGTATGAACGTCTATGAAGTAAACAAGTATAAAGAATTGTTAAAAATGGTCGTCTGGAGAGTACAAATTAATACATTTTCTCGTGATAACATTGATTTTTTGTGCAAAGAATACAACCATCAACACATGCGTAGTTTTCTCGGACCACCTTATAGCAAGTCAATCTATAACCAGATAGTGTTATATCAAAATATTCATTTCTAGTCATAAGAATTTGAAAAGTTGCTCCTTTTTTCCGAAATCAAACCGAAGCCAAGCATGGAAGGCCAGGTGTGTGCTGCTCGGTGAGGACGGCAGTGGCAGTGCCGTTACGATCGCGCACCCTCCCCCTCCTCGTCGTGGCGCGGGCGCGGGCGCAAGCGCGGACCGCAAGACGACGCGGCGGAGAGGCCGTTGCTCCTACTCATCCGCCCGCGCCTGGACCATCGCTTGCTACTAAAGCAAACTCCTAGGAAAACGCACCGTTCACAAACTTCTAAATCCATTTTCGTATCTGTTGTATTTTCGAATGAGCTTGTTCTGGCTTTTGCCGCGTTGATTGACCGTGTGTAAACTGGGCCTCGAAAAAATGGCACTGTCCTTGTACAGATGTGCTAACTTGGACTGAAATTATACCGATTTTTCTTATGGAAATAACTAATTATTGATGAAGACATTTGATAAACTACTGTAAAAGCAGATTAATCAAATTTCCATGATATTTTTTTCATGCGTGGCTCGTTTTAAACGAGAATTGTAGAGTCAACCATATTAGCAATAAAATAATATAAAAATATCAATGAATATTTTCATAACTTGCCCACTTGAATGCGATTTCTTGCATTGTTTGCCAGTATAGATTTTATTCGTTTCTTCTTCCTTGGTAATAAGTTGCCATTATACACTCTCAGAAATTTCTGTATTACTTTTGATGTAAAGTACATGAAAGTAATTTTCATGTACGTTAATTAAATTTAATGTACACGTACAGTACTTTATTGTACATGTGCAATTAAATTTAGACAATCAAGTTAAGTAGTACATTAAATCTACATCAATTTTCATTTAAGCAATAAATTTATTGTATGGGTAAATTAATCTCACTATAATGTATAATGTACAAGGTACATTAAAATTCATTTACAGTTGTTCATTAAATGTATTTTAAATTTAATGTAATTTCTGACACTGTAATACGAACTTCTCGTTTTCGTCTCTTTTGAGTTTTCAAGGAATTAGACTCTCGCTTTCGAACCAAATCCCAGTAATTTCGTTTTATTTTTCTGCAAGAAAACTACATTTTAGTCTTCATTTTTTAAATTTAAAGTCAAAATTTAGAAGCTGTTTATGAGACTTAAGAGCCTCTCAGTTTCTATCAATGTACACATTACTAAATTTAATGAAAAAAGAAGATAGTTGTGCGAAAGGTTGTTTACCTTCGCCTTGGCCAGCATTACGTGTTTGCTGAGGTGTGGCACGCTTCCGTTGCTGGCGTGTCGCGCCAGTAGCGTTGCGTAAGGCACCTGGGCCTAGACCTTCGGCCATCAGACCTTCGTCGGCGCATGGAGTGCTTAAAGTGCGCCGAGCGTTGCGTCAAAGGCACCCACGCCACCTGGCTTCCGCCCTCGCTTCCGTCGCGCGACCCCGCTCCCACCCTCCCCCTCCCCCTCCCCCGACGCCACCACCTCCCCCAACATCTTCTCTCACCGCTCATCTCTGACCTCCTCCCTCACTTTACTGGGCTGTACCGCTCTCACGCTATTGCATTTTGATCTGGACTCCCGCAACGCATTCTACATCCGCCCTTGTGGTTCTGGATGAGCATTGTGTTCGATATAACGTTACTACACTGAAGAGGGTATGATTTACGAACAACAGTTAGATATATGGTTTTGGTCTATCATAGCATGCGTGCACAGAAGAGGGGCAGTGGGCCAAGGCCTCCTGAACATTTCGAAAGGGCAAAACGTTTTTTCCAGTAAATATGTTTAATCCTGATTTTAAGCCTTTTTTTAACGTAATAATTTGGGGAATTTTAGACTAAAAAAAAGGGTTGTCCAAGTCCAGTGGCAACATGAAGTCATCGATTCGACGTAAAGTAAATTGTTTTTATTAATTGTATTATTAAATTACAATTTCATTCTCCTTGTAGCGTTTTTTAATTACTAGTAAAATATGTCATATGTAGTTTCTAAAAAAAGTAAAAAAAAAGTCTATGTTGGGGTATCGTATTTAGACTACGTAAAATTACAAGTACAGGAACATTACTCGTTTTGGGGTTACGTGTGTAGTAAGAGATTTTGTATGAAACTTAATTACATAAAAATAAACTAATTTTTGTAAAATTTTAAAGTTTTGAATGTTTCTGTTTCAGTTCAGATATTCTGAGTCACATTGTTTTTTCTTTGATACTTTTTATGTACAAGGATGGAAGCGCTCACCCAGTTAATTAGGTGTTTTAAGACTACATAGAACGTTCCCATTACTTCATCATATTATGTCTTGAAATGTGTATGGGTAGTTGACTCGTTCACGGTTAAAACATGATCATTACGCGATGGTTTACAATATCATTGGCATTAAGCTGAGTTAGGATGTCAAATGAAATGGAGTAATTGAAAGACAAAAAAAATTGAAGTTTTGGCGTTACATTTCTACAACGATGAGTTTACAACAATATTTGTTACTGCATTATTGTGGTTATTTTGTTTGCAGCCATTTGCCTGTTCGGATTGTATTAGTTTTTCATTAGTTTCGAATATGAAATATATTTTTTATTTGAAAATAAATTGTTAACTAAATTCTCGTGTATGACTAAATAATTCGAGAAGATATTTGAACTTTGTGACCTTTTATTCTGTTTTAACTAATTGATTGATTATTGATTTAGCACAAACACTTCTATAAGAAATTACATTTCATAAATAAAAACCTCGGCACTTGCTGTCAGTTCTATGTAACGAAAAATAATCAAAAGGACTGTTGATATCTAATGAAGATAATTTGTGACAAAAGAATTGGCTTGTTCTTGGAAAAATAAAAACGAATTATATATACAAGTAACTCGGAATATGGTTACAAATTCCACATTTTTCAGTTAATCATTAATTGTTCACCAGTCATGGGCACATACGAAAAACTATTCGAAAATGGGATACATTAGAGTTACAAAGGGTTAATGATTTTTTTTTTAAATTCCAACATTGTTTAAATGAACAGCTCAATTATTTTCCTCCTCACATCAAATTAGTTTTTGCCTTCGAAAGAAGTATCTTCTCTGTTGTGTATTCGTTTTGTCTCTTTTGCGACTTTGCCTCGAATACTTGCTTTCTCACGTGGCCCAATTTCCCCTGGGCATTCACCTTATTTAGGGGTTCATTTTCTGCTCTACTACATCAGCGTACGAGAGATTCTCGTGTCGGTTACCGCATCGTAAAGGAAAGTTGGATGGTGGAAGAGGAGCCGAAGTGTTCTGCTGTTTCGGGTTGAAGACCCGGCGGGGCGTAGTGTCCTTCGGCGCGGAAGGTCCAAACCCTCGCAATCTCCGAGAAGCTCGGAATGGCTGCCGTTCGGAATGCGGAGGGGCGTGTTTGTGGCGGGGACGGGGCGGAGGACGCACGGCCGCACGCGAGGCGCCCGTGTAATGAGCCTGTAAACCTCTGCTTGCGTCGGCGGCGTGGACGGTGAGGGCGAGGGGGAGGGGGAGCCGGTTCCGCGAGTTCCACGCGAGGCCGTTGGTCGGCGGCGGCGCGGCGATCGCCGAGGAATGCGAGGCGAAGGACGCGAGGGGCGAGCGCCCACCGATCCCGTCGCCCTCTCGACCCACGGAAGGGCGGCAGGTTAGAACGGCTTGGAGGTTGGAGCCACAAGAACCGCTCCGGGATTGCAGGATGGAATCTCAAAACAGCTTCATGGAACAATACATCTTTCACACACTGGACCAGTCATTAGCAAATTGTTTGATTCATTTCGCACGAATACCCTCGCGAAAGAATTAGTCAGAATATGCAATCTGCCTTCGTTAAATCTTGGGAATAGATAGCGGTATCTGTGTTACCTGCGGCTATACCCTAGAGTACAAATTAGAT
The DNA here is from genome assembly GCA_011170035.1 of Teleogryllus occipitalis. Lineage (NCBI taxonomy): Eukaryota > Metazoa > Arthropoda > Insecta > Orthoptera > Gryllidae > Teleogryllus > Teleogryllus occipitalis. The sequence goes on along the minus strand of BLKR01000004.1, from coordinate 486,261 downwards.
GTTTGCAAAGAATTGAAAGCTGTTCGTGTGACTTCAGTACATGAACCCAATTTAGTAATCTAAGTAATTACCGTGATAAATACGCTACTAAGTTTAGAAAACATTGTATTTACTTCTGGCGGTTGGTGATTACAGTCATTAATGGGGCTAGATAATGAACATTCAGTACGAGTAATGTAGTCTCCGTGTCAGTTCGTGTATGGCTTATTTACAATGTGGAGTGAATTTCAAGACAAAAATTAGCGATCACGAACAGCGGACGAGGGATCCCCGGGCTTCTGGAGGCGGGTAGGGGCGGCCCGTTCGCGCAGTCTGGGGGACAAGGAGCAGAGAGCAGGGCGCACGGAGCGAGGCAAACGGCGTCTCGGGGGCTGCAGGTGAATCCAATTACATCCTGGCGCGGAGGCTATTAAGGGTCTTTGTTATTTCGCGCTCCTTCCGGAAGCGGTCGGCGGGCGAAGCGCCCACCAACTTTATGCAGTTCGGTCACGCAGATTCCTCTTCCTTCCGGCCGAGCGCCCGGCATAAACATAACCTCGTTTCGTTGAGAAACTTCGTTATGCACTTTCAGTCTACTTGAATGAACCTCCTCCTCGGTCACAAGCGATGTCCTTAGAGGAATTTCTACAAAGTATCACAAACTTGCGCAAACTGTGTTTAACGGCAAGTATAATTTTGAGGTGTTCGTAATTACCTAGTGACTGGCGGTATATTAAAAAATAAACGTGAGTTGTATCGAACGTCAGGTCTATCACTGTAAGGTGTATTAGCGTTTCCTATAGTTCGTAAACATTTCGAGTTTTTTCACGGGGGTTTCTGTCAGTAATTTATTAATGTTATGGAAATAGAATTAAATGTAGTCAAATAAGTTTTATTCTTTTTCTTAATTTTCTCTCAAAAATGTGTATCTCTTCCGTAAAATCCTAATTACACAATTTGTGCTGTCAAACTTTTAAACGTGTGTTTTGAATGCGTTTTAATTAGAAACGGCAATAATATTTTGTTTAAAAATTGTTTTGATTGTGAAATGGTAAATAATAATGATTTTTTCCCGGACAGATTCGTAGATTCGTTAATTGTATAGCAAATAATCTAAAACACAGCGAGATAAGTTTTGCGCCTGTTGTACAGATACTTCACGTATCAAGGACTGCATCAATTATTATCATAGCATAGGACATTCACATAGCAAGGACTCAAATCATTATTATCAGTATCAGGAAGTTCCGCCAACCTATTACTTACGAGTCATTAACCCGCTCCTTTCCGCATTCATAGCACGTCACAGTCTCACTCTCCCTATTCATATTGGTGAAATTAATGGGTCTCTGTGTAGATATATTCAAAGGAGCACTATCTACTTTATTCCATTTCCAGAGAATTAATTCAAATAGCGTATTTGGCGTGTATTTCACTAAAGTGTGAAATCTTTCTTGCTTGCAATATAGTTGTTTTAGTATTGAATATGCAATGGCGGTTCAGACAGTTTTCGTGATGTAAAAAAATCGAATACTACCTTTCGCCGCCTGAATGGTTTCTTTAGTGTGTAAGATTTTGGAATGCGTACTTCCGGCAATGCCGTTCTCTTCCGCAACCGCTTCACCCCGGCAGGGCCTTCGCCTGCGTTCACTCGTGCTCTCCCCTGCAGCGCGGCCACACGCCGCACATCGTACACGGCCCCGCCCCACTCTCCTTTTCCGAAGCGCCATTCGCGCAGGTATGCGCTGCTGCGTGGCCACGGGATGAGGATGCAGACAACTGACAGTGCTGGTACACTTGCATTTTCTTATTGCTATTTTGGAGAATATACTGTTATTTAAGCAATGCTTTAAAAAATTATATTTAACTGTTCATAACAACGGTTACAAAATAATATAGCTTTACGTTCTACAATATCAAGTTAAGGTTAGTTCTTCCAATTCGTGACATAGATGCATAATTTCCCTCGCATTTTTTTCTGAATTGATATCCAGAAACGTAGATTTTTTTGAATTAATATCATAAGTCAATTTGACAAAATGTGAGAATGAAGATAGCTGTCGGTTCGGGCTGAGCGTTTTATACACTGGTCCTCTCTTCTCTATTTTGCAATTAATTGTTTTTGAATCATTACGTAGTTTTCGACGAATCTTGTCATTTTTGCCGAAGAATATTTTTTCATTCGAAGATTCGACATTTTTCTTTTATTTACAATAAGGATGAGCGCGAAATAGTAAAAATTATGTAATAATTCTATTTTTCATAGTACCGTTGTTGGGGAGGAACAATTATTTCAATTTTACTTGTTTAAAAAAATTTGTATATAATTTCCAAGTCTTGGCATGTAGAAAATTGGAATAGTATTGATGTTCAAGCATGCAGTGAGTTAGATTGTTGCAAGATTCCGTAGCGTAAATGATTCATTGAATTGCCCTGCACGGCCTGAAAGACCTCGTGCAGATAAGCGATGACGAGCACTGTGCGCCTGAGACGAGGAACCGAGGCGGCCCCGCCGCGGGCGCATTCCTTCGCGGGCGGGAGGTGGCGCGGGGCATGGGGGCGTGGCAGGGCCCAGCTGTCGGCGGAGCCCGGCCGCGGCGCCGCCGCCGCCTCGCCCCCGGCGTTGACTCCCAATGTGCCTGTCGCTCGCACTTTCTGGGCTGCAGACCGCGCCGCGCCGCGCTTTCCTCCCGATCGCTTACGCAACGCGCGAGGGCGCGACAGCTCCACTTCCTTCGACGCCAGCTGGAACCTGTTGCACGCTTCATCAGGGCGCGTTGTTCGTGTTGGCTGCCGATTGTAAATTATTAACATATATGATAAGTATTTCATGAGTTCTGCACGAAGTACGTATAATGAGGTGTGTGACCAGGTTCAGAATAAGGCTCATAGTTTCAAACACAATATTTATATTTTTCTAAACGCCTACCCACTTGACGATAATTTTTAATATATTCCTTTCAAATACATTTTACGTTAGTGGAAATAGATAAGTAGCATCTTGAAACGATTAAATTATCGATCTTTATTTGTAAATGAAATTTTTATAAATGGATGTATAAGAGATGGATCTTTCTTTGAATTAAAGGCAAGAAAAACACGGTGAACAGCCTCCAGGCGGTAATGACCAGTCAACAAGAGAAAGATTTGTTGTTTGACCTAATCTGCTTGATATAACGAGCAAGTTCAAGTTCTTAGCGTAAGAACGAGGGCGTAAACAGCACAACAGAGCAGGCTCCAACTGACAATGTGATTTGTTGGTGTATGCGTATCTAATGCCCATTGTGTTGTTGCTGCTGCGGTGAAAATGACGTGTTGTTTGGAATCTCCAAGTAACTGCATGTAGTCGATGTTCATGGCTAGTTGACGTTGCAAAAAACAGTAAAATTCGGCTTTGCAATTACCTAGGAGGAGAATACGTGGGGGAAGCAAGATTCTTTTCTATTCCTGTTCCTGCTGCGATCGTATCTTTCTCTCGTTTTGTTCATCTTGAAGACATACTGCTGCTCCACATTTCCTGCGTTTCTTGACTTCCTTGCCTCTGCAACATAGAACTTCCTCTGTTGCGCACGATTTTGATGCTTTGTGATTGTATATTCGTGAGAGACGAGTTCTTCAACCATTAATTTCGTAAATGTACGATGGTTGGGTTTCACCCTCGTCTTGCCTAATTACAACTAATTGTTAAGTAATGAACGACAACTCTGAATATATTAATAGGTTTAAAAATTTCCCATACATTTATTATTATTTCTAAATGCGCCTATTTATATTCATGAAGATGAAGTATTGTACATGGTTATTTATGTCAGAAATGGAAAACAAAACCTTCTAAAGGATGAATTCCGCCATATATTTGAAACATTAAAGGTTTTCGTTTAAAATGAAATTTGATGTTTGAGTATTTCCTTAAATGAAAGATGGTGGATTTTAACTATGTTATGACTTTGCTATTATACTCTGGTTTATAGTAAAATACTTAATTTGAATCGTATAGTAAAATTAATACAACGAACGCTTATCTGCCGACATTAGTTCATTACGATATTTTCAAGACCCACTACATTGTGTAGTTGAAATGTAGTTTAAGTTGATCATTTCGTTTTGCGGGTTGCAGTCCAAGCAAGAATTTCCTTGTTTAATGAGGTTATATAGTGTATGGGTATGCTTCATGAGGATATAGTAAGTGAGGATATTAATTAGGATAAGAGTAAGAATGTTTTAAGTTCGAAAATATACTTTTTAAATCAAGGATTAGTGAGTTTATGGAAACGACCCTGAACAGTAATTGTTTGACACATGTGTTCATTTACGAACAGTGTTTAGTGATTTAGTTACGTAATACATTACGTTTTTACGATCAAGGTAGTTAGCAGGATATCCTGCAATAGTTCACTTCAACATACATTTCTAGATCTTTGTAAATATATATCTATAGACATACATGTTCAAGAACATATTTAACTCGGTGTTCACAGTTAAGCGATTGTATTGTTCCGGAATTTCTAATCCGCTCTCATTTAATGCGTGTTGCGAACTGAACAACAAGAAACAATATTTTTGGGGTTTTCGATTTCCATGTACTGCTTATGTAGTTCTTTATTATTGTAACTTTTCTGCCTCACTTCCTTTTGTGCGTTGAAATCACTCGGGTTCACCTAGTCTAAATTCACTTGTGTTGTCTGTTTCGTTGTGCGTTACGTTCTGAGTGTGGAAGTGAAGTGTGAAACATACGATGCCTTTGGGTCAGGAAACGCTCTGCTTCCCATGGACTTGGCGAGCGGTGCTTCTGAGCTCTTGCATAACGCGGCACGCGAACAGGCGACGCCCGCGACGCCGGGGGACACCGTACTCCCCGCCCCGCCCCGCTCCGCCCCGCCCCGCTGCCGGCGTCGCGCGTGTTTGCCTTTTCCTCCACCGTTACGTCTTTCTTAATGGGACCCACCGCTGCCCCTGCCGCCGTTCGTGTCTCTGCAGGTACCGTTATCACCGCTGTCTCGTGGTGGCTCTATGCATTCGCCAAAAGCCAAAGAATAAATCCATTTCAGATCGAAGGAGATTGTACAAATCTGAAATAGCCCTTTCATTGTCCGTAAAGTCAGAAATGTTTCCTGAACCTAAATTTGGGGAGCGTTCTAAGAATTGGGATGTTTATATGTGACTTACAGGGTTTAAAACATTCAGAATACTAGACCGTTCCGTTCTATTCGTGCGTTCCTGTCAGTACGAGCGTCTTTGGTAGCATTCCACGGGGTAGAACTTACACGAATGAAAACAGCGGTTCCAGATTTTCTTTATAATACGTATTCGTGATTGCCCGTATACAAAAAGATTGTGCGGATAACAAATTCTCGAGGAGGGTCCTGCGTAAGGCATGTTGCATCGTTACAACTGTTTCATTGTTGAGCGATTTCATTTCTTTGGGATGTAACGTGGACTTATTTAACGCCGAATAATGTCACGAAAAAATTTCCCGAGTTTTTAATTTAGATTTTTAGGGATTTTTCTGTGGAAACTGGGGAGTTCATCATCTGTGCTTTAAAAATAGGAGGAAAAACAATTTGGAACTGTGTGAGTAACGGTACACGTGCGCCCTTACAACGAGCGAAGACATGGGAACAACTCGGTGGCATTGTACTCGCGAGAGGCGCCAGTGTTTGTGCGGCAGGTGAATCAGGTCACTGCCTCTGTCTCATGGCGCCATCGACGCTTTGCCTGTTGCGCGACGCATGTTTACTTGGCGTTCACCTTCTGAATGTCAGAGCGTACACGGGGATTCTTGACCTTTGGAAAACACGTGTGGTGTTGTCATCTTTTGGCCCTGATGTTGCTGCCCTCTTTGACCGACTCCTGGGTACTGCAATTCCAAAAGCAGTCTTTTGAGATTGGGTGTCAAGATCATTTTTATGAGTGCGTCTGCTGAAAACCACCTTGGCATGTGTGTACAGAAACGCATATTCCAGGTACCGGCTGATGAGCCATCTTTTGACTTTGGATACTTGCTGACCTTTTAAAACTGGAGTTTGTTGTTAAAGTAACGAGAGAAAAACCTTGTATTTTTGTTGTTGTTTTTTTTTGCAAGAAAAACCACGATTTTCTTACAAAAAGGAATTTACGACAGATAAAATACATCGAGACCAGTATTTCCTATGGACGGGTCCGAATACAAAAGAAGTGCTGCGCTCATTCGGTCTCGATGCCTGGAAAGCAGCAGTCTGCTCCCTGAGAAGTAGATTAGCCCCTAGAGTAAAGCACCACTGCGCTGTGATGCTGAGTGGCGAAAGCTTGCTCACGGGCAGGCGGCGTCACTTCGCAAGGGCTCCTGTTAGTCTGATGTCCAGGAGGGAGCGGGGGCGTGTCCGGTAGGGAACCGAAGCCGATGGGCTGGTGGAGGGGAAAGTCGGGCACGGGCTGCGTCGCCAGTCGCAGTAGGTCAATCGCAGCTAATGACGCGAGAAAGGCGCCGCGATGCTCTTGTGGAGGTGCTTCGCACTGCGTGTGGCGCTTTTGACCACCAGTATTTCATGAGTTGGCAGTTCTTGCCATTGGTGCCTTCTTGGTTTCCTTACACCTCTGTTCCATAGTTCCGTTATACACTGTGTGCCGGTTGCCATTCGTAGGATTTTTTTTTTTTTCACGGGTTCCTTTTGCAATCCGGGATTTGTCTTAAGAACGCCCTTCTGTACCTGCGATTTCAGAAATGTCGCTGGCCGTAAAAGTGTAAATACTCAGCCTTCCTCATATTGACATTTACTTTTAAAACGTTTCTTTATAAATTTAAACGGCTGATGGAGTGCGCTTTAACTTGCACCGTTTCGCCTCTTTTCTTCTCCCTCCTCTTTTCTTCCATCGTATCGTTCTCTCCTTCGAATCCTTTCTTCTCCTCTATTCTATCTCGCTTACCTTCGTCTCCTAATCTTTTATTATGTATTAGTACACGTATTCTAGATGTGAGTTCGGATTTTACAAACAAAAATCTGTTGCTTTAGTCAAATTTACGACGAAATCAAAAAACCGACTTAGTCAAATTTATCTTCAGAATATATCACAAACACTTCTTGTAAAAAAATTTCATTGCACCTTATGTGATTATTATTTTGTAGGTTTATTATTTCACATCTTCAGGAAGACACGAGCTCTGTAATGGTAATTTGACTCCGCAAGTTAATCATTTTAATCGTGACAGGAATGAATCATTGAAATGGCAATTATAGTGTGTGTATTTAATTGATATTGCTGAGTGCGGTAGTGTGTACCATGCGATCCCGCTCCGCCATCTCATCGTGTGAAAATCCATTATTTCATCGTGCGCTGGAATGCGGGTGCGGCTATTCGTCGCGTCATCGCGGCCGCCACTTTCTCACCCGCCGCCGTTTGCGTCAGCAGACGACGTCGGCTCTCAGAGCTCCCGTGCGAAGCTCGGGCCCGCCCGCCCTCATCACCACGGAAACTACGTATATCTGGCGTCGTTTCGGATCCCCGCCCTTCCCTCTCCCTACATTTCGCATCGTGGGTTGTCCAGCACCACTGCTTTCCCGTCGCCTCCCTTCGGCTGCGTTGCGCGACGACCTTCCAATGCGACCCCCACTCTCATCGGAGATAGTCGTCGGTTGCTGTCCTGTCGCCCTACTCTTTTTCTCTCCGATGCTTCGTCTCTCCCTGCGCTTCAGGAGCGTCTCTTTAATCTACTCCCCGCCCTTCATCTACGGAAGGTGAAGCCAGGGGCGGCGAAAGTGACGGCTTAATAAACTCACCAATGGGGGAGGGGTGCGTTCCAGGAGACGGGGAGATGCGGCGTGGCGGCGGCCGCAGCCGGTCGATGCAGCTGAGTATTGAGGGCTGCGTCGGGCAGGCGCTCGGATGGCACGCGCTCGGTGGCAGTAGCGGCAGCGGCGTGCAGAGTGCGTGTTTGTGAAGCTATGATTTCGCCGTCGGCTAGGACAAAACGACATTCAGCTAAAATCCGTTTTCTCCGACCTCGCCTTGAATAAAATAATCTATGTCTTATGGAGAAATAAGGGCACATTTTTTTCATGATTTATGAGTTTTTCCTTTCGAGAATCCGTTTTTGGGTCTTGAACGCTATACTAGGTTACTGATATTGCATTTCAGTTTAGATATCTGCGTATATAGGCGATGGAAGAACATCAGAAATTTGGATGGAGGAACTAGCCAGTTTTGCCATCAAATTGGCCACCATCCACTATTGTACTTTCTCCACTTGTATTAATTTAGCTTTGGTTCTGTCTGTTGAATTTTATCGTCATTCGCGCTCAGTGATGTCATTCCTCTTCACTCTGCGCAATCTCATACTGTCCCTCAAATTGCGCCCTCTTACTTCGTATATCAAGCATGCATTTCTTGTGCTGCAGTTGACATTTGAAATGGACTTTATATCATTTGAATACGCCATTTAACTGTTGTTCGGAGTCCGTGATGCGGCCACCGCGCAATAGACTTTACTGTTCACCCACCTCTTGCTGATCAATTCCATTTCAGTTTTCTTAAATCCGATATTGCGATTCTATTAAACACATATATTCTTAGGTCCATACCAAAACTAAAGTGAAGCAATGAACTCCTGATGAAGCATGCAACTTCCTCCCGTCGACCTTTCTACTCACGCGATGTGTACCTGGCGCGCGACGTATCCAGGGCGGAATTTGTGAGGCGCACCCGCGCCCTCTTGCCCGCTTTTAGCCCTGCTCTGCTCTGCTCTCTTCTCATCTGCTCTCCTCCGCTATGCTATGCTTGAGAGCGTGGCACTTCAGCACGTTTTGTGGGGTTGTTTTTTGTGGCAGGGGAAGGGGGTCATGCGTAAATACATTATCATTTCATGAGCAGCAAGTGCTTCCTCGAATTTTTTGATGACTCTTATATTTGGTCTTAAATTGGTCTAAAATAAGGAATTTTCAATTTGAAACTTGTGATGAGGGATAATGGTATTGCAGAAATCTAATTTTAGTATAATTTTAAGTCTTTTAATGTTCCGTACAATTCACTACTATCTTCCTTTGTAGTGGAGCTGCATTTTACCTATAAATTTTACTAAAGCTGTTGTATGTTCATAAAATAAATCGGTAACTGAAATGTAAAACCTTTCATCAACACACTGTAGTTGAACGAGTTAGTCTCTTATACGCTTTGATGGTACTGATTTGTGATATTCTCCAGCAAATGTGAATATTGGCGAAATAAAAAAATACTCGGACAACTCGTTATTCAAAGAATACTGTTGGAGTTCTTGATTTTAAGTACAAAATGAACCTCACATGGAGATGTAGTATTTTGCGTCTTATTTTGATGTACATATACTTTATATTTATTCTTATATGGCATTTGATATGCACAAAGGTTTGTGTGTTCTCTTTGACCTCTCGTATATCCCATTAATAGTCTATTTATCGCGTAATTTGAAACCGGGCGACAATTGGTTTTTGGTTTTAATTGTTTTTCATTTTTAAATTAATTTTGAGGCAATGGTTACTGGACATTAAGATTTCATTTTGGTCCTATAATTAATCATGGTTAATCATGCTGAAGATTGTTTCTGACGATTTTTTTCTTATTTCAGGTGTCTATTGACAATACACCCAAAAGAGATGCGTGCATATGTGATGACCTACTTTTTCGACTTGAAATAAAATTTTCCGTTTACTGAGATATTTTACGCCAGGCTACCAGTGCTGAACACAGTGCAGGTTTTCACCTTACCTGGAAATCTGCTTAAGCAAAAACGTTTGTGTGTGTGTGTGTGTGTGTGTGTGTGTGTGTGTGTGTGTGTGTGTGTGTGATGGTATTTTCCTGAATTTCAGTGTGCTGGGTGTCACGCACAAAAGGAACGACAAACCTTAAACTAATTAATTCAACGGGGAACAACTCCTACACTCTTGTTTAATGCAGCAAGGGAGGGCACTGTTTTGTGATTGCATTTATGTTCTCGGCATTTATGCAAAAAATGTAAATGACAAATTTTGCTCCCCTTCGAGTCTCCGCAAAATTGTAGTGGAGGGTATGCTCTCTCTTGCAATAGTTTTCTAAATATTTTTTTAAAAAAAAGATTACAAATTTCTAATAAACCAAAATAACGCCGTATCGGTCAACTTTTTGAAATGAATAAACATTGGCGATACTTTTTGTGTAGTGGCTCTTGCCGTAGTGTAATGAAGGCTAAATAATAATAATAATAATAATAATAATAATAATAATAATATAATAAATGACAATTTTCCTTATACTGGCTGACTGAATGTAAGCGATTACTATTTTCTTTGAAAATTATTTTTCAACCAAAAATTGACTTCTTTTACATTTCCTTCTCGAAGAAGTAGAACAATCACATGGTGTAAGGGAAAGTTGTTCCAAACGTACTTATAGCAGCGTAAAATTTGGATATTAGCTCGATTTAAGAATTTATTTCGCATTAACTAAAATATTTCTTTCATAAGCACAATCAAATTTATGGGAACAAGAAATGGAAGAGGATTTGGATGGTCTGAAATAATTTTCTCTTTCTGGAATTTGGATTGGTTAGTGTCGCCACTCTCGAAGTACCAACTTAACATTAATATTTCTATTGGAATGTAGGAGATAATTCATTATTCCATAGGCTGTTTTTGGCATCCAGTGACTGCACGTGTGAAAGGAATCCGTCGTTCGGAATGGAAGCCGGAACCGAATCTGTGGCGAGGTGCGTCAGTCGCCACGTCGCGCTTCGGGGATTAACGGCCAACGCGCGTGGGGTCCTGGAGCGTCGGACAGCCTTTCCCGCCCCAAGGGACGGGGGGTTGCTCCGTTGCGGGCGAGCGCGGGGAAGGGGGCGGCGACCTGGCCAGATGCCGCGACAGGGGCCGTGGCGCACCGCCAGCCCATAAAGCGCTCTCGTGTCCTCTCTGCCGAAGGAACACGCGCCGCGTACACAGCGCTGCATTGGCCCACCCGGCCCAGGGCGCGCGCGGGAGAGAAAGAACGTGCACCGGCGCACGCGCACGCGCCCGTGCCCGTGCTCGCTTCGCTTCCCGCTTTCCAGCTGCCCGCCCGCCTGCCTCGCTTTTCTCTCATACACAGGTACTCCACATGATCCAGAGTCAGCAGTATGGACTGTGGCACCCTGTGCGCCTTGCTGTTTCCAATTTCAATTTCATTTGTAGGCGTTTTTGTTAAGAAGTTAATAGATTTCACTTCTGATTGTGTTGCAGTCGAACTCGCTTGAAACATTGACACTTAGGATTGATGGGGTGTGGATTACTAGTTTCCCTGTCATTACTTAAACGACTGACTCGAATATTAATTCAGTAATAGTTCATTAAAATGCCATCATGTCCGATATGAGTCGGTAATTTGCTAAAAGAAGATACTTCAATTTCATTTCGTCTTTCCGTACAATTTCTATTGCCATCAATGGCAAGCTGCCCTTAGGTTTCTTTACAGTGTAAAACACTTTTACGACGTAAGAATGTGTGTCAGATGATCGAAGCGTTCTCGCTGAAATGCTTCGGTTTTATGACTTGGAAAAGAGCATAAGATTTTTTTTTTATAGGTTATCATCAAAATAGCAATTCATTGTTCGCGATCTCAGATGAAATGGCTGAGCTTAACACTGTTAAAAATGTAGAGTTCCAAGACATGAGCAAATGGAAAAAGGAAAAATCCGAAAAGTCATCGGATTAATCCCGCTTGTTTACAGCATTTTTTGAACATAAAATTAATTTTCAATATTACGACTAGAAATCATTGCTTTTACATTGAACTTTGAGGGCAGTTACTTCGCAAAAGATTTTCGTTCCTTTCAAAATCCCAAGTCAAGTATTACCGTTTATCGAATAATTTTGTGGCAGTATATGCTTCCGGGCACTTCACTTCTGCAAAAGAATGTTGGTGTTAAGTAACTGACTGTGCGGAAAATGTGATGTGTTGCTGGAGCCGAGGTGTGCTCGTGAAGAGACTTGGCGGCGGAGCTGTTGGCGTGGAGAGCGGCGGACCGCGCGCAGAAGCGCTTTGTGCCGGAGGGAGCTGCTCAGGAGTGTGCTGCGTCACGTGCCGCTGCGCCGGCACACGCGCACGCCCTCACGTAGGCTCCGCCCCGCCCCGCCCCTCCCCGCCCCGCCCCTCCCCGCCCCTCCCCGCCCCGCCCCGCCCCGCCCCGCCCCGCCCCGCCCCGCCCCGCCCCGCCCCGCGCTGCCCTCGCACCGCCTCGCTTCGTCTCCAGCAACTCCACCCGCCCAGAAAATCGAAGTACGGTGGGCGCTTTATTTCGATTTTCTACCAGATTGCTGCTTTCGTTTTCGTCTTCATGTACGTTGCTTCCACCCCCCTCCCGTTTCTGTTCTTTTTCTGATAAATATGAATAATGTTTGCAAGTCTTTCTTTGCTGCCCCGGTCTTCATAATATCACAGCTGTCTCCTACCAACGCTTCGTATGTCGTGACCTGACCTGACCTCGCTTGACCTTGCTCGCTCGGTAGCCACACCCTGTCGTGTATTGAGCTTCTGCTCGGGGTTGGCTCTTCTAACTTTCTTCTCGCCCTGCCTCTTTTCCTTTTGACTTTTCTTCGGTAGCCCGTTCAATACTACTCTTCTCTTTGCGTTCCTCTGCTCTCGTTATTTCACTCTCCACCGGGAGCCTTCTTCCCCTACCCCTTTCCTATCGTTACAGCGTCGACCTCCACGGCCCCGGGCGAAATTCCGGTTCCTTCAGCGGGCGCCGAATGGCTGCGTCCTCCCCCCTACGCGCCCGCCTTGGTTTCTCTCAGTTTCTTCTCCTCTAGTAGGGCGCGTTTTTTGAAGCGGTTTCCTTGATTTCATTTGCGATGTGCTTCGCTGATGAACTGTGGCGGTTTTCTTACATCGCGGTCGTGCCGGTCCACATTTCTTTCGGCTCTCGTAATGCTGGACATGGTTTCGTAGCGCGATATTGTAATGGAATGTATTGCTTTTTTATTTCCTCGGTTTGTTGCACTAAACTTATGTGCCCTCCAAGGGCAATAGCGTGTGACGTTTTCACCAAGCTTCTTACCTTTTGTACGAAAGAATGACAGAGGTTAATAGAACGCTGACAGAAGATGTATTTGAAGTGTTGATTGTTCAAACTATGTTAAAAATGACACAGATGAAATTATTTGCATTTCCATCTTTTGGGTTTTTTTTTCTCGCAAAAATTCTGGGCGTAAATAAATTGGAACTTTCCGTTCGGAAGTGCCGATCTGTTCGTTATGTTCGAGGTATTCATTACACGTTCTTAGGAAATATACATTTTATACACTCGTTTCGGAGAGCTTTCTCCATTTTGGCCAGAGTGATGTACTACTTCAGATTCTTCCTGAGAGTTCTTAAGAGACCTCCCATCTCGTGCAGATCTGAGGAACTGAGGGCATCGATTAATGATAGTGTATCGGTCGAGGAGAGTGCGTATGTTGGTACTTGCGTTGTTTACACGACATAGTATGAACCAACATTTAGTGAGATCTTACGAATAATACTAATTTTCACACTTCCAAAATGTCAATTATGATCAGAGAAGTGTCTTGAGAGGTTAAAAACTAAGTTGTTTACTTGCATCTTAGCATACCCAATACTGTTTAGTGCTATTCGTAACATTTTTGTTTGTGTTGCAAATGCGTTCGTATTATGAAGTTGCACGTGAATAATATGAATAATGAAATTTAAATATATAATAATAATAATAATAATGATAATAATAATGATAATAATAATGATAATAATAATGATAATAATAATAATGATAATAATGATAATAATAATAATAATAATAATGATAATAATAATAATAATAATAATAATAATAATAATAATAATAATAATAATAATAATAATAATAATAATAATAATAATAATAATAATAATGTATTGATATTTAAAGTTCGTCACATTTTCGTGTGCATTGTTATTAATTATCGTTTCTGTGTTCGTGCTCCATTCCGAATCCTCCGTCGTCCGTGGATAGAAAGCATTACCTTGCCGTTGGGATAATTGATTTTGTATTTCTATCTTACTTATTTTAAGGAAGCGTGTAAAACGAGAATTGAAAATAATTAAAATTCATGTGTTTTTCTGAAGATATGAAACTAAAAAGTATTAAAAACCTAAAACTGAAAGTGCCTGCTTTATGTGGACCAGTGACGCCCATGTGGGGGGAGGGAATCTGGGGCTACGTGCCCTGGTTCCGTCGTAATTGGTCGTCCCTTTTTTTAAATTCAAGAAAAATATATTCACACCTAATTCAAATTTACCGCAAGTAATAATAGGTAATTTCTGTTGCATGGAGAAATAAATTATGTTTTTGTATTGGGCAGGGGGGGGGCGGAACTTGTTTGAAAGAAGGGCCCCCGGTGAATCTTCTTCCCCCAGGGATGTTGTTTTCTGGGGGCGCCATTTCTTTGAGTTACCTGCTTTTTGAGTCTGCTTAAAAACCTGAAAATTAAAGTTTATGCTGTTTGTGAGCCGTTGAACCAGGGGCGCTCAGAAGTGGGGAAGGGAATCTGAGCAACTTGCCTCTGGCTCCATCGTAATTTGGGATCTGCGTTTTTTAGATTCAAAATATGTTCATTTCTAATTCAAATTAACCGCTAGAAGTAATATCTGTTGAATGGAAAAATGAATTGTTTATATATTGGGAGGGAGGAGAACGTTTTTTAAAATAAGCCCCCCCCCCCCCCTGGATCTACTGCCTTCAGGCGTCTTGTTTTCTCTGGAGCCCCTGCTTTGAGGGATCCGCAGCTGCGCGCCGTTCCCTGCCACGCCCACGCGCTCGACCTTGCAGCGGCCCCGTTGCATCTCCGCAACGCGCGCAGAAGCTGGCTCGCTGCCTTTGCCGTTCTCTTTGCGCTCGCTCTGAATTGCTGTGACACACATCTAATGGTCAGAGTTGGCTAGACATTTTACATTCCGCGTGTATTTTACGTGTTCTGAAACTTCTGCCAGCTCGAGTTACCATCTTGCGAATGACCTGTTTCTTTTAAGACATGGATATCGTATTTTTCTACACTGTGTTTTTGTTGTTGATTGATATGATTGGTCTTCCCTGATGGATGCCTTTTAACCTACTGTACCGTCTTAGATTTCGCTGATATATATTCATATAATTTCTGTTATTATACCCATAAACACTATGCCTTCTCTTAATTGGGTGCATCTTTACGTGCCTCACAATCCAAATACGAGTATACAAGAAATTTCCCCTCCTGCTATTGCCCTTGTGTTTATAGTGCTCTCTTAGCGAAACACAGTGCCTTCTCTTAATTGGGTGCCTCTTTTACGTGTCTCACTATCCAAATACGAGTATAGAGATTTCCCCTCCTGCTGCTGCCCTCGTGTTTACAGTGCTCTCTTAGCGATCGCTGAAAGATCAAAGCTATGTTTTTCTCCAGCGACGTGTTTCTCCAGTAACAATTCTATTGAGTGAGGTGTGGCAACGTGGTCTTGGCTGTGGAAACTACATTCTCGCTTATGAACCTCACAAAGTTAAGAGCAACGATTACTCTTTCGAAATTTATTTGAAGACCTTTTTTCAATCTAAAATTATTCGAAATAATATTAAAAAAATTGTATTAGAATCGTTATTAAGTAACGACACATGTGTGCTCGTGAACAAATCACATTTTACGGCGCAAATGTAATTTACAGTACAGGAGTGCAGCTGTTTAACAGTACAGGAGTGCAGTTGTGAATATTCTTTCAATAAATCGCGCGAGTGTGACCTATTCTTCTCACGGTTAAACATTCTTTAAACAGCAAAATGGTAGACCTTCAAATAATAAAATGTATATTTAAGATACAAATGATACCCATTGATAAATACTGCTCGGAATATTTTCTTATACGAAATTTAAAAATGAAATGTGTTTCATAGACGTGGTTACTGGGAGAAATATTGTGCGCAAATGTTCTGACCAACTTGAGTGGGCATATCCAAAGGGGTGAGAGAGCAGTGATACTTAAAATACACGTACGGCAGCACTGCATCATTGCAGCCATTGGTAATTGATAATGAAATCCTTAGCGGAGAGGGGCTTGAAGGTTGAAGAGACCGTCACTGAACCTGTACCGAGAGGAAGTATCCAATGTGCTCTAATGCGGACGGTAGCTCATGTGACTCGCATGCGCAAACGAGCACTACGCACGAACACTACACTCCCCATTTGGGACGTCTTTTGTCCTGCCACCCACTTACGCTGTGAGAGAGTTGATGCGAAAGTCCGAATTTCGTAGGCGAGTACTTGTCTGGAAGACACTTTGTGTGACAAAATGCTGTATTGTTTACCTCTCGCGATGCTCTCATGCTTGTTTAAAGCAGGTCGAGTAAAAAATCAGTGGGTGCCCTCAAGAACCATTGTCTAAAAACAAAACTTGTTTGAAACAAACGACATCGTACGGAATGAAACTTACTGTTTGCTGGCTTTTCCTAGAAGCATTACATTAAGAGATATTGACTTTCCATAATTGTATTGGGAAAGGCAAGTTCTGGATATGTATTCTAGGAAACGATGCAATTACAAGGTGAGTAAAGGAATAGAATCCTATTAATATTGCAAAAAATGTCTTCGTGGTGGTAAATGAGGCTGGAACATCATCTCTTTGTTTTTGTAATTACACTGTTTAGTGTAGAAGGGAGGCATTGGTTGAGTTTTATAGGAAATACTGCATTTTATATTTTACTAGGGCTCTTCGGCGTTGGTCTCCGAAAGTTTTGATTCACCGAACTATTTGAAAGTTATTGTTTCCGGGTGGGAAGGAAATTATTAGAATAATAAAGTATAATATAAAACCGTAAAGATTTTAGACTGTTCATTCAATAATTATATCCACGATACATCATAGATCTTGAATTTAGCTATCATTGAAATCATCAATCGTTATGGACGTAATATTAAAGTATATACGTCGATTTATTCAGAGTCCTTTGACAGGGCATGATCTGTTACGGTGTCATCGAATCGCGAGCTTAAATGTCATCATAGTGACGTCACTGCAGTGACGTTCAAGCCCCCGATTGGATGACACTGTAACAGCTGATTTACGTCAAATGACTGTGTTTAAATAAAAGTAGAAAAACGTATTGCATTTTAGACAAAGTAAGCACACTATTTTGGGTTGGGCAGGAAAGATGAAAATTATTCAATTATTGACTTCACTAATTCTGATGATCTTCTGCAAAGACATTTTATACCTTCGTTGCCCGCCTTCTCGCGCCGTTCCTTCCGGGTGAATAGCTAACAACAGGAACGAGGGAAGACGGGGCGGGCGAGAGAAAAAGAGGGGAAGGCGAGCGGCGCCTAACGAGGCGGATGCCCTACCGTTTGATCTGCAGCGCCCTCATCGTCGGAAAATATGGACCAGTTACTTCGGTCATGAAATGTAGATAACTAGTTGTCTATGTATATCTCCTGCCTTATCTCTCCTTTCTCCGAAAAATGATACTTTTGAAAAAAAGGTACGTAAGTGAAACATTTTTAAGAAAGTGATCAACTCGTGGATGTTACGAACATTGAACGAAACAAAAAACGTTTTTAATAAATAAATCTAAATGTTTTTTATCTTTATTAATACAATTTAAAATATGATTTCCATCATCTCTGTCGAAAAATATTATTAGAGTTTTTTTTATCGTTTCACTGGAAATGAAACATTTTATTAATTTCAACATCTCCTTGAATTCAAACCGCAGTATTATAGAGGTCAGAAGCACGCAGGATTACTTTCTACAAATTCTCTAATCGCAGGCTTATTTCAGTTTCCACAATACTTGTAAATATCCGTCAGTAATATATACCACATTGGTGCTATTTGATCATATTCCTGGTGTAGAATTTCAAATCTCTCCGCATCAAGTAGTATGTGCCGTAAAATCTCTGAAGGAATCGGGTGAAATATACACCAAATGCAATTGAATAACGGCAGATGCTCGATTATCCATTATAGTATGTTTAAGAGTGGCTGCGTGGTTCTACGTTCTGTGCAGATTCATAATTGTCTTTTAAACACAATGTTCTCTGCGTAGTATAGCCTTTTGCCTTTGCTGCGAGAACATTTTCTTTCCGTAATGACTTCAAGACTGTTGGTGTTGTAAAGCTTCAAAATATACATTAAGCCGCAGCATGTGTTTGTGTAAGTTAGTTTATTTTTATACTTTATTTCTCGATGAAAAATATTTTTTTTTGCTATTTGATGTTTGTGCGCTACTTGAGAATGTTTACTCCTGACAGTCCCTCTCGTTGGCGCTGCCTCTCGTTAGAAATTCGTAAGTCTGAGATTGTTTTGCGCGCACTCGTGTCACGAGGCGGGGGCACGGGCATGGGAGGGGCGGGCGCGAGCAGGCGAGGAGGTAATTGCGCCGCTTCTTGGCGCTGGGCGAGGCGGCGCGAGAGGCGCGCGTGCAATTAGTAGCGCCGTGATTAAGGCGCTCCGCCCCCTCCCTTCCCCACCCATCCCCTCCTTCGCCCCCTCGAGTGCTTTCTCCCGCCCCTCGTTGCGCTGCACGCGCACGCACGCTGCGCGAGCAGCCCTCGGGCGCCCCCGCTGCACTGGCGGAATCGAGGATTTTCTCCGGGCTTTGCTTCATTTCTTCCGTTTCACGCGAGCCACTCGGTGCTTGACCGCGCCGGAAGAAGGCCAGTCGGTATTCGCTTCTCCCTGAACACTCCTGGCATTCATTCCCGCCGAAGTCCCTCGTGAATGTTGCTCTGTATCGAGGTGTGCTAACCTACAGCCGACTCGCCAGTGATCATTGTAAGGCAACGATAGGGAGTGTTAATAGTAACAGGCCTACGCTACGTGATACAGAAAATACTTTGTCTTCCGATTGTCCTCTCTCAACAGGGAAGATATTTTTCCTAATTGATGAGTGAGAGCGTTGTGAAAATGTTATAGGTAACCAATGAAAAAATGACTGGACGAAAACGCAAATTGATACTTAATAAAACAATGCAATATTCATATTTCTTAAGTATACTATTTCATTTAATTTTTGTAATTTAATTTTTTTTCTATAATTATTTGTAAAGACTTTGCCATAAAATTCCATTGAGCAACAGATTCACTAAAAACAACAACAGAAAAAACAATCATTTTTTTGATATTGATTTTGGGAAGTTAGGATTCTAAAAGCACTCGCTTTCTCGAAAGAATCACAGTGAGGGGGAGAACGAATATACCTTTTATACGTTTGATGGTGGTGTAATTTGCACATTCTATTTTTGTGATGAAGTTCTCCTTGTGCTTATAGTCTTAACTCAGCTCAAACAATAGGGAACCGCTGGTTGATTGCATACGGGAAGTTGCGAAATTGTACCTGTCATCGTTCTAATTGCACCTAATAGCGCAGTGATTTCAGGGGTATCTAGCAGTTAATTTCGTACTGATGGACAGTTCGCCCTACGCGAAACATCATTTTTAGTAACATATCCTTGAACAGTACACTTGAAAAACATTTTGTGTCTTGTTCGAGTTCTGAATTGCTCAGTATTATTGGCAGGAAGACTTGGGAAATTATGTTATGGTCAATAATTAAGGAGGAGGATTACCTTCATGAATCGGGTTGTTGGATTATTACGTTGTAAGACGGTCAGCTTTAACGTCATTCAACTCAGTGACATTTGACTTTTTATTTAACGTGATCTTGTTAACAAAAAAAGGAACTTTCCTCATCTTATCTTCTCATTTGTTTTCTTCCAGCGTAGGAATTATTAATACACTCGTACAGTCACTTCCCAACTTTAGAGTTGGGGATTGAAAATACACAAGGAGAGCATGCCTGTGTAACATCGTAAGGAACTAATCTACAAACTTTTCATTTCATGGATAGCCATTTGCTGTTTCCTGCACAAATATGTTACAGAATTACGTTTACAAAGAAAATGGTTGTGAATGATCCACTTCCCATGATCAAAAACACATCTTTAGTTAGCGGCCAAAAGCACCTTTGACAAAGACCTTGTCACAACAAGTCCGTGTATTGTTCTGGATGTTGAGACTTTGGTTTGTAATGACGTGCATTGTTATTTGGAGCATTAAATATACCTACGGATTTTTAGAGTAGAGTATGATATAAGGCTCCAAGTCACATTTATTCGGTCGTTTGAAGGTAACTCACTTTTCTGTGTTATTGCTCAATGATATTCTCGAGGACGATACAAGACTTAATGTTTTCGGAATTCATTTTGAAATTACGTGAAAACCGGTCACGCATCTACAGGTTCCCGGTCCCCGCTGAGGATGTCGGTGGCGCTGAAACCTGTAGGCCTTCCCCCGCCGATTCCATTGCGCCATAGCTTAGGCGACGGCAGGGTCTGTGGTGTGGCCCCCGCTCAGTGTGTTGGACGTGCGCGGGCGCACGTCGCGGAGAAAGTGGCGGTGCGCGGCCCACTTGCCGCGCCGCTGCCTCCGCCTCCGCCCGCTCGCGCTCGAGTTTGCCCGCCCACGCATGGCCAAGGCTACTGTTGGGCCTTTCCCCCTCTCGCGAAGCTCTCCGCGAGCAAATAAAGGATTTGGGTTGATTGGATGACCGCTCAATTGTTCTTGGAGGTTTGAGTTATCCAAGTATTGAAGTAGTGCTCTATTCTGCGTCTGCGCAATAGTTTACTCCCCCTCTTTCAAACACACAATCCTTTCTGGGTCATAAATACGTTTCATTGTTTTTGTTTGTATACTCAAATACACGTGTGTGTTTTCCCTGTAAGAAGTGATGAAAAATGCAACTTTGCTGCATATAGTTCGCTTTTTGAACAAACAAAGCTAGTATGTATGGAACATTATGTGACTCAGCTCGTACTAAACGATGTAACGAAAATCGTGAATAATCCATTAAACTATATTTTTTTAAATATTTTTCAAAACACGCGTTGTCCTAGCAAAATGTGGGTTTAAATTGAGCTCACAAAATTAACGTTCGTTACTATAATAATTTGATTAAAAACTAGACTTATCATTTAATGTCGCAACCATGGAAAACCACCATTTACTGAGCTATACGAGTATTTAAAATCGTCTGTACTGAAGACGTTCTTCAGGCAATTTTTTTTTTCAACGAACATTAACAGAATCGCTAGGATGTGTTTCATGTGGAGTACATGGAGACCCTTGGTAGAAGCGTGTCCTGCCAAGCGGGTGGGAGGGCCAATGTGGTGCGCTCCTGGGCGCTGGAAGGCGAAAACGAGACGGACTCCATCTTCGTTCGGGGAAATTGGGATTCTTCCTCCCCCTGCTCTCGTTGGAGATGGATTTGAAACGAGGTTACGAGTTATTCGCCGGCAGCTATCTCCGTTTGATGTCTATTTACCGCTCGCCAAACGTGCCCGTCGGGTCTACAGCGTTGGTTTGAATCGGAAATGAGCCTCCTGGGAAGAAAATATGACCTACAAAGTTAATTAATAACATCATTATTGCGTGAAAATTGAAGATTCTTCCAAAAAGAAATGATAACCTCTATGTAATTCATCTGCATTTTATAGCAAATTTTATAGAGGTTAGCAGATTCTAATAAATATGTTTGTATTTTTTATCTTATCCTTCAGTCCCTTTGCCTGCTCCTCTCCACTTTCTTTCTCTACATTTCGCACATAGATGCAGTGCGGTACGAAATTCGGTGCTTGCGTTGTTGATCTGATAGAGCATTGTGTGCGAGAAGCTCACTGTCGTTAGATTGTTGTTTCAGCGAAGCCCTGGCGGGGCTGTGCTGCGCGGAGAGCCTGCTTTGTGTCGTGTGCCGCGCGTTGTCCACTGCGCTCCGTTCGCCGGACGCGTCCTGCCGTCTGCGTGCGCTGGTGAATGTGCTGGCGAGGGCCGATAAGCGCTTGTTTATGAAACGCATTTCCCCCGTTGACGGCTGGCAGAGACGAAGTGGGCAAAGCAGTGCGTGGGTGGAGCTGTGCGGCAAGGTTGCCGACTGTCACCACAACGGCAGTATCAGATGAGGATGAAAATGCCAGAATTGATAGAACGGACTGCGAGAACCGCTATGAGCAAGCACGTGAGGAAACTAGTATTGAATACGCGAAGATTCTGCCGAATTCTTTATTAATTTGTTATCGTATTTGTAGAGGTTAATATTTCTGAAAATTCTGTAAAGTAGATTTATAACTTTCAAGTAACGAACTGATCAAACTTTCATCAGTGCAGATTTCTTATCCTTGGTTACTTGCGATGTAATTAACGTGCAATTTCACTGAAGTTCACTTCTTTCGAAATGAAAATGAACTCAAATATTTTTAATCTGGCTTAGTGTGACGCCTTCGACACTTTAAACAATTTCAAAAGTATTTAAAAGTTTATTATTTGCCATCTCGTGTGCCCCAAATAGAAGACCGAAAGGTGTCGAACCGTGAGTGACGGCCGGCCATATACGCAATGTTAACAAATTTTGTGGGTGTCAAATTCCTTTGGACTGGTTTTGTACGGAACCTCTTGTTTTATGAATCGTCAGTACCGGGTGCGATGTTGGTTTTCCAGTGAAGGATATTGCTTATGAGTGGGGGCGGATTCTAATGAAATGTAATTTTCTTTTCACATTCGAATTTTTAGTATGGACATGAATTTTGATATGACAAAAGATATTAACCCATTTTTATGAAATTTTTTTATTTTTCGTCGATTTGGAATAATAGAAATTTTTTACCTTTTCTCGCCATTTTTAAAGCAGTTTTGGCTGATTTCGTCGTTTTATTATCATTTTAATTGTATTTGCTTCAAATAATATTTACCACGGATTTTTGCGGATTCGGTGGTGTACCGGTCAGCGTACCGGACTGTTGTACCCGATTTTGCGGGATCAATCCCGGTCGAAGCCGTGGGTTTTTAAGGGCGAAAAAATCCTTCGTATGCCTTCCTTCGGAGGGGAAGTAAAGCCGGCTGTCCCATGTTAGTAGATTTACTGCATGTAAAAGATCCTCAAGCCTAAAAGAAGCCTCTGAGCAAAATTGAGATCCGCCTGTTTCGTCGCCCAAGATAATACCTCCTTTCTCCGCTAGGTGGTGAAAGGAGCGTAGCGAAATTTGCGTGGTTAGACGGAAGAGCGGGCCTGATGGCCCGAGTCTCGCCACGTAAAATAAGGCATTAACTAACTAAATAATATTTACGAAATAAACAAATGCTCTCCACAGAATTCCTGAGTAACCTATTCGATTTCTTCGATCAGAAATTGTAATGTCAGTCGTTGTAAGTACGTAATATAAGGTTCCTGTGACGCCCATAAGCGCCATTGTCGATTCGGCCGATTTCGCGATAACTAATGACAGATTTCCTGATAAAGAACAATCCGAAGAGCTTCCATACTCGGTTCACTTGTAAGGAATAAGCCTCGATTACATCAGTATCATATCCAACAGCTTGAGTTGTTCATCTGAACGGGTTTTGATAAAATTTGTTAAATTTTTCTTAGCATTTAGAGAATTTAAAAACATTTTAAGAGCATATTATTGGTCATTTTTTGCGATGGTTTTAGGTCATCAAAATCCGCCCCTACTTATGAGCATCGCAGTGCTTATGAAACCCATCCCGGATCCAAGCCGCATCCCAAAACTGTGAGCGCTGATGCGCGTGCGGTGGCGAGTGCCAGGGCTTGGAGGTAGGCGGTGGGGGGTCGAATTGTGTGGTCTATCGGCATCTCACTTCCCCTGCCGAATTGGTTGGGTTTCTGGGTCGTTCGCGCAAGAGGTAATTGTCCCGTGCAGTTAAAAGTTCTCTTTCTTTAATTGAAATCGACCAAATGACTGCTCTAGTTTATGGTGCTTGGGCCCAAGAGTAGGTTTCGGCTGTGAAGTTTTCCAGTTGCTGTGAACTTTCCATCTTTTATTTTAGGTTTCGAGATTACAGAATATGAGCTTCCACTTGGATTCTAAACTCTCGGATCAATAATTGTGGCCAGTGTTTCGGGACACATTTCGGAGAATGGATCTTCTCTTAATACCGATGATTATACTCTTCAAGTTTCTCTTGAGCTTGTTTTTAGATATCGTTCTCCGCAGAGCGGTTGCAATCATTTTTAGCCGCATATTGTGTGGATGTGTTTGTTTTGGAGGACGCCATTTCGATCTTGGAGCATTCTCCAGTATGCGATAAAGTTGCGCGTAATGAATCCCTGAGAGATCCGCTGCACACAACAGTGTTTGAACTGCTCCCAAATTGCGTGCTTCGTCGCTGCGCCACTGCTTCGTGTCCTCATAGCGGGAGATTGGTGGAGAGGGGAGCGCCGCTTAATATTGGCTGCGAGCGAACGTCGTCCCGGAGCAGTAGGGAGGCGTGGCGCTCCGCTTGTGGGGGGGGGGGGGGGGTCACGCTTGGCGCGGGGCGGACCGCCACTACTCAGTACTGAGTCATTTCGTGCTCACGAAACTGGAACGGTTTTTGTTCGGTGAAATAGCTATGTACTTCGAGGTTGAAGACCTCCAGAGCGCTTTTAAATAGTTGAAACGGTATTACGGTAAAGTAGTGATGAGCTAAAAGAAACCAGACATTTGTTTTTCTTTGTTAGTTCTA
This sequence comes from Teleogryllus occipitalis, assembly GCA_011170035.1. Lineage (NCBI taxonomy): Eukaryota > Metazoa > Arthropoda > Insecta > Orthoptera > Gryllidae > Teleogryllus > Teleogryllus occipitalis. The sequence goes on along the minus strand of BLKR01000004.1, from coordinate 461,796 downwards.
AAGCGAGCACTAGAAGCGAAACCCTGTCAACATGAGATACTTGCCCCGGCCGCTCTTGTGGCGCTCTCCCCGAAAGCTGACGTTGCTTGGAGCTTGGCTGGAGGGCGCGCATTGTCCGCCCCAATCAGATGCCTTCGGAAAGCGCCCCGCGGCACGCTCCAGCTCTCTGCGGGACGGATTCAATTCTTGTGCTTTCCCCGCCTCCTCGCGCCCTCTCCTGCTTCGCTAGCGAGGGGATTCTCTCAGCTTCCTCCGGCAAGTTGCGTGGAGGTTGCATCCGCGTCATTTAATTTGCAGTATATGAGCTGGAACTCAGTCTTGAGGTAATGAAGAATATATGAACGAAATGAGTATTTCGTAGTTTATAATTGAAATTTTCTGATATTTATCTTTAATCCAACTTCGCGCTCCGTTTTCTCGTATTTTATCCTTCACTATATATTTGTTACGATTTTATTTTCAAATAGCATTCTAAGCATGCGTCTCAATTTCAAGAGCACTGGCGTTAAACATCACGAATTCCTGAAACGATGAGGTGTAGTTTCTGGGGAAGATAATTCTGTTAATCTTGTATTGCATTTCTGTCGGTGATTTTCAGCTACAGAGTGTCTCAATTGATTTGAACAAATTGAACTTTTGTGGTGTTATTGCGCTTTTTGTAGAACGTCTGCGAGTTACAACCATGTCATTTTCTTCTTATTTGTAGGAATGCCTAATTTATTTTACATATTTTGTTTTTTACGTATCATCGCTATTCTTTTCAATTAAAAAAATGGGTTCTAATTGTATGCATTCTTTTTCAGGTAAGGATTGCTGTACACCTCGTGTACATCGTTGCGTGCATGCAGTATTCAGGTTAGTAATACGGGATTCTTCAAGGAACTGATTATTGGTCTCTTGTAAACGCTTGGTTGTGGAAACATAATTCGTGATCTTAATAGCTGTATCGAAGGGTATCGCAGCAGTTTGATTTTCCTAATATTACATATAAGTGAATTTTCTGTAGCTATTTTTCCCTCCTACTGCTTTTATCCAGCAGACTCTCGGTCTCTCTCTCTCTCTCTCTCTCTCTCTCTCTCTCTCTCTCTATATATATATATATATATATATATATATATATATATATATATATATATATATATACATACACACACACACACACACTCTCACACACACACACACACACACACACCTTACACTAGACACTAAGAAACTTGCGGGCTCCTTTGATCTGGGGTCAGCAGAACGCGAATCCTCTGCAACAACACATACATAATAGACGAAGGACAAGCAAGCATGTCCTAGGCGGGTGTTGAACCCGCGACCCAACAGACCGAAGTGCTGTGTCGGCACACGCTCTTCGCAACCTCGGCCATCCAAGTCGGGTCCTTTAGCTATAAATAATTTAAAAGCAACCTTCATAAATTACGAAGCATCCCCCTGGCATTGTCCTGCAGTACGTTTGTAAGCCGATTCACTGTACACAACTTGTTAGTGCGTGTGGGATATGCCTTCGACGCCTGGTTCTTTTCCTGCTTTCCTGTTCTTTCCCCTTTTCATTGTGGCGTTGACGGTGGGCTTGTGCGCGGGGTGTGGTGGGGAGGGAAATGTGGTGACGGGGAATGCCCTGCCTGTTGCGCGTCGTCAATGTCCTCGCCCCTCCAACGCTCCTGAACGACCCACAGGGCTGCCACCTTCTCCGTGTTTGAGCACGCTTACTACGTACGTATCAGGCCAGAACGGACGTTGATTCTACTGATGAAATGTGTTATGTGGGGTAGTGTAATTAGCCATATTGAATCGTGTTGATTAATGAGGAAACGCTTTTGGTAAAACATTAACACGTAACATCGTTATCACGATTAGTCACTTAGTATCAATCAAAATAACTTACCAGGTTCCTATTAGTATACGTTTAATCACGTTTAATATTATATTGGAGGGCCTGCTCCCCAAATACGAAGGTTAACGCATTCTCGAAAAATTATTTTGAAAAACAGGAAACGTTTTTATCATCTTTTTGTGCCGTGTTTAGTTACTTTTGGCCAAAATTACACTTCTATTACACCTGCAATCTAAAATCAATTCCTAAAAAAGAATTTTCAGAAGTTTTGAAAATTTTCTGACTAAATACGAATATTAATTTAATACGAATATAGCATGTAATAATACATACATTTATTAATACATTTGTGAATGCGAATATCTTTCAAAAATTATTCGTACGAATTATTCTTGTAAAACAATAGTCAACTGTTTTTATGTCAAAAATTTTTGCAAATAAGATTCTGTAATTTGCAGAAGCTTTCTGACAATGTCTACGTTCATTTTATAAGTTTGAATTGTTTTCAGTTTCCCTTCTATTCAAAAGTCCTTCAAGATGAAACTACGGGGGTGGCTGTCTAGTAAACTTGGATGCGGGGGTATTGCCAAGGAAATTATTTAAATGCTAGTAGTGGTATGTTCACGGAATGAAGCATTTTCCTTATTAATTTATTAAAATTAACAACATGCACGCGAGGGAAGTTATGACGAAGCAATTCAAGAATGCAATAATTCACTCTTGACTGTAAACTTAGAAAATAACGGCGGCCTCGGAGAATATGGCAGCAATGGTGATTAAATCAGACGTGCTGGGAAGCAATGTACTTATTGGTCCTCGTCCATCGATATGAAAGTTCTGACACGCGGGAGAAGTCGTACATCTACTCACGTGTTCGGGAGCTTCTTCAGTGTTCCTTTCCCTTGCATCTCTGACTTAAAGTATCACTCGAAGTAAAACACTTTTGTTCATACCATTTTACCGCTTGTGTCTTAATATTTTGTAACGAATAAATAACGTCTATATGTTTTACTGAAAGTGTCTTTAGTAAAAGAAAGTAAATTAATAAAAACTACAGGGCGTGGGTGCTTGAATATAGTGGGAGAGAGGATGTGACTACCCTCCCTTTCCTCAGAGGAAATGGTTCGTTAGAGGAAATGGTTCCGTGGATGAAACCTACTTTGCTGCTCACAAATCCTCGAGCGGTAAGCGCGTGAAAGATGCCGCCCACGCCCTCGGTGACCAAGAGCGGCCACTGCGCGAAGCTCTAGTTGGGGCGCGCGATCACAGATGGCGCCGCGCGGCAAGACCGGCACCCGAATGCCCCTGCACACTCTCTAGCCCTGGCATCAGGTGTGCGGTGGCCACGTGCGATTGCTGCTGGGCGGGCCGGTGAACTCTTGCGGCTCAGGGCCGAACACCCTCTCTGGCAAATGTATCGAAACACACCAGAAAGTAACACCTTGAAGCGAACAAATGGCAATGTACTTGATATTCGGCATTACCATCTATCCACTAAAATGTTTCTCCAATTGCGACCCAGAATTTGTGGAGTACTAAATTTACATAAATAATAAAAAGGATATAAATGCACATTGCGTTCGTGTAAACTTAAAAATATCCTGTTTCAAACTTCAGTGTGATACAGATAAATATTTTAACATCGATTTTCCAATATGTACTTATTAAAGTTCGCAGTTTTAATACTGATTCTCTGAGGCACTCGAATCTCATTGCGTCTCCCTCTACTCAATCTTACCAGAAACGACGTTTTCTACGACATAGATAATGTTTATTTTAGGTCGCATCAACCTCTTTTGTTATTAGCGACCTCATTCTCAATTCATTTACAATTACAATACCCTACATTTACATACACCTAACAAATACATTATCCTTGCATTGCATTGTTCGTTTTACTTGGTGCAATATATTAATCACTGATTGAGGTCAGTTCTTGAATAGTTGCAGTAGAATGTTACTCTAAACACTATTTCAAAATCACATATGTGGCTATACAGTTTGAGTTCTTTCAGGAATTTAATAAATTTGTTTCACACTCCCTATCTTTTAGCACTACCACTAGCTCGAGTGAATCATCAAAGGCCACAACAACCAGAAAGTGGTCACTGTTAAATAGGCCATCGCATATATTGAAGGTATCTCACCAGATCCGGCGTTCACATGCTTAAATCTGACACTTGGTAGTTCTTGTCACATAAAAGAATGTAAGTTCATTACCTTCATTTAATATTATTAGGTTTCACGAAATGATTCGAGTCCTTTTAAATGTATCGCATAGATTCAATGTAAAGAGTGAAGCTCCTACTTTCTTTCTATATACGGTGAATTCGGCTTGAGAAAAACATTTCGCCTCTCTGGAGACATAGTTCCCGATCAATAATTGCAGATTGTACAAAACGGGTTCATGATTTATGGAGATTACTTCGTATTAATTCTATGTAATATGAGGTTCGAAATAACCTTATTATTCAATTTCTCTGATCGTTCACAAATTATTTGCCAGATACGTTTTGATTAATAGTATAAAAATCGCCTGTCAACGACATAATTCTTAATAGCCTCCATCCCGTCCATTTGATTACCTTCTCCAAAAATACAACGGTATTATTTATGTCGTACAAACAGTGCCAGATTACCCAATAGGCTGAGTAGGCTGCAGCGTGGGGCGCACGAATTTCAGTAGATGCAAAATTTCATAAGGAGAACTTTTGAACGTTTTTGTAGAAATATTTATTTCCATATTTGTATCGTGAGAATTAATTAATTAATTAATTAATTAATCAAATGTAGTTACAAACGACCCAGTACAGTGGAAAGTTGACGATTATTTTAGAGAATGGTGGCCAAAGATAGATTTAAGCAAAATGATGACATCGATTTGTCTACCTCTAAAAGACATTATACAAATCAAAGTCGTTATTTATCAAAATCTTCATTTCTCAAAAACAATGACAAATGGTGTAGTTGTCAAAAAGTTATGGTTAGTACATTCGCCATCTACATGTCTTTTGTGCTCCTTGCAAGTTATATGGCTTTGCTCCCTACCACAGAGCTTAACGGCAGGAAAAATAGCAACATCATTTCTCAACGATAACAGTTCCGAACACCAAGATTGCGTAAGAAAATTTGTATGTACGTCTGCAGTTTTAGAAAGAGTGGATTGAGAGCTTGTGAAACTGCACAAAAATAAAGTGGAATATTGGAGAAATGTCCTGAAAAGAATTGTCGAAACTGAGAGATTTTTAGCATCAAGAGGATTGTCTTTTTCGGTAACAACGAGATTATTGGATACAAAACGAAATCTTAGGCTGCATTAAGTTGATCTCCAAATTTGATCCGTTTATTGCTGACCATGTCGTTTGGTATGGAAATATATGACCACATTCGTGGAAAAAAATGGTTTAGAAAATGGTAATTCGGAGGGTATTCTTTATTAAATGAATTGTCGATATAAGATATATTTCCAAATGAGATTATTTTAAGACTATAATGATGTCTGTGACTAATGCAAATGGCGAGCGATCTTTCTCTGCTTTGAAACAATTAAAAATTATCTGAGCATCGATTCTTAAACAAGATACATTGAATGCATTATCTCGGTTATACATAGAAAATGACATTTTGGGACGGGGAGAGTTTGAAGACACTGCTGAGAAATTTGTCGAGACTAAATCGAGAAAACGAGATACCGTATGACAACATATATTTTATATGTACACCTAAATGCTATTTTGATTTTAATATCCATATTTTTAGGTAATAAAATGTAAATAATACTAAAGTACAGAAATTCTTTTATAATTACCTTATATTGTTCATTTATTGTCCTGAACATTTTTGATGTTATAAAAAATGCAACTTTTTCAATATTTTTTTTCTAAATCGTTGAAGAAAATTAAATGTTTAAGAATTGTTTTTCCCGTTTACGCGCGAGGGAATTAGCAGGACCGCAGAGATATACTCTTTGGGGCTGGTAGTTGAGCGAGGAGCCTGCCAGCGGATAGACAACCGGCTGGTTTTGCCGCGTATGCGCACAAGAGGGCGCGCACTATCTCCCTCTCCCTCTCACTCGCACTCACTGGGCAGAGAGCTTCGGCACCTGGGAGGCACGGACTTGTACCGCGATGCACGTCCACGTTTCGGCCAGGCAAATTCAACTCATCACCTGACGTTGTGGGAAAGTAAAGTTGTTTTTGTGATTTTTGTTCCTGTTTTCTTTATGAAACAATTCATGAAGCTAAAGATTTTGTCTTAGAGAATGTCCCACTTACTATGCGCCAGTTCCATCACTTCTGAACTGTTCACGATATCGAAATGCAGTTTTCGCTCAACAATGTGAACTCACGAGGCAAGTAATATGACGTAGAGATGGAAATAGTATAGATAATATACCGTAGTAATATACCGTGTTAGATATGAAGAGACTTTGAAATCTGTCTCAAAGCAGACATGACTATGAATGAACTTTCAAGGTCTGAATTATTTGAAAGATACAAAATTCTCTTTCTTAAAATTATTGATACAGTAGTGACTCAGATGGACTATAGGTTTCAAGATTTTTGAAACTTTAATTTCATTGAATTTCGTGACGAAAAGCAGTTTTCTACATAGAAAGCGTCCTTTCGTTCAGAAAAGTTTTCTTTTCTAATAAAACAATATTTATGCTTTGACAGTGAGTAGCTTTGAAATGAACTGACAAATGTATACATTGATAATGCAAACTACATGGCTGCAGATTTGTTGCTGAAGTATTTATTAGACAAATTGATTTAGAAAAAATTATCAAGAGACGGTTCTTTGGATACAACTCAGTCTAACTTTCCCTTCGTCTACAGCATTATGTGAAAGGAATTTGATTATATTAAAGAGGGTAAAGACAATACTGAGAAATTCCATGGGAAATAGCAGAATCGGTAATTTCAGTATACTGATTTACTATGCTGTTCAATTTCAGTCAAAAATATAAGATGAGATTTTCAGAATACCCAAAGACTAACTTCGCCACTGTCAAGAACTTGTCAAAAAAGCAAATTAGAAATAGGGCGCTAATGCATTTGAAATCCTAGGACGTTCATAAGTCAAAGTCAAGCACTGCGTACAAATCAGTAGGACTGTTTCTGAGATCGTTTCGGTTTGTGTTAGGATCGAGACCTGATCAATTATGAAATGGTGGTTTCTCTTGTTTATATTCCGCCTTATGGGTAGCTGCACCTTTACCGTCAGCATGTTCACTCTGGATAGGCCTATCACATGCGTGTATTATATTCGTAGGAGAAATATTTCATTACATAGTTTTTCTCTTGAAAAACTGAACGATTGTAGTTCCAATCAATTCGACGTTTCAGCCTTTTTAGTGCTTGATCACATGAGTAATTTTAGTCCTAAGTTATCAGTTTTATAGGAAATAGAATATTTTAAGAAAATAATTATTTATTTGTGCAGTTATTTTGCCAACGGTTATATTGGTGCTGTATATTTTCCAGAGATCATGATTTATTGGCTTATTTTTAAATGCTGGATTTTACTGTCAAAGCAAATTATTGTCTGAAAGTCGTTGCCGTTCTGTTATATTTTGCTCATTGTTGATAAAACTTTACATTTGAAAATGAAAGGGACCAAGGCGCCAAATTTCGCCAGAAATATCCTTCTAGGTTTTTCGTATATCCTTTTATAAAGCCCTTTTGAAATTTCTTTCTAAAATAGAGGAAATATGCGCAAAATTCTTTGAACTCAGCCTCCTTCAACCAAGTACGTTTTATTCGCGAGTGAGAAAGCTCGATTTCTCTTTAAAACTTCCCACAATTCACTCCTTCCAAAATTGCTAGTCTCCAAGAACAAGAAAATAGATAATTTATAAACGGCGTGAGCAGTCAGATTTGTAACCACCACTTTCCAATAAAACAATGTAATACTTAGTTATCAGTAGCCATGCATCCGCAAAAATGTTGCTTTTTCGAGAGTGAAGAAAATATGGAAGGTGTCGTACAAAAATTGGTTATTCTAAAATGGCACACACAAATAATCGAGCTTCATATTTCCTCATCGCATGACGTCAGCTGTGTCGTAAGCACTGACGTACCGAGTATAAGAAAATGGGAACAAAAAATATTTGCATGTTCCATTGTATTTTCCCAGTGTTCCTAGGCATTGAACAAAACCTTTTTGACATATCTCACATTGCCAGGTATAGCATAGTTTTTCTTTAATTTATCGTATATTCGAAATAAGTATAAATTTCAATCAAGTGCAAATACTATGCTAAATTTTTAAAGAATTTAGACGTCATTAAGTAAAATCAAAATTTGAAACTTGAACTTGTTATAATTCAAATATCAAGTTAAAGATTAAAAAAATTCATTTTGTGATATATTTTACGTATGAATGATACATTTTATTGTCCCCTATTTTACGTTAATCTGCTGATTGATCTTTCCTAGAATTTATTTCTTCTCATGAAATGGGGAAAATATTGATATATGACATTAAGAATGAAATGGAGTTAACTAGATGGAAATACTCTTACTAAAATATACAAATTTTGTAACAATCATTTATTAAGAAATACATTATATACACATATGTACAGAACAGTATACAACACTTAAATAACACGAATAGTATGGCGTCGGTGTCGCTAAGCCTACATTATGGCATTTCCTTTTAAGGCTAACACGTTAATGAACACTAGAACTTGCGCTAGATCCACGATTTCGATCGTGTTTTAATGTCTATGAGAGACTGGGGGCGGGTGGGCGGTCTCACCGCGCCTTCTGCGCCCAGTCCTTCTTGATGATGTCAGCGGCTTTCTCGCCGATCATGATGACGGGCGCGTTGGGGTTGCCGCTGACGATGGTGGGCATGATGGAGGCGTCGGCGACGCGCAGACCGTCCACGCCGTGCACGCGCAAGCGCGGGTCCACCACGGCGGAGCGGTCCCCTCGGGGGCCCATCTTGCAGGTGCCCGCCGGGTGGTAGATGGTGAAGGTGAAATGGCGAAGAGCACACTCCCAGTACTCGTCCGACATGAAGCTGTACTTGCCGCAGCCGGGCATGGGGATGGTGTGCGGGCGCGAGCCGAACTTCTGGAAGGCCGGCGTCGCAGACACGTTCATGGCGATCTTGATGCCCTCGACGAGCGTGTTGACGTCCTCTCGGAAAGCGAAGTAGTTGGGTTCGATCTGCGGGTAGTGCGCTGGGTTGGTGCTCTTGAGGCGTACCCAGCCCGTGCTCCGTGGCCTCAGCAGAAGCGGGAGGATGGTCCACGTCTCCGCTGGAATGAGCGGCTTGTACATGGTGTTGTAGATGCGGTCGCGCAGGTTGGTGATCTTGCGGATCTGGTCGCCGCCGTCCGAGTTGACGGAGCTGGGCGCGAAGTGGAACTGCACATCGGGCCACTCGGGGTCGTGGTTGTACTTGGTGTTGACGAAGGCCAACCCCTCGACCCCCAGAGACGTCATGGGCCCGCGCTCGTTGAGCACGTAGTCCAAGAAGACGGGCATGGTCTGGTAGCGGGAGCGCTTGAAAGTGACGGGTTTGTCGATGAGGAACGTGAGCCCGCCCAGCCCCACGTGGTCCTGCAGGTTGTGGCCCACGGGCAGGTCGGCGTGCACGGGGATGCCGAGCGAGGCGAGGTGGTCGCGGGGGCCGACGCCCGACAGCATGAGCAGCTGCGGGGAGTTGATGGCGCCGGCCGCCAGGATGACCTCTCTGCGCGCGCGCACGGTGCGGCGCACGCCGTCGCGTGAGAACTGCACGCCGAAGGCGCGCGGCCGCCCGCGCTCCGTGGAGTTGTCCAGCAGCACCTTGGTGGCCGTCGAGTACATCGCCACGTGCAGGTTCTTGCGCAGGCGCACGGGCCGCAGGAAGGCCTTCGCCGTGGAACAGCGCGAGCCGCGCCGGATGGTGCCCTGCGCCAGCATGAAGCCAGTCTGGCGCGCGCCGTTGATGTCGCGGTTGTCGTAACCCAGCTGCTCGCCCGCCTCGAGGAACGCCAAAGCCAGCGGCGTGCGCCACGGGGGCTCCTGCACTGTCAGGTACCCTCCTGCGAACACGACGGTCATTCGGGACATTGGAAAGGAAGAATCTATCGCCTCAATAACTCTCAGGAAGTTTAATTGAAAGCAGGATGAGCTCCAAAAACTTTCGATGTATTTTGAATAAGGATGATTCTGATTCATTCTTTAAATTTTGACCTGTGTTTGAAAGTCTTAAAGTTAAATTATAATTTTGTCATATCTTTCAATCATTTAGTCAAACAAATTTATATACACTTGAGGAAAATTCGAAAATAAATCTTGTTCAAAATATCAAAAGTATTGTGTAAACTGGTAACAACTCTATTTTCAATGAAGGAAATATTCATAACTGTCCGTTGTCAGTTTCAAGTATAGAAATCCTTTTTCCATCTAAGTTAATATATCTTCATAAAACCTCCTTTCGGAGGATTTGAATTGAAATGAACATGGCACATACGAATGGAACGGAAAGGTTAATTGCGTTTCTGCCAAATGATGATGGTGGCACATTTTGAATGCATAATTATAATTAATTGTGTTGAAATTCAATGTATAAGTAGACGTGTACTGTTCGTGAAGACGTAATAACTATCATTTATATCTTAGTAAATTATTACTGCTTATTTTAATTACATTTCATTAGTTAATCATAGGCTCGTGTGTTCTGCAGAATTAGTTGGCAACATTTTTTATTGATATGTAAATTCTAATTGATTTTCATTACTGTAGTTATTCACGGAACTTAAGTTTTCTGCGTACTAAATGTAGTGAAGATGTTGGATTAAATATTTATTTAATGGTATTACACGGGTCGTGACTTGAAAATGATGTGGAAAAGCTAGTAAAATTTTGCCGATTTCCCGAGAATGCTTGTTTCTATGTTATGAAATTATCGCGTTCCTGCTTTTTCTTTCTTGCGTTAGCTTAATGAGACCATTCTCCGCGTGAAATACGAAGATTTCCATTACACTCTTACCTGTTGCGTGGTACGGCGTTTTCGCCAGGTACGGATTCCGATTATCTTCAGACTTCTTGAAATACGGCAGCACTTCGTCGTAAGACCAGCCCTCGTTGCCTAATGCTGCCCAATGGTCGTAATCTTTGCGGTTTCCTCGCACGTAGATCATGGCGTTGAGCACACTAGAGCCACCCAAGACCTACGCAAACAATCAGATTATATTGTTTCTATAATATTATTTGAAATGCAGACTCAAAGCATGCTGACTCAAGTATCCTTCCAAGCATCATTCTTAATTATGATTCGCATATTTTGTTGTTTGAATTTCCATCCTTTTTTAATTACTTTATCTTTTAATTCCAATGTCATGCCAGTTTGATTGCAGTCGTAATAAATAATGAAACATTTATTCTTAATACAGGAACTGTGATGTAGATAAGATTTTTGCATTAAATAAGTGTACCAGGAAGTAAAATCGGGTCATTAATTTAATTTCTCTTGAGTACAAAAGCAAATCAGGACGATTATTGTTTTGAATGTCCTTCATTTCAAGGCAAAAGGAACCATAGGCAGAAGCAATCCACAAAGATAAAATTGAAATGTGTTGCCTAATATTATCACAGTAGAGTATTATGTTTTTATTGTTCTTTGTTTAATTTGAAACAATGATATGAAATTGATGGAAGTGCGACTTGTGTGAGCTAATAGTGTTGATTGGAATGTGATGTCATCTAGTTAGGCAATACCTAGAGAGAATGGTGAAAGTGAATCTATCAACTTAAAGTTCGATGAAATATTGTGTGTCGGAAATAATGTTCATTAAATATTGATAAATGACAATAAAATAAGTTCAATGAAATGAAGTAATAAAGAGATGGGTTGGGTGAACGTATGTGCGGTGTGAGCGCGTAAATACCTTGCCCCTGGGCCAGTTGCAGCGGTCGCCGTTCATTCCGAGGCAGTAGGCCCTGTTGCGCGACGGCATGGTCTGGTACTTCCAGTCCAGGTTGGAGAGCTGCATGTAGGCGGCGAGCGCCGGCACGTCCGACACCTCGTTCTCGTCGCCGCCCGCCTCCAGCAGCAGCACCGACCAGTCCTTGCGCTCCGAGAGGCGCGACGCGATGACCGCGCCCGCCGACCCGCCGCCCACCACCACGAAGTCGTACTCGGGCAGCACGTTGCGCACGTTCACCGGGTGCGACTCGGGGTCGACGGCGCTGTAACGCAGGAAGGTCACGCCCACGGCCAGCAGCGGGATCACGCCCGCCAGGGTGCCCAGCATCGACGCCACCGCCATGGTTGTGGACTGCGGCTGGGTCGTGCGACTGCGACTGCGACTTGCGACTGGCCACTGCGACTCGCGACTGCCTCCGGAGCTGCGCTGCTGGGGGCGTCGGCGACCGGACTGCGGCGGCGGTGGCTGATCACGTCCTACTCACCCCAGCCTCCGCCGCCGCTGCGCCCTTGGCTGCCCCCCGGCGGCGCGTCCTGCAACACCCACCCCCTTCGCGTAACACGCCGAACCTGTTGACAGGTGCCCGCTTTTTTCCGGATGCGAGGCCTTGTGGGAGCAGCCGGGGTGACGCGACGCGTAAACACAAGTTTCTCCCTTTTCGATGTTGCGAGATATTGCTTCCTATCTGCTACCTGTGTTATTGCTCTGATGGAACCAATCGAAATTAATATCACGCGTGCTCCTGGTTACATGTTCTCTAATTATAAGCTGTCGATCATCGTAACTGAATAGTTCATTTTGACGCATTTTTTCACCGAGGAACATTATCTTACACTTCTATATTTGCGTTTGGTGGTTTCAAAATCGAATTTCAAAACAGAAGTTAGATGTTTTCTGACACCCACCATTTCAATTCTGAAATTTTGAATTATGTTTGCTCAATGATATGTACAGTTAACAATATTTAAATGAAAATATGAATTTTTTTGTTTAATAATTAACTAACACTCGCTAATTTCACCACATTATTGGTCATATAAGTTAGCAACCACAATAATGATTTTCAGTGGTCTTATTAGTATATTTTTGTACCCATTTGAAGTTGGATTTGTTCTTAGAATTGTAACATTTTTCGTTAATATTGGATTTATTTTTGACATGTTTTACACGTTTCTTTTTAACAATACGGTCAGAAAATAAATGACTTTGCTTCTCTGAAAAATATTCCCAAATTTCACTGAATGAAATTAAACATCAGATTTGAACTCTTTTAAGTCTAAGAACGTTTTTAATCAATATTAAGCGTTAAATTTGCAAGAAGTCGTAAGAAATTTGTCGACGTATTATTTTCGTTTGCCTTGTGAAAGAATATGCCGACATCAGTTCTCTCCGGTGTTACATAGTATTGATAGGAAAAAGTTTAATCCGACGATTATTTGAAGTCCCTTTGTGCGAAGTTTGTCAGTAAAATGATTGGAAATCTGTTCAAAAACGTTAAAGAAGAAAGCCTTCGTTTCCCATTTAACAGAAAAAAAATATTTTGTTATCCTGTTCAGTTTCTTATTTTCTTTGAAAAGAATTAAATGCAAAATTGAAGATGGATAGTTTGGCGAGAGATTCCGTTCTGGGGTGGAGATAAGTCACTAGGCGTGATTGGACTGGACAGCACTTAAAAGTATAAATACACGTCGGAAATTGGCAAAACCCTTCTCTTCGTTTCAGTTGAAGGCAGTGATTCACTTTCTCACCTCGACCCCCTGGTGCATGACGGTCATTGCCTTCTCCGCTCGGTAGTACGCAAAGATTTTCTTGGAGAAGCTGATTCAGAGTCGCCCAGCGGAAAATCTTAATTTGGCTGTTTTCATGGTAGGAATGTTGACATTGTTGGATTTGTGGTCTTTAGCAAATGTCCTTTGTGTTCCAACGTCAGTTTTCTCAACTGTCGTCAACGTGCATGTCTCAGAGGGAGATGTCAAAGTGGATACTACTCTAGTATTTTACGTTTAGATTATCCGTAAAAAAAGGCAATTAAGAATTCGTCATTCACTAATTATGTTCTTTTCAAGTATTGGGTCTTATTTCTGTTGGCGTCACCCTCTGAATAACTTGCAGTGCCTCGTGCATAATTTTTAGTTAAGCTATTTCACAATTCAACTTTTTGTAAACATGTGCAATAGCCCGGCGCCACAAAGGTATGTTTTTATTAATATATGTTGTTAGTTGGGTATGTCCACCTCTTTGTTGCGTTTGTGTGCTCGACATTTCGTGTTCTCTTCCGCGAAGCCAAACATTCCATTGAACCGGGGTCACGATTGGTGTAAGAAAGTGGTTTTTCCTTCTGTAAGCAATCACGACGCCATCGTAGGTCTGTTCTCGTAGCTTGTTGCCGACATTCATTCGCATCATCCCGTTCTTTTTTGTATGTGGCAGAATTACGACACATGCATGCCGTTCCCTGAAGTTATATTTACTTATTAGTACTTTCAATTAATAAATTCTTTGAAGGATTTCGCAATTTTTAAAGTACATGTTTGCAATTTAATGTACATATAAAGTTTTTCTATCAATATTATATTGGTGACAATTTATAAATTTTAATACTGGAAAAAATCTCCTGAGGAACAAAACTCATTAAAAGTTTCTCGGAAAGAATTTTTGTGCCTTCTATTTGCATGCTGTAAAGTTAAATAGTTGTTGAAGACGAATGTAGAAACTCGCATAACGCAATGTTCTTTCGTTTCTTTCAACGTATGCCTTTGCGTCAAAGCTAAATAACGATACGTGAGGAACTCGCCGGGCGGCGGGGTGATTGAGGGGTGGGGTTGGAGGTGGGTTGCGCCAGCGCTGGCGGAGACCGGGCTGCGTCACGCGCGCAGATGAACGTCCCCCCACCCCACCCCACCCCACCCCACCCCATCCCCTTCGCGCTGCAGGGCCGACAACTCGTTCTGGCTGCGAGGACGCCTTGTGAAAGAGCGCGGAAGACCCCCAAAGGTCATCTGCGCCTCCGCGCACCCTTAACCTCGTTCGGCCTCCTCTTCGCCTGCCAAAGGTGGTGCAATAGGTACATCACAACTAAGTATGGAAAGTATTCCGAGTTCTTAAGGGCTACTCAGAAGAATCTCAAACGGTGCCCCGAAAGCAGTTTCGCCACTCCAGGAGCGATTTGGCCGGAGTGGATTTGCAGGGCGATGCTGCAGAAGAGCAGCCGAGGAGGCGCAACGTGAAGTGCGCAGGCGCCCGCGAAGCGCGAGAAGCTCCAGGAGATTCACCCGAAGTGAACGAGGAAAGAAGACACCAGCGGTTGACCTTGCTCCTCGCCTTCTTTCCTTATTGGCCTTCCTCTGATAAATGCAGGCATTGAGGATTGAAAATAACGTATAAACCCTTATAAGAATAATATCAGGCTAACTCTGTCTTTAACACGTTGCATTCACAGTGCCGAAATTAATTAAAATGTAAATACAACAACTCTAATTTACAAAATATGAAACATTTTGTAATAAAATGAAAAAGGTTTTAAAATTGAATTCATCTTGAATATTTTATTACGTTGAATGATTCTAGATTTTATGAACTATATGCAATAGGAATGGCCATTCACGAGTAAAGTTTTGCAAGCTCTCATTTAATTTTAGTTTATTGATTACAAACATTTTAAAGAGCACTTCGTATTGTCTATTACGACGGTCCAATGTAAGAAGGAAATGGAGTTTCATCTCGACTCCGCTTACTCTTCACTCCTTATCATAATGCAATTTCTTATTATTTTGAAGTTTATATGTATTTTTTATGGGAGATATTAATATTTGGCAAAAAGTCAACCATTAACAAAGAACTTTTTAAGCCTACAGTAAGTGTTTATTGCAATAAGATTTAAAAATTTCTGTGGTGTCATCGACTAGTGTCTGCACCTGCACACTTCTACATCTGAACGTGATAGGAAAAAACAACTTGTAACCGGCTTGCATCTAGAGAAACCGTGTCAGCCACATCCTCGAACTTTTTTGTGGGAAATCGTGACGCGTGATGCTGGCGGTGGGCGTGGCGTGTGGCAAAGCAGCCGGGCAGGTGGCGAGGCGGGCGCTCGTATCTCCCGCACACGTGCCTGCGTCTCGCACGCTTCGTTTGCTCGCTAATTGAGCGTCGTGGCTGGCGCGGGGTAGACTGTGGGTGGGGCTGTGGCTGCTGTGCAGGGTGCGGTAAAGAGGGGTGGGGCATGGCGGGGGGGGGAGGCGGGGTTGACGAGAGGGAAAGGAGAAGGGTGGGGGTCGGAGCTAAACGAACGTGCCGCGGTTGGCGTCCGCCTGCTGTCTGCCGCCGTCGCTGCAACCGCGAGTCAACAAAAGCTGGCTGACGGAGTGCGCGCTCGACAGAGAAAGTTGCGAACGGACGAGCGGGACGGTCGGGTGGGTGGCGATGGTGCTAGAATCAACTTGCCGAGCCCAGGAGCAACGGCAGAGTATTTGTGTTTGGTGTGGGGACAGCTAATGAGAGACTTGAGAAATGCGGTGAGATTCGCGCTTTTAGAGGAGGCGTACAGCCTCTAAGGTTTCGCCTTGGTTTCCAGCTGACATCAAATGCAAGTGAATGTGTTCTATTCTCTCTCTGAAGAGCCGAGTAAAACTGCAGCTCCATGAGAATTTTCTCTTTATTCAAAGTGGTGTCACGAACGATTGAATTTATTTCTAACAAGACAATTTATTTCTTTCATTCCTTTCCGGTATCGTCGTGAAAGAACTGTCGCCTGATAGGCAACCACGCGTTTCTTCGACGAAAAGGTATTCTCCATAGCGCGCCGGCAATCATTTATATGTCTTACGAAATCGGTTCCTTTCCTAGTTAAATAATGAGCTCATTATAGTGAGTTACGTTCCTGCTTATTTTAACTTGTCGTCCTTGGGTGTGGAAACAGGAAAATATCGTGCATTATTTGGGAGAAAGTGACGAGCTGTACCTAGCTTTAACCATATTCTTAACTAGAGCGAGAACTGCAGAACGTAGAACTTGTTATGTGTTTCCTTCAAAGCGCTGATTCAAAATTATTAATCCATTAACTGAATGACACGTTTTCTTGAGGATTGTCTGAAAGAAGTGTATTAGGGCGATATGAATTAAGGGTGACTGTGTGACGGAGAAATAGATTGTGAGAGTTATTGTAAGTAGTATTGTTAGTATTTCGATTCCGTGTCATTTATTCTTTCAGAATGGGCTGGCTAGAGAGAGAGAGAGAGCCCATGTTTTTGTTGAGGATAACGTTCTTCGTTCCGTTCGCCTTTTTTGGGGGAGGTGGCGGCGTTGGCTTCAGCGCTCACCTCACGGTGCGGCAAGGGCCCCCGCGGGGCGAGCGTCCATCCCGTGTTCGCGACGCCTTCTGTCCGCCGCTCCTTCATAGAGGGCGCTGGGCGCAGCTCCCTCGGCGAGCCACGCTCCGCGCGCCACCCGCCACCCCAAGGCGCCTTCCCTGCAACAGCACAACAAGCATATTCACGGCCATTCACTTCCAGCGAAGGACGAGCGAAGCTACGTGTCATCTTGACCCTGTACCTTGAAGGGAATGTATCAAGTCGTGTTTGATTAGTTTAGCTTATCTCTGAATGGGGTGCTCTCATGGCCGACAGGTGGAAATGGGGAGCGTGCTTCGGAAGATGATAGCACAAACATGTTACCGTCCAGGTGCTAAAAATCATTCAAATGGCAGTACAATGCTGGCAATTCAAGACGAGATTTATGATGCAAAGCAGTTATAAATGGACGACTAAGCTGGTTATTCCCTACATCCGCGGCTCTCGTGTGCCACATTTCTTGGCTAATTGCGGACCTGAACAATTACACACCATGGTTACATATTATGCTAATTAATAAGGTGAAAATAATTGCATTTCTGTATCAAAGCTCTTACACAAGAAGTCGAAGACGGGAAGCTGGGAAATGACATCGCGAAAAATGTCTGTGCGCGTGCGTGTGAGAGTAATTTAACCTCAGTTGATTTTTTTACCGCAAGAACGTCAAAGATTAAATTATAAGTCTGGCGACGTCAAACGTAATCGTTATTGCTAGAACGGCATAGCTTATGTTGTCGCTAGATTTTCCCCTGAGTTTATTTTCTCACGGCTTTTGAACATGCCGTGCTTTTGTGGTTGGCAGTATTCTTCGTCCAGACCCCGCCTCTTTATCTTGTCGCTGTGTCGCATCGCTTTGTCCTCAACTGCACCCGCGACGACCAACCACGCCTCCCTTCGCGCTCTCCGACGGGTCCTCCACGCCTCCGCCACTAGCCCTTCATTTTGCCCGCCTTTCCCGTGCCGCTGTGCGTTCAGTGCCCAGATACTATCTCGCCTCTAAGGAAAGTTTTGGGATAAATGATCCTGACTATCATCGTAGGAAAACTACTACTGTATTTGTCTGGCTGAAGTAATATCTCCACATTAACTACCATTACAAATACTATGAAAATATGCTCCCAAACAGGCGATGCTAAGTTCTCGAATGTTATGGTCTCTGAACTTCGTTTCTAAATATGTTTTGGTAGGCTTTTTTATTATTATAACAATCACTTTTTGTCAGATAAATCTTTATAAGCAGCAGATTGAAAGTGATGTATTTGCTGGAAGGTCATCTTTAGCACCTACAGGCAATGTAATCTTGATTCTTGAACAAGAATTCAGAAGGCGATTTAGGCATTTTGAGAAACTGCGAGCAGATAGCAGTTGGTTCAAGGTTTCCGTGGTATATCGAGATTTTTTTCTGGCGTGACCTGGAGATGTGACGTGGGAGTCTTTTTGAATCGTCTGGCTCGCCGCCACGCAGCGCCGTTCCGCATTCTCCGCCTGCGCACTCGCGTGCCTCCGGCATTCCTCGGGCTGTCAGCATGCGTCTGTGCGACCTGCCGTGCCCCCGCCCCCGCGCAATTGGCGCCTCCCTCCAGACGGCGGCGGCGCAGCGCAGCACCCGGCGCACTGTGAGCGAGCGCTTTCGCCTCCGCGCCCGCCCTCCGCACACGCCCCCGCCGCCGCGCGCCGCGCGATTTCCATTTCGCTGGCGTTCGAACCGGACGGACGCACCGGCGGCGCACGCCTGCCAACTTACCCCGAGCAAATGAACGCCCTTCGACGTTTCAGGAGGTTTACTCCAGCGATTTTGCTATCTTTACGCGGCTGTTCATTTTAATGATTCTTTTTATAGAAGAAGCTCCATTGAATTGCATAACTATTACTTGAAGATTAGTTGATCTGCGTATCAACTTCTACAGCGATTCTCTCAGTAATATGACAACAAATGCTATGGTTAGATACGCATTTGGGCATTATTCGTTTCATGCTGTATAAAGATGTAAAAAATTGTAAATGTTATTTTGTTTGATTAGACCCTCAAATGAATTCGTTTTTACAATTATTTCATATTGAAAAGTTTATTATCTGAAATTTGCTACAATTATATGGTATCGAGAATTGCCTTTTGCCAAATAGGTACTTTGTATTGCGATTCCACAATCAAAAATTTCTATTCCAGTGCAGTAGATTTTTGTGTGTTGTAGACGAAGTAAGTTTTCATTATTGTTTCTTGAATGCCAGTTAGTATTGTACTTGTGACATAAACTCAATGTTCTTTGGCCATTAAATAAAAAGTACTAAAATACTTATAAATAAATGCTTTTTATTTTGCTTTTAATAATTTTGCTAAGAACAATGGAAGTTCAATAATATTTTCGGTGCATAATCTTTGATATTACGTGCGCACTGTCAGAAGTAAGAATACAAACACGGTTCAGCGCTTGAGAAGCGCAATTGCGAGGGCGGAAGACGTCGCGGAGGGCAGCTTACAGGGATTCGATAGAGCGGCGTTTGGCACGCCTGCGTGAATGCTCGCGCACACTCGTTGGCTGCGGAAGCGTTTCCACTCGCCGGAGGGCTGCGGCGGAAAGCGAGCGGCGAAGGAATGCCGCCGTGCGGCCCGCGGCGGCGGCAGGAGAGCCCGGCGCGGAGACCTGCGTCCCGTGGAAAACCACCGGCGGAACTCGCTTGCGGCCGCGGAATGTTCGCAGAGCCAAAGGCGCTCTTGCTCCTTTTGGTCAACGACGTGCTCTTGATGCAAACGTGCACGCCGGCGGAATGCATCACTGCGATTCTACTCGCGGTGGGAAGAAGAGTTCTTGAGGAATGTTACTAGGGCAGAAAGAAGGCGGAAAAGGCGAAGGTTCTCCCCGCGCCTAGGTCATGCGATGATCGCTCAAAGGCAGCGGAAACGTCGAAGGGAGAAAGTAGGAAATCCATTTCACTGCCTCACACGTCACAGCAATGAGGATAAAAGATGCAAATTACGATGAGGGTGCATTTTGGCATAGAGGAAAAAGCGAAGAACAATTAAGTATAAGTTTTGCGAGACAAGGAGGTTGGCTGTGAACGGGTGATTTGGAAAAAAGAGCACAGACATTACTGAAATATTATTAAAATTAATCGTTCGCTAGTGGAGGAATAAAAGCGAGCCCCTTTGTGAATGATAATGGCAGGGCATGGGTGCGGTGGGCAGCGCGCCAAAGGGGGGGCAGGGATGAATGAGCGGGTGCCCCAGAAAGGAAGGCGGAAACAGCGGGAAGTGTGTCGGGGCCAGGGTCGGTCGGCGTCCAACGGTACGGGACGGGACGGCGCGGCGCGGCACTCGCTTGAGCCCTCTGGCCCCGCCCTCGCAGCGTTTCTCCTCCGGCGGAGACGGAGCTGCGCCCAGCCCTGGGCTCGACGCTCCCGCGCCAACAGAATGCGAGAGAGTCGGTACAAGGATTTGAATTATTTCTTAAGTTTTAGTAGCTCAGTGAGCTGGTTAATATGCAAATCAGTACGGCATGAGCCAGGTTCGGATCGTGGCGTGTAGGGTCCTGGAGTGCTGACGAAAATTACTGAACAAACGGTACGAACGCGTTGTACGTTTTCCACATTTGTGACTCTTATCACATTAAAGATGGTGTACCATGTTAAAAGAATGCTTTGCATTACATTATCACAAAGTGTCAGTCCTGGGGAAAACCGAATTGCTCTAAACGATAACGAAGTGTACCCTGAGTTGGATATAAATACGTCATAATCTACCGCTTGGAGGATACACTTTTTCGACGCTTAAGCTTCTGCATGACTCGTATTCACTAATGTCTCACAGGAGCGTGCCATAGTAAATGTAACTCTTGAATACGGCGCGCCTTGAGGTGCCAGGGAACAAAAGACAACTCGTTCATTTCGCAGTCTGCAGTCAGTGAAATTGCCGCGCCTGAGGGCGCGTTGTGTGACGAGAAAAGCTGGCGTGTCTGTCGCGCGTCTCGCCCGCTCCCCTTTTGCAATGGTGTAAGGGCGACCGTGTGGCAAAGACGATGCACTTACGTTCAGTAGACTGTGCAACCTCTAAAGAGATGGCGATTCCACGTGCTTTGCGGCCGAGACGCTCAGCACACTCTGAACACAAGTGACGAGTGCGTGTCTTGACTAGAAAAAGTCTCTCGGAGAGCTATTTTGTTCCCAACTTCATGGTATGCAGTTTCGCCTTGGTGTATGAACGGGCTCGCTTTAGTGGTGTATATGTTGGCTTCAATCCTCTCGTGAGTAGTCAAATACTCGAAAGACGTTACTCTGTTGCGGCGCGTAGATTGAGGAAATAAAGTAGTGAATTGTTGGATTGATAAAAAACAAATAAGTGCAAATAAGTGTTGACTAGGGACATAGGTGGTTGGTTCAAATTAAATTTCTTAAACTTTAGTCTAGAAAATTATACCTTTTTAATCCTTTTTCATTTTTTCTTGATTACCTATTAGGAGTACTCCCATTCCTTAGCATCATTGGTTAGAAACAAGCAAAATCTCGAAATCTATATAAAATTTAATTGTTCTATGTTATTTGCATTACAATCTGAACATAAAATTAGAATGTCTACCCACGCACAGAAGTGGACTTACAATCTTGTAACGCACAGTTCAGAGGCTGGGTCCGTTCGATGTTCGTTGCCGTATGCAGGTGTTTTCATTTTAAAACATTGATTCTTAAAGGGTTTTTTTTGGGGGGGGGGGCTCGAGTTCAACTAGTAATACACAGAACTATTCACACTATAATTTGTATGTGTCTTTTCAATATATTCGAAAAGTAAGGAAAGCTCTGAGCCGTTGCCTTGGATAGTATGAAATTGTTATGCGCCGCTTCCATTGCTTTCGGCTTTTCCCTTCACATGGGCTTCGAACGCGTCCTGCTTACGGCGCTTTTCCAATGTGTTCGAGGCACGGCGCTCGTCTCAAGCCGCCCCGCCCCTCCGGGCCATCGCCCTTCGCCCTGCCGCCTCCGCGAGGCGCAGGGGCGGGGCGGCGCGTGATTGGGTTCTGGCCCATTTCCGCAGAGCAGAGGCGCCGCGCTTCGCCCTCCTATTGGACCGGCGCGCAACAGAATATTAGATCAGTGTCACTTAACGGCGCTGCCAACAGGTTTCCTCTCAGCAGCGCTGGAAATAGCATCCACACAGGCTGGACCAGCCTGGCAACTAGGGTGTATTTTTGGCGTGCAAGGACGTCCAAGCCAAATTCCTCACAGGAATAATTCTGAGATGGTGTGTGATGGTTTTGGATTCCGTGAATTCAGACTTCACGAATGTGCGGAATATCTTTCTAGGTCCATGATTCTGGAAACTAAACAAAGAAATCTCTTTTCCTTTCACATAAGTCATGCATGTATAACCCATAGTATGTAAAGCGGAGAGTTATTTTATTAGTAATGTTTATACATACTAGGCTTCGTTGTATGCAAATGGCTTCCAATCGATGTAATCGTATAGTAGCACCTGTAATATAATGTAGTATTATTGTACCATAGCAGGTGAGGCATTTTCCATGTATTTAATATTTTCTCCAATATGCACTTAACATTTTATACATGTGCAATATACGTAGGAAAGAGATGTGAGAAATTAGCGTAAAATGTAGATATCAAAATTTGATCGTTTGTGTGTTTGTGTGTGTGTTGATGTTGATGTTGATAAACCATTTATAAGTTGCGGTTTAGGTTTTCTCATCGCTTAGTAATTCGTTTTGTAGAGTCGATGTTTTCTTGGACGCTAGTTGAACACTTCGTTATACGCTACATATATAATTTGGATCGGATCAGTTAAATGGTTCCTGATCAGGCCGCTCTTCAAACATTTAAGGTCTCTTTAGCGACCCACCCTCTCCAACACATCCCTAGTTTCCTGAACCCTGTGTTACAGTATTCCAGATGCTTTTTGTCGAGACGGAGCGAGCTTATATAGTCATTAAAAAAGATTAAAATTACATGCATTTTCCCTTTAAATGGTACCTAGAAAATAATTATTACTTTACTGATAGTAATTTCCATAATGAGTCCTCAAAATCTTTTAACTTTCTCCTTTCCGTATGATTCGTTTCCGTGGACGAAGCACGTAAAGGAAGTAAGAACATCGTCGTGAAGGTAATGAATAGTACTGCAATTGTGAAAGGCAGTCGTGCCCTGTGCAAGGTTTTATTCCTCCTTGGTAATCTCATCGGGACATTCGACGCTGTCTTATTTAACTCTTTACCTTTTCTCGAAGGAATTCATTGAAATGTTATGTCCATCCTATGCACTAGAAGTAGATCTACTTGTAGATGGAATGAAATACGAACCCTTTGTGTGACTAAGTTTGTTGACTGTCGGGTTGCGAATATCTTGTAACATTTAATCATATTAATAAAATTATGGCAATGGTGCTCTGCCCAAACTGTTTATTTTCATTTTCCTGTTTCTTTTGTTATATGTACTTTAAATATTAATTGTATTATTTAAGATAGTTAAACGTACTGGAATATTCAAAATATGGGAGGTCGAGATATCGGTGATTAAATATGTTTTGAGAGTCCCTGGTATGAATGCAGTTATTTACCATTTGATCTAAATGGATGAATGTGTCTATGTGAAAAGAATAACTTGGGCAGAATAGAAACTTTCGAACTGTAACTTGGTATAGTATTAGGTCTGGTAGTTCCATTCCAAAGATAAGCATTGTTCAAGCAAGAAACGGTGCAAACATCAAAGTTTCCACTTCAGCTTCTCGAACGGGAGCTGAGAGAAGGGGATACAGCCTTTTATGCAGCCCTCCCGCTGCTCTCGGTCCCCGACCTACACGTCCTTTGGTCCATAATTATGGGGCATCCGGAATATAGATTCTATTTTTTAAATGAAAAGTGCAGTAAAAACTGTTAAAGCTCTTTAGTTATGCCTAATTTATTGTAGCCGGGCAAGTTCGTCGTGTAAGTTTGCAGTACTAACTACTAACTTGTAAATTTTTCGCAAAGAAACATTGCAGTATCCAAATTCTGCGACTCATAAAACTTACAAGAAGCGAAGATTTAGTGAGTTACACATCCAGTCTTTTGGTTTTGATGATATTATATTTTCCATCTTATTTATGTAAATATTTAAATATCTTATTGTTTATATATATATATTGTAAAACTGCGTATAACGAGGATTGATGAATTTACCTCTTAAACTCATCACAAACGATCATAACAAGCATTCCACTCCATTCGCGTTTTTCTTTGAGAGAACGTAACTAATTTGGTTGCAATAAGCCTCTGCGCAGTCAACCGATTAGATTTCATCAACTTCATTTCGCAGGCAATACTTTCGTGCTCGTTTTGTTCATTTCCCGTGAGGCGTTACTGCAGCGGCGCCCGCCCGCATCTCCGTGATGGAGCGCCGGAAATGGAAGGAAAGCGAGACGCCTTCCCTTCCCGTCACGTTGCGTTGCCTGCTCCGGTGACGCCACGGTCGCTGAGAATCTGCGGGATGGGACGGACGCAATCTCTAAAATTCTGATATTTGAATATTTATAAACTAATTGGATGAACTGTTTCTTTCATTCATTTTATGAGCAATGTATGTTTGTTGCCTTAAGTTTTGAGTATCGATTTGCACGTTTGTAGTGCATTTTCTAAATCTTTAGGCGACATTTTTAATTTACTGATTTAAAGTCAGAATACTACTCCTTTTAATTCACTTGATTTTATGTATGTGTATATGTATGTATGTATGTGTTTTTGTACCTTGATAGTGCAGCGACGGCGGGTTGTGGCACAGTTCTGGTAATTCAAAAACATTTCATTGGCGCCGGTAAATAAATGAATCCAGGGGGAAGGCGCGGCATCCCTTTTGTCTCTAGTTATTACTCAATAACCACTCATATTTTTTTTAAAGGAGCACGGCATCATTTCTTGATCTAAAATTGAAAAGTAAATTGCATTGAGAAATAAATATCCAGCTGTACTTTTGGAGGTTTAGGACTGCTTCGAAAATTAATTTCAACGTTGCAATTCTTAATATTTCAGAGGTTTTAATCAAAATTGGAATTATACAATTTTTAAATGCACAATTGCATGCAAATACTTGCTTAAATTTGTTTTAATGGAAAAAAACCCCAATAAATAAAGAAGAGAATTGCAAACATTTTTCAGAAAATTTTGAAAATGTCACAGGGGCATCTTGTAAAAATGGTCTTAAAATGGTCCCGGAACGGCACAACTAGATATTACTTGTATCCTTGTATCTCCTCACCATCTGAACCAATTTTAACAGCCATTGCAATAGTTCTAATAGATATGGATTTTGACGTGTGTGGGAAGTTATATATCCAAAGTTTTTCAAAACTACCGCTTAAAATTCGAGATCATATTGTTGAGGTGATTGCAATACTTTTCTCCCCTACTTCATAAAATAGGGAGGAAAGGTAAAATGAAAAATAACCAAACAAAACAAACTAGTCTTTTCTGATTTTCTGTAGCATTTTGCGTCTGATGCTAATACGGTTTGATGCTAATACGGTAAAGATTGGTGCAACATAGACCCTAAAAGAAAAGAAAATTCGATTTAATCGTCAGGATTTTGGAGTTCTGGAAATAATTGTGCTTTACATGTAGGTTCTTGCTGTCTCTGATTAGGGCGTATCCTCTTTTAGTGAGAAGTTAATGTTTATGCATGATTACACTTTACATTTGGGTATCGTTAATTTTAACATTCCACATCAACTAAATGAAGAAAATATTGTCATTTGTTATGCACAATTTGAAAACATGTCTGTCATGCAAGAGTGAGAGAGTAGGGGTTAAATTTTCATTGTTTGAAAAGTAATGCACTTCTCATTATATTCAAAGTATTGGAAGTGATTCTTTGTTAGTTCTATACTTTAAGCTTTCTTGTATCTTATGAAGGTATAGAATTATTGAAGAAAGTAAGTTCTCAAGAATGACAAATGACACGCGGTGTCTGATCTCATCACGATGCTTGCATGCCGTTGAGATTGATTTTCACATAGGAAGGGGGTGGTTGGATGGTAAAGGAGACAATAAACTTGCTAGGCAGGGGCGTCATAATACGCAATACGAGTATATAATAGGACGCAATACAGTCGTGAGAGTACTGCGAAGGCGTCTGTTCGGGGCGGCGGGCTCGCTTTCCAGCGCGTGTGACCGCCGCGGCGCCGTGGCTGTCGCTCGCGTAGGTGTCACGTGCCACCTGGACGCGTGTCGGACGCGCGCGCGTGCGCGTGCGTGAAAGTGACCGGAGTGGAGCGACGGGCAGGCGAGCCGTTGCGATCGCATTGAGCAACATCGCCTTTGAAAGGTCACAGCGCCAGCGACTTTGAAGAGAGTCGAATGTCGCCTCGATTTCTGTCGTTTGAATGACACTCTGCAATCTAGCTTTGGGTTATCGCATGCTCATTCTCTCCTGTTGAAATGTCAGCTACAAGATTCATTTCTATCACGAAGAATCCACAAATGAAGTATTTAGTAAAGATATGTGATGGCCGCAGCAGTTGGTTGAAGCGAGTCTTGATTTAAGTTCGTCCCGCTTTGGATTGAAGTCTTGACAAGTGTCGATATTTCTAGGTATCACGTCCACACATGTTTTAAACCAAATTTAATAATATTGGTTTATTGTTGAGTGCTGTCATTTGAAAGATTGAAAATAATGAATTGCCTTAACCAACATTCTTATTTATCAGTTGTTGACGACTTACCCATCATCTTCAGATCTTCCGCCTGGGAGCCAGAAAATTCGGCTAGCCGTTCATGGAATTTCTGGCTCCAAGTGGCAGATCTGAAGACGATGACCAAGCCCTCGAAAGCTGCTAATCAAGTAAATAAGTATGTTTGTTAATTTTACATATTTTATTGAAACCATATTTACGTATGCTGGCACTGTATGGCATTTGTCACGTGTAACTGCTTGTTTTTGCCATTTTTGTAACTTTGGATTCTTTTCTGTTCTGCACATGAAAATAGCCTCTTTGTTGACCCTTCGTGCTCTGCTCTCCTTAATTGCTATATTGTATCTCCCGTATCCCACTGACTTTCTACGTCCACAGGAACTTGGCCTTGCCATTGGAGAAACGGATTTGTAAGTGTCGGCTTCGCTAAATTTCCCCGAACTTAAACGGAAGAAGAAATCGATGGCCTGGCACATTACTAAGATATTGACACACATTACCCCGATCGCAAGCCTTCTAATTGGCAAGAATCTTCCTGTAGCACGGAGACCTGTCGATCGTCGGTCATTGACGACTCCGTCCACTTCATTACCGGCTATTCCTATGGAAGATTGGTCCAGCAAAACTGGTTCGTGCGTCGAAGATCATTGCACCTTCTGCTCGCACACAGCGGCAGATGAGATTGCAGCGAACGAATTGCTGGCCGTGATTTTCTGGGTTCGAGTTTCTCTAAAACACTTTTTTCGCTTTTTTTCATGTCCTTGGAACAAAAGGATGTTTGCAAGCATTGCTCATTTCTCATGTTTTTCGTTCTCTAACACTTACGTAGTGAATTAGTCTGCAGAATATTATTTGGAAAAAAATTTAACGCAAACAATACATGGTAAACTGGTTGCCTTCTCAAATATTTGAGTTAGTAGTAGAGAGAGCTGAAATAATACATTGTATTATTTTATTTGTGCACTGTGTAATTGCATGTGTCCTTTCGTTTGTTCCAGGTGAGTTTCTGTTGGTTGAAAAAAAAAAAAAAAAAAAAAAGTGTCTGATGGGAGTCGAAGACTGCGGTACGAATTAAGTACGTAAAATAAATCATGCCTTCTAATGCGAGAACATATTTTCTACTCCTTTGCAAGTTTCGTGTCAAAAAGAAACCATTCTCAAGTTTTATCGAAAGCAAATGAGAAACAGGTAACTAATACGAGCTGTTACATCGTTTGAGTCAGCGAGTGAGTAATACATTCTGCCTGATCAAATATTTTGTTATGCCGCTTTGTATTTAGGTAATAAAAATGTTATTTTGCATATGACAGTTTGAGAGATGCTGTTGGACATTGTTTTTAAGTATTGAATTTTGGCAGTTGAATCGGAAGTAATATTTACTGTTCACACTAAAGAGTATGTTTCAGTGAAAAATTACTATAAAGAAATTGTAACATTTTGAATGCAAGAAATATCATACGCTTATGCATCACATTTTATCTACATTGTTAATATTGAATTAATTTGTGTAAATTCAGAATTTCCTTTTGTTTCTTTATTGGTGAATTTCCGTGACGAAAGGTAAAAACAATATTCTTCCTCTTCTTCGTTACCAGAGCCCGGCAATAAGAATTTTGAGTCGAAAATTCGTGGTTTTCCCCGCAGCATTACAATATGTTCTCTAAACTGTGTAAGCAGTAGCAATAACGTAAAATTATGTAATTTTCGTTATAAACAGTGTCGTAAGTACAGACCAAAAAAACGTGAGCAAAATACCCTTTCCTAATCATACGTGTTATCAAGATTTTTAAAACAAAACTTATCGAATTACATCTCGTGTGGTTTCAGTAGTGATATTCTATTTTGCCCCTTTTGCGATCAATGTTTATTTTTGCCTGAATTCGTATTTTGCATTCTTTGGACATTCAGAAATGTAGTTCGTTTTAAAAGTAAAGTCTCATAAACGATAGAGAGTGAAATACTTTCTCAAAGATAAAATATTTAATTTATTTCGTCCTGTTAAAATGCTTTTAACATTTCACTGACAACCATGAAAAATAAAGTGAGCAAATATATTGTATTGCCAGCGATATCGGTCGATTTTCTTGTTTTACTTTTTAACATGCTGTCAAAAACTAACTATTTCAGTTTTCCCCTATCTTATCAAAGATAATATCGTGGCAGAGAGAAGTAAGAAAATCCGAAAATAAGCCATATTGAAAAAAATACATCAAAGAATCTGTGCCAACTGAATCAACTTTGGGCAAATGTTACCACAGTGTTACGATGCAGCGATAAGAAAAACTCAAGTAGGAACTATAGATATGGAAACTGGATTTCTATTGAGGGAACATGCTAATGCCTTAGGTCGTTTTCTGTCTTATGTCGTTAGTCGTGTTGACATTTCTTTACATGGGTAATCACTAAGTGGTGAGAGTTCCTTAGAATATTTTTAAAAAATCAATAGCCCAAGTAATGCAAATTCATCGTAGTTAATAAGACGCCATGAAATTCGAGTTGGTCATGGGTTTCAGTTCCTGTTCATACTGAACATTTTTCAAGAATACACGCCTTTGGCCAACAATCGAGAATGAAGGATCATCAGTCGACTTTGCGAAGAAACTTCTTGATTCTTTAGAAATTAAAAATTACGTAATTTTTATTACGGCCCATTTAGGTTTTTGCCAAACATCATCACTTAACTTGAAGAAAGAGGTCAGCCTGCATTTCGGCATTTCTTTATTTATAAATGTATTTTGTTTTTCTGAAAATATTTAGAATGTCACAACTTTTTTTTTTTTTTTGTTACTGAAGCAAACTTGTATTTTCATATTGCTATTAAATCCTGCTGAACATCCTTAAGGAACGATATTGTTTCGGAGTCATAGGGTTTCGCGTGCGTTCTCCTTCATTCGACCCTGTGCTTGTCAGCTCGATTTGAACCAGTTCTTCAGAGGACAGGCGTCGCGCGGAGGGCAACTACCCTACATGAACAACTCTTAGGGAAAGCCTCATCTAGGCAACGCGTCTGGGCTGTGGTTTACTGCTGGACGTTGAACAATTGCTAGCAAGATCAGGATATATCTGTAATTCTCTCTTCCTCTATTTCTTACATTCTTCATTAATTTTTCCTTTTTTTATTCAAGCGTATATATTTCACGCAACATTATTATTTTAAACTTCTGCAGCCTTAATCGGACTTAAGGGCCTTTGCACACCAGCATTGCGTTGACGCGCGTCAAGTAACATGGCTTTCATAAGAATTTTTTGAAAATTTCTCAACGAGGTTTGGTTGCTCTGTGAAAACAATTTCGAGTAGACAGACATGATGGCTTCCCGAAAAAACTTCATAGTTTCTCGAAGAATTTGTCGATCGTTAAAATATCTGAATGAACATAGGATTGGCACTTGGTGTGATCTTACGTAGTTAAGAGAGACGACGATTTTGCTAGTATTTTTTTGTAAAATAATTTTATAAAAGTGAAGTTGGTCCATTATTTTGTGAAACACACCAATCATACTGTGTAGCTCATTTAATAAAGGTCTGAATTAATGGTTAGTGAATAGCATTTTCGAGTTCATTAATTTCTAATCAGCTAAGGACACCAGTCTCATATCAGTAGACCCCTGGGAAATGGCGTTATCATAAAACAGTCATTATTATCTTAGCCTTTATGACACTTGTGCTATAAAAGGGGATAATGAGGGAGTTGTGTGGATGTGCACTCTCATGACTGACACGCACTCTCGATGCGAAAACACATGAATTTCGCATCGTAAGCTTTGGTGCGTGCGTTCTTCCCCTGGCCATGGCGCGGCGAGCACGCGATCCCCTCCACGGCGCCGCGGCGCCCGCTACCGAATTCCCTTTCGCTCGCACCCACGCGTCTGCGATGACAGCTCCCCCTGCACCTCCGCCTCGCCCCACGCCTTTGGCAGCTCGCGCCCCAGCACTTTCTTCGGCCGTTCGCCCGCACCGCTCCGCTCCACGCCGCCCGCCCGTGCGCGCTCCCAGGTTTCTCTGGAGACGACGGCAACGGTGCAGCTGCTGGAGCTACATGACAGCCAGTCGTCCTCCTCCCTCCCTTTCCTCGCCCGCTATGTTGGTAGCTTTCTTTCGCGTCTTCCCCCTGCCCCTTCCTCCTCGTTCGGTCGCGTGAATTTCCTGCTTGCGCTGCTGATGGAGCACCAGCTGATGTTCACGATTACGCTGCGTTTCTGCCGGCTCCGAAAGGACAGTGGCGAAAGTAAACAGGCGACTAAGTTGCTCGGTAAAGCAGAAAGCTTTATCTCCAAATTACTTTACAGATTTCGCCTATGGCCCAAGGCAATGAAATTTCCTGTTCTTTTCTTAAGGCGTATTTGTTGATCTGCTAGTCACCTTCCCATGTGTGTGCAGCTTCCTGCTCGACGAGCTCTCCAAGACGGACTGTCTGTATGCCTCCGCAGCTCCTCTGGTGAAGGAGGCTTCTGGGCACGGAAATGAAAACAGTTCTGCAATGGCACGTGACCATTACATTCATCAGACGCTAATGCTTATCGTAGACGATCTTATTTGGTGAACTGATACTCTAATATCCCGAACATATATTGTGTATAGGAGTGATGTGAAAGTAAGAGACAAAAAGGGTAATCAGAAGTACAGATGTGCGAATTAATCGACGCGTTCAGTATTTGTTAAGGATTTGTATTCAGTTCTTGAAACTTCAATTCGAGAAACATCATATAGCGGTAAAAACTTCGCCAAAATCGGTTTCCATCTCATTACATCGCCTTTGGATATTGCATTAAGTTCTCCAATACTTTTTGAATTTTAACCTTAATGATTTTGCTATATTATATAATTGTTCAATACTACGTTATATATTAATTTAATTTGGATTTGAAGACTTTCTTCTATTAGTTTGAAGTGTGAGAAAATATTTCTGCATCTAAACTGCGAAAAATGTAGGCGAATGTTACTGCTAAGAAGTGGCATTGGGACGTGAAATGAGACCTTAATTCAAATAATTCAATTAAAATAATATATTTTTGTTGCGTATTGACTCGTATTTTATTGCGTCTCTTGGAATTGTGACTGCCATATAAAGTAGAAGAATGGGAAAATAATGAGCTGCGATACCAGAAAATAATTCATAGCACATTCAATTTTTTTTATCCTGAAACGTGAGGACCTTTTTTATATTCATTTCGGAAATGCAACGCTCCTTGCTATTAAACTACTTTGTCACTGGCTTTTTATCGTGGCCATTGCTTTGTAATCGTGCCTTTCCCCAGTAGCGAGAGGACGGCCTTGGGAACAGGGGGCTGTGCTAATGTTCGTCTGGCGAGTTTCGTAATTGCAATTGCTCACGTCGCGAACTGCGATTTCATATTTCACACGCGTTTCTCTCCGAAAGTGTGCTCGTGTGAGACATTTTTGCATTTTGCGGGAAGTAAAATTACTCGTGATGTCGCAGGTGAAAGTGATGTTCTAACGGGCGACTGCTAGTTAAATGGCGCATTCTTTGCTGCTAAAAGGACGTGCTTTGTTCCACTTATTACGCCATTTTTTATGATATGGTGAGAGAAAAAGCACGGATTAAAAAAAATGGTTTCCGAAATCATTTAAGAGGAAAATTGATTCATTTAAGACATCACGAAACGTATAGTAGACGGATAAGGAAAAAGTCAATAATATACGTAGTTGGAATAATATTAAAAGGAAGATAAATGTCTTCGGTACACACTTTGAAAGTAAACATCCTAAAATTCGTGATATTTCTACCAAATTTTGCCTGTATTTTGTAAAATGAATGCAGCTTTCAGGCTATGGATATTTCAGCGAAGGTGTTCGATGACTTGAAAGAGATTAATAGCATGTCATTGACTTTTTTGGTATATGCTGTCAGAATTAGGAGGAATTGTGTGAGTAATATTTCCTTCCTCGTAATCATTGTTATTGAATAATTAAGCGTATATTCTATGTGTACTTTATATTGTAATTACAAAATATTATATTTTAATGTTGTTGTATATAGTGTACTTGTATTTCGTGAGGAACGTGATAGTGTTCGAATATATTATATTCATTATTTCAGAAAATTTGTGTGCTACTGTACACGTTTAGTATTCATTGTATCCAACGTATTGAGTAGAACAAGTTTCCTACATTTCCATTCTACTCTTGCTTATTTATATCCTGTATTTTCACTAACGTAGCTTGACTCGCACCGTTGACAAGCACTTTCCACGAAAAGTGTTGCTCTCAATTTTGAAACCTTCGATTGGGAATCAAATAGTGAAAGTGTTAATCACTTTTATTTTAATTTTCATCGTAATTCTAAGAGTCGTGAATGCGTGAAGGGTCATTTGTTTGACTAGAGAATACCAAACGGGAACATCAATATATCAGAAGAAATCCCATTCCACTATCTTACGAATGTACCTTATCTTACGAATGTACTCTATTTGTTGATTCTCAGCGTAGAAATATGTCGTGTTGACATAAAGGAATATACATTATTTTTTACTTGGAATAAACACGTGTTTGATCTGTTTTCTAGAAAGTATATCACTCTCAACTAAGAATTGGGTGGGATGGTAGAAAGAAATACTAGTAAAGCTAGATGTGCAGAAACCAGAATGGGACAATTTAGAGAAATAAAGCAAATCTAGAAGCGCGTCAGTGTCTGCGCAATCGTTTTGGGACCTACTGGTCATTATTTTCTATGATTGTATTTAGTTTGTGTCGAGTCACCCTGTCCTCGTCCATCTTTTTAATTTCCGTATTAAAACCAACAACAAAAACAGGTATTCTGTTACATGCTGTTTTTTCAAGAAGTAAATTCAATAAATCTCAAACAGGCCTCCCAGTGGATTTGCCTTTGTTTTGAGGATTATTTTGCCAATATTAGTGGAGATCATTGTGCATGGATCCCAAAGCAACTTCAGTACTTCTTTTTTTGTAAAGGAGTTATTTATGTACCATAAATTGTGTAGTAAATTTCGATGTACCGATATATTAATAAATGAATTTTGTTCAAAAAATACTCGTACGTAGTCAATCACATGTTGACACTGCACTTACCTGAAATAAAGACCAATAATGAAACGCCAAGCCGACGGGTAAAAATAAAACTAACGAATATCTTCACTTCTCAAGAATAGAACGTCACTGACTCGTAGGTATCATCATCATCGTCATTAAATTCCCACACGAAAACCCAAAGCAGTTGCAACTAATGTATTTCCCGTTATGAAACTAGCACTCACGCCTTCCTGTTTTTGTCTTCACTTATTCATTGCGTACACTTTACACCCACTACACTGCCACACCGCACTCGCATATATCACACGCAGACAGATTTCGCTATCTTCCTAGACGCGCGTGGAGGAAGGAAACTGCTACTGAGATCTGAAAAAACAAAAACAAAAAGAAAGAAGTTTCAATTGTATGTAAAGCACGCACCAAGGCATGTTACGTGTGCTGTTAATTTCCATTTGAATGATCGATAACAGATTTCTGAGTCGATAGGATTAGTATAGTTCGTGTAAGGAATTATTAGCAATAGTGAGGAGATAAAAACAGCACAACATGTAAATGGAGGTGGTAGTGTACTGTGAGGCGAAAGGTCATTATCCCGCAAGGTAAACAGTGTTACATAAGAATGTGAGTCAATTCAGACCTGGGCCCGTGACATCTCGGTGTTTTTGGGTCCTGCGACAGTATAAAATGTATGTGAACAATGCTGTGATAATGATTGGGAGAACGTAGTTTTAGATCGTTCGTTGCGGCTGTACATGTAAAAAAAAAGCCACGTCAAATGAATGTCATTTTACAATTAATTATTTTTCTTTGTATCGCACGTGCTAATAAACAGTTACACGTTTTGCAATTGAGGTGTGATAAATGTTGTGTGAGATTGTGTTAAGAACAATTCTGAAGTTTGTTGCTATTGAAGGTGCAAATAATTCATTTCGCAAAAAAGACAACTCGTGTAGCTTGTTTCGCGGGCGCGAGGACGATGTAGCGGCGCGCTTAAAGCGTGAGCGTGCGCTGCACTTACGCTGTCGCTGGGCCGCGTGCACTGCGGCTGTCGCGTCGGCGGCGGCGGCGCGTGCGCTGGGGACGGCGCTCCGGAGGCGTCTCGGCGGTGGCGGCGGCGGACCGCCCCGCTCCACCCCCGGCGAGCGCTTTCTCTCTCCGGCCGCCACGTGGAACGCCTCCCTTCCCCTTCCCCCTCCCCCTCCCTCCCGCGGACCGCCTGCGCCTACCTGCGGGCGGGATGCGCTCCGGACGCCTCTTGCTCCTTGGGGCCTCCGAGGCCGCCCGCTTTGCATCCACCGCCTCTTCCTCCTCGGCAGGACCATTTAGAACCGTCATGGCACATCGCTGGCCGGGGCGGGGCGGGGGGGGGGGGCAGCGGTTTGTTAAGAGCTGCTTCTTGCGTGATCAACAGAAGTGCAATAAACGATGGTTAGACACTAATGGCTAAAATGCTCGTGAAAAGCAACTGAACGAAATTCATTTAATTCACAGAGAAAATTAAAATTGGGCATTTGTAAGAACAATATTTTGTGGCCTCGGTATATAAATATTAAAAATGTTTATCATTTCACAAAAATTCAATGGTACAATAATTTAATATAAGTAATGAACTCCTAATCCATAATACTTGTATTTCACGTCTAAGTTCGACAGATGGCACGCAACCAATACTACGAGAAATTATTTATTCTAAACAATTTGATTGACTTAACTGGACTGCTCACTCGCTGCGCAATAACGATCTGCATAACTTCTAATTATCTTCATAGCATTTCGGATTCCCTTGTTATAAGTGTATTAATTTCGTGCTGAAAGGTCTAAAGTTTCGATGTTTCTGCGCAATCTACTGGTGCTACTTCTTTTGTATCTCCCTTTCTCTTCCTCCTACTTTTAGGAACATTACTCTAAATAAATACTTATCAAATCACCGAAACAGAAAATTTTCCTTGAGTGTTATGGTTTCTTTTGAGTAACATAGTACCGTTAGGCATCCTCTTGCACATTGACGAATCAACTTTTGATACTTTGTCATCCCCTACGTTACGAGTATTTCCTGAAATGCGAAACCGCCCCCTTCGCCTGAAAGCTGAAACCTGACTCCCAGGCCTCACGAGCGCTCCCACGCCAGCTCTGGATGCAGCTGGGAGCCACGCACTTCCCTCTCCCATGCACAAGAGGACATGGTGACGTGAAGGATGATCCTTTAGATGCTTTTCATTATACTTCTAGCGATCGGAATATGGGATCTGGGTTGTTGGGAGTTCTTCACTTAGGGAAGTAACCTAGTTGACCTTGTTTCTCATGATCCTATTTTTCTCCTCGCATTTGAAACTGGGATTACTATGATGTGCAGGTGAACGATTTCCTTCCAGCGGGGTTCAACCATTACGCTCTGCAACGAGTTTCCATTCGCAATAACGCTTTGAGAAATGGAACTACAGTCCATGACGAATTATGGAATGAGGGTGGAGGGTCAAAAGCTGCAGAGTCACATTACTTCTTAACTGTGCAGAAATAGAGCACGAGTAATTTGCCAATAATCATTAAATGTATAATTTCCTTTCGTACCTAACATAACCGATAATACGCTTAGAAGATTAGTAAGTTGCTGGTGAGATTCTAAATTCGAACAACAATTAATTCGTTTTATTTTTCATACTAACATGGAAGAAAATTACTAAACGTGTTAGTGAGGAGCAAGAAAGAAAGATAGTAAATAAAGTACGGTATGGTGTTCTTGACGCACACTGGGGTTGAATACCAGTGGCTGCATTAGCTTTTAACACGTCTCTTAAATGGAAACGTTTTCTTCTTTTTCACCTCTTTGTTCCTTCATTCCGTTGGAACCTTCCTTCCTTTCTTCCTTCCATGGTTACTAACCAACCCCTACCATTCTCCTGCAGAATCTGATATACGCACGCTCATTCGTACGGTGAAGACGAATGAAGAAAATCCTTCTTGAGTACGGAGGCTGCCCACCGTGGCCTGTCCGTCCCTCCGCCCGGCCGCTCGCCGGCGCTCACTTCACTTCCTTTCACCCTCGCCCGCCTCGCCTCTCCTCGCCGCGCCTCGCCTGGCGCTGCTAAATGATGCAGTGAAAGTCCCGGCGCGCGCGTTCGACTCGCGCCAGCGGCCTCGATTTCGAGGTCGCCCCGCGGCGCATCGGCTCAGTCCCAGTCCCAGTCCCCGTATCACGCACAGAGGCAGGTGGGGGAAGGGCATGGCTCAGTGCAAAAAAATTGTCGATGGTGGTACCTTTTCACTCGTTCAGAATTGTGAAGAATATCCATTTTTCTCTTTTTACAAACTAATGTGTCCTTTACATGAAAATAATGTTCCCTATTTGCGTGAATCATATATTTTCTCTGCTTATTTTGTTGTGATTGTACCGTGTAAAACTTCAACTATCCATAAAACATTTGAAATTAGCGTATCAAAATTATACATACACTTTTCAGAAATTCGTTACATTCGTTGGGCTACAATTCCCATTCTTTCATTATTACCTCATTGCTAAATAAAATTGCTTTGGTTCTTTAAAATGCGTTCGTATATTTCAGTTACTTCACAAAAATCTTACCAAGAAAACTCATACGAAATTGTTTTTTAAACTCGACGGAGTCTGGGAAAACGTGTACCGCGACGCATTCTTTGGTGTGTCACGCACCCCTCCGGGAAGCTGGCGAAGGTACCTTGTTAAGAGTTTGTGCTGTTGGTGGCAGGTTCTAGAGATGGCCGCCACACCCCTTTGCTGTGGGGCGTTCTTTTCTTCGTGTGTTCTTTAGGTGGGCTGGTGTTGGCATTTCGGCCCGCCCCTTCTCTGCCCTCAGCCTTCCGCCCCGCAGCCAGGACCCGATTTTTTTGTTGCGTCTCGGGTGCCTGTGGGCGTAGTCTCACAGAAGGGCGACGTTCAGGAGCTTCGCTCATTCGGCTCTATTCTTTTCGATTTATATTTTCGGTTTTTAAGTTGTTTTTTTTTCGCAATAGAGTGCAAGTGACGTCGAGGCGATGTACCAGACTTTTTTATGGAAGTGGACCTGTAGATTCCTTTTGTGAATTTATAATGTTATAATTTAATGGAAATAAAGGGAAAATACGAATTCAGAATAAATTTGTCTAACCCGAGACTTCTGAACGAATTGAATTCTTGAATAGAACTGTCTTGCTCACTTAAGGTTGCATTTTCTGATCGCTCTGTCAGTGAGAAATGTGGAAATGCTTGGATGCCCTTTGCCCCGCAACCCTTAACACAAGAAAAAAAACAAGAAAAGCCTGTTCAAATTATAAGGATCATTTACTTACATCACAGATGCCTCGATTAAAAACCTTCATTTTTGTCTGTATGCATATGAATAGCGAATTGGGTAAAAAAGTGTAGTTAAAATTACAAAATAACAGTTTTCAGTGCGTATCTTGTTACTGCCCTCAGCGGAATTCAAACCCTTGATTAATTAATGATAACTGGGACGATATAGACCCTTAAATTTTCGGGTATGCCGCCACAAAAGTGTCTTCAATCCACACAGACTCGAAGTGGCCTATGAAATGACTTGAGAGGGAGGGGGTACGCCCTCGGGCGCAGTTGCGGGAGACCACCAATGACGGTGGTTCGATATCTGTTCATCGTGATATCTCAGTAATCGCACGTCGTGGCGCGAAGACGGGCGACGCGCCATACTTTACAAAAATTGCTCATTTTTTTTTTTAGAAAATGTGTTATGTACGCCAGCGGCGTTGGCTCAGATCGCAAAGTAATTTTACCTTTGTGTAAAAGTTTTATAATTTTCACAATTAATGCTTAATTTAGTAAATAACGCATTCAGTGAATTGTCGGGTTGCATTCCTCAGACCCGATACCTACCCAACACCAATTAAATCGGTTTCTCTCGCTCTTAAGTGTTCAGTCAATATTAACAAATTCCACAGGTCCCAGCCAATTTTCCACTGAGAAACTTTGCAGTCTCTATTAATTTACATATATGTAGATAATATTTGAATGTATAATGTCCTGTTAATATTTGAGGGTACTTTATCGAGTTTATTCGCTCAGAATTAGCAGCAACTCACCCTGCCTCGGTAAAATAGAACGCATCTTCCTTTTTCAGATGGTTTCAAGGCCATACATTTTTTGTAATTCTCGTTATTGCCATGTTGTTTACATAAAACTCCTTTCCCATTCAAATATTATAACTTTGAGATGGCTTTTAGTTTTGAGCTTTTACATGAATAGATCAATAATTATTTATAATTAGCAATTATGCTGATAGTTCTGTTGAATCTTCCACTTGATGTGATGTAAATCTACTGTTATGACTATTGTTCGTTCATCCTAAGGAATTCCTGATGCAAAGAAATATACGTATGTTAGGGTGATTCCCATTAGTTTGCAATATGAGTTCTGCTGTTGTCAGGATCCTGGCGCTGAAATAAATTGGTCTGTGTCTCATACATAAGATAATACCTGTAGTGCTTCCGCTGCCCGGAGAGCAATGTTCTTGGAATGCGCGCTTGAGTGGTTGTGTGGGCCCAACCGAAGCCTGGAAAGCGCCTCCCGGAAGGGCGGCTTTCGGGCGTCGGGGGCCGTCGGCGTGGGCGCGGGGGTGGCGCCGAGGCCTGGCGCAACGTTCCTATCGCGCGGGCGGGCCGCGCAAGGCTGCCGCCGGCGGTCACGGGAATGTGCTCATGCGGCTCAGGGTAACGTGCACTTATGCTTCCGCAGAAGCGTCACGCCGCTCTTCTCAAGGAAGAGCATCGATTCATCAGCGTTGCGTGGAGATCGGAGGAGGAAATCGACCTCACACACTACTAGAGTTTCACATTCAACATTTGTAAATAAACACATGGTTGTCTCAAGTCTTTCGTTTCCGGAATGTAAGTATGTAACAGTAAGGAGGTTACCGATTAGCAGTTTGCGTATGTCTGATGAAAGGAAGATGGTAGAAACATTCTATGTATCATTTTTACTTTTTGTTTACATTGTGTGGCAGTCAGAAAAATGTTAGCAGGTTTTCGAAAGATAGGAAAGGTTGCGCTTTAGCCGTAAAAAAATCGGTACATTCTTTAAAATTTCAGATTTCTTTATGACAGCAGTAACAAAGGTATTGTTTTTTCGACCAGGGTGCAGCTGAAGTAAAAAATCAGACGAATTCGAAATAACGTTAATCTCAGTCTACCGTGGAGTATTGTGATTAATTGTTATTGCTTACTAAAATGTGAAAATATTACTTGATTTTGTATACATTTCAATTATATCTTAAAATGTTTACGTTTTTACGTTCACGCAATTAAGAAGGACATTCTTAAGAAGAAAAAAATTATGTCATGCTGCGTGAAAAGACGGCGAGTTTTCGACCGAAAACCTTTTTTTACACGGCACTGGAAACGAAAAAGTGGATAAATCTAGTGGCTAAATTTAGAAAGAAAAAAAGCCTCTAACACGTGGTGTAGCCAGAATCCCCGTTTTGTGGGCCTTTGATACTGAAATATCGATTGACGGCAAAACGCCTTTTTATACGTCTGTGAACAACGCTAGCGACCAAACGGTTCAGTTGATATTTCGTTTTAGGATAGTCTGAAGGACATTTAAGAAAACTGAGCAGGTCTCATATTGATGGAAAGTCCCAATTTTTCGAAAATTGAAAAAAAAAAAAAAAAAAAAAAAAATTCTGCGTCTTCCTACAATTACAATTATGAAGACACTTTTTTAAGGTCCTGTTGAATTTTTAGAAAATATGAGTATTTTTTGAGTGAATGGGCGTCAAACTTAGTCGCCCGGTCTAAAAATCCTGCGCTTCGTGATCATAATTTTAGAGTATTTTTAGGCAGTTGGATGCTACGTATGTTAGAATCTGTATTTTATTTCATATTTCTTTGTTCGTTTCTTAGATTGGAGTTTTTGTTATACGTTTACAAATTAATCTTTTAGAAATTATTTAAAACCTACTTCAAATAAATATGAAATATAGATTGCCAGACTTCATTTCCCCGCTCCCAATTTACGCAGTTGGATGTTAGAATTTGTATATTATTTCATATTTCATTTTATTATTATTATTATTATTATTATTATTATTATTATTATTATTATTATTATTATTATTAATGTTATTTCATTTTAAATTGCGTCCCAGAATTGTGTTAAATGCGAAAACGAATAGATGATCGGTCATTGTTGGTTGTTGTAACCTATTGTTATAACGCCGCACTGATTGCAGAAGATGATAATGACGGATGCCTTTCGTTCGCGGTAATATAAACATATATTTGTTGAATATAACTTTACCATAGTTTTTAATAATTGCTATTATATATTTTTCGATATATTTGCATATGTTTGCCTACGCTATCAGTATCGCATACTTAATAACTTTTAATTTTTTACATTTTCACATACTGCTTACGAAGAATATTGTATGGCTAAAAAACTCATCCGATATGTTCGTGAATACACTACATAACTTGCTGGCTTTACACTTGCAAGAAAATGGCAAGCAGTAATATTTCGCAATAAAACTTGCCAGTCAATAAATATTTCTGATGTTGGTAATATTTCTTGCTTGATATTCCGGTCGTATTGTAAACTCGTGTATTTCCATCCTCGGAAAGAGTCCGGGAGCGGTAGCTCAGTGCATCAACTGATGTCACTGGAGCATTTCTGACCGGGAGGTCCTAGGTTCGAGTCCTGACGGTGGCATCATTTTCGACACTAGCTTTTCAGCTAGGTCGAATTCAGTCTCTGTCTGGAGGAGAATTCTAGCGGCGGCTGCTCTGATCGGTAGTTTTTCGTGGTTTCTCCGATCAACACCAGGCGAATGCCGGAGCAGTACTCTACCAAGCGGGCCACGGACCGCGCGCGATCTGTTCTTCCTCTTCCTTGTCCTATCCTCTCCCCTTACACACACACACTTACACTTACATGCACTACACTACCACATATTTCGGGAGATCGGTCGGGCGGCCCGGCTGGGGCGGTGTCCCGCTGGTGGGAGAGTACTGGTTAGGGGGAAACCCCACTAGCCGACGGTAGGTCGGCGCCGGATCTCGCCATCCAGCGGGGGAAGATCACCGCCATCTCCCGCGAAAAGAACATGCACTACACTAACGGGACTAATGACCGAAGCAGTTGACGCGCCCGGAAACACGAAAAAATCAGTCAATCAATCCTCGGAAAGATATTGCCGGCTGTTGCTGAGACTAGAATTGGATTGACGTCTGAGCAAGATATTGTTGGAAGAACACAGTGATGATTACGAAAGTCCACGAAAACATTTTGTTTTATGAAAAATATTGAAACTCCTCTACCTAATTCGCAAAACCCCTGTTTCCTTTCTTCTTAAAATCCAGTCACACGTCCTCACCAATCGTCGGTGTTACTTCATCTCTTCATTTAGCCCAAGAAGTGCGAACGCGACTCGCATCTTCTGCCTCCCACTAGCTGTGTTGGAAAGTCAGCTTTAATCTCACTTAAGTTAACGCGCAATTTTTTCATGACGTCACCAAACCGGCAACAAATCGTTTTAATGTAAAACGATGGGCAATATCGTACCGAAAAGATCTTGTTCAGATCTTTCTGACAATTATTGCCCCTCCTTACTTTTGTTAGTGTAAAGATGACGGCAAGAAGCAGAAACAAATTGCTGAGAGAGATTGCGGAAATGTATTGCTAATTTAAGGCTAGCATTATAAAATATATTTAATGCCAGAAATACTTTTTTCATTTAAAGTTTTGAATAAAAATCTATTGCTTGAAACTGTTTATTTTTCACACGAAATGTTCTACGATTTTTTATAAAAAGTGATAACTGAGATGTATTAATTTGGAGAGATTGTGGTAAAAATAGTATTACATAACCATTACTAATGCCGAGAAAGTATGTGCTGTTTAGCTCCACTTGTTTCAGATTATTTATAAGCGAAACTTCGTATCAGTTTGTGAGTGAAGGATAGTAAATTTGTTCAATTCATCTGAATAAAATATTTAGGACGCGCCGAAATGATAGAATACGATTTTAACTAGATTAAAGCGAATCGTATTTCTTATAGTTCGTATATAAAGATTATTTTTGTGACACGTTACATTTTGCTGTCCTGTTCTAAGGCGTAGAAAATATCGGTTTTCAAAATTACTCTTATTTAATAGTATTTGTATACAGGAAAGCCCTGTATGTTTCTCTCACATCCGTGGTGGTACAAAGCTTTACATTAAAGATGAACTTTCACTCTCGTTATGATTTTAAGCCTCGTGAACCTTGTGTTTACGATGCAGGCTTTCCTTTCACTTATACATAAAACTGCTTTTAGTAGTCAGCTCAGTGCCTGCTCCTTGAAGAATGAGATGTACAATGACTGTTGAATAATCTTTTGTGATAAGTGGTTCTTCTGCTCTATTTGGAGTGTTCAAACTGATTATCTTCAGTAATGTTATAGGTAATTTAAAGAAATTTGATTGGGACGATAAGATTACACCGTGCACCATGCGTCGTTGCATGCACAATCGTTAGACCGAAAGGCTCTGCTGAGTTCAGTCTTGAGTAACTATTGCGAAAGACCTTAAAATATTTCCCTGGTCGATATTTATCACAGAAACTACCAATGACAACGTATTTTCCTGCTTTATGGTACAAAACATTTACAGCAACTTAAAATATTTCCAATTTAGGGAAAAAACGAAGAAACTTTCAAAATAAGTATAGACTATATATATATATATATATATATATATATATATATATATATATATATATATATATATAGTATTAAAACTTCCCAACATTCTTCCATATGCTCCAATATGTCATACATGTATAAATAAAATGCGGAAAATCTTCTATTGACGTTTGCACAAAGAAACATGCCGAAGAGTTTTGTTGGAATGTTTTATTGCAAATTTTTTGTATTGGTAGTGTATATTCATTTGTGAAGTTTCTTTTTGTTTAAATTGGAAATTTAATGTATTTAAATTACGTTAAATGCAAACATGGAGAGGGCGGGCAATGCAAATATTGGTTGCGAGGCCTCGAACATGAACTTGAGCGGACTAAAATTATTGCTCGTAATATGGTCGTGATTAGTGTGCGACAGAAACACACATTATTAGGGAAAGTATTATAAGTGTACCGTTTGTGAGCCCTGATTTTGCTAGATGCTAGAGGAGTGAGTGATTAGTTATTTCGATGACAGGGCTATTATACACAGGGCTATTAAACCTGTAACTATTACTTTCTCGCTACCGCTACTACGGTACAGAGAAAGTTATGGAATGCTGCACGAAAAAACGGCGAATTTTCCTCAGAAAAACTCGTATTACTGGGCCCTGATAACGTAAAATACCCTGTTTTATCGAAATTTGAAAAAAATCAATTTTTTTCGGCGTTTTCCTACAGCTGCAGTTATGAAGACACATTTTTTTGTTAATGAAATGTGTTCACCAAAAACAGATCATCAAATAAGGTCATGTTAAATTTTTCGTAAATGTGAGTATTTTTTAGAATTTGGGCGTGAAACTTAGTCGACCGCTCCGAAAATCCTAGGCTTCGTGATCGTAATTTTAGAGTATTTTGAGGCAGTTGATACTACGTAAGTTAGAATGTGTATTTCACATTTCTTTGTTCGTTTCTTAGATTGGGTTTTTTGTTATACGTTTACAAATTGATCTTTTAGAAATTATTTAAAACCTACTTGAAATAAATATGAAATAAAAATTGCTAACTTTCTGGAGATATCAGATTGGAATGCGAAATTTGGCATTCCGCGTTGCAATTCGCGAATATATGTGAATTACGACTCTTTGTTGTGACATGATTTAGCTGTATGAATTTCAGTTATAAATATTTGGTG
Organism: Teleogryllus occipitalis; assembly: GCA_011170035.1. Classification (NCBI taxonomy): domain Eukaryota; kingdom Metazoa; phylum Arthropoda; class Insecta; order Orthoptera; family Gryllidae; genus Teleogryllus; species Teleogryllus occipitalis. Next base: position 417,171 of record BLKR01000004.1, on the reverse strand, counting down.
ATATTTCCTTGTGGGGTTATTTGCTTGAAAATATTTAGTTTACGCTCCAAGTGCTCTACCATTTGTAATGAGTTTTGCAGAAAATGACGACTGAGATATGATAATTCGGAGAGAAATTGTGGTATAAGTGGTAGTATTACATAACCATGACTAAGGGCGAGAAAGTACACCCTGTTTTAGCACCACTAGTTAAATAAAGATAGGCCATGCTTTCAACAAACTCATTTTATCAACTTCGATGTTCTTCGGAGTTTTTTCAACTTCTACATTATATTTTGACAATTGAAACTTTGATATTACCTTTACCATAATGATTTTCTGTTGATTTCCTTAACATCTAATGGTAGTTAGTGAATACTTGCAAGCAATGATGTAACTTGCACACAACCGTATGGTGTATTAAGACATTTTCTTCAAATTGCCTATCTCGTTACAACACACAAGTTTATCAATTTGAAAGTCAAGTTAGAGAATGATGTATTACAAAAGATTATTCATGAGACATTTACATTAGATTCGCTGCGGATCGGGCGACTGAATGGTAAAGGCACATAGTCGTAAGTTTTACGGAAGACCATAAACATTAAATGTGCCTCGAAGTAATAATCTACGTGATTTTCACCTACCTCATTCGGAAGATGTCATTGCATAATCTTCCAGCTTAGTATCTTTCTACTTGCATGATTCAGTGTACTAAATGTTTCTGCGTGAATCTATGTACCAAAGCAATACTACTTAATACAAAAACCGTTCCACCAGAGAACGCCACCACCGTTTCGTTCAGCACTTTCCGATGTGTGTTACTTAAGAATCTTGTTTAAAAACCTTACCAATATTCTTTCTCTGTATGCATATTAATTGTGCTGTTTTTAAGGTAAAATGGTTAAACGAATATGAAAATTACCTATGTTTGATCCACAATTTCGCAAAAAATACTCGTGTTTTAAAAAAATTGAACGGTACATTATTTTTGGATATGTTTTGGATGAATACATTTCATTAAGAAAAAAATTATCTTCATAATTGTTGTTGTAGGAAGACCCCGAAAAAACATTTTTTTTTTCCATTTTCGAAAATTGAAGGTTTTTAACGAACCTGAGACTTGCACCATTCTCTTAAACGTCATTTACACTATCCAATAACAAAGTGTAATAAAAAAAATTGATGCCATTTTTTTGAAAATTTCAAAAATTTCCAGAGGCTTCATGTAAAATACCGCATCGAATGGTTTGCAAATTCAAGGGGCCGTGACATCAGTCTGATCGATTGGGGAATATCAATTTTGGAGAAAATCGGCTGAACGGTTTCACCGTTAGCGTTGTGAACAGACGGACGTTTTGCCGTCACTCGATTTTTCGGGATCAAGAACCTAGAAAACACGGATTGTGGGTACGCCAAATGTTGGAGGATTTTCCCTTTTTAATTTAGCAACATTTATCCACTTTTTGGTTACAATGGTCCTGTAATAAGAGTTTTTCTGCCGAAAATTCGCCGTTTTTTTCACGCAGCATTACATAACGTTCTCTCTACTGCGTATGCGGTAGCGAGAAAGTAAAAACTTGATATCGCCTACGTGACGAAAGTGCACAGAAAATTAGAGACCTAGTCTCAACTTTTACCTAAACATACGAGGCGTATAATTATAAGCATATATTTATAAGTAGGTATTGTTTTGAGAAAAAAATCATAAAATTTGTTTAGAAAACAAATTTTATTTTTAAATGAAATAACATTTCTTGAACTTTTTCTATGTTGTTGTTACCATTGTTTAAATATTTGTCACAGCGGGAAAACAAATTTCTCTATCTCCTCTCCGTAAAAAGATGCCGCCAGTGAAGACAGCACTTCTGAACATCTTTTTTGAACGCAAAGAATGTCAAGCTAGCTGTAATTCTCTGCCATTCTAAAGAGATTTGTTGTGAAAATGTAATGAATGATAGAATGATGAGAAGGTGGGTTAGACAATTCAATGATAGATGAACCAATTTTCATGATGAACGGAGTTGGCAGCCTTTGTTGTCAGTAATAAGTTGGTTGAAAAAGTGAATGAGAAAGATCGTGATTACAGATGATTCACAATAAGAATGATTTGTGATGACTTTTTTGCAAATCGCTACTCCGTTTCTACGAAAAACTGTGTTCAGAAATGGCGGTCTTCACTGGTGGCATCTTTCTGTGAAGAGGGCTATTTTGTATGACTTCTATTCCAAAACGGTATCTATATTAAAACACGCCTCACACTTAGCGCTGCGGAGTAAATTTGAAAATCAAAACGTGATCCTGACACCGGGGTAGAGTGTATAATAATACACTGTGCGAAGTATGGACAATTTCTATTAAGCTTGAAAGAAAATTGAATGCGTAGAACATAGATTACTGATACCTAAGCTGTAGCCTAACGAGATTAGATAGAGTATGAAATGGCGGTTTGAAGTTAAAAATTTGGAAATCCATATGTTCAGTTACGTTTACGTGTCAGTTACAAGAAAATCTAATTCCCTCCGTACGTCTTTCCTTCTCAAGAGAAAATTGAACGTAGATTTGTCTGGAGAGTCGTGGAGATTTAAACTAGAAAAGTTCGTATCATTATTCTGTATTTGTTAATTATATTTGGATCAAGAGTTTTATATTTAGGATTTAAACAAAATTCGCATGTGACACTGAGCTTGTGTATAACATTGAATTTGAGATCTATTGTTCTACTGGTTAATGATTTATTCAAGACTCTCTTGGAGTAATATGCACAAACTGTCCGTAAAAATATCGCATTTTTAGCGATTCAGATTTAAAAAATACTGAATGATTTACCAAAATTTCAGAAGAAGCTTTGAAGAATTGAAAGAAGTGACACGCATTCTTGTGATAAATCAATGCCATTACTTTACCTGGGTTTTTGATGTCTATTTAATTGAAGTTGCACTTTTTATGACATCAATTGTCTTAAGTGTGCGTACCCTTCACCAGTCCGGCGCGCACCTGAACTTGGCCTTCGCATTGCGCTGCGCTGTGCGCTTCGTTGTACAGCGGAGCGGTCGGCGCTGAGCGGCGCAGCAGTCGCCCGCGGAGGGGCGGGGTCGATTTCTCCTGCGCCCACTCAAACGGCCAGCACAGCGGGCGGTTCCGCCAGCGAAAACTCGGGCCGGGCCGGCCCGCCCAGCACGGCACGGCACAGCTCTGCCCTCGCGGAAGAGGAGGAGGAGGTGTCCCCGCGTCCGCGGCCGCCTCCGCCGGAAGTGCCCCTGGCGCGCTGCTACCGGTTCTCCAAACTTCCGCTTCTACGCCTTGTTTACGTTTCTCTTCTCGATGTGGGTTTGCCGATGCGCTTGCAACTTCAAGGTTTGCTTCGCGGCGCTTGTCTGTCTTGCACTCGAGTTGCACGATCCGCGACCAACCCGTATACATTAGTATGCATAAGAATTTGCGAATTCATGGAAATAGGTTCTTTCGTGTCTTGTTGAGATGAGGTCTAGAATAGAAGACAGGGTGAGGTATGTTTTCCTCCTTTTCGCGTCTGGTTGACTTCTTTTTTTGTGCATTGTTATCATCCAGACGAAATTAAAACATCACACAGGCTAGAACAAGAATAGTTGCGTTCTTATTTTCGCATGTGCTACGCGTCAGTTTGAGATCAGAATTTTGTTGAACATATTAATTAAAGAAGTTGTATTAAACGATATTAACAATTAATTGAGGATTCCAATTCTTTTTCGAGTGTTTAGAACTATTATTTCTTTCTATTGATGTAGTAGATCTTTTTGAAAATGTGATAATGTCTTGTGATTTCGAATTGTGAAATAAGTGAAGCCACAATTTTACATTCAAAATACCTAGTTGAAACTTTTGAAACTAGAGCGTTCAATACACGCAACAATAAACGTTGATTATTTGGGGTTGAGAAGTAGGAATAGTTATAGGGGTAGGAAATATTTCACTGAGAGGAGGAAAGTGACATCTCAATCAAGCAACTAAGTATTAATTATAATTAATGTATGCCAGTTCAAAAGATCCAACGTTTATTGGAACACCAATCTACCAAAGTGAGATATCTGGGACGAGAGGGCGGTCGGTCTCGTGGATTCCGCTATGGTACCAAAGCTGCCGTTGACTCTTGTTTATTGCAGATAACTCTGGACTACAGCTGTTTAATATGATGAAGGAACTGACAACGAGATGAATCTGATGTTGAAAATATGGTTATTATGTATAATGCGCGTACATTAAAAGAATAAGAAGGCGAAAGGCTGTGATGTGCCATTTGTAATCGTCGAATACCTACTTCACAACTTGACGACCCTTGTAGATTAATCGCGTTAATGACCAGTGTTCCAATTGCGTCCACTTAAATCCGATACTTCAACGATGATAAAGAATAATCTCGCGGCAACTGCCTCTGACACGCGCTGTCGGCGGGAGAAAACGCTCTTTGGAGCACTTTTTCAGTTATTTCGTGGATATCTGTTATTAAACCACCGAATAATTTCCAACATATTAATTTAAAAAATGTATTACGCACATTTTGAGAGAATCAGGCCGTTCAGACTAAACCTTCCACAACGTTTAAAGCAGCATTTCCGTTTGTTTGAATAAACATCTTTTATAAGGTTCACGATCGTACTGTTTTACTGTGTACTTATTGTTTAGTGAAAGGTTAAGTTCGCGATGTGCCGTATTGCCTTCTCAAATCCAGAAGAGTTGGCATTCAGAGATGGCAGCTCTCATATTGTATCCTTTTGTCCTATTGTCCCATTGCATTCTCTGGAAATCTTTAAAATTGATTTGACATTTGATTTTGTTAACATTCAATTCAATATTTATAGTTCTTTTGGGATTCAAAAGGCAGTATGTTTGAAATGAGTCATCCGTGCATCATTTTGATATGAAATTCAGTCAGTGGAAGTTCTGCGAGATTATCGCTCCTGATGTTGATGAGGCGTAAGAATTGACGGGCTGGGAGGTGTGGCGAACGGATCCTCTCCCATTGAGGAAGACTCGTGTGCGTCGGAGTGAGCGGTCGATTTCACGCTCTGCGCCCCGCGTGACGAGAAGGCCCGTTGCGACCGCGCTGACTCAACCGAATAGCGCCTACGCCAACGCCTTCGCCCCCACCCGCACCTCCGCCTACGCCAGCCACTCCGCCTCCGCCGCCCGCCGAGCGAAAGCTCGCGAAAAGGACGCGCCGCTTCTCCCCCGCCGGCTATCGGGCGCGCATCGTTGGAAAGTCGCGCGGGGACCTGGCGGCGGCGGCGATCGCCGCGGCGGTGGCGGTGGCGGACGTGACCGCCGGCAGGCGCCATCGAGCTCGCGAACTTGCAGCGCCACTCCGCAATTTTTCATTATAAACGGAGTTAAGCGGCGTCACGCCCGCATTGGCGATTTGATTAACGACTGTTTGGGAATCCTGGGCGGTAGTGACGGTAAACGTGTTTTTCCAAGTCCAGTGCACTTCTCTTCGCTGGTCGAGTTTCTAGTTTCTCTATTCCAGTCAGCCAAACGGGATTATTAACATAATTTAGACTTCTCGTTTTATTCTTACTACGGTCATGTGTAATTAATATGTATACGAAACGGAGTAATGTTCATGTAAACGTATGGGAAATGAGTTTTTCGACGTTCTGTTATTTTTAGTTGTCATGTAGAAATTCTGTCTATATTTGCGTATTCATAATTGTACAGTGTGTAAGGTCCAAAGCTCAAATGATTAGAAACGGAAATGAGCGAGCGAGTCAGCAAGGAATTCCCAGTGCGGGTGCGGGCGGCGTCTGGGCGTTTTTGGGGGAAACAGCGGCCTTGACCCCGTTGCGCCGGAAGGCCCGCGGCCTTGCCCGCGCGGGCGCCGCCGCCCCCGGCCCCGCCACCCCCTCCTCCGACGCCGCCCGGCAGGTGAGCGGAGGGCGCGCTTTCTTTTCTGGAGATAGCTCCGGGCACGGCCTCGGTGGCGGCGGGCAGTTGCGCTGCGGTGGCGGTGGCGGCGGGCGTCTGCCGGGAACAACGCCCCTCTGCGCCGGCGCGCTCTGCCGGGGCGCGGGAAGGGAACGTGCTTTTCCCGACCTCGCTCTCGCTCCTTTCGGCTCAGTGCTGCAGACTCGCTCCTGCCTCAGTGCTGCAGACTCCCAACTACCAAACGTGCCGGTCCGGAAAAGATGATGTTGATATGTCATTTTAATGTGGTCCATTCAACAGTGTAGGATTCAGAATAAGTAAAGGTCAACTTATTTAAACTAATTTCCGAGCCAGGAACTACAATCAACGGACAGATTTGAATACTGTCAATACATTGTCGTGTAAATTAAGAACTATTTAAGTTCGTGGAAGAAAATTGGAAATTGAGTCTACGAATAACTTTTCTTTTTAAATGCGAGAAAAAATATTAAATTTAATTTCTTTACTGTTTCTTGACACTTCCCAATTACATATTTTATATTCTGTAACGAAACCATTTGTATTATATTAATTGAAATCAACATTTTGGTTCAAGTTCGTGTGAAATTCATAAGCTTTTAGCACTTAAAGAACGAGTTGTCGCACATAAGTGTAAAGAATACAATTTCAATAATATTTCTAAAGCGGCCATGAAAGTAAAGACTGCCACCAATGAGAGGCAATCGTTATTAGAACTACCCACCGTTTGGTATCACATGGATGTGTAAAAGTGGTATTGCAGCGGGGATACATTATATTGAAGTCTGAATTTTGTTCATAACGTCGATATCCTTTATCCGAGTCGTGCTATGCCATTTTTATGATTCTGAATTATGGTTATTGCATTACTTTATTGGGGGTGGGTAGAGTTTTCATACCTATCGTTAATTTTTCATTATTTCCCCAAGGGGAAGCTATCTTCCCCGAAGATGGGTCTCTGCTTTAGATTTTACTGAAGTAGTTGATACAGTTTTCTTTGGCCATGCGCAAACTGAAAACCGAAGTACCGACGCGGCATCAGATTCTGGACGAAGTACTCGGCAGGAAGCACATCAAGATTCGGGAAATGTCTTCTGAAAAGGCCGTGTCGTGAAGTTTACGATGAGCATAAAGTCAATGCATTCATAGTGCTTCTCGGAAGAACGTCAGTCTGGAAAGCAGTCTCGCGCGGGGACGAGGCGTCTTTCAGGAATTCACGGCTGCAGAGTGTCGTAATGTTTATGCTTGGCCTTCCGCCCGGGCCCGCCACGCGGCCGTTTTGTTTGAACTTTCCGTTTGCCCGCCCGCCCGCCCGCCCGCCCGCCCGCCCGCCCGCCCGCCCGCCCGCCCGCGCCACCGCAGAGGCCGAGGAATTTCTCTCGCGTTAGCAACTTCTCCGCTTTTTACGGCCCTCCGCTTACGTTCCTGTCGCTCTGAGGTTTGTTGGTTAGTACTGCGTAAGATGCACGTAGCCTTTTTAGCGTTTTGAAAGCTGCTCGTTGTGTTGCGGCTGCAAACTTGCATTTCTAGGAGCTCCTCGGTAATTGTGTTGATAATCATTGTGTTTGAGTTTGAGGGAGAAGAATCCCTTGTTCTACTCGCAATGTAATTGTATACAACCTCCAATGTAATGAGATCTGGTGAAACAGTGTTTTGTTGCAATTCAGATTTCGTGCTGTAATCTGGTTTGAACTTACCACAACTTTCAATAAATACTTCTTAATTTGAAAAGAAAAAGATCGTCTTGAGTCTGCTCATTAGAGTTCGTTATGATATCAGATAATCCGCTATCACCGAAAACACAAACATAAATAAAACTGCTTGTATCTTTTGGAAATTCACGATAAGACATTATTAAACGAGACTTCAAAACTGACCCAAAAAATCATTAGGTCTTCGAATGAAAATATGAATTCATGATTATGGGTTTCCACAGTTTTTTATGTACCTCCGTTGAAAAAATCCAACTGCGTCCTACCTATACACTTTATCTGTAAGAGTACGATATTTACTTTCTTTCAGTCAGCGTAATTTCCTCAATGGGATAGAGGAAGGACATTATCAGAGTTATATAACTCTAAGCTCTTAGACCGTAGTTGACTAAACATAAAATGGCGTTCACCTATTCGTGCTTATTTTGTATATTACGTATATCCCATTGATAGTACAGAAATACACAATGGGATACTGTCTTCTTCAAGCATTCGCAAAACAAACAGTAGAGATGTTACACGTGTGTAACATCTCTATTGTTAACGCGCATGTAATCTTTCGAAGTTGCCTGACACTCTCCGCGTAAGAGAACTTTTTTTTTTCTTTTGGAGTGAACAATACAAAGATCAGTGTTAATACACTCTACATTTGTTATAATTGCGTATATGTACTTACAAGAATCCTACAAATAATCTTAAAATACAACTTACCTTGTAGATTGGTAGAGGTTTCTTTGTACAATATCTCTACTTTGGATCGAGATCTAAAAATTTATTTAGAAATGTATGGAAAGGAAATTTATTCTTAATGCGGGTTCTATAAATTGGGTTTTGACAGAGTCTTAGCGGGGTTAGTTTGGGTATAGTTGGTATGTTTTGGAAGAAGTGGGTGAATAAAAAAATAATGTGGTTGATAATCGGTTCTATTTGGAATTCTGTATGGAGTTGTGCATTAGAGACGTACCATGGGGCGGGCATTGGTAATGGTGGCAAGAACGGATTTTGGATTACTTGAAGTTTATTGGTGTTTGATTTGGCTGAGCTGTTCCAAACTGGGCATGCATATAATAACAGTGGTCGAATGATAATTTTGTACAGCAGTAAGGCAATATTGAAGGGTAATTTAGCTGATCTATTTATTATTTATTTTAGTTGGTGTAATTTAATTTTTGCGTGTATAACTTTATTGTCGATGTGATTTTTCCAATTGAGGCGGGTTTCTAAGAAAAGGCCTAGATATTTTATAGGTTTATTATGTGGATGCCATTGTACAGATTCTTGATTCAGTTGTGAGGGGGTGGGGGAAGAATGGTCTTAGGGAAAATATTTTGGCTGCTGTTTTTCACGGGTTGATTTTAATTTTGTTTTCGGCTGCCCAACCGTCGATTTGGTTTAGTTATAACTGAAGTCTGATTTTTATTGTGTTTATGGCGGGACCTGATGAATATATAGCCGTGTCTGCAAATTGGGCGATTTTTATATTACTATTTTTCGGAAAGTCGGCTACGTACAAGTAAAGAACGGGAGATAACGGGGAGCCTTGAGGCAGGCCAGCCTTGACCGTTTTTGGATTAGACTGATGGTTATCGACTGTAACTGCAAAAGTTCTATCGTTGAGGAAGCTGGAAATGATTTGTGTAAGATAATGTGGAGTGCCTATTTCTTTTATTTTATAGTTTAAAGCTTGATGCCATATTCTATCGAAGGCCTGTGAGATGTCGAGAAAGATTGCTATTGTATGATAGTATTTTTGAAATGCCGTATGGGTGTTTTCAGTTATTCTGAGTAGTTGGTGATACGTGGATACTTTTTCGGTGAATCCCATTTGTTCCATGGGTATGGCCTTTGTGTTATGGAGATGGGTCTTGAAACGTTTTAATATTATTTTTTCTAATAGTTTGGATAGCGTGGGAAGTAGATCGGTTCGTCGATGTATGTTGGTTAGGGATGCATTCTTGTTTGGTTTTTGTACCGGAAGAATGATTGCATGTTTCCATACTTGTGGAAAGTAACCTAGTTTGAGGCAGTAGTTGAAGATATTGGTCAAATATGCAATGGCTGTTCGGGGAAGGTTTTTTAATATTAACTCATTAATTTTATCATATCCAGGGGCTTACTTGACAGGTAGTGATTCGATGTTTTTATTTATTTTTTTTAGGTGATGTGTCGTGTATTTGATGATGCGGGCCATATGTCTTATTATTTACTGTTTTACTAATTGTGAGATGACGAGGGTGCGGTTTAGTCTTATTTAGGGTGAATGTGGATGCAAAGTAATTTGCTAGCTCTTCGGTTTCTGAACAGGCGTATACACACTTTTCCTGAGGGGGAGTCTAGTGGGTAGATAATATTCTTTTTTCTTGATATTTTGTTTGTGAGTTGCCACAGGGATTTGTTGTTAGTGTTTAGTGATTGAAGTAGTGTTTGAAATTGCTGATTGTTGTAGTTTTTGATTGATTTACGTACAATGTTTATTAGTGTGTTAAGTTCTAATTTTAGCCCTTTTTTAAGTTGTGACCACAGTCTTCGGGTTTTGTTTTTGATTTGTATTAGTTTCACTATTTCTGGGGGAAGTTCATGTTGTTTATTATTGTTGGTACTCTTTGGCTTTAATTCGGCCTCTAATTGTGGTGTGTATTATGGTGGTTGGTTGATTGATTGCTCCATTTCTAGTGGGTTGGAGTGAATTTTGAATTGAGATATTATTGAACTAGTTATCGTTTGGAATTTTTTCCAGTCAACTTTTAACGTATTTGGATTTAGTACTCGGGCGTGGGGTGGGGGTATTTGTTGTGGGGTTATTAACACCGGAATGTGATCAGAGTCAAGTTCGAATAATATAGTAGAATGTAGTTTTATTTTAGAGTTAGTGGTTCCGATATCGAGGATATCGGGATTTCTTAAGCGATCATGGGGGTAATATGGGGGACCTGGAGGTGAAATTATTTTGAGATTGGTACGATTTAGTATTTGGGCTAATATTTTCCCATTAGCGTTGGTGTTCGAACAACCCCAGTTGGTATTTTTAGCATTTAGGTCCCCTAGAAGTATGGTGTTATTTTGTTGAAATAGTTTATTAATGTTATCGAAGTCTACTTTATGATTTGGTGGATTGTATGCTGCAATTATCGTAAGAGAGCTAGGCATTTCTTCAAACAAATTTTAGGCGGTAGAATGAGATATGATCGTCTAGTTCTCCATAAAAACCCGTGCAGTGGAATTTGTGTTAAATCTGCTAATAAATATTCAATCCATTGTTTAAAACAAATTCGTTATCAGTTTGTCACGTTTTATGTAGTCAGTTTGTTATTGTCAAGGCATTGTAGTTCCATACTCTTAACTAACAGTACTATATATTTATCGTGAGACGTGAGACTATGTCTGGCGATATGATCCGAGACAGATCTGGATCTTGGTATTCTGTGAGAATGCTTTTCTGCTACGTTTGAGGCAATGCTGTCGACCAGCTAATGAAAATGAATGCCAGCCATGTTAATGAAAGCAATTGTCGAAAAGGTTTCCCAGCGAGATATGCAAGTGCTCGTTCACACATTCTGAAGGCGCAGTGGTGATGACAGTGCTTCCGAGGGTGAGTGGAAGAGACTGCTCTTAAGGCTGAAAAGATGTCATCTTATCTCACTTTATTATCACAAACTGAACAAGCCGAACACAGTGAATCATTATAGTCTTAATAGTAGTGAAATGTTTCCTTTTATATCGATGTACTTCAAAGAGGAAGAGGAGGTAGGGCCAACATTTGTATGCTCAAGGTTTCTGGTCAGAAGGGATTTTTACGATCCATTGTGTTAAGGTTACAAATTTGCTGTTTCTGGGTACATAGAACAACAAACATTTGGTGATGCTGCCCAAAGTTGGAGAAAAATCGCTGTAAATGAAAACGCAAATTTTTTCTAACTTTGAATGAATTTTATTTTGGGATGTATTTTTAATTTCAAAAAATATTATTATTATTATCGTTGTTATCGTTATTGTTATTATTATCGTTATCGTTATTATTATCGTTATCGTTATTATTATCGTTATTATTATTATTATTATTATTATTATTATTATTATTATTATTATTATTATTATTATTACAAGATACACGTTGCAGTGTTGTTAAGCCATATGTTTTAAATAGGACAAACGAAATTTACCTTACGATTTCAAATATATTTTCATTCAGTTTGCATCCATTTAAATGCATCTCGGTTATGCAATAAATATGAAACAAATGTTGCGCTATAATAGGAAATGACTGAATATTGGAACTTCGCGCTATTTACTTAATTTGACATGTAAATTTCGAAAAGGTATGTTCTATCACTACATAGGAACGTTTGGGGACTAGAAACAGGAAGAAAAAGACAGTTTGTACTAGGTGCTAAGGAGAGAATTGTGAAATGCTAATGGAACATTTAGTACAAGACAATGAAAATATAGTTTGGAGCACGTGAGAAGCAATAAAAGATCTCTTTTCTATCTTCATTGGGCATTCAGTCTTCACTTCTGAGTTACCCGTGGTGCTCAGCTAACGGTTACCTAGTTTTTCATAAAGCTCTACGGCAAGAAAAGCCACCTGCAACGAAAGTTTTATTCCTTCCTTTCTGAGACTCCTGGTTGGATGGGGTATTTCCACGCAACTGACGGCGTCTTCGCCGCTTCGTCCCGGGCGTTTGACATACGAGAGGCTATCGATCTGGACAGTCTGGCGCCGCTGCCCACGTTACCATGGCGACGGCGGCGGCGACGACGGAGCCAGACGGTAGGGTGGCGGGATTAAGGGATGATGTCAGTGGGTCGTCAGTTCTCAGAGGCTTATAGTCGCGAAGAACCATGTCATTCCAAAACACAAAATTCAGTTGACTTCGCTTGGGATGAGAAATGGAGCTACACTTACTTGCAAAAGTTGAGCGTTGAGAGTGGCGTTAAACAGGTTTTTTTTCTGCATTGTGCGTGCAATGAACGAAGAGCAAAATAGTACGAAGTGTAACACACATTAAGACAAGATGAAATAATTCAAGAATGCTCATTTATTATTACACCTTTTTGGTAATTATATTCCATTGTAACAACTTTAATCTGTTGTAACATTTAGATATGATTTTTGAGAGTTTCTTCACATTTGATTGCAATAATGGACATGGCTGTGTTTGTCTCTTTTCTTCCCCCCTCTCTGTGTTCCCCTTCCATATTCTATTTGTTTCAATAATATTCCCATGAAAAAAAAAAGCGGTTTGAGGAGCGTGTAGTTTGCCTGCATCGCGCCCTGCGAAGGAAGTAGCGGCAAGCGCGGTCTTAGCAGTTACTCTCTACTTGTACGTAGTATTGCTAATATTAGTCATACTGACGAAGCAAAATGCCAAATTTCTCTAGAGGGTCGGGTGGTGCGGGTATTTAAAACTTTAGGAGGGAACGAATCGAAGAATAGATTAGTGAAACGAACAACATTTACGCAACAGACAGAATAAATTATGAGAATGCTCTTGGTAATCTTTTATTTTCCGATTTCCTTGATTTGTATGCATTGTTTCGATCATTTAAAAGTAGAGGGTACCTAATAGGTACTTAATAGGGATTAATTGTATGTCTAGTAAGGATAAATTAATCCTTTTTTCATCAGACATCAAACACTCGGGGGGAGGGGCGATACCGGACACAACCCCCCACCCCCACCCCCACTCCTCACCCTTCCCCGTGAATTCGCTACCTGCTCTTACAAATGTTAGTAGGTACAACCTGTAGCATGCGTGACCGGATGGGCTTAATTTTGGGGTTGGGCCCGAAGCGGCCGCCGATTAACTTGCAGGCGTTGCCGACTCTTCCGCCTTGCGCCTGTGAAAGTTGCGTTGAAAATCGCCGCGATCGCTGGCAATGTTCCTATTAGGAATCTTCCCGTGGGCTCTTACGCATTTCTTTGCGTTGCGTAAGACCCTCCTCCTTCTCTTACCTCCGCAACGGGTCAAAGGTCGCTGTCGCTTCTACAAGCAGCTGTAATGAACATGATGGGAAGGCTTCTTTCGCGGTGAACACCAAATGTTTCCTCACATACCTGCCTTATTTCTGGGAAAGTCTCTTTAATTCCAGGGAGACTTCGCAAAATACTTTCGCGATAAGGAAGCCAAATCTGAATTGAGCAACCTGCATTTCATCTTAAATTGTGGAAGATTGCTCCTGGATTGTATCTGGTACTATGTTGTAACATATAACCTTTACTACGCTTTGTAGCATGAAGATTAAAACGAAATGATGTTGGGCGTACTTGATGGAATCTCTTATATTCAAAATCCATTATTGTGGAAATGAGTTATGAAAACTTAGGCGACTTGTCACAGGCGATTAGTGATTTTGCTGTCACGCACGAGTTCTATAATTTAAAACGCATCTTAAAACTATCCCAACAAATAATCTGAAATTTCAAACGTATCTCGTACATTCTTCCTAATTGAAATGGTGTCTAAGAAACTCAAATTGATCGGGACAGTCTGAGAAAGCGTACGTGTTGTGATAAGTGGATGTACAGTGACGATGTATAATTCATTAGTTTTCCCTTTCTCACGAGTGTAACCTGGAAATCGCGAAAAGCATTCGGTTTTATCCCTTCTGGTCTTTTCCTCGTGGCTTCAAGCGTAGGAACAAGGCATGATTTCTCTCTTCTCGTCGCATGCTCTTATCTCTCGGCATACTGGCGGGCTACGTTGATTTATGGTGCAGTGGACCGTTCCGACGGCGAGTCATTGCCATTGGCGAAAGCTTTATTGCTTCACGCATTCTGCGGTCGGTGTTGGTTTTGCGCTTTGGTTTGCGGAAGGAACGTTCGAGCAGTTTTTGAGTGGAAGAAATATATCTCAATAAGACTTTGTGGGGAGTATTGTGGTGATACACCTGCATTTCACGCCGAAGAAATAAATGTGAAAAGAAAGTGGAGAAAATATTGGACAACATTTCACGATCATTTACTGCAAAATACGTTTTGCCTGTAGGAACATGCGTATAAGAATGTAAATTGTTTCAATGATCTTTTTTAAAAGAACTGATAGAATGGAACTCATAGAATGAACGTATGGAAGATAAGTATTTACTTCTTTCGGTTTGACGGTTCAGCGTGGCATTATTCTTTTCTGTTTATTGCTGTGCATAAGCATTAGTTGAATACGTGCATGAAATGTGTATTGTTGTTCATGTGAGGGAACGTACCTTGATGAGTAAAAACAAGATGTTCATGCCGAAGTAAACGTTATTCCGTTTAAGAGATCCCGAACACTGTAACCAGTTGCCGATGAGCGCGTTACCATTGTTAGTAGTCAAAACAAAATATAAATTTAAAGATCCAATTGACAGTTCCGTTTCAAGGTGCATCTTAGACTACAATAGTGTGATTCTGAGAAGTTCATGCGTTCTGCAGGCAATAACATAAAATGTTAAAAGAATGCTGAATTTATAATTGGATGCTTTTGGATGAAAGATTGATTGGAGTTTCTTAGAGCAACTTCTAACTACTTCACTTTTACGTGGTATCTGTATTCATTGGCCAGTCAATAAATCATAAGACAATTTCTTTTTGTATTATTCGTAACTCGTGTTTTTGTATTGTTTCAGGTAAGCCCCACTTTTACGAATTCGACGTCTCCGTAAGTACCCCGAATTTTCTTGAAGCTGCGAGAATGGCATGAGACTCTAATGCAGGCTGTACCATCGCATCGTTGGCATCAGGGACCGGAGATTCGAGCGCTGCCTGTCCGCCAGGAAGCGCGAGATACCTCCGCGGTAGGCCCACCGCTCGGTCTTCAGCCGCTCTCTCGCGGTCGGAGCCGGAACTGACAATACGCTGCATCCACGCCAGGGCGCGCTGATTCATGATGGACGGATTCTTTCAAGCAGGCGCGTGCAGCAAGCGTGTGCTATGTATTCACAACTTCAAATGTTAGGTGGCTTCGGAAATTCAAACCGAGCAAGTATTTTCGTATTTACACCAAGAGAAATATCAAATGATTCAGGTCTAATCAAACCTTTAATTGTTGGGCAAACATTTCCCCGTCGACAATTTGGAACGCAGCCAAAATATATTCATTTGGATGCGAGTTTTACACCAGAGATTCCAGACTGTCGATTCCGAGCTATTAGTAGATCGGGGAAAATTGTCGGTAGATAGCAGTGTCCCGCTGAAGTTGTCTAACCTGCAGATTCACTGAGATCAAGCAAATGACTCACGAAAGCAGCTGTTCGCATTCTCGCGGGCAATTGTCAGTTTCGATCGTAATTATGTAAGCTTGAGGTTATGTCCTTCATGTTTTTCGTGTGTACATCAGACATTTGCCAATATGAATAGTTGAATGATAGTTCTTATTTCTATCTTCGTTTCTTTTGATAGCTCGCATAAGATTTAAAAACCGTAGTTTGCTCAGAAGCCTCATAATTTGGCGACCACTGACTGTTTCACACATTTCTTCGATCGGCGGTTTTCTATATTCAATTTTTTCTTCGTGGCTGATTTTTACCTTCAAAATTTACTCTTTCGTTTATAAACAGTTTGATTCATAACGTTTATTTATAATACGTCGCGGAAACATGACGATTATGTAAGATTTGTGAGACGCCAACATGAAAACTATTAAATGTGCCACTGGTAATTGGGAAAAACCTCCCTGGGGTACTTAAAACACATTTAATACCAAAAATTTAGAAGGTAGTAGACAATGTTAAAAAAAATAGCAATGTGTATAAGATTCTACAAAATATTTTAGGGTATTCCTGGCAATTCGATCGTGTATAACTCGGAACGGAGCGTGCTAGGTATTCATCCCAACTTTTGGATCTTCGTGGGCAACCACGAAATATGCTTTCTACTACTAATTTTGACTACAGAATGAGAGCTCTTTAAAACTTCAATAACTTTTTTTGTAGATTTAGCTCTTGTATAAATCTTGACTCCGTAGCATCTGCTCGTCATTTCTTTCTCTTTTGACCTTTATGGCTCTGCTTCTCACTCCTTTTTTATTTTGTAATATGTTGCGCAGATATTTCATCAATGATGGCTTTTCATTTGCCATATCTATATTTCGTTTCTGAGATAAATAATTGTTCCCTTAATATTTGCCCATCTGTTTAACTCGCCTCTTTTTTGCGTTGACTATCTTAAAGACCTTTGCAGCAGTGACGTAAAACGTTTGAGCTCCAGGCGAGACTACAGGTCGCAGATCGCGTCCTGTAGTCTCGGGCCTCCCGTTGCGCACTCTGCGTGCCCCAACAGTGCACGTCGTGAGTGGATTTTCGTGTCTGGGAAATTGCATCCGGCCACCCCCTCCCCTCCCTCGCGGCCCCTGCCTGCCCCTGTACTCCCTGTTGCCCCTGCGCTTGCCCTCCCCTTTCGCCCACCACCGCCTGACTCTGCTTCTCCCTTTACGCGGCCCTGCTTTCTAACCTTTGTCGCGCTCTCTGCCCTCCGGCCACGCTACGCCTCTCCTTCATCTAGTGCCTTTCCCCCAGACTCTCATCTTCCGGTCTCTTTCCTCTGTATCATGCCCATGGCCATTAGCGAGTGTTTGTTGGGATTGCATCGGGACGCCCTAAAGGAAAGCAATTCCCATCCAATGCGTTTAAACGTATACATGCTCATAGTGGGGAAATAACCCCTGGCAAATGTTGAAATAATATCATTTATCGTATTTAAATGTTGCCACACACATTAACCGCTACCAGGAACTTGGCATGCTCGCCTACGAAGATTATGTGAACGGAAAGAGGGGATCTGTCAGACTTTTTTTGTTTAAAAAAAAATAACTATAACTGAAAGTTTCTCGTTAAATTGAAAGTAAAATTCTAGTACAATTGTATTTTTCCAAAATGGAAAAAACGTTGTTTGACGTTTTTTTATAGGAACATCTTATTACAGTACTCGATTAGTTATCAAACTCGGAATAACGATCTCGTTTGCTAATTATCCAATCTTATGTCCAGTGCTGACTGCACATTAGCATGTCTTAAATTTGAAAGAATAAATGATTTCTCATCTCCTATATAGGAGTCCTACGAACGTCATCGTTACCACCAGCTCCAAAGATCTATCAGATAACACGAACCGGGATGGAATGCGTCATTCACAGATTAAAAAGGCTGTAGAGGAGGAGCCCTTGCTTGTTCGATCCTTTGCCATGCCAACCCGTTCTGCGCGCGGCCGTTCGTTCGTATCGTTCTCCAGTCGCGACCTCTGCTACTGCTGCTGCAGCTTTCTCCCGTTGCTTGCCTGCGTGCGGCAAGAACGTCGGCTGCAACCCGAAAGCATTTGGCCGGAGGAACTTTTACGGAGGCATCCCAAAAAACAAGAGAGTCAGTCCATCCTACAATTTATCGGTCTCACAGATGTCTATGTGCTCTAGGTCTTCGTCGAAATGTTTTTATAATGTGCACTCCAATATTTACGATCGTAAATACATCGTACGACTTTAAAAGATAAAAAAGTGAAGTTTTCACGTTTAGTTTGAAAAGTGCATTATCGGTTAGTTGAACAAATGAAAAAAATCAAAATCACGTATAGGAACTCTGTTGATACGGTTGTCGATAAAACGATTAACATTTTAGTTCTTCTTAATTGACTATTTCTGTACGTAATTTCATTGCTAAACATTGTGGCGCTGGCGTATGCTTGGAAGTTGTTTGTGGTCAGTTATCGGCGTCTTTCTCCAGCGGCCACTGGCGCGGGCAGGGGTTTTGGCGCCGCGACCTGTTGCGCCTTTGTCGGCGGTGGCTACCCCGCCCACTCCGCGCGTCGCTTGCATCTCGTTACGCTCGTGTTAATGCAATCTTCTAGAGTGCCGTATGACGAAAACATTTTGAACACTGCCGTGGTTCACAAAATTATATTAGGCAAATATTGTACTAGACAACGTGAAAGCATTTGGAATCGGTTTTTAATGTTAGGAATTTTTTACATCTCATAAAGTAACGAGTGTTACACATTTCTGAACGAAATTACTAATTGTGGGCTTTGAGATGTTTTTTGCTGTGTATTTTAGTGCTGATGAAATCGCCTGATTAAAAAATAGTTCAAAATTTCATGTAATCGAATGTGGAAAAACATGATGCTGAATGGAAACTTGATGAGGATGGAAAAATATGGTGCCTTGCAATTTTATACGTATGCCATTTGATATATTGTTCTTGTGAAATGCTATTACGTGTTCCAATCCTGTGCAGCCCGCCCGTGGTTTCTTATATAAGGGGACCAGTAACTTTTTTCTGTGTTGCAAAAGGCCACGTTTCGGGGCCCAAGGAGGATCTGCATAACTATTTAGAGCACTTTCTTTTTTTATGCAACTATACTTAGAAAGACAAGACTCCCTTTTACGTGACTAATTGAAAACTCCCAAGACCGTTCTTGATTGGCCGTGATAAGTGAAAGATCAGTAGCACACAGCGATGAACAAAGCAGGGGAGTGCTCTGCTCACCTGAGGCTAGGCCTTTCTCCGAGCAGCGGGCTGGTCATCGGCCATCGGGCGGCGGGCGGCGCCTCTTACGAAATTAGCGTCTGCCGGGTAATCGGTTGCGTTACGCAAGCAGCGCTAGCCGCGCCTCGAGCAGCAGAGAAGGCTGCTGGCTGGGATCTCGAGAGGATGGACCTTACGTAAGGAGGTCTTCTCTCGCGACGGTCCACACATTCGTAAGAAAACCATGTTAATGTGAACTAATTAGCGATGGAATTTGGATTTTATGAAGAGTTACAAATAGATTTTGGCAGTGACAGTCTAATGACGGTCTATTGTGACAGTCTGATTGACTATGACTATGGCAAGAACTATGGGAATAGGTAAATTGACTGGGAGAACTTTGTTTCACTATTATTTAAATACAGATGCAGTTCACTTTATTATAAATATACAAATCATTATTTGACTCGGTTATAACAATTTCATATATACACTTCGAACAACATGTTCAATTAACAACGGAACATCAAGGTTCCAAGCACGATCGAGGTTCCGGCAAATCGCAGCCGGCAGATGGCAACGACTTCCACTGGCGACTCCCTGAGGACGGAGCCTATGAACAAAGTGATGGCCACCCGCGGTCGGGAGTAGCGTTGAGCAAAGACAAATTCTCGTTTGCAAAAAAACACTAATAACTAACGACACTACTTCGTCTACAAATAAAGTGGATAGGCGCACGAGACAGAATTGAGAACTCTCATTTGCTCCATCACATCAGATTTCAGCAGTCTTTAATCTTACTTAGGATAAATTCAGCTACGGCTCTTCCTACTTTCTCAAAAGGAACATAAAATACTTAGTTTTCTATGGGATACATGTTTCTCAAACACGTACAAACTATTTGTCATTTACACTGTTAGACTGAATTGAACATACCAGATATCGAATTATCTACACGCTCCTGCCACAAAGAAAGCGTAATGTTGTTATAAAAATATATTGTATTAAGATAGAATGTATCTGTCGCTTTGTAAGGAAGAAATTCTCTTAATGCATTGGTAATTTTGCATTGCTGTTAATTCTTGGTTTTCTGAAAATTTGTGAGGCGTTAGTGTTGTTTATACCCTTAACAGAATTCTTAGTGAAGATATAGCTTGCTTTGAAATCGGCAGTGAGAAACTTTCTCCTCCACCATTGCCACATATTGTAGTTGCGTCCTGTCCACTTGCATTACCTATTTCCTGCACGAGGCAGTCGGAGATGGTCAGTTTCCCCGCGCGCTTTCCCTGACGATGATGCCGAAAGCGCGCGTGTCACCTTGTGACGTTGGCGAGCGAGGCAAGGGCGGGGGCGACAGCGGGGACCAGAGGCTCTTGCTTCTGTGGCTGCGGCTGTGGCGGCGGCTGTGGCTGCGGCTGTGGCTGCGGCTGCGGCTGGCGACGTTGTCGGGCTTGCTGCAGGAGCGGGCCACCTCCCCACGCCGCCTTGACGAGGTCCGCGCCCTTCTCTCCCACCATGATGACCGGCGCGTTGATGTTGCCGCTGGGGATGGTGGGCATGATGGAGGCGTCGATGACGCGCAGGTTGGAGATGCCCCTGACGCGCAGCTGCGGGTCCACCACGGCCATGGGGTCGCCGTCGGGCCCCATTTTGCAGGTGCCCGACATGTGGTAGATGGTCATGGTGTACTGTCGGATGAAGCAGTCCCAGTACTCGTCGGTGAAGAGCGGCAGCTTGCGGCAGCCCGGCACGGGCACGCGGTGGTAGCGCGCCCCGAAGCGCTTGAGGGCGCGCGTCTCTCCGAAAGCTATAGCCGCCTTCACGCCCTCGCGCATCACGCCCACGTCCTGAAACACACCGCCCCCACGCCATATGACTCTCTACATTGGACATTGTGGGACAAATCCTCTGTCAGCATGGGTGTGCGCAGCCTAAAATAAAAAAGGGGGCAAGCACATATCTGGGTTCCATAAACAATTAAGCTTTATTTACATCATGTTCTACTTCAAAATAAATAAAAGGTACTCTAAGGTGAATGGAATGTAACTTTAATGATACAATTAATAAATATGCCACGTTTTACGTTGAACCATTTACAGGTTGCCTGATGGCTCGGGAAGCCTCTTCCTCAAATGTCAAACAATGCTCCAAATTGTCAAGTTAAATAATGGAAAAATCAGGGATTGAACATCTACCTCAAATTTTCAGGTGTTTGTATGTGTATGTGTGTGTGTGTGTGGGGGGGGGGGCACGTGGCCACCACTGTGCGTTGTCGTTTGTATCTCACATCTCTCAATACTTGCAGGTTAACGCTAGTTGTGTCTCGACTTTTCGATCCCAGGGGCTCTTGGTTTTGTGGAACATAGAACGTGACTGATATGGACTCTCTCTGTATTACTAATTTCCAGTACGCGTAGAAATTGAAGGCAAACTGAGCAGTCGCTCATTTGAAAGGTGTCTGCGCATTTGTAACAAACTCAACAACTGGGGAAAATCCAAAAATAATGTACTGTTTCGATATTGAGTGAAAAATGCAAATATGTTTTTGTGTTATTCTCCCATACAGGGCGCACAGATTTCATTTTCAAACTCATTCCCCACTGCTTACGACACATCTGACATGAGATAGCAACCTACAAGGAAGAGGCCGCCTGCCATTTAAATAATTGCACTTTCATGTTTTACATTATGGGATAGTAACGTGTTTTATGTTTTTGATTATAGAAAGAACTGTTGTACTGTAGTAAGCGTACTGTACTATGTTATTGCAGTGTTGCAGTGCAATGAAGACGAATTTTGTTAAAATATTTCATGCACTAGTTTTTGGAAAACCATATTGGGGGAGTTTGTCCACCAACATTCTCACTGTTGCAGGCCCCGAGTTTATTTACACGTGATTATGGAACTAAGTAATAAAACCAAAACAATTCACCAATGAGACCCAATTCTCGGATGGCTTGTCAGCATCATAAGCTCATTGACATATCTCGTACAGTGGTGCTCACTTGTCAAATGTTTTATTTCAGTAGTGTTTCTGGAGAGGAATGTTAATAATAAATCATGTTTTGAACTGACAACACCTACGTGCTTTATCGATCTCCCATCCCTCACATCTAATCTCTGGCAGTAAATGTAGTTTAAGTACTGTATAAAATCAGATTTGAAAATTAATGATCACTGAGGAGTCTGAAGAAACTACTTCTTTTAAAATCAACCATGTAGTTGTCGAAATGATTTGCATCTATTAGTGAATCGTTTACAATCTTTTATCTCTATGATCCCTTCTATTTCATCTTTGCAATAATAGATTTGTTAAATTTCTTTTGAATAACTTTCTTTTTTACTTTGCCGTCTTAGTGTTAAGGAAATAAGCATATCTTAGCAATTAATTATTAATAAGAGCCAATATAATCTTTGCTATCTCAATTTCATGAGAAAGTGGTGAGAGATTACTGATTACGGGCTTTCCGATGATTATGAGTATTACGGTGTAACTTGAATGAGGAGTTAAGAGTGCAGAGTAGCTAATAATTTTCATTATGCTTGAAAATTTAAAACTGTTCTTGTAATCGTAATGTTAATTAAGACGATGCTAACAAGCTAAGTGGGGAGCTAACGATGAGTGGCTATTTTTTGAAATTATTTCTGATGGTGGAATTGAGAAGTTTAGAGTGAATGATTGCTGTCATGAAGGGCTACCTTTGTAATTGTTCGACTGATCGTCCAGCATGAATGTCTATATAATTGTTTCCAGTATAAGCGTAGTAATCGTTATAGAGCAAATAAATTACAGAAACCGAAATAATCGGAGTTCGTGTTATAAGAATTGTGTTATCCGAGAATTGTAAATGTTCGTATTACCGTGGTCTTTGGCCGACACCGAAGTTTCGTTTGTGTTATGTCGAAATTCGTGTTAAGAGTTCGTGCTAACGAGGGTTTACTGTAGTTAGATAGATTTTGATTGATTTCGGATGTGATGAGTGAGATGACCATTGGGAGAACTCGCAGTGCAGATGCTCGGCTACTCACGTGCGGGTCGGTGAGGTAGTTGTGGTAGAGCAGCGGGTACTTGAAGGGGTCGTTGCTGCGCAGCAAGATCTCTCCACGGCTGCGCGGCCGCAGCATCATGGGGAAGACGCCGAAGACGTCCTTGTTGTTGAGCGAGCTCAGGTACTCGTTGTAGAAGCGGTCGGTGAGGCCGTGCGCTCGCTTGCCCTGCGTGCCGCCGTCCGACACGGTGGAGGAAGACGTGATCATGAACTCCATGTCAGGCCAGTCGTCTGATTGATTGTTGTATTTGGTGGTGATGAACCCGACGGCCTCCAGTCCCACGTTGGAGGTGAGCGGTCCCGTGCCCAGCACGGCGTAGCGCATCGCCGCGTTCAGGTTCATCACCCGGTCGATCATGATGCTCACCTGCGCACAGAGACCTTTCACTTAGACAGTCATCTCTGAGACATTGGCAGCTCGCACAAGATAAAGCCTTCCACAAAATATGATAGAGATCTTGCACATTAGAAATGGAAAAGGGATAGAGAAAGGTTGTACAGACATCTCGCTGCATAATTTGGGCGAAGTTCTTCAAAGCATCTGAAAAATTATTTAAAGAATTAAAGTTATAACAAAAAGTAGTGTGTTTGATGAATCTAAACGTTCACTAATTGAGCGGGGCTCATAATGTTCCGTGTATGCTTTCTCCTCGGTGTTCGCCTGTTTTGGCATTAAGAAGTATTCTCTATTAAAACTCTGACAGTATTTAGTGTCGGGCTCGTTCCATATTTCTTTGCAAAGCCCCAGGAGAAAGGAGAAAGGCTGCTCTTAGCCGCAACCATAGAAAGGTTGCGTGAACTGTTGCCTCTTGGAAAATCTGCAGCTCTCGAAATCGCGGAAGTGGTTTGGGCAGCACTGCAATCGGGTTATTTGCTTGTAATGGGTGGACTTTCTTATAGGCTTTTAAATACATGCATTGAAAGTTCACCTGGAAGAATTCAGAAGCAGAAAGTTAGCCGAGATGTCTTCATTGTGCTTTCGTCAAACGCAAGTTTTATTTATTTAACGGTAATTTAGTGAATATGAAACGCACAAATTTTCAGTGGTAGAGGATGTGGTTTACATGTGTCAAATTGTAAAGCAATCGGCCATCAGAGCATTTCTTTGATGGATTCAGGGAATCTCGATCAATAACTCGTTCTAGTTTTGCCAATGTCCAGGAAACAAGTATATGTCACAGGCATTAACAAAGTATTCGACGTAAGAGAGTGCATGCGATGTACGAATGTATTCATTTCAACACATTGCAAGACTTTAGTTCATGGTAGTGCAGTTTCTAATTTTGTGGGTGGTTATATAGACAATACTACTTAACTTGACTTTTAACTTGTGTAAAGAGTTGTCGTGAAGGTCTTCCGGTACCCATTAGTGAATTAATACCCGAAAGTTGTGTATTAAAGTTTTCTAGTGTACCGTACATATGTGGAAGATACGTATAACTGAATTTAACACAAAATTATCTGCAGAGTTTAAGCATTTGAGCATGTTAGGCTTTCGGAATTCTTTCATATTCAGTGTGCTTTAACACACCTTGAAGTTAAATTTTTATATATTCCCGATAGAGACAATATATTTTGCGGCAACTCGTAGTGTAATACGCGAATTTTTGGAGCACAAAAGAAATGACCAAGAATTATGAAATGTCACGTGATATATGCTCTTTATTCAACTTTGAATACTACCGATACCTTCATTTAGGAGTCTGTTTTGTTTTCAAAAGGATTTTAATCAAAGGAGAGTGCATATTTCATCAACTATAGATCTAGAATTATAGAAGATGACATAATGCTCATATTAGTAAAATTGTTCCAAATTGGACAGTGAAAATAACATTATGATTATAATAATTTAGATTTTTCAACATTTCAAAGTATGAAAGATTAACTATTATTTTTCATTGAAACTGTATATCTCGATATATCTTTTCTAAGGACGTTTCGGCAGTTTTATTTGCCAACTTTTTCGCGGGAGTGAATAGGGTTCTCTCCCTTTCCCTAAGTTCAGCGAAAACTAGATGCGATTGTGTTATTTTTTGTGGGATTCAGCGTTTACCGGGTGGTCGATCTGCCAGAGGACGCCGCCGATGGCGATGTGGTCCTGCAGGTTCTTGCCGACGCCTGGCGAGTCCTGGAGCACGGGGATGCTGTGCGCCTTGAGGTGCTCGGCGGGCCCCACGCCCGACAGCATGAGCAGCTGCGGGGAGTTGATGGCGCCCGCCGACAGGATCACCTCCTTGCGCGCCAACACCTTCTCCTTGTAGCCGTCCCGCATGAACTCCACTCCGTATGCGCGCTTCGTCTTAGGGTTGATCAGCACCTGTGCCACGCGAAGAAGGTTTGGGGTAGAAACACACAGGGCGCGGCAAAATCAGTAGCGCATAAAGGGCACGAAGCGACACGAACTGCTGCGAATGGTTGAAAATGGCGTTGTGGAAAGCACAAGATTTATACCTGTATGAAAATACATATTTAAAATGGAAGGTCGTAGGTGAAGACAGTGGATGAAAACAGTGTGTTCAGGGAGATGGAGGATGGGTGGAAATATCACCATCTACTACCTATAATAAAACGCGATAATTAACAAATTTTCAGGTTTGTATGACTAGGAATATGTTCGAAAATGTATGAGTTAAGAGTATAAAAAATATACTATACTTGAAGAATCCATTGCCCGAGCAATTTCTTCCCACATCTTGGAAATAATTCCTCTGTTCAAATGATTGTGCTTTGCCAAATTCGCTGTCTCGAACACCTCGTTAATTAAGAGTTCCACATCCATGATCACACGCAGGCAGGTTCAGATAGCGTGAAAAAATCAAATATGACTCTTCCAAATCGCATCGCGCCGCGCTTCGCCACTGGGTATGGTTCGTGCTCGTAGCCATACATGAAATTGTTTTTGCCGCGTCGCGTCCTGTGTGTTTATGCCATTGGATGGGGTACGTGTTGACAAACGGACAATCGAACGTACTTTGCACTTTCCTCAAGGCGGTTCCTCACATTCTACATTTACCGAGTAGCGAGCTACTGCTCTCCCAATCCTGAGCACCTGATGTGCTGACGAATGTTCACTTCCTTTAATAGTGTGTCCATTTATCGACAATCGATTGGTAGATCGAGCATCAAACCCTCGTCGCTCGGGAAATAGCAAGAAACCCATCCACACAGCTCGGCGAGCAGTCACTCGCAACTCCCTGAACATCGATTCGGCTCGCTGCTCCTCGAATACCGAATGTGTGGAGCCGTCATCAGGCTTCATCAGCTCTGTAACTAGTACCTCATTTCCTCGTCGATTTCGAACTACATATCAAAATTAAGTCCAAGAATATCAGATTATGGAATAATGCATAATACCAAGTGCCCTGCTTCTAATTCTAATGTGAATATGACAAAATATCGTTCTCTTTTAACGTAGTATTATGAAATGAGCGAAAATTTAGAAATCGTCTAATTTAAAAAATCATTAATTTCCGTTTCGGTGTGGAATTTCGGAATTCAAGTAATGAAAGTGTTCTTAGAAAACTTGTGTTGCTTAACAATCGTAGCGGCATGGGAAAATATCTTATCTTCTTCATCATATGAAATGAAAGGCGTTCGCTAACGAATCTTGCTCTTTAATTCCCAGATGGAGATTCCTGCGTGCCGTTTTCGGGAATCTACTTAATACTGGGTGTAGGGAAGTCAGACTCTGGGAAAAGGTTTATCTTTATTTTGTAAAACCTGCAGCTGTGAAGCTTCCTTTCGACTATTATGCCGATCTGCTGATGGTATGAGTGGAAATCTTGAAACTGAAATCTTCATAATAGCATGAATGAACGTGTGAAGTGTTAGTTCCATCTGCTTTCGACACATCTCGTGTTCGGAAGATGATACACATTTTTTATTTACTGACTCGGAAACTTGTTGAATGATGGTGCAATGAACACAGTAGGTACGTTTTACGACGTACGTTTTTCTCCATTATAATCTTAGCGACATTTCTATTAGACATTGTTTAGTTAGAATTTCAAGATAAATCTATGGTATGTAAGGTCGTATTTGTGCAGAAAATATAATCCAGAGTGGGTGAGAGAAAATGTTTCATAAAGTGAGTTTTTTAATCTGCCGAATTTTAAGCAAGAAGTGCGATGATATTGCGAAGAGATAATCTTCTATACGAATGTTTTTTTTCTTTTGGTGGGGGTTGGGATTTTATGGCTTATCTGGAAATGCAGTGAAAATCTACCGACTACTGACGTGAAAGAGAACAATGTTAAGGATTTTTAAGACAACTGAATGAATTTAAAACGGTAAAGAAGGTTTTAATTATATGAATTCGGCAATAATAATGTACATTGCAAATATTAATAAGTTCGCTGTTTTATAGCAATAATGTAAATAATGTTCGCTGTTTTATAGCAATAATTAGTGGTTTGAGTTTTATTTTCAGAATATCACTATCTTAATAATACAGAGACTAAATATAGCACGAACAATACTAGACTGATTTTCCATTTGTTGAATCTGTCAAAAAATTAATATCTAGTGATAAGAAAACTTGTACGTTTGTAGATGTAACACATTCAACATTTGTAAACGATGATTGATTTTAAACGAAAGTAAATTATTATTAACGAATCACCTTTGTTCTTCACACGTGTAACCTGACAAAATCGAGGTCATAACAAACAACATCGCTCATGGAGCTTTCATCAGGTGTGTCTGCGGTAGTGTAAGACGTGCTTTCCAGAATGCGTTTCTGACAGCGTGAGAGAACATTGTCATAGACGCGCCTATTTTTGTCGCAACTGATTGAGAAACGTGCCCTCTTTTTGCGTTGGCGCCGAGAGCTTTAAGGGAAGGCGCAGGGCGGCGCTCACCTTGGTGACGTGCGCCCAGAGCGCCACGTGCAGGTTCTTGCGCAGGCGCACGGGCCGCAGGAAGGCCTTGGCCGCGGAGCAGCGGAAGCCGCGCCGCATGGTGAACTGGAAGGGCGCGAAGCCCGTCTGGAACTCGCCGTTGATGTCGCGGTGCTCGTAGCCCATCTCCACGCCCGCCTGCACGAAGGCGATGCCCAGCGGCGTGTTGAAGGGCGAGTCCTGCACCGTGAGGTAGCCGCCCGTCGCGTGGTAGCGCGTGTTTTTCGCCAGGTACGGGTTGCGCTGGTCCTGCGACTTCTTGAAGTAAGGCAGCACGTCCTCGTAGCTCCAGCCCGGGTTGCCCTGGGCTTCCCACGCGTCGTAGTCGCGCCGGTTGCCGCGGATGTAAAGCATCGTGTTGAGCACGGATGAGCCGCCGATCACCTTGCCGCGCGTCCAGCAGCATCGCTTGTCGATCATCGCCTGTGGTGCACAAGAGGAAATGGGCATTGTGAATTCTCAGCATTGATAGGCAGTTTTTGCAGGCAGGGCAACTCTGATAACGATCGAGATTATTGCTCTGGAATTACAATTATTTTCAGAGATATTTAATTATGGAATCTTGTTAATCTGCTGTAAATAAGAGTGATCAAATTATTATTATTATTATTATTAATAATTATTTATTATTATTATTAATAATAATAATTATTATTATTATTATTATTATTATTATTATTATTATTATTATTATTATCATTAATAATAATAATAATAATAATAATAATATTATTACACGTGAAGTAATACACATTTGGAAACTCTATTTACATTTTCCTCTTTTACATCAACAGAAACTTGATTTTTTCCTAGAAAGTGTCTGACATTTCGTTAATACTTTCATCATACTAGTACGAGAATTTCCCTTAACCCCGGACGTTTGATTCTTTTAACCCTTTGGTTCTCTGACGTTAAGATGTGATCACAGTTGTTAATTTGTGAAAAATTGTGTCTCTTTTAATGTTGAGGATAATTGATGGCATATTTATTTAGGGCAGTTATTACATCTAGGCGAGACTTGCTCTTGTTTGCAAATTTTAACCCATCTGAATTCGCGTTACATTTTCTTGATCAGGAAATGTCATAAATGATCTCGATCAGGCATTCTCAACCTTTTACATTCATCGACATCTTCAAAAAATGTTGGCTCCATCGGACCCATTATGTTTTCCTCTATGACGTGTCATTCATAATATAATACAATACAATACAACATAATCCAATATTTTGATAAATATCTAGATTTAAAATAATCGATGACGTTTCCGCTTCTGAGGTGGCTGAGTTGCTAATCTTTGTTTATGTGCAATGGGTATAAAATGTTCAGCGCTTTTTCCTGTCCATAACATTCCTCCAATGGGTATTGCAGGGAGTACTTTCTTCCACGTTAGAAAATCGTTGTCAATTCATACTTATAATTTGTTGCGTTTTCTAAACATCCTAAGCAGTTGCGTAGCCTCGTTCTGGAATGCCCGATGCAGATAATCGAAATGGGGCCACCTACTGCAGTAAACGTTAAATCAGAGTTTTAAATGTAATTAGTATAATAATATGGCGGGTGCAAAGGGGAGAATAAGCATGAACTGCAATTTGTTTTATTCTTTGCCGTCACCGTCCGCAGGGATCCGTATTAGGGCTCCTGACTTCCGAAGTTACTGCGGTGTACTAATTGTACGAGCGTAATCTTGAGAATGAATGATGAATACGAAAGAAGAAGAGCTAATTTGTAATTTATTACTTGCTTTGTTGCTGTACAACAGAATATAATTCTAATTATCATGTTCATCTAAT
Source organism: Teleogryllus occipitalis (assembly GCA_011170035.1). Classification (NCBI taxonomy): domain Eukaryota; kingdom Metazoa; phylum Arthropoda; class Insecta; order Orthoptera; family Gryllidae; genus Teleogryllus; species Teleogryllus occipitalis. The sequence goes on along the minus strand of BLKR01000004.1, from coordinate 387,396 downwards.
ATAGTTTTCTAATCAAGGAGATTATGGTTATACCGATCAATCATCAGTTCATATTCAGTTATAGACCTCCAGTGATCCCAAGATCATTGATTCCCAACGAAAAACTTCATGGTCTCCATACCGCCTCCTTTGGATACCCCTGATATAGATGTTCTTTTTTATTATCAATGCTCCCAAGACAAATTCACATATTAAACTTTCTGTTTCTGTCCAAAAAATAAAGTTCAAGAATCTGATCGTGAATCACGAATGTTTCATTCAGTACCTCTCGAAAAACTCATTTACTATCCTCTACATACTTCTGTATTAGTTTTCTATTCCATTAACATAATGCAAGTCTCTCGCAAAATGTGAGCTTCTAGTTCTAAAACTTTTATCAAGCATGGTTCCTAATAGTACAAATCTATCCTGCTTTGGTATGCTTTGTGTGTAATATCCACTGAATAATTTTCTAATTTTGTTTTCTAGTGAATTCCCCGCCTAAGTAAAACTTAGTCTCAACTCCACCGCATTTGCCTTCTTCTCTTACTAGTAAACCTCTCCCCATTATCTTTTGAATCACTTGTCCGACCATAATTCTAATTATGCGCCCTAGCTTTCATAGTTTAGTCAGATTACTTTGTATGTAATGTTTTTCTGTTTATTTGATTATTAAAATTTAATATGTTCTATGGTTCTGTTCGAAATATTTCGCTAATACTGCTACATTCAAATTATTGTTCTGACTCGGTAGAAATACCAGATTTCCACATCTCGTCTTGTCTTTCCACATCGCTGCAGTTAGACAAGATCAGAAGAAAGTTTAGGTATTATTTTCTTTGATAAACTTGCAGATTGTATTTGATAAAATTGCAGTTTTGCATTTGAATTTTAGCTTAATTTTGTGTTGAATTTGCGTTGCTGGCTAGATATGCATGTTAGACTTATTTTGTGTGAATATGCTCCGAATATGTGAAACTTATGTCCGGAAAACTTTTATTCATGCCAGAATACGTATATATAAAGACTCGAAAGTACTATTCGAGAAATAACGAAATCGGAACCACACATAATAAAATGCGCTCTGTCATCTTCAAAATATATTTTGTGTTTTGTTCATGTATGGTAATCGTAACGGCTCATTTTTGGCTGGAAGCATTCCGATTAATAACAATGTTAACAATTATCGATGAGTCAAGTTGAAATAGCACGCATTATACATGATATCGATTCTTGTAAATGGTTAAGTAGAACTGAGCATAGCAGAGGACAATGGTGCTCACGCGGTAGTTCTTTAAAAATTAAATTTTTAAGGGATTAAAATCGTTCCTGAATCTAGATGGAAAGCTAAGACGGAGTCTTATCCTAGTTCTTTAATGGCGCATAAATGTTTTTGCCATTTCGGCAATCTACGGTGCAACAAGTGGTAAGGACCATGAAGAAAAACAGCCACAGCTACTACACATTGCACTGCAACTGGCCGCAGTGCGGACGAGAAACCTTTTTTCGTTGTTAGTGCCATGATACTACCTCTGAGCTATTGATGAGAACATCACAAATCTTGCATCACTTCCTACTATTATTGAAACTGAATCTCGTGGAAATTAATATTATTGACGATCTGTACTATCCATGCTGTAAACAAGTGAATGGGGAAAGTTAAATTATACAAGTGATGTAATGAAATTAATACGATGACAGTTGCGATGTCTTGTTTTTTTTGTTCACGCTAGATGAGATAAGACTGCGAGAGACGGTAGTAAAATAAGTCGTAATTTAATGAAATTAATACGAAATGAGCTGCAGGTTCTTTTTTTACATGTAATAGGAGATAGAGCCGCGAGAGATGGTAAGTCAAACGTTTCGCTATCTCATCAGGCAAATGACGAAAAGCTACTCACTACGTGCGAAGCGAGCGTTTGCGCGAAGAAGTCCTACCTGGCAAGCGGTGGGCTGCGGCTGTGTGCGGTACTTCCAATCGAAGCGGCTCTTGTGCAGGTAGAGCGACAGCAGCGGCACGTCGGTGAGCTCAGTCTCGTGGCCGCCGGCCTCCAGCAGCAGCACGTTCCAGTGCGGCACCTCGCTCAGGCGGTTGGCCAGCACGGCGCCCGCCGACCCGCCGCCCACGATCACGAAGTCGTACTCCTGGCGCAGTACCTTCTGGTTGATGGGCCGGTTCTCCGGATCGAAGAGATCGTAGTGGTAGTAGGCGAGCGTCGCCAGGAAGGTGGGCAGGAACCAGAACTTCTGGAAACTCACCAGGCTGGACGCTGTTTTGACGGCGCTGAGCACCACGCTCACTAGATTCGCCGCCATGGCGGTCGTTCGTGATCACTGTTTTGTAACGGAAGCTTAGCCCTCGTGAATGATGCGAGTCTCAAGAGGTAGTCATGTGAACACCGGAGGAACCTGCTGGAAACTAAAGTGTGGGAGTGCGTGCTCCGGCCGGCGTTGGGCGGCTGAGCTCGAAGAGGATGCGTCGCCAGAGAGCCGGGTCACCGCCGCCCACCTACCTCCGCGGGGCGATACTGCGGCGGGGCGCGCCTCTTCCACGAACTGACAGCTCTTGTTTGTCAAGCGAGGCGGCGCGGGATACACAGCCTGCGCCCGGCCCGCGACGATATTCCGCCTTTGCGAAACGCTTTTTCCACTTTCCCCCGCGGGGCCCTGTCTTCGTCGAGCGGCGTTTGCAGGCGGGGGCGGCGGCGGCCGACGCGGCGGGGCGGGTTACGAAAGGGCTCCGGCGGGGGCGGGGCGGCCGCACTTCCGCGCTTCGTGCAGCATGGCAGTGGGCGCGAGCGCGTCGTGCGAGAACAGCGCACCTGCCCAGGCGTCGCTCCGGGGGCGGGGCGAGGTGGGTGGATAACGCGCACTGATAGTGTTGGAAAGTGCACTCCCTCGCACTCCGCTCGCTGCCGCCTGCGGTTGTTCCCAGAACTTTTTTATATAATAGGCAGGCGATGTTTTGTCACGTCGCCAGGTTGCAGTCGTACTCAGACGTCAGAGCGAGTTGAATCACTTTACGGCCACTCGTTGGACGCCATCCGCTTCCCGTTGTCTTCCGCCCGCTGCATTCGTGCGGGGAAGCGTGTGGGGAAGGACTGTACACTTTACAGTTTTTATGGTGTCGGGCCTTTTGGGTTTCCTGTCGGATTTTCTTTTAACTGCACGTATATCACACGTAAGAAACAATTAACGAATATATTACGTAGTATATATTACGTATAATAGTAATATATTACACTAATGTATTAAAGTCGTGATACATAGAAATGATTTGTAAAAGTTACGTTCACTGCACTATGCCACTCTCTTGCACTGTCTGAGGATCCCTTTTTTGAACTTTGCGTCAGAGACTGAAATCTACACCACGAAATGCTGTACGTCGGAGTACACGAACGTAAATTCATTTAATGCACTTGCGGACTCGCTGTCATCTCACGCAAAATACCTTGTGCTGGGAGCACTGCTATCGGCGCAGGTCGTCTGCCGGCTCCTGGCCCTGGCGATGCCGTTGGTGTTGGCGACGTGCGGCCCGCAACTGCGCGCGGGCGGCGCGTGGCACGTGCACCTCTGAGAGCGCGGCGTCGCGTCGCGCCGCTCCGCCCCGCTCTTCCCTCTTCTCGCGCCCTCTCCTCTCCTCTCCTCTGGCGTCGTCCGCCGAGAGAGCAGAGTGGCCGCGGCGCCGGGGGCCGGCGGTCCTCGCGGAGCGCCGCGCCGCGCGTGAGCAGTCTCCCAGTGAAAGTCCCGCCTCCGCCTCCACGGCCACTGCCACCGCCGCGCCGAGCCGCAGCCACTGGGCCCCGGCGCGCCGCCCCCGTCTCGCCGAAGACGAAAGTGATCCAGATTTTCCTTTCAGCCTTTCGTTTGGCGGCCCATCAGCTGACGTATCCTCCGGGCGGGAGAACGGAACACGGCCCGCGACGCGCTTCGCCCGGAGGGAAGAGGCGTGACGGACTTCCTGTGAAGGTTGTGGTTGGAGAGATTGCGGAGAACGGTGCTAGATGAAAGCCTGCGAAAAAAAAAATGGTGCTGTTAATGATGTAGAAGGTTATTCTGTTCTAAAGAGGTGGTTGCTGGCACTTGGAACGAACCATGAGAGAGAGAGGTAGAGATGTAATAAGCGCGAGGTGGGTGAATGCGAGAGGACTCGTGGATGCGGACAAGGACCGTCCTTTGCGCGGAGAGGCGGAAGGGTGATAAATGCCGGAAGGACGGGGCTAGCCGGTTGCCTTTAGCGAGCGGTGAAAGTGCTACGACTGGCGCTGGGGCTCGAAGCGGTGACCTGCGGCCAGGAAAAGTAGCCTCCGTGGGCGGTGACCCTTTCCAAGGACATCGGGCTTACTCGACGTGCGCGGCGGCCTTTATAGCTCATAAACTACTAACATTTACTGAGCTCATAAATGCGCGAACAAAGAAGTTGAATTGTAGAGTGAATTCCACTTCACGGTAGAAAGACAGAATGCACACTGAATACTCGATTTGGTTCAGGCGTGAAATGTTACTTCCTCTCATGCAATCTTAAAGTAACTTCTCTCTCTTTTCGTATCCTGTTTCTCTCTTCATATTAGTCATAGGTACACTGTTTACCTTTCATTAACAGTTAATGATTGTTGATTAAATATTTATGTTTGTAAAATACGTGCTTGTAAGTTTGATTTGCTGTTCTTCAGAAAACTTTTCCTGAATATTTTGTTTTCTCTAACTAAATATAAATTTCTATAAATTAACTCCTTCGAGATTTCTTAGCAGCAAACTTCATACATGATAGTGAACATACTTCTACTAATTTTGACCATTAAGCGTGTTTGGCTCTTTTCCAAGTGATCCCTTGAAAAAATTGTTTTTCTTTACAGTTTGTGTTATACATCTAAAATTATCATACGAAGGAAGTTGCAATTAAGAGCTAACCTTGTGGAGAGTGAGGGAGTGAACGAGTTAATAATAATAATATAATAATAATATAATAGCATAATTATAGAAATAAAATAAAAGGTATCTTCTTTTTATCTCAGGATGTATCAAATGACTGGACAAGTCAACATTTCAAGTTTCAAAAATTCGCTCGGTTTTCATTGTTCAAATTCAAACAACAAGTACTGTAAACGTTTCTGTATAAGATATCACGATTATTATGCAAATTGCATTGTGTCGAAAATGTGAGATCGAAATGTTTTTACTTCAACCTGTCACGCCGTAAATGCAGCCGATGGCGGTGTCCGCTAAACCTGCTTACCTGGATCCTTTAGTCACGATTTTGCCTCAGGAATAGGACTTGGGGAAGGTCTTCAGCAATCAGGTCTCGGCACAACCTTCAGTTGGAATTTTTGTGCCACTTGTCACACGCTTGGAGGTAACACGGATATTTCAGCTTCAATGGGATATTTCTCTCGTGTGAAACGATTTGGTTTCAAAAAATATACATGTTATTTTTTACATTAGTCGCTCTGTTTTACTGTTTTGTGTCAATAGCAGAATTTAATTTTTTTTTGTTCGTATAACTGTCATTTTTGCCTGTTTCAGTTCTATAATATTCGTCCTTATTTCTGTTGCTCTAATTATACTTTCTCCGAGCACACGAACATTTGAATGAGCCTTCACTCTTGGCCCATAGCGATTATAATTGAAGTGGTTCTTCAGCAGATGTATACAAAAGAAAAGTATTAATAATTAACTCTCTTGCTGAATGCAGATCATCTTGCGGCTGGCGTATTTTCTATAGATGACGTCATAGACGGACTAAAACTACGTCTTAAAAAAGAGAACAAGTAAGTTCATTGTCGTGCTTGGCCGCGCCTTCTCCCCGTCGGTGGGCAGGAATGCTCCGCTGTAGTGGCTCGAGGGCGCTAGGTGGACTTCTTCTGCTGGGTTCCCACAGAGACCCCACGTGGTCTAGCACTCGCACGCCTCAGTAGGTGACGGGCGCCTGACGCTGCCGTAATGGGAGCAGCGCTGCTCGGTGGGAGATGTTATCCGTGGGATTTTCTCGCTTTTCTTCTCTCGCATTAGCAGGACGGCCTCAATTTGTTGGGTTTCATTTTGTCGAATGTAAAATTGCTGTATTTCCCTGTTGATGTTTTTTTTTTTTTGGTACCATTTATGTCTCGCCGTTTGTGCCTCATTGAATATTGGAGATGCGAAAAGTGAATGAAGCTTCCCAGATCACTTGTGAGAAGACTGATGGTTGCGTTGCATTGAAGACTTCTTTCCCAAGATTTTTTATTAATTTTAACGTGAAAAAATTGTTTTCGTGGTTTATTACCCGTTGGCACCCATTTTGATGTATATATCAACAATTTTTTAAGCTTTTTATCCTTTGCCTGATATGTATTTACCTGAAGTCGTTTTATTACAACAAAAAATCGTGAGGTCGTTTTATGATAAATATTCCATCTCAGTTTAGGGTAGTTCAGGGAGTGCTATCTACGAGTGGATAGCTCCAAATGTCACTTTTGTCGAAGACCCAAAGAAGAATGTTTTCTTATCTCTGTCCATCCTTTTTTTACTTCTTTAAGAACAGGACAAACGAGGATGGTGCACTTTCTTCTATTTACTGCAGAAAATGGTTGTGGGCGCTGGCAGAACTCCCGTCGGGAAGTGAACGTTGACCTCGATTTTGTTAAACGAGACTTATGTGGCGTCTCCTCCGCCCTCTTCCTTTTGCGTCCTGTCGAACCCTTTCAGGGAAGCGGAAAAAGTAACTTAAGCCATCTCTGGACCCCCTCTTGTGGACTCGCGTCCATCCATCAACCCGCTCCCCCCTTTCCCTCCTGCGCCCGGGCCAAGTGTGTTCTACGCGATGCGATCGCGGCGCGGCTTTTTCGAAGGCCGAGCACGCGCAGACAAATCCAGAGGTGAAAGCTGGAACTGCGCGGGCGGGGAAGCGAAATCAAGCATTCGTAATTGGTCCAGCCCCTCCCCGTTGTATGCTAACGAGGGCGGGCGGCGCTGGCGCTCGTGTGCGGAATGCGCTCTTCCCGGCGCGGCGGGGACGTCGCCGCTCTGCGCGTCTGCTCGCTTGCGTTCGTCTGCATCTCTCTCTGATATCGAAGTGTTATTGAAAGCCTAGTCAGTATCAAAAAATTTAACAAAAATAGTTTTTCTTTGGTATACAGAAGCAGGTTACGTATGGAAATTATTTGAATGTTGTTTGAGTAGCTGTTCCTTGATGCGTGTGGGCATGGCTGAAGGAGAGTCGTAGCAAGTATAATTTAAGCAGCAGCGTTTGAGAAATGACGTTGAGGGCGGTGAAGTGAGCGAGGAGACGCCGCATACGTTCGCGGCGGGTGGGCGGAGGGCTGAGGGCGTCATATCTAGCCCACTCATCTGGCCGCGGGCCGCGTGAGGGAGCCATAAACGAGTAAACCCCCGAGGCGAAGGGCTGCGGCCACCCGCCGGGCAAACAAGCGGCGTCGCGCCGGACGCTCGCACGCACGGAGCAAACACTCCCCGTCTGCTCTGGCGTTTCAGCCCAGTGCCTGCTCTGTAGTCCTGGCCTCTCAGGAGGTGGATGTGGGAGAGTCCGCCGGCTGAGCATTTGAGAAGGGGGATGGTGGGAACTGTAGAAGTCTGTCGTGAACGACAAAACGCTTGTTTTCTGAGATGGACAATTTTAGATCGACGACGAAAGAAAAATACATTTACACATGGTGCAATTTTGTAGAAGTATAATGCAAGAGAAGTTCTTTTTAATTCAGTATTGTCCCGACTTTTGTTTCGAGGAACTGACTGGAACATTAAGAACTGTTAGTGAACTTCACTTAAGGATACGACTTACAAGTAGACCACTCCTCTGTACAACCAGATTACCAATTGTTAAATGGTAATCTGACTTTTCCGCCGACTATGAAATAATCTAAAACATGTTAATATAATTATTGTAAGTACATTTTAGGCGAAGTGTACGAATTTTGAGTTTAATTTATTCCCACGCCATTCAGTAACGAAATTTACACTCTTCGTGAACCGTCTAAGCATTTGATTATCCTCAACTACTACAGAGAATGTAAATATTAAAGGAGTTCTGAATTCATATTGCGAAGGAGAAGTGTTCGATGACGAGTCGTAAGTGTGCGTGGTGGGTAGGGAGGCGGTGAATAGCTGCAACAAGGCAGAGGAACTCGGTCGTGATGTTACAGCAAATGCTGTCCCCTCCCCTCCTTTCCCGCGCCCCCCTCTATTTATTTATCTATCTATCTATCTATCTATCTATCTATCTATCTATCTATCTATCTATCTATCTATCTCTAATAGTATTAAGAAAGACGAACATAATAATGATAATTGTAATACTGATAGGAATGGTGGTAATATATTTAAATCAATAATAAAATATTAGACTTAACGTAATACTTGGGTGAATGAAAGGGTGTTACGCCCACGAGAACTGAGGTTTGTAAGAAGGGTGTGCTAGGGTGACCCACCCGAGTAGCTCCCCCAGTGAATCCGGTGCGTACCCGGCGGGGGGTGGGGGCAAGGTGCTGGCACGTGAGTCGCCTGCTTCTCTTTTGTTTGGAGCATCACATCGGGAGGAGAAATGGGCCTGCGAGTGGTTGGCCTGTCGAACGCCCCGAGACGCGTCGGGGAATATCGGTGCGCCTTGCGGTTGGGAGTGCGGTTTTTCCCTTTTTGGTCGGCAAGGCCCGTGCTCACGTTTCCTGTGGTCGACTGCTGTTTTCGGAAGGGAATGTCCAGCGCTCCAGTGCGGTTAGGAGAGTAAATTTCCAGAGCTTGTTTTCAAATAGTTTTTGGGCGAATCGTGATGATTTCTGGAGCGAACGTAAATCACCAATTTATATCAGTGTATGTGACCTTTTTTTTGAATTGTTCCAAGTGCGTCGTAAATTTAACATTTTCTTAGGGGATATGAAAAGTGTACAAATTATTTTTTTCGCCTGTGCTTTGTGTATCTATTCGTGTAATGTTATAATGTAATTCTAATAAAAGGGTGGGATGGTTATCCATTCAACTATGTAGAATAAACATTACAACGACACGTTTTCGACTACTCCAGATTGCGTTTCGAAACTGATCGTGGAACTGTGAACGCGCAGAGAATTCTTTTACGGCGGCTCCACACATTCGTTATTCGGCGAACAGCGAGCAACCACGCGCCGAGTAGTGTTAATGAGTTGCAATTTGCCGAGTGACGAACGTTCGGTGTTCGCCCTACCCACCGCGTGTCGGTCTTTTGGACACATCAAAAGGAGCGAACATTCGCCGAACACGTTCGCTGCTCGGAATTGGGCGAGCACTAGCTCGCTGCTCGGCGAATGCCGAATGTGTGGAGCTAACTTTTAACTCAGGACCTTTACTTTATACCGTATTCTAAACCTCTTGAGGTCCTGGAGTGGGTGAAGACAGAGTGCTTTAGAAGCTGCGTGGGAGAGGCCTGAGAAACGGCGTTCGAGGCTGACGTTGGCGTAGAGAGGCGCCGGGGACCAAGTGCGTCTTGAAACGGTCTGCGCTGGTGAGGAGAGATCGCACAATCCCACTCGCCTTCCGGCTTGTCCGGTGCTGCGAGGTCTTCGCAGGATCTGCTCACGGCAACAGGAAGGAAGCGCATCGAAAGTAGAGTTTCGACAGCGCGGGACAGAGGATGCACGAATGTGATTAAGCTTTGACCGTATCGTGGACACTGCTTCCTTTGGAGTTCGCGTGATGGAGATGCATTATGTTTTGTGAAACAATGGTGAATATAGTACATGCATCTTTTTTTTTTTTTACTTCCGTGGGTTGTTTTGATTTAGAATGCTTTGGTTGTTATTTAGTCACTTGTTACAACAATTCAGTTACCTACTTTTTTGAAGATCGATTTCAGTTTGACGAAGCTTGAACCTAACCCCGTGAAAGCTTTGTAAATATTGTGTTTTTTCGTGTGTCTATTTGGTGAAAGCGTATGATGTGTTCGGAGTATCCGTTTGTTTCTTAACTTTTGTACGTTACGAAATGTTTGACGTGTGAGATGTTTTTGTATTCTTGCCGATGTAATGAAGCGCCGTTACATCCCTCTGGTTTCGAATTTCTTATTTACTACTTCATTTCTTAACATCGCCATCGTAATAAAGTAATTCTTCAGTATGCAATCTGGTTGGGACAACGTGCAATGGTCGTAAAGAAATGCAGTTCACTTTTTCATGTGGTGTAGTTCTTGTGAGGAATGCGACACAATGTAACAGTATGATGATTGAAAGGAATTATTTGTTGTGCATTTTTCTGACAGGTATTAAACTCGTAATTATTGCCTACATGCGCAAGCAAAAATATATAATTTCCTGTCTATCGGTAACCGCTTGCTTTCTCCCCCTTCGCGGGAGCGTGGGAGTGAATGGTGGTAAGGTTGGCGTGGCGTGTAGCCATAGCGTCGGTCGTCAGAAAACTCCACTTTCCGGACGGCGGGCAACCCCGCCCCGCCCTGCCCCGCCCCGCCTCGCCCCGCCCTGCCCCGCCCCGCCCCGCTCTGCCCCGCCCCGCCCCGCCCTGCCCCGCCTACCCCGCCTTGCCTCGCCGACCGCTTCTTTTGGCGCTCGCCTCACCTTGCTTCTTGCTCGGCCTCGCCTTGCCATTGGCCGCGCGTCCCTAGGCCCGCTCCGCTTTTCCCACTTGCTTGGCGCTCGCAGACTGCCGCCTGGGGCTCCATCGGACGGTCGTTGGCCTGGAGAATCACCTGTTGCCATTACATTACGAGCGACTTAAAGTTAACAGTTGACGCTCTGTTGTTTACGGCAGCGTATAGATAATGCGATCGGTGAATTGTCTATGCATTCCCTTGCTATATATAGTAAATACTATGTGTTTTATTTACTTATACATACGGACAAATTTTTGAGATATAAATTATTTCCCGGGTCCCCTGAATAAATATGTATATTCATATTAAAAATACTTTTCTTTGGCTATTAAATTCATAAGTTATGGTAATTGTTCGTTGCCGTAGTGTTCAGTTGTAAACTCACGGCTTCGTCGACCCTCTGCATAAATTAGTGCTACTTTTGGAGTGAAGTCGGACTCTCAACTACTGCAGGGAAATGAAGTCCTAGAAAGTTATTGTTATGCCTTCAGTGTTGTTCCGTCTTATTCAAATGACCTTCTTCTCGGTTGGAATTTTCTATTTAGGATAGTCTAAATAGCCTTTTTTTGTCAAGACCTCTCTTAACCTAGTGTATGGTATATCGAAAATAATCGTATTAATCAATCCGCATGTGCTTTGTCGAAACACTCACACACATTCACATACATATGTCCTATTCATATGTTTCAAAAAGAGAGCTCTTTCTTTTGCCACTACTCTTATTAGTGAATGAAGATGACTGAAATTTAGTGGGCTTTCTTGTATAAAGAAGTAACGGGAAAATACTTGGTTGCAGTGTTTTAAAAATAACCCCAAAATGCGCACTCTTAAATTCCTGAGGATCAACATTCTCAGATATTTCGAGCAAATAGTCCACGAGTCTAGCAGATAGATCATTAGTGAAAGTGGAGGCAATTCGCAAAATTATAGTACTGGAAGCTTCGTACAGATAAGACGTTTCTTCGTAATATTCCGGGAGAAACTCAACCCAACTTAAGTCAACCACATACGCTGTAAACCCTTCTTAATACTTTAGATACGTTGCGCTCACGAAATTATATAATATAAATTTCAAGCGGTCTTTGTAGAAAGGAAGTGTGACTTGTTCAGACGTTAAAATAATTCGTGGTACGCATTTGTAGTTACAGGTTATCTGGAATAATAAATACCAGTGCGTAAGAATAAATGGATGCAGCAATGAATTAAAGGAATAGATCCTTCAACGGACTGAAAGTTAATGCTTGCACGAAAAGCGTTTATAAACGTGCCTAATTTGATTTAATAGGCCTAAGTTTTCGTAGCGGGAATGAGTAAACGGCCGGAATGTACCTATGTTAAATATCGGAATAACAAGTGTGTAAAAAATCTTGGTATTTCTAGTAAATACTGTTTCATAATTTACTCCAAGTTTTTAGAAGTCGATGAACATCCTTCCGCTATCTTATTCATTATCGAAAGTTTTATTTCTTCTGGAATAACCACCTTGTAGACACTCGGAGGAATTTTTTCACTAACTTGCCTTGAACCATCGTCATTGAGAACATGCGTGTCCGGCCTCCTGAAGAGCGAAACGGCAGTGCTGGTTACGCGATGCGCCGGTCGCCTGCCTCCGGCTGCTGGTCAGTTTCTCTACGAGCGTCGTGGGCGCGCGCCCTTGGTGGCCGGCACCCTGCCCCGTGCCGCCGCATAGCGTCGCGTCTCGGAGAAAGTGACGGACGATTGCGTGGCGGGGGCCGTCGACGGCTCTTCGGGCTTCCACCGGTGCGGCGTCCGGGCAATTTGTCGTCCTGTGTAGACGCGCGCACAACGGAGTGATTTTGCCTTCGGACGGGGGAGAAATTTGTATTCAAGCCTGCCGAATATATCTCGCAATTGTGAGTCATCCGCATTAAGAGAACCCGGTATTCATGTAACAAGCTTCCTGAAACTGCAACCGAATGTGTGTGAAGGCGTATGGCGCAAACCAGTGCTGAGGCATCTCGAGTCCAGTACGAGGCTGCGTTTCGTAATTTTTATGTGAACGGTAGAAGCAAGAAAGTTTTACGCGTGTCAATACACTTTTATTTCAATAAGCCGTTAGCAGTAAACACCTTACACATAAGAAAAATTAAAAACATGCGTTGTGGCATTTATTTTCTAGTATCATTAAGTCACGTTTTATGGCAAGATTATGACGGGTGAATTATAATATAACGGTTGAATACGAGGTTAGTGTTTTTCAATGGATACTTTTCAGAAATGTAATAGCAAATAAATCCATGTACTGTTAGTGTCTGTCCTTGGAGGTTAACCTCTGTAGGTTGATTGGCTTATACTTTGGAATTCCAATCCCAGCATTCACCACACACGTGTTAAAACCATTACATTCTGCATTACATTCTGTGCGATAATTGTGGTGCTTGCGTAACAAATGACGCTGTAATAGGGAGACGTTTCTTCTTTACTCCGTGACAAGGAATATCGGATTAAAAGCTTTATCTTCTTAGTTTTCAAAATGAACACGGTCTGGCATAGAACGATCTGGATCCTTTAATTGATAAAACCGACTAGGACGTGAGGTCCAGATCACTGGGTCTGGACAGATTAGTCTACTCAGCAAGGATTCCAGAAGCTACAGGCTGAATCTATGAAAGATTCGTTCTGGGGATCCCAAGAGACATGTAAGGGTCTTAGCGAGAGACTTCACATGTGGGCTCATTACTTCTTTACAGCTAGGTTGGTTTCCTGGTTATGATAAGTGTCAGATCGTAGAGACACATATTCACCGACACGTTAAGATGTACACGCACGAAATATGCAGATATCATAAATGGCGTCAATGATTGAATTGAATTGAATAGAATTTGTCCTTTTTTACGTGGCGAGACTCAGGACATGAGGCCTGCTCTTCCGTCTGACCACGCAAATTTCGTTACGCTCCTTTCAACAAGAGAAAGAAGGTATTACTTGGGCGACGAAACAGGCGATTTGAATTTAGCTCAGAGGCATCATTTAGGCTTGAGGATCTTTTACATGCAGTAAATCTACTAACATGGGACAGCCGGCTTTACTTCCCCTCCGAAGGAAGGCGTACGATATGGTCTTTGAATTTATTTTAATATAATCACGGTTAGCAGACACTACGGGGATGTTAAAATGCCATATTGTTAGTTTAAAAGTGAGTAGATGTTTTGGGTGTGTTGTTATATCAGAGGAAATGCAGTTTGGTTTCTTGAAGCGAACTCTTGAGCGAATAAATCTGTGGCGTTGGTGGATTGACTGAGCCTGCATCGACAAGTGGTCGTGAGGTGGCAGCGGCGAGAACAGTGCGAAGCAGCTCTTACCTGCGTATCGGAGAGAAGCGGAGTGTTGCGTGGCCGGCGCCTCCTCCTCCGCGTGTGCGACGCTGCACAGCGAGCACGCACGCACCACTGCGTCGGGCGGCGAGCGCGCGCGCGCGCGGGGATGCCCGTAGGAGCGGGCGGGTGGGGCGCGCACGTGTGCGCGTGTGTGGAGGGGTCGGCGGCTGCGATCACCTTGAGGTAGGCCTCTCTCACTCTCTCTCTCTCTCTCTCTCTCTCTCTCTCTCTCTCTCTCTCTCTCTCTCTCTCTCTCTCCTCGTCTCATCAGCAGCCGGCGGAGCACGGCGTGGCCGGCGTGGCGGCCAAAGGGGGTGAGAAAGAGTTCCTTGCCTTCTTGTTTTGGGTCTGCCGTGTAAGCGCCTAACCCTTCACCCTCCGATGGACCTTCTAACTCGTTCAGGCCCCGTGTGAACTTTCCCCGGGCTCGCTGGAGGCTCGGGTTTCCCGCCTTTCGGTTGATTTGCTCTACCACGCGTGCTCCGATATTTCATTGGGACAACCAGACCTCCGGTCGAAAATTGGTTTAGGAGTACGTTGTCCAGTAAGATATTAATCTAATGTGTGTTTTATATCTTCAATAGGTATTTGGAATTCCTTTCTGCTTTGTAAAACACCTGGAAATTTGTCTATTTTCCCCCCTCATGTGACCCTGTTCGACTGGATTTTCATCCTAATTTGCATTTTGGGTAGCTTCTCGCCTTTGATCCTGCCGAAAAAACGGCCTCTGACGGCTTACGTTCTCACACATGGCGGCCTCCGGGGATCAATGAAGAACACGTTTCGCCTCCCCCACGCGAGAGGCTGCCCTTCGTGGAGGAGAAGGGTTGGGGAGGGGAGGAGGCGCTGAAGAACTCCGCGCACCGACCTTCATTCCACGAGGCAAGGATAGACTGGTGGCTTCTTGTCTTCATCTTTCAGTGCCTGACGGTTTTATTGCGCCGCCGCCCTTTCATCTTGCCTTTCTCCAAGAATACTAATTGGCTCGTTGTTTATGTAATGTAATATAAAACGCACTTTTTATTTATTCAGTGCGCTATTGTAGTTTGTTAACGGAAATAATTTTTAATATCATTACATCTACGTTGGGCTGCCCGATTTCTCAAATAATAACTGAATTTGAGCGATTTAAAAATAAATAAATAAAAACGCTCATGGAAACTACATGCAGTATTTATCATGCCAGTTTTTATTGTGAATAATTATCTTGTGGTATTTCAAAAATCATGGAAATGAGTATAAAAGTCATAAATTATTTTGGTTTCAGATCATCCTTTCTCGTATTTTTGATTTTTGTAAACTTCATTTGACCAAGATATGAATGAAACAATTACTTAATGGGGGTTAGAGAATGTTTTTTTGTCTGAAAATTGAATGATCAAAGTCTCCAAAAGTCTTCCATGTATCAATAGCGCAAAAAGAACATAGAACAATATATAATACGTAATGAGCATTGGTCGTATGAAGTAATGCTATTGAGTATGTTTACATTCTTGACTAGAAAGTGTTTTCTTCCGACTTCGTGTCTCGTAAACCCACTTGCCTACAACTTGATCATTATGATTACATGTCATTACCCATGCCAAATCTTTTTTCGTGTATATTGCTTCCTAATTCGAGGGAAGAGCGTTGAACAAGAGTTTTACGACGATTGTACAAATCAGAATCTTTCCACTCACATGTCACAGAAATAGGTATGTGGAATGTCCCACTTTCTACTTGTTTCATTACTGAATCAATGAAAGGTCTAACCATTATATAATATGCCGACTTGTTTCTGACCTTTCTCGACGAAAGTGTTCAGAGTTGGTGCTTTTAATGATTTATGGAATTTTATTTACATAATAGTAACTAGGTCTTTTGATATCTACATTCAGATCTTTCAAAGCTATTTGGTGAGAAATAAACATGTTTTCATTGAAAGAATCTGCAGAAACATTGTCTATTGTGTAATATTGCGAGAATAGGTTGTGACTATACCAGTATATGGATCCGTTTTCCATCTTCCGTGCCTCGAAGTAAGACATTTTATGCAGTTCCGTGAATATTTTAAAAGAGAGCAACAATTACCTTTTCTGATAGAATTTTGTACGATGTTTTTAATTTTAATTTTAGTATTACTTTGTTGGATTATGTATTTACTGTGTCAAAAAGTTGCTATCAAAATTATACATTCGTTTAGTGGGGTATTTGATGTAGGACAGAAGAAAGGAAATCTTTTTGATGAGTAATTAGCTATGTTATTGGCATGAAATTAATTTTAAACGATGTGTTGATTATGTTCTCATTGAAACTTACATTTTATAACCCTTACACATTCCCCCCCCCCCCCCACATACACAGAAAACACACACACACACACACTTCGGTCTTGGCTGACCGGTAGAGATAGACATTGTTTCGCATTAAAAATGCTTCGAGGATTAAATCATGTTTTGTCAATGATAATTGTACAATTGTTTTGAAAAATGTACTTTAACCTCTACTTCATAAAGCAATACATAATATTCTTTCTGCATTTTGTACTCCATAAATTCAAGTTCGAAGTTTATAAACTCATTGAAATCAGTTGCGGATCCGGCAGTGGGGCATCCCCCCCTCTCTCCTAAAAAAAAAAAAGGCCTAGAAAAAACAAAAAAATAGAATGAGAAAAGTGCTGGAAAAATAAAAATAAACACAAATTAGTACCCCTAATAACAACTTATGAAGATTTTAAAGGAAAATATTCAAATTGAAAAGATGTACAACAAACGCTAGTATGAACCACCAGAGAACATGAACCAACTCTGTTAAATGTAAGTTAATTAACTGTGAAGTGTTGTACAGGCAATATGTTAAGTGTAAACTCAGTAATTAATGTATTGAAACATGCCCGACGTTGAATGGTGCCAATTTGAAACGAGCCCCGTCTTTTTATTTGAAAACAATCCCCACTTGGAGCGATATTTTGAAACATACTGATAAATGTGATTTGGGCGCCAGGAAAAAGTTACACGTAACCTTTACGTAGTTACACCTAATAATCCCTACGTAATTTAAATATCTTTCATTCCAAAATTATGGTGTGCTAGCTCAGTTAATTGGGGTTCGAAGTTCATAATTGTTGCTACTTACTCTGCAACCAATTATTCAATCTGCCATCCATACGGAGTGGCGAGGAATCTGAAAATCGTATTAAAATGCTGGATTGCATATTACGAACAATGATAATCTGCTTTCTTTCAACTTAACAAATTAGAATTTATTACATTGATAATCAAAATGAATTGATCTTTGTCATGACCAGTTTTCTCTATATTACAATAGTTATAAAACCTTGTTATTCATTCATGGGTCTTCACGCGCTCTTCACTTCTTCGTTCGATGGCGCCCCGTAGAACCTTCTCCGTCGACGCAGCAGAATCTTGCTTCTGGATAAAGTCCTCGCCTCATGTCCGTGATCTGGTTCCAAATTCTGTCGGCGATACTATTATAATCCGTGACTTCCCTCACTTGCGTCTCGGGTGGATGCCTAGACACGTATTTACTTCGTACAAGAACGTTCTATCCAAATATAGGAAACGATAGTTTATTTTATACAACTGTCAATTAGTCTTTCCTCGACCTGGTAAAATATATCAGGAGCCGACCCGCTCATCACCGCGTTGCTCAAGCGAATGAATGTTCACTTAAAAACTCGGAAGCTTCCGATTTTTATCTTTTTCTTTTGTCTCTCAAAACAATGCTTATTCCGCCTCTGCTGTGTCATTTCAACTTAACGAAAATGATCCTTAACGCCGGTTGTTTATTTGTCATATAGCCCCCTCACGATCATCTATTGAAATCCCTATATTCTGTGTCATATAAAATGACATATCCATAATAAAAATGGTTCGTCATTTTGGTATACCACAGTATAATATGTGTGTTTAATTCCTTCACTATTTGTAGTTTTTTTAGCTTCAGGGGTTACATTAAGTTCCAACATTAAATACGTTTTCATTTGTTACCTTTCTGTACTTAGCAGAACGATTTAAATATTTATTAGAATTATGTAATTATTTAAAAATATTTTATAGAGTCATATCTGCATCGCACTGCGTATACACGAGTATAATATAGTATTATATATACACTAGAAAATAATATACTGTACTATCACAAATGTTTATTATTTAACAAAAATCTATGATTGCTTTCCCCCCGCCCCAATGGTTGGCTAGATTCGTTCCTAGTGAAAATAACATTTACTTCGGGATGCTGTGTTCTCTCGGTTAGAAGAACTAAACAGAAGATTTTGTTATAGTAAGAGTAAAATTCTATTAACTTCTACTGAAACATTTAGGGACGGGTAAATAGCATCGCTCTGAATATTAGGAATGGGCAGCGATTATACATTTATCAATACGAAAGCTGTGCTTGGTTAATTGTGTATTCGTTTTTCCATAATTTTTAATTCCGTGTGAGTAATACTCACGTGTTTCTCAAAAGACCAAGTTGTGGTACTCTATTGAGCGTCAGTAATTGTTGTCATCTTATACATATATTTTTTGTTGTCAACAGACAGCATTTAAGTTGTTAGCTTTGCGTGGAGCAGGCGTCGATTTCATGGCAGGAATCTCCGATTCTCTTAATCTGTTTGTAATAAAGCTTCGTGAAGCGTGGGCGCAGAGTTATGACGCTCCTATGGAATTTATGAGGTAACAGCTGAGTGAGCTCCGTTCCCCAGTGAATTACAGCAATTTGTGAGTTGCGGCGGGCCCCTCGGGGGGCGGTGGCAATGTTAGAAGATGGGGAAGGGGGCAGCGCAGCACCTCTCAACACACTGGATGCACAGCGATTGTATAAAACGCTGTGGAAGTTTTGTCATAACGAGGGTTCCAGGTCTTTGGCAATTTGTGTGAAAAGTATCAGAGCTTCAAATCGAAATCCATGTAAGCAGTAAGCATTTGTTATTGAAATACCTACAAGGAAGGCTTTTCCACAAGAGTTGCTGTCGATTAGTCCGAAGCAGCGGGCGGCGAGATGTGAAACGAAAGCAATGCCGACCGCTTCGCGCAGCTGTTCTGCGGAAGCCGCCCATGAACCCCCGAGGAAAGCCGGCGCGCTGCGAGCAGGCGCAAGCGCAGGCGGAGGCGGAGGCGGAGGGTCCCCGCGCGGCCTCGGTCGCTTTCTCCGGCGCGCGGCCGCCGCGCCGCTGCGCTGCGACGCGGCTCGCGACGTTGCGAAGAGCGGCGCGGGGCCGCAAGTGTGTCGTCCGCGCTTCTCTCGACGCATGCGCCGCCTCCACCTTCCGTGTTCTTCATTCCGTGCGTGTGCGCTGCAACTGGAAATGGGATTCGGCTGAATTTGTCCAACACGCAAGACGTCCCATATTCACTGCGTATGATGAGCGTCGAATTATGGCAACTGGGAAGTGCTGCACCAGTAGTGATACCACTGCTGACGTTTCGTTTCTCAAATTAAATTTGTGTGTAACAAGATAATAATATTTATTCACGCTCAATGGAGGAACTAGCAACTCGTGCTTTTGGGAAACTCTGATAAAAACGGAGTATTACTCCTATGAAATTAAAAATTATGAAAATAATAAAAAGTATAAAATCACTGTTTTCTTCTTGAAGACTTGTCCTCTTTCTCTATTCTTTTTATCCGTTAGGTAAAAGGGACTAGATACTAGGATTTCTCTTCGACATTTTTCCGCGAGGTAAAACACTTTTTTTGGCATTATTTTTAATAAAATATTGATAGTACCTTGATTTCTGTACTTTGACCTACGTAGCCTTTTCCTTTCACTCGAATGCCATCTCTTCGACCCCTCCAACCTATTGAGGCGTGGCATTGCAACTTTCAGAATCGCGCGTGGCAGTGAAAACTGGTTCCTGGAGGACGGTGTGAGATGGCAGATAGCGGCAAAGAAGGTCTTGTGTTGAAGAAAGGACGTGGAAAGCGGTTATTTTGCTTGTCATATTTTCTTGTACCTTTCTCCGACAATGTCATGTGCGGGAATGAATCTTGTCAGTTATCCCAAAGTGCGGGTATGGGGCAATAGTAGATCATGTCATTAATATTATATCACTTTATATGGCATGTTAGTGTCATTATTTTCGAGGGGATAAATCAGCATAAGAAGGGGGCGCAATAATGATACAATTTCAAACAATGATAGATTTGAGCCAGAGAGTTTTAGCCTGATAGTATTTGAAATTATAAGTTCCCATTCGTAATGTATATTGACAAAATAATTTGAATGATCGAACGTTATTATAAATATGACGCATAAGCCGGTAATTGAACCACGTATCAACAGTCTTGAGTAGTACATCGGGGAAGATACATCACGAATAAGTCGCCACGTAATAGAAAGACTTTCTATATCATTTATGACATCCTGTAACAAATTTTGTATCTTACATGAACCTTTTCTTCCGCCTCACCAAATTTGGGATGTTCTTCAAATCTCTCGCCCTGTGTGGCAATTTGTCCCACCTTTCAGGCATGCGTTTGCCGAAACCTCTGGCGTTGCGCTCCGTTTCAAAACCTGGAACGCCCACAGCTTTTCCCAATCTGCACGCAAGAGCTCTCGCGCCTTCTTCCACTTCCGTCGTTCGGATCTTCACACGCCCTTCTCAAGCGAACGAGAGGCGTGTTTCATGGTCACTCGCGACGCCCGCCTGGAAGTGGTGAAATATACGAAATGTAACGGATTTCAGTGGAATTTCACGTTTGAAGTGCTGATGGCGATGTAAAGTCGAATTCACACGCTCATCTAAGTTAAGTTCTCATTCCTTGCGCTTATCAACGTGATAACAATTCAAAATGAGCGTTGTATTCTTTTTTACTATTTGTTTCATTTAATGTAATTAAATAATTTGAATACTTATCGATAGTTTTCAATTTGTATTCAAATACACGAAATATAACAATGAATTTTCACAAGTTAATTCTAGTGATGTGAACATGTTTTAGAAGATTGGCCTTGAAATAAGAGTCTTTTCTGACAACTTTAAGATTACACTTACAACAAATAAACCCACGATAAAGTCTGGCAGATTTTGAATTTAAATCAACTTTCTGACCAAGCCACTTTGCATACCGGAATATTTCAGTATTTGGTGGATTCTGTAAAGAGGTCTCCTGGGAAAGATAAAGATCTGAAGTATTGCTTACGGTTTCGTGACGACTTTAGTTAAAGGACTTACTATAGGATCTTTACGATTAGTTTCTTTCGATTTTCTTAACTTTGTTTGTTTGTGATTGTCGAGAAATGCCACGCTAACTTCGTTGTTGATGGCGATGGGTACTCTTAGCAATGCCGATATGAAACGTGCTAATTTTTTATTCACATATTTAAAATAAGAAAGTAATGAAGGCTGATCTATATAAATAAAACACACGAGATTAAGATGTCCAGAACCCTCGTCGTGTGACCCCGTCCAGTTTGGATACCGCACGTCTGCCTGTGTCCACCGCTCCGGGCGAGGCGGGCGGATGCAGCGGATGCGCGCTGTTGTGTGCGGTTGCGTCACACGTGACGTCAGGCGCCGCCCCGCCCCCCGCGCTCCCCGGTGAAAGCGCACGTGCGCGCTGGGCTATCGAGGCGCCCCCGCGCCCTTCACGTAACGGCCGCGGCGACGCGCGGAGAATTCGGGCGATCTCCATCGGTTCCGACGCTCAAACCTGCTCATTCGGTCCGCTTTACGCTTGGCCGCCCAATGGCTCTTTCGTCAAAGTGTCGCCTGAATGGCAGGTTTTGCTTTTCGGCGCTGCTTCCGCGTTCTTGTTTCCAATCGATAAGATAGGATAATAAATAGATGGGAAAGATTGTGCATTTTTCTTCTATACCTTACGCAGTATCCAACATTCTTATTCGTACACTCAGATTTAGCAACAAAAAGTTATCATATCTCGTCGTAAAATATTTTAAAACAATGTGTTTGTTGAAATTGTGCACCAATAATCATTAGTAGCAAATCTACACGTATAATGTCAGTAAAAATGATTACATAAATGTATGTTTAACAAATTATTAACAATGAATACTTTTCGTTACAACTTTGCTGTTCGTACAGTCAAAGTGAGTGCCAATATGCAGTTCTTCCGCGTCACTCGGCCCTTGACGGTTTTCCAAGGTCTCATTCTGCTCTGTAGGGATTGTTCCGCCAGTAGGCAACAGTCTGTATCGAAATTGCCAAGCAGAAGGAGCTCACTTCCGATTAGAAAGAGGTAATTGTCAACTCATCACTTAAAAGTGATTCCTTACAACAAATAGGTCGAATAGTTGACAAAAGCCACTCTCCTGTTCAGTTTATTGTAAGAAAGTTTAGAGAAGTTCTACGAAAAATTTGCTACAAAAACTGAAGGAATTAACTGAATGAACGGGAGGAACGATTTTGTTTTTAACAAGTTCGTAGAAACCCTCGGTTAAATGCTCCTCAAATACGTGTCTTAGTGGAAAACGTATCTAAGATGTCCGATCAGACTGTTCTTCATATTTTATGGAAGCACGGGTTTCATGAACGAATGGCGCGGAAGAGGCCTTTCGTAAGCAGGGAAAATTCGAAGCGATTCTTGCAATTGCTAAGAAGCATGTGAATAAGGGAGAAGAATTTTATGACAGTAATTTGGTCTGAAGAATGTAAAATAAACCCCTTCGGGTCAGATGGTATACATCGGGACGGGAAAGCCAAATACAGGGGATTGTTTTATGAATACAATTCCCACTGTGAAATATGATGGTGGACCACTTACGGGTTGTCTTCTAAAGGGGTTGGTACGATCCAATTCATTGATGGAATTATGAATACCAACGTTTATTTCGACGTTTTGAAAAACAATGTAAAACAAAGTGCTGAGAATTGGCTTGCCACCTGTTTACCGTTTTCTGCAGGTCAATGGCAGTAAGCACAAGGTCCAGCTCAATATGACATGGCTAATATGGAACGTGCCAAAATGACTCCAAACACTACCTCAAAGTCCGGACATAAATCCCTTAGAGCATTTGTGGACAGTTTTAGTGTGTGAAGTTTACAAAACTGCCGTGAAAAAAAACAAACTAAAACGTCTTGTGGAAGCAGAATGGAAGAAAATAAAACCCACAAATTGCAACAACCTTGATTTTCTCCATGATTTTCTCATCCATAGAAGTGTAGAAGCGGTGCCTAGCTGTGATAAAAGCCAAGGGATATGCAACAAAATACTGAAACCGTAGTTTACTTTCTTTTATTATTTTTTATTTTGTATTATTACTTCTAGTGTACGAATACCAAAGTTGCACAAAACTGAACATTATTCTCCTTTTTATTTTTTAAAATTGATGTACTAATTGATTCGAATTCAAATCCTATGTTTTTCAGTTTGTAATGAAATTGTTTTTCATTTTATAACGACCGGTTTTGAAACAAACCTTACTCTGACCTAAATAATTAGAAATTACCTTGTGAAAGCAATGTGTACGAATAAGAATTTTATATACTGAAGTAAGAAGTGGCACGATCAATGCATCTAATTAGTTCGGTGCCGTGTAACTGTTATTGTATGCATTGTAGATAAAGAAGGGAGGCTTAAATACTTAATGTCTTGTAATCATTTATTGTTCAAGACAATGCGGACTTCTTGTTGAATCTTTAATAGCTCTAATATAATTGTAAAAAATGATTCGTGTTGTTAATAAATTCATGTCGTCGAAACAACAAACAACGATATCGAAAATTTAAATTTTGTTACGAAGATGTAAAATATGAAAATTTATAATCAAATTGTACTCGTACGTTGACATCGCATACCCATTTGCGCTTGCGAAAGGAGCCTCGTTCGGCTGCGCGCGTTGGCCCTAGAGCATCATTGCGCAGACCGTGGGCGCAGCGTTGCGCACTCTCGGTCCGGGGAAAGCAAGAGTGCGGACGTGCGCGTGCGCACGCGTTAATCTCTTGCGCGTCGCGGATGCTGCGAACGCGCTGCCGCCCGCCCCGAAGAGGCCTCTACTCATCCCGAGTGCTGCTAGAGATGCGTTTTCCCCTGAAGGATTTTAGGACGAACAACTCTGGAACAACTCGTTAGATCTCGCAATGTGTGAAAGGGACGAAGGTGTGTAATGAGAGCGATAATGCAACGTTGTAAGGCGGTTCGTATTACAGAAGCGACCCTCACCCTCTAATCTACGCCGCTGTTTTGTTTCTGAGTGTTCGTGTGTTTTGCAGGACATCTTTCACATGTCGACCAAGACAATGAAAATTATTTTCTATTTATATTGAGTTTACCCATGGTTTACCCACAAAGATGTACCAAAGATTATGTGGTACTTGTCTGAGATGTATGGGATTTAAAAGCACTTAAATATTGTTCGTGGATCCCAACTATTAAAATCATTACTGAATGTGTATTTGTATTTTCAATGCTGAATATGTATAGTAAATTAAAAATATTTACGAAATTTATTGCAAATTACAGAAGTCGTGGTGGTGGTGGTGGTGGTGGTGATGGTGATGGTGGTGGTGTTACGAGTAGTAACCGCAGAGACTAAGTAGTGTTAGCTAATTATAGGTTCTGCAAGAGGCGGTCTACAATGATTATACACCACGCAATTTATTTGCACTTTTCTTTAAGAATTGAGTAAAATGGTGCAAAGTGATGCCGAGAATAAGGTATTAGATGGATTAGATGTGGTATAACGTCTTACGAGGGTAGGATGGGAAACGCAGAGTTCTTTGTGGGAGAATTCAGTAATTTTCTAATGGCGTTTCTTTTTCTATTATATTCACTGTGATATTTTTAGTCGAGTGGTAATAAGTAGCGTTTGATCGTTTTTATTATTTGTTCAGAAATAATAGGAAATTAAGCTTTGAGGAATAGAATCATTGTTGTGGGAATAACACTTCCTACAGTTCGCAGGTGATTAGGCTGTTAAATTATTGAAGCTCTAAATTAGTGGCAGGTTGGAAGTAATATGTGGAACTATGATTATGTCTTACATTCGATGATTGTCGTTAGAGATCTTAAACAAATTACTGACATTTTGTTGGAGGTAATTTCACAGACTATTTCAGGATGAAGAAAGTGGAGTACCGGTAGCGATCATTTTCAGATTTTTCAATATAAAGTTTTAGTCTGTAATCCTGGAAACATTTTTCGAATGGAAGATTGGCACGCGCCTACCGAAGACTTCTGCACTGCTCCTGTTGCCATCGTTATTAGACCATTATATGGAATGTTTTCGAGCAATATTTTAAGCGCTTTATTCTTGTAGAAGTAAAGAATCTGCTTTCGTTGTCTTTATTTTAGTAATAAGTTAAAATTGATTTATTTCTGTAATCATGGAGCTTTGTCAAGAAAATATAGTTCTAATTAGTTTCTTGCCGACGTTTCGGAAAATGTTCCCATCATCTTTAAAAAAAAATGAAAACGCATGGCGGAGCTAAATAGCCAACGGAACTTCTTTTCAGTTGTGTGTCTCATCATTAAAATAAATTTTCCGAACCGTCGGCAATAATTAATTGCCCCTTGATCAATTCCCGTGTATCTCTATTACCATATTTGTGGTCATATAGTTAATATATAGTATGTTTTGTGTATGCAATTAATGCAATACAGTAAGACATTCCTGCTGTTCGTTATTTTCCACTAGATATACTTTGAGAAATTTTTTTCTATTGTAAACGGTGAAAAGGGAACTGGTTCTGATTGACGTTCTCTTTAGGAAATTGATCTGAATGTTTTTTAGCAAAAGTGTTTTAAAATTCTTTGATTTTATTTGTTCTGGCCACTTCGAACGCGTTACTTGCATCCCACTATTTGACTTCGGTTAAACGTACTTTTATAGTATTAAACTTGACAAATACAATTAGGTCTTCGAGGAGTGGGTGATGAACGGGTATTTTATGATAGGCAATTACCAAGTAAAATATCTGCAAGAGGTTCGGTTCGAAACTATGGCCTCTGGAAATTAGGGTATTTCCCATCGCAACATTAGAGACTTCAGCGGCCTTGATCGGGGAAAATTCCAAACATACACGAGATCGGTTTTCATTGTTTTTACTCATTTGGCAGTTGAAGGAAAATCTCCTTGATTGCTTGTACGTGCAAAAAGGTATGTTTTTAGCGGCTTTCTGCCTTCACTATTCTTGAGGGCTCAGAGGGTTCGTTCTTCCTAGAATGAAGTGTCATCCATTTTTAGTGCAGGCCGTGACCCAGCGTGCATTAAATCTGGCATGTATCACTCGGAGGCTCTTTTGTTTTGAGAAGAGTAGTTTATTTTTTTGTGACTCGACGCTTCGTTATTGCTTCGTCAAGGCGCTCGACCTAAGCAGCTCTCTCCCTCTCACTACCAGGTAGGCAAAGTCAGTCCTCGTGGAATCCCCCATAAATCATTGTTTCAAGATTTAAGACCTGTCTGTGTTCAAGGCATTAAAAACATATGATTAAGGCATTATTTGTAGGAACAGAGTGCAGTAAAAGTTTATATTCAAAGCCCAACTACATACTGTTAATATGTGATGTAATTAATGGTTGATGTAGCATTTTTACGAAGGGGGGAGGGGCTCAAAATGAATGAATCGCTTCAATATGCTATTACATGTGTTTATGCAGGAGAATTTTGGAATTTTAAAAAGCACTGAATTTTATTCAAGAAAGCCGCCTACTACTTTAGAGTTGGAGAGAAAAGATGCAAATAAAAATTTGCTTAACTTTTGGTGGATGTTCATTATAAAATGAGCCGGAATAGTAGGCCGAAATAAGAAATTTGAAGCCCTTGTAAGTAGCTTCGAAGCGGGAGTAGAAGTTTGCTTCATTGTTATTTCTGATAGTGAAAAATGACGCTAAAGCATGCCTAAAGCCGGTACCGTGGGTGGTTGGGGTGGAACGCTCCAACGAGGCATGGGGAGGGGGTTGCCCTGTCGTCTGTCTCTGTTGTCCCGGGGATGAGAGTTGGTGGCAAACCGGTTGACGCGGACGCGCTGCCCTGGCGCCCCCACCCCTCCGCCGGCTGCCCCATTAATTAGGCTCAGGGCTCCATTTGCCCTCAAGATGCCATCCTCGCTGTGCCCGTCGCCGCCTCTGCCCATTTCACGCCGCCGCCTTTTGGGGCACCACACCGCCTACTGCCTCTAACTAACGACGTTGTGCCAAGCGTTCTTACTCATCTGGTAGATATATTAGGCTAAAAATACATTTGATATTTGTCGTCAATTAAAATATCCTTACCTTTCGAAAAATGACACCCAGAAACACACTGTACATATTCTCGTGAAAATGGGAATAACAATGCGCTTCATCAAATGGAAAAGCAACGGTCTGTGAATAGTGCTCACCTTGGTACAGGACGGGCAGTGGAAACATTGTATTAAAATATGTTGAGCAATAGTTTCACAACGAATGTCATTGAACTGCAAATTCAACTCAATAAAATAGTTAATACGAGTATGAATATGACAGTTTATTTCTCAGAGACAAAAATGTGAACTGTGATTGATAGGACGAGAGACATTACGAATGAAATAACTTTTTACGTTTGTGTTGTACTAATTGAAATAGGTAGCCAGTTAATAATTTAGTACATTCTTCATGCTTTCTTGCAAATCTGGCAATTCTTGTGAGTGTCACGCTTTATTTTAGATACTAATAAATTACTGATTACAGTTCGTGAATATTGTTTGTAGTGTGAGAGAATTGTTGGCATAATCAGTGAAAACTCTCTATATATTAAAGTGAATAATCGCAAAAAACGCGAGTGAAATGATACTACGGAGATGATGCTGACTCAACTCGATTTCCTTTCAGACCTTTCTCTTTCCATCGGCGAGCGCCTTTCCTTTTAGCAATTCATCTTCCAAAATATACTGAACTTCTGTGCGTGAAAGTTATCTATTGAAATGGTGGTCTTCATGAAATTATTTTCATTATTCATAACGTGGATCTTAAGTCTCGTGAATACGTATGATACAGTCCGGCAATAGCAAAAAAAAACAGAACAAGAATCCGTAATATAAACTGGAACATGCGTAATTGCTTATGGTGTCCATGAAGAAATGGTTATGTCGTCGTCTCTGAAGCAATGAAACAACTACCGCGACGTTGCAGTAAATATTTTTTTCTTCTCTGATGAACAATGATATGCATGTAATAGATCGTACACGAGCTTTCTTTGCGCTTTGTGTTATGCACAAGTTTCTTCAGATGGTGACTTGGGTTTTTCTCACTGGTTGATGAAAACCTGTGAAACAAAGAGATCCCGCTCCTTTTACTATGTACTCAGTATCGTATTTGTAAATGCTGCACTTTGTCCTCTCGATTAATTTCTATCACGGAACACCCCCATGAATGAATCAATACTTTACCTTATTCTAACATTGAAGAGTTACGAGATCAAATGAAAAGATACGCGCGAAAAAAAGAAAGAAAAAAAGAAAGAAAGACTGAAACCTAAATGTTTTATCCTTACAACTCGTCCCGCAAAGAACATTTTCATTACAGTTGAAAAGTCTCCTGTTTAAAAAATAATAAACAATTTATATTTAAAAAAAAAATAAAGACCATTCAATCAAACTTTTGAATATACGACCGACTTCCTGAGGAAACGTGCTTGCATTGTGTAAATCAGCTTATGTTGTTAATGTCGACGCTAAGCCCTGCTTTCTTTGTGTTTGCAGGTAAGGAGCTGCAGGTCGGCTTTGAAACGAGCGCTTTCTTCAGCTGCCGTGAGTACGCAGTCGATATAGTGCTTACTGGGATCGACCACTCGCGTTTGTAAGCATCGCTGAGCAATGGCGCGAGAGTGCGCTGCCTCTCGACCTGTACGGTGCGGATGGCAAGCGATGGCAGCGCGCACCGCGGGCGCAGAGCGTACTACGTCGCAGTGCCGCCTCCACTAGGCGCTTTCTGCACGTGTGTGTTGACGCCCTCTAGAGGATGTACCACCAGCCCCGTAGGAGCAGCAGTTTCCGGGTGTCAGTGGAGGAAGGCAGTAAATAGAAATCGTTGATGAAAAGCAAATTTTTTGGAATTATTTCGTAAGTCGCATATTTGTTGTAATAAGCATTTGCGATTGTTTAAAGAAATCTTTTTGGAATGGACGACTTTAAAAATATAACAGGACTAATGGTATGAAACCAACGACATGACGAAAGACAAAGGCGAAACAAGTAGCTAGTAATTAAAAGGAGAAAATAGAAAGATTGATACCAGAATGAAAGCAGTAACGCAATTAAGTCGGGGGGAGGGAATACTCAATACACAATGGGAGTGGAGCGCATTGCATGCATATACTCGTATGTTGGAGAAGCACAGCAGAGATACAAGACAATGAGAATGACAATATCAGTGGCAGTAGCAAGCTTTGCCAATGAAAACGAAATCTGTTTTGCGTTTATGGCAGCATAATAGACCCGTCAGGAGAGGATATTTGAAAGCTGTGAAAGAAAGATTTGTAAATGCAATGTAGATTTGTTAAAAAAAAACCTTTAGAAGAGAAATGTGAGGAAACCGTGCATGAAAACTAAAACCTACCGGATGTTTCTTAACATGGAAGTAAATCTGATAAATAAATTCGTAGGAAGACTTACAGAGGAGGAAAAATGGTTTGAGATCCACTGTATCTCAAACCATTTCCATGGATATAGAATGACAGCCGTCGTCGCGAGAAGGAACGTGGTGATGGGACGCGTTTATCCCGCGTAATGCAGTGCGTCGCCGGCATTATCCCTATCCCTGACCCACAGCACTTCATCACGTGCTCTGCACTCCCAACCTTTCGCATTATCAATAGCTCCCAGAAATTTGCAAAATGCATTTTTGTTTTTGTTGCAATTTAACGTCTTACAACATTAGGAAACAATTGTACTTCTGGAGTTGTTCTAGTAGATTTCAATTTTCTCCTTTTTCACTTATTTTTGCTTCTGATGCCTATTTCTAGCATATTCCCTGGTTTTTGCTTTTTAATTATAGTATTATTTATTTTCATTTTTTTCTCTTGATACGGATCTCGATCAAGCTGGAAACATACCTGCAAGCCTGGACAACATGAAGGCACTGTCGCGTTTTGTCTTTCTCTGCAAGCGAATACTCCTGGGCCAGGTGGTGTTCAAAATCTAAATGGAGGTGATAAGGATGGTGATAAAAATTAAGATAGTTTTAATTTCTTTCATTGATGCTGACAGGATTGTTTTTTTCGTACATGTGGAATCTCATCCTGCTTTTGACTATGGCCTTCGATTTCTTTTTGAAGACTGTATGCGATATACAGTGCGAGCATACTCACAATAGTTTTCCATAGAGAAAGCGTCTCTGTGAAACAAATTCATAGTCATAATTCCAGGTGGTCACGTGCAATCAAGATTACAAAATGATCATTTCCTTCCACGTAGGTGCTGATGTAATTTCAGGTAAAATACATGGTTAAACTGCTAGGCTCTAGTTACGAATGTTCTTTCTGCTCGAATTTTTAGTCAGGCCTCCTCCGAAATGATGCTAATGAATTCTCAGATGAAAGTTTAGCTGATAAAAATTGTAGGGTCTATAACTTATTTGAGAGTTTTCTGAGTGCAGGTTTATTAATTGAGACATTTGTAGCGTAATGAATACTCTTCTGATAAATCGAAATTTTTTTAGTGAAAAGGGCAAACATTAGAGAGTTTTTGCAAGACGGGAAATCAATTGTCGTGAACATGATCGTCAAAAGGAAATAACGTATCTTCAGAAAAATGAATTTTTGCATGTCGTACAATAGAAAACGTACGTTAAAACTAAGAACTAATTGGAACTAAATACCTCTGTCAGGATCTGAAAGCTTTCATGGAACCACTGTGTATCTCTGACTCTACTTTTGCTTTTATTAGGATTGCAAGATGGAAAATACAATACATGAAATTTCATTGTATCATACGAATATGTAATACTTGTCTATCTCCAAAGAAAACTATAGCTTCCTAGATAACTCCGCTATTTTACTATAAGATATTTATATTGTTTATATTAGGAATGAGAAATGTTTAGCAATTATAACGTTCTACGGATAAATAATAAATTTTTCGTGGCAATCAATGTAGTCTCACTAAATACAAATTCTAAAAAATTACTTTAGTTTATTCCTGACATGTTTAAATTAACTTTAGAAAAAATTAACCATTAAGTTCCTGCCATATTATATTGGTAGAATGAATATTGTATTTTTCATTACTTCCATGCTCATTGTGTGTTAGTGTTGAATTCGTATTTAGTGGTGGCGGCGAAAACAACGTAAAGTGTAAGTTTGTCGTAGACGACACAACAGGGAGAATGACGGGACCCGACAATCGAAATCCCGTCATTTGATGCCGGCGCACGCACAGTACAATTCTCCTCAGAATTGTCATGTTACGTCTTTCAAATCCACGACTTGCAGAAACACTCTAGTATTTACTTGTGTACGTTTATTTGCACGAACCGGAAACGATTCTTGCAAACAGGCTTTTGAACACTTCCAAAAATAATACATTTTTATTTAAGCATTTTTTTTTAATTTTTCTTACATTCTCGTGCTTCGACTTTCTCATTACATTTTCGGGTTTAGTGTGTGAATTCAGTTGCACTTAATCTTATTACATACCCATCAAATTTTTAATACTGCTAATGTGGCTTTAAATCAGTTTTATAAATTAAGCTTTTTCTTTGAAGATTTAAACATTTTTTTTAGATATGTGATCTAAAGAATTTCTGCAATTTATACGAAAAAAATATGGTCAGCCTCTTTAAATGCAAAAGTTTTCGTGCTGAGACACATTGACAGTGTACGGTAGTCTCGTACATTTCTCCTTCGTGTCGTCGCTAGGCCTTCGCATCTTGATTCCTTCCAATCGCCTCTGGCGGACGACTCGACGAGTGGCGGGGCTTTCTCCGTGGCCGAGCGGACGGCTTTCCTGTCACTACCGGCCGATTGGTACTCGATGAACAAACCCGGGCTAGCAACTTTTTTCATCTTGCGAGCAAGATGACCCTTCAAACACTTCTCTCTGAAAGCGAGAGAGGAGACGTTATGTTTGGAATGAGTTTATTGTCCGCGTCTTTAGAGGGGCGTATGATTTGGAGTAATGTCATGTCGTTTTTTGAAATTATTACTTTTTCCGTGCGAAGGAAGATATATACTCGAAATTAAATTTATTAGTATTAGTAGTTTAAATTTTTCACATAGCAAAATATTAATGTTGCCTTTTTTATAAAACCATATATTCTCTGATTTTTGGCGTCGTAAATTTATAGGCAATCAATAAAGAGTCCAAATCAATACAGGATTGATTGTCTACAAACTGCAGATACCTAGTTTAAAGTTCTCTATAGTCTGAGAACTTTACAACAGACAATCATCAAAGTATTTACAAAACCATGTGCTATTGATAACACATGGAGTGTTATGAATAAACACAAATGAATAAACGTTATGACACATACATATCCTTTTGTGTAAAGGGAAATTCACCTTGGTCAAGGGAGTTTATCGATCACAATGTGCTTGCTCTGAACACTGTATTTAGCAACGGCATTTCACTTTTTGAAAGGGTTTTCAGTACGGGCGTAGATCATGTTCGAATGTCTTTAGTGGGCGTGAAATTCTGTTCTTTATCTAGGAGTTTGTTGACCAGTACATTATAGTCTCTAGGGTCAATGACGTGTGTCTCTGGTTTTGGAGCCAATTTCTAGTGTCCGTTTATTTTAATTTCGAAGAATATTAAATGGAATTGTCGATTGATGGATGTAGAAGTGGAACACACGTTTTTTTAATAAAAGCGAACAGATACTTAAGAAAACCGTTGTTTTAAGCATTGTTGGATAATTTTTTAAAATTATTTGTGCTTGAAATGTCATACAGTGTTTAGATTTCAAAACTTTCTAATATCACGCAGTAACTTGCACATCATTTATCAGATTTTGTTAGCGTGAAAGAGCTGAATTAGACATTCATTACTTAATTTGTTTTACATATCTCAAATTAAGAGGGTGTTGAGAATCCTTTAACGGGAGAAATGTTAAATTGTTTAGAAAACCGTGTAGCATTTAATGTTTACGTCTGAAAAATAAATGGCTTCCAATTTTCCGTCGGTGATCAAGTGAGCGAGGCGTCGCAAATGGGGCCTTCCGCTTCCCGCGACGGTTTCGCGAAGTGGGAAAGCAGTGAGAGGCGTGGGCGGGCGGGCGGTCGCGCTGATCTGCCCATAGGCCGCGACGCGACGGCTGTTCCCGGCAGTCGCTTGGGCAATCGCCTCGTGGCACCGGAACTTTCTCGGGGCCAACTCGCCCCAGGAGGCGATCGTGGTGGCAACCAGGGGAAGTAAGCCGGCGGCCTCGCAGCTACTATCACTGGCGTCTTGAAAGCGGGAACAGGGGACACCGGAAAGCGTTACTCGACTACACTGATTTTACAGACTATCGCCATAAAAAGACACCTAAAACTTATAGTGGTTGGCGAAATTTAGTCAGGTATTCAAGAAAAATTGTTCGTTACAGTGACTTCGATTGACAAAATGTGTCGATAGCTGCGCTGCAATGGCTGTGCTGCGCTGCTTCTGTTTTTGTAAAATCGCGTGAGTCGTTAGAAACCTTTTGAATCGGCATCGGAGTTCTTCATGGAGTTAGATTCATGGTTTCTTGTGCTGTGACCCCCTAGGCGGGACGCCGCAATCTGGTTTCGTCGGCGCCGTGGAAGAAAGCCCCAAGAAGTCTGGCGTTACGTAAGGCGCATTGAGGCGCAAGCGAGCGTGGCCGCCGCGCCGTGGCGGGTGTGGCGCGAAGGTGGCGGGCACTGGTAGCTTTGAAGAGGGGGAGGGGGGCAATTCAGTTCCCGTCCCGTACAGAGAATACACTCGTTGGGGGGGGGGGGCAACAATTGCTTTGCGGAAAAACGAGTTGCTTATGTAATTTAGAGAGTATTCGAAAATACTAGATGGCTGTTGGATATAACACACTTCACAACTTTGACTAACCGCCATTAATAGTTATTTGAGATATTTGTTGGAATGTTTAATTTAGCTCATATTTATATATAATACATTTATTACAAATAACTTAGCTAATTCGACTTTTCTATGAGAAGTCTAATGTAGTTTCTCTCCTTGTTGATTCACAAGTTGTCACTCTTTTAAAACGTAGCAAGAACGCATGTTGATATTATTTGATATTTATTTCCTGTAACGAAATTATTATGGAAAACTTGCGCTTCACAGATAAACACGATTTCTGCACTGGAACTCGCACTTAAAAGTCATGTATTGAAAGGAAACGTGTTTCTTTCTTGAACATTGTGTTGATTTGGCACTCGATTCGCTGGCCGCCAGCGGGACTAGGATCAGTATCCGAAGTTGATGAGGAAGCCGCGCACCTTGTCGGACACGTTGCGCGACTCGGTCTCCTTCTCCAGACGGCGATTGTCCGTGACGACGAAGTTCTCGGTGTCGTTTGGCGGCGCGAAGGGGGCGAGGCCGGCGCCGCCACCGCCACCGCCGCCGGTCGCCTGCAGCACCTGCAGCGCCTTGAGGATGTTGGTGACGAAGCGCCCGAAGAAGCCCGGGTCGTCGCCCGGAAGCGCGGCGGTGTTCTGCGATCGGGGCGGTGGTGGCGCGCTGGTGTTGGCGGCGGGTGCCGGCACCGGCGCTGGCGCTGCTGTGGCGTTGGACGCGGCGGCGACCGCGGGCCGCGTGGTAGTGGCGGCGGTGGTGGTGGTTGTCGCGTTGGCCGGCGGGAGCGTCGTGGGTACGGTGAGGCGCGGCGGGCGCGTGGGCGTCTGGATGATGCCCGGTTGCATGGGCACCGTGATGTTGGTGTCCTCCGCCCGGCCTTGCTCGATCCACAGCCAGCGCCGCCTGATCATGTCTGCGGCCTTCTCCGCGATCATGATGACGGGCGCGTTGGTGTTGCCCGAGACGATGTGCGGCATGACGGAGGCGTCGACGACGCGCAGGCGCCGGATGCCGTACACCTTGAGCTCGGGGTCGACGACGGCGTTGAGGTCGTAGGCCGGCCCCATCTTGCAGGTGCCCACCGGGTGGAAGAGCGAGGCGGTGTACTGCATGGCGACGCAGCGCCAGTAGGCGAAGGAGCCGAAACGTTCGGCGGCGCAGAGCGGTAGGGGCGTGGTGTCCAGCGCGTAGCCCATGTCGCGCAGCACCCGGGTCTGGGAGAGGCGCGCGGCGAACACCAGCCCCTCCAGCAGCACCTCCATGTCGCGCGGCTCCGACAGGTAGTTGGGGAAGATGCGCGGCGGGTCGAAGGGGTCGGTGGAGTTGAGCAGCAGGAGGCCGCGGCTGCGCGGGCGGAGCACGGCCGGCCGCACCACGATGCGGTTGTAGTAGCACGTGGGCTCCAGAGGGCGCGTCGTGTTGGCGCAGGAGGTGCTGGCGTTGGCGTTGTACGCGGCCGCGGGCTCCACAGCGGAGACGAAGTGGTACTGGATGTCGGGCCAGCTGCCGTTGGCGCTCTCGTACTGCGACCGCGTGAAGGCCGTCACCTGTTAATAATACATCATGTGTCACTGCTACCAGAAAGGGGGGGGGTTGATCTGTTTGGAATTATGAACGTTATAACAGCTACTTTCGTTAATTATCCGAATGATCGTACTATTGTTGTTCTCTTATTTATAAATAGCCCTTGTGAATAATTCGTCTACATATGTTTACTGTATTTTAATTTTAAACCACAAGAACAACTATAGTAGTTCTAAAATAATAGTACTCACTAAATGCGAAATAATGTTGGCAATAACTTCATTCATGTTCAAAACGAAATTCATATTTTAAAGGTAATACAAGTGTATTACAATGTTTAATGGAAAGTGTTATCGAATCAGCATATTAACAATAAACTTTAGTAATGTAAATAAATAGAAACTTATGTTTGTAAAACTTGTTATTTATTATGGTTTTAGTGAGAGTCAAAAATGCATCAATAGGCATCGATACTTTGTGTCGTATTGTTTCATTCTCACTGTTTTGTTGTGAAATATTTGAACATAGAACAATAGCTGAGACATTTTCAATTTGAATTACTAAGAGGTATTTGATCGATCAGGAATATTCTTCGATGAAACGACTTTCGTTATTTGGAATATTCCAAATTTTGTAGGTTGAAAGAATAAATTATATGCGACGTATTTTAAAATGACAACAAATTCTGACCTAATTGAGAATTGTGTTTCTCGGATTTTGGCTGCCGCGTTCTGCGTCCGCGTACGTACCTAATGTATGCAGTACATATGAAGTTTATGGTTGCGTGAATGTTCGCATTTTTAGATGCACGATAGGATAGTTTTAAATAGAACCGCGTGATGGAAAGCACGGCGCTGAATGAAACGTGCGCGGGGAGAGGCGCTTGCCTGCTGGACGCCCGTGGCGGCGAGCGGGCCGTCGGCGTCGCGCACGAAGCGCAGCACGTCCTGCAGGCGGCCGTCGTCGCCGCCCGGCGCCTGCTGCGTGGCGCCCAGCGCGAAGCGCACGCCGTCCGCGCTCACGTGGTCCTGCAGGTTGTAGCCCACGCTCAGGTCCTGCAGCACGCGGATGCCCAGCGGCCGCAGGAACTCGCTCGGCCCCACGCCCGACAGCATCAGCAGCTGCGGCGAGCCCACCGTGCCCGCGCTCACCAGCACCTCCTGCGCAGTCACACTCGATGTAAGCAGTAAAACTGGCACGGAAGGTGAACAAGAACAAGAACGCGCATCTCTACAAGACTATTAAATTCATTTCATAGCTCGGACGGTTAGGTCTTCGTAAAAGATTCCGGTGGGATCAAATATTGCATTTCGTGGCAATCCAGTCTCACACTTAACATTTCTGGAATCCACTTACTAGTACCGTAATTTACGAGATCGACGTCAGTGCATTCTTAAAAACGGTTTTCTTATTTCAGACTCATTTTCGGAAAATTGATGTTGAGTTACAAATATGTCACATATGTAAGAGACTTGCGACTTAGAAAATAAAAGAATGGACCTTACACCTCTTAAAAATAAAAGTTTGTAATACTGTAAACTGTTACTAAATTTCTCTCATGGTGCCGAAATTGGTTACATTTCTTTGATATTGATTTTTTTTCTATTAATAGTTTTAGGGCAATTGTATAGGTGTGGGCGATACGCATAATCGTAAGAATTCTTACATCAACGGGAACTAATG
Source organism: Teleogryllus occipitalis (assembly GCA_011170035.1). NCBI lineage: Eukaryota > Metazoa > Arthropoda > Insecta > Orthoptera > Gryllidae > Teleogryllus > Teleogryllus occipitalis. The sequence continues at coordinate 350,404 of BLKR01000004.1, read as the reverse complement.
TATTAGTCACAGTGGTTGGTTTCAACAGTTTGTGATGTGATGTAATGTATCCTGTCTTTCGCCTCTCACCCAGGTTGTGTCCGGTCATAAAGAAATGACTAATTCTTTGATGTAAAAGAAGTGAAAAACGTGGGGGTTAATGCAGAATTCTGTACTTTTATAGGGTATATTTTTCAACTATTGTCATTTACGGTGAAGGTATAAGGGAAGTAAGAGCAATTAACCTTTAAAGGTTTTTTCACTCACGTTGTTTCGAGTTTACAGGAAAATTACTATTTCTTATTAAATGTTTAAGGTTTTAGAAACTATATTGCTTCTTAAGAGACGTATATACCCTTTCATAATTTGACTCAATTGGAAGCTTGGTTCAATTTATTAATTTCCATTTATTTTCCTTTATAATTAATCCTTTGAATCATATTGAACCGATGTTTCACGGTGGAATAATTTCAAAATCGGTATGTTTTGTGGTAGAATGGCTTCATACGTAAGTATCTGAGTTCCCCTTGCGATTCTGTGGGATGGCTATCGAAATCTAGGCTAAAGGCAGGTCTCGCGATTTCGCGAAGAATGTCCCAAATGGCCAAGGGAATGCCGAGATCCATTCCATCAGGGAGCTTATACTATGGGTCGTGATTACGCGTGCGCTGCTCGTTCTCTCCAGGTTGCTCGTCGCGAATGCCTCTGGCGTGTGTGGATGTGGACCGTGAGCGTACCTTGGTGGCGTTGGCCTGCAGCGTGCGGTTGCGGTCGGCGTCGAGCACGTACTGCACGCCGTAGGCGACGCGCGTCGCGGGGTCGATGAGCACGCGCGTGACCCGCGCGCGCGTCACCACGCGCAGGTTGGTGCGGTTGGTGCGCGCGGGCCGCAGGAAGGCGCGGTTGGCGCTGAGGCGCTCCCCTGTGCGCGACGTGGTCTGCGCGCGCATCACGCCCTCCTGCTGCTCTCCGTTCACGTCCACCTGCGCAGGGCACGCCCACATGGATCAAAGACAAGTGGGAGTTCATTCTTCCATACGGCTGATACGGGGGCGGGGGAGTCAGTGCAACGAACGACTAAAAGATTCTTGACTAAATTGTATTGCTCGTTGGATGAAAATCAGTATTAAGGTTCCACAGATGCAAATGCAACAGATCTCAGGGAATCGCTGCTCCACAAGACTCGGATAATGATAGTCACAAAGCTGACTGAATTTCGTAACTCAAATATGTTTTAAAAAAGTGGTGTTGGATAGTGACAATGTTGAATTATACATAAGTCTGATATGTGGTGCGCAGCTCATATCGTATCATAGTTTTTTGCAAGCTCAATCATTTTTTTGTATGGGAGTAGAATACGGATGAAATTGAGAATTACGGTGGCACCGTGGCAAATACGATAAACACCACAGGTAATTATTATATTATTAGTCGAAGGCGATGATACCACATAGTCTATTGAATTTCGAAACTCAAAGATGAATAGAATAGTAATTTTGGGCATTAGCAATTTGGATTATTATATTAAAATATGAGATGAAGTGACCCACCCATCTCACACCATACATTCTCACAAGGACAACCGTACTGACTTTTATATACATAGGAATAGTGTTACTTGTACGCAAAGCGGAGTACCTCCTGGTAGCCCATCTCCCTGAAGGCGTGCATGAGGGCCCGCACGTTGATGTCCTGGTAGCGCAGGCGCTCGACGGTGAGCGGGCCGCCCGTGGCGTGGAAGCTGGTGTTGGCGAGCGGCGCGTCGCGGTTGTCCTCGGAGCGCAGGAAGTAGGGCGCCACGTCCTCGTAGGCCCAGCCCGTGTTGCCCAGCTCGGCCCAGCGGTCGTAGTCGCGGCGGTTGCCGCGCGCGTACACCATGCCGCTGAGCACGCTGCTGCCGCCCAGCGCCTTCCCGCGCGGCCACTCGCAGCCGCGCCCGCCGCACGCGCGCTCGCCCGGCTGCGTGCGGAAGCCCCAGTCCACCTCCGACGCGTTGCCCTGCGCCAGCGACCAGCGACACGCCCCTCAGCCTCCGACCCTCCAAACGCCCTCGCGGCTAAGCTAGGGGCTGGGGAAGGGTTTGAGGGCAACGCGATCTGGAAAATGCCCTGGGCTACTTTGGCCCTTGATCCCATCTCCCTTTTCGCCTCCCGCGGCCCGGGAAATGCCCTAGGCAACGCTAAGGCCAATGCCTCCCTTGTCCCCGCTCGTCTTCTCATCTCCCTTTTCGCCTCTACTGGCGGCTTGGTGCACTGCAATGAAATCGTATTTGGTATTGCTATTCGAGAAGTTTTCGCTGTGATTTTTTCGAGAAGTCTCATTCTAGAACAATCTCGAAGTATGTGTATACATAGTCGAAGGACAAAACCAGCAGAGAAAGTGGAACGTCTTCGTTGACTAGAATCACGAATTCCTTCGCGAACATTATCCGGTAATTAGTAAAATGAAAACATGAAGGAAGTAATGTATTCCTGAAAAACTGAAGTTTGAGATAAGTTCGTCACGTTGGACGGATGGTAGCGACACTCCCTTCAGTTCTCGTCTTCCTAGAACGTTCAATGTATTACACGTGGTCGCGGTGTCAACCCATGTTCTCACGATTGACCTAAGCAGCGGCTCTGGAACCTTTGTCTTGGGCAGGCCTGGAGTAACTTTTTACAGGCATGTTAATCGTATTTGTTCCGTCAAGTGCTGAGTTAATTTGCAGTTTATATAAACAGTTTCAAGTGCCGACACAAGTACTACGCATGTATTACGCCCGTTACGCTTTAACCCCAAGATTACGTTACTACTGAACGAGTATGTTTTAGTAGTTGAAGTGTTCTTCTGTCTGTAATATGCACCAATTCATTTCTTAAGGATTTACTTAAACAGTTGACGAACTTAAACGAAAGTTAATCGAGACGTTTCACGAAGATTCAAGTTATCAAATATATTCCACCAAGCGGAGAGAAGTATCGAGAGGTTTCTTTGATCCCAGGTCGGGCGCTAGATTGCAAAATAAGCTTATATTAATATTTTTCTGGGAAGAAGTGAGATTCTTTCTTTTTGGCCGAAGAAATGCAATTGAAGGAGGCAAATGATGATCTCTCTTTCATTATACACATGCACACATGATCCCATGCTTTATATTTTTCCCATAAACGCTAGCCATACTCATTTTTACTTCAGTCATCCGTTTTAGCTCGACACGGCGCTACATTATACATTTCACTGATTTGAATAAATACGGAGTTATATCTGCTGCCCGTTCTGTCTTTCCTCAGCCTGCCTTTATTTCTTTAATTTGCTAAACTATCTGGGGTCAATGAGGTATCTACCACAATAGTATTAATTATAATTTTAATATGATTACATTTAGCCAAACACGTGTTTCGGGAACACACTTCCCATCCTCAGTGGTTCTACAATTTTAAGTACATCAACAAATTACACATGTATCAACATCAACCTAAATACAAAATCATGTATCAAATAATGATCAATAAAATAATTATTTAAAATTCGTACTTACCCAAGTAACTCTGATTAAACACATACGTTCATAGAGAGTCGTCAAAATATGACGCCGTTTTGTTCGTACGCTGTACGAATGCAGACTGCGGGAAGGTGAGGGAGGAAATGAAAGGATGGTAAAACTAGTCAATTAATAAGTTTATGATGGGGCTGGATTTTACTATGGTTTGTTCATTGAGGCATAAAAGGTTGGGATTTTTGCATAATTTTAAGATTTCTAAATTTTCCAAAATATTTAATTTGGTACCTTTCTTTTCGAAATGTAGAATTTTGAAATTTGTATCAGGGTTGAAAGAGTGATTATTTTGAATAAGGTGGTTAGCAAATGTGGAATGATCTTGTTTCAGTCTCCAGGATCTGAGGTGTTCCTCTAGCCTACAGGAAAACTTCATACCTGTTTGTCCCACATATGCAGAATTGCAACTATTACATTTTAATATGTAGACTCCACTTTTTTCCTTCATGGGGACAGGGGGTTTGTTGCTGGGAAATAAGGTTTGAAGTGTGTTCAGAGTTTTGTTAGCTACCTTAAAGTTATATTTATTAAACATATTTCCTATCTTTTTAGATATGGAACCTATATATGGTATGCTTACAAACTGTTTAATTTCAGTGGATAGATTTTGTGGGAAGGCCTTCTTAATTAATAATTTAATTTCTTTTTGCTTGATAAATTTTTTAATTATGGAGGGGTTATAACCGTTATTTTGTCCTATTTGTAAAATTGTGTTCACTTCATCAAATTCTAATTTTGACATGGGGACGTTGAATAATCTGTGAATCCATGAATGGAAGACTGCAAATTTATGGTGATAACAATGGTTCGAGTTGTAGGGTATGAATAAGTCTGTTTGGGTGGGTTTTCTAAAAATTTTAAAATTATGTCTATTGTTTTTTATATAAATGGTTAAGTCTAGAAATATAGGGTATGGTTCTGTTCTAATTCCATTTTAAAAGTTAAATTTTTAACGTATGTGTTTAATCTGTGTTACTTGGGTAAGTACTAAGTTAAACTAATTATTTTTTGTTCATTATTTGATATATAATTTTGTATTTAGGTTGATGTTGATACATGTGTAATTTGTTGATGTGCTTAAAATTGTAGAACCACTGAAGATGGGAAGAGTGTTCCCGAAACACGTGTTTGGCTAAATGTAATCGTATTAAAATTATAATTAATACTATTGTGATTGATACCTCATTGACCCCAGATAGTTCACCATGGAGTACCACAGAATCTCTGCTGCCACCACAGAATTCTTTCATTTGCCATTCCTAATTCGCTTATATGTAACAAAGTAGGTCTAGGGAAATTTAGCAATAAACAAGCATCACGACAGTTACTACCTATGTTTTCGTAATTTATTGAGAAGTATTAACACTGCAGCTTAATAATAAAATAACATAAACGCACACTTGAATTTTAAGACGCTCATTTTACTAAAGAAATAAATTTTAGCGTCTGATTTCAATCTACGGAACAACCTCATTTCCGAGATGGTGAAAGTCGCGGTGACATTCATTATCGAATACGCACATTTCGCTCTGCTAAAACCACTCATGTTGAAAAGTCGTACGTCAACAGTGATTTGCTTTCTCTGTTCACATTGGCGGAAGGGATTACGTTACGCTCTGTAAATGTTAGCAATGTTACGTTCTCGGAAATCGAAAGCATAATTTACTTATACATTCAAATTTCTTGGTATTCGAAAGAAATGTCTCGTGAGTATCTTGCCGCTATGATTTTTTGATCTGCTAGTAATGTGGTCCCGGTGCATTTCGGAGCGTTGGAATTGTGATGAAACTGGTTGCTCTAAGGAGTACCGAAATCGGAAGGAGAAATTTACCTTGAATGGACAGCTTTAATTTAAGGAAGAAAGCATCGTAATATAAACTTCATTAAGTGTAAATTATAACGGGAGGTCTGCATTGATTATATATATATATATATATATATATGTATATATATATGTATATATATTGTCGCCAAATGTGAGTATTTTTCACTGAATTTCACCACCCAATTAATTTTGTTTGAAGATCGTTCCAAGTTGCCTTCCTAATTATCGTCGCAGATTTGCATTTTGCCTACTACATACAAATGTGCAAATATATGTGAATATTAACAGATGCCACGAGTATTCCTCAAACGATGTAATGTCAATTCTGGTTTCTGGGAGCCTGTAAGCCGTCGGTGTTTCTGAGCGATCTGAGGGAATGCGACAAAGGGATAATTCATTTATAGGAAGATCTGAGGGTATTCAATGAACTACGCCCAATATTTTTTTATCGGTCACACTCTTGTTTACCGTCATATTTCCTAGCTACCCTTTCCGTTATCTCTACATTATCCCTTCCTTCGATCTCTGCATGCCATGAAGTGACGAAGCTAAGACCTCGAAACCGGATCGCAGGGAGCGAGTTCCATTTCCCCCTCTCTACAACCCTTTGCTCGTTTCTCTACCCTCACGCACGTGTACGTACACGCACGCACGTGTAAGATTTCCGCTGTTATGGCCAAATCGAAGCAGGCAATCAGAGCGCGTGGCGCACCTGCAGGAAGGGCGTGAAGGGCGGCACGTGGGCGCGGAAGGGCTCCTCGCCGCCGGCCTCGAGCAACAGCACGCGCCAGCGCGGCGTCTCGCTAAGGCGGGCGGCGAGCGCGCAGCCGGCCGAGCCGGCGCCCACCACCACGAAGTCAAAGGCGTCGCCGGGCGGCGGCGGGCGCGCCGCCTGCGCCTGCGCCGGTGCCGTGGCGTTGTCGCGCAGCGCGCCCACCAGCGCCAGGAACGCCGTCGTCAGGTTGAGCACGGCGGCGCACGTGGCGGTGGCGTTGGCTGCCCCCGCCGTCGCGTTCGCCTGCTGCGCCAGCGCGCGGCTCAGCGTGGCGTTGAGCACCTGCGCGTCCATGGCGCCGCGCCTGCCTCGCGCTCCCCCTGCAACCCCTGCAACCGCACACGCAGACCTCTTAGGAACAATGAATTGGCGCTGCTGGTGGAATGGTTTTGAAATATGCTTGTACAAAACCTATAAATAAAATAACATCTTTAATCTTGAAAGATGCTTTCCCGTAAAATTTTCAGTGAGACGGAACCTTGTCTTAATCTGGCATTGTTACACTTTCGTTTAAGACATTAAATAACATGATGTACTCGTTTTCTACTCGTGTATTTCTTGCATCTGTTATCAAAACCGATTGGAATCTTTCATAGCCTGATGGCCGCACATACTTTTTCGGGGGAGGCTTGATAACTTCCTGAACATGTTTTTTTTTCAGATAGTCACAAAAATGTTTCGTTGATACTAGGAGCACATGGTACTAGGAAATAATACAAATCCTGTACTTTATACTTTCGACATTTTTCTGACGACTTTTGGGTTGACATTTAGTCTAGTGGCGGAAGTTGTATCCGAGCAGAAACCAACGACTGCGATCTTGGCGTGCGTTGCAGGGAAACATTTGAGTGATGCATTTTGAAAGAAATCGCGGCGTTCACAATGACGGGGAATCGAAGTATGTCTTTTACCCTCGCTTCTGTGGCATCTTTTCACTCTGTGAAGGCCGAAAACAATTTGGCATGTGTGTGCATTGCAAAATTGCGTTATTGCACCTGTTGAAGCATACTTCTCCGTCGAGTGACAATGGATAATCGGTGGCGACCATGAGGCGGGGCGCCCGCCCGCATTAATCGCGCCTATAAGACTCCGATTTTTTGTGATGTGAAAGCTCTGCTTCTTAATCAATTGAAAAGGAAGAATGGCTAATGAAATTAATCATGAATGGCTAATACACCAACACCAAATCGATGGTGTGAAGGTATCTAGCACGACGGAGGATGTCTAGCACAACATGACATCGCTCGTCTGAAGTGACGCTGCTGAGTAGTGGAGCGTGAAGAAGCACTTTCACCATCTCTACGACACTCGCGGAACGTGTAGTTTTGGTTCTATGCATTTCTTCTGGGTCTCGTTAACTTCAAATGCTTCACGCTTTTTCTTCTTTTTTACCCGACAGTGAACGTAAAGCTGAAGGAATGTTCGAACAATAAAGGTGAAATGTTTTGTTCATTTGAGGAGGAAAAACGTCATCTTTTACCAAATGTAAGGAAAGGTTGTTGATTTATTAGCAATGTATTTTTTTCTTGTAACTTCAGTTGTTAAAACAACTGAATATTTATGTATAATTGAATGCCTATAGGGCATCTTCCGTGACGTTGAAACTAGTATTCATCTTCATCACTAGTAATCACATCTGCATTAAGCACAAGTGCTTTGCTACTGTGTAGTGCGAGATATATTTTGTAACTTGTGTTCATGTTTCACGCAATTTCATTAGATACATTAAAATGCATGTGTCGTATCTGAGAGTGCTAAACAAGATAATTATAGACATGATCTACTCACTCTTGTTATTTCAGCACTTAAAAGCGATGTATCGAGAGGTGAAGATATATTTTTAAAAGTATTTTTTTTATTGAAAACAATTTTTGATTTCAATACTTACCATTACCATAATTTTACCTTTAAACATTTTAGCAACCCTTAAAAAAATAATTACTTTTGAAAATATTGGCCCAAATAAATCTCATTCCTAGCGAAGCTCGTTGTGCTTCTGCAAAAAATAATTATTGAGATGTTTACACTTGGTTTTATACACTCTATAACATATACATGGTTAATTCCTTTTTTCGTTGAGAATTGAGGGTGTATGCTCGTGGACCTGCGTATGTTTAAATCGGAGCTTTAATGCATGTTCTTGGGCCACGAATTGCCTTCACACTCCCAATTCAGTGTTGCACACTAATTCTACGGTACATTTTCTGATTTTCTAGCCAGTCGTGATGCGGTATTTGCAGAAGTGCACGATGCAGGTCAAGGCATTCCGTGTGGCATGGTGTTTTGCCGACCTTGGATTCCCGGTGGAGGAACGCGTCTTGAAATTGCTTTCTCCTTCACTTTAAGTAATTGCTTGCGTGATGAGACCTTTAGAAGCTAAATTTTCATGCAGAAGTTTATTTCGAACCTGCTAACCTATAAATAATTGTATTTAAAGTTATAATTACTATTCAGTTCTGTTAGAGTTGCGTAATGACCGTCAGTCTTTATAGGTGATGGTGTAAAAAAAAAAAGTAGTACTCTTGAAATGTAGTTTTTTTGTAGTATCTACTTAGGAAATATTTGAAGTGAGCGAGGAAAGAATAATTTGACCCATGTTTTTATCTTGGCTTTTTCTTTTGAATGTAGGTAATGTGCCATGGACTACAATATTCGGCAATTCATTTTGAGTGAAAGTGCCATCACTTCTTAGCAATTTCAGCATTAGCTTAGTTGTGTAAGAGGTTCCATTTTATACGATTTGAAGTAATTGTCTCATAAGTATGAACTAACTTTCCTTCTTTCTCGCTGTCAGTTGAGTATTTTTGAACCATCGTGCATCTATCATTGGTGACCATGGTAAGTACTTTTAAGAGGCACATACTTTTCTTCCGGAGCATTAGCAGAGAATTTAGTTAGACGAAGATCGGTTGACTCCTCTTTGTGGATTTCGTATTGCTTTAATCTCAACTTTTTCTTGATCTTCCGTTTTTAGGAGCTTCTGTTGCGTTCCCCAACTTCGTTGCATGCAATATCTGAAGTAAGAGTTTTTTGTTCTCTGGTAGCGAAAGGTTATTCATTTGATCAGAACGGCGCGGCGGTGCCAATTTAAGTCCTCCGTTCGTGTAACGGTTACGCGTGCCTTGCCAAGGCTGCGTGGTGCTGGACTCGAGAGGAAAAGTTATCCGGGTTGTCGATGCCACAACAGTTAAGTGAGCATTGTGACACAAGTTACTAATATGATACTGTTGGAATTCACACTTCCGTTATACTATATATTATAATACGATTAGCTTTGCACATGGTTTTCTGTTGCCTAATTAATGATAAATCCAATTAAAAATATTATTTCTTAATTTCAGAACAAGGAAACTGGTGTTGTCTTCTTGATAGTTTTTATCCGTGTGTACGGGGAAGTACCTGTAATTATACTGGTGTTGTGACGTGCGTGAGTGTGTGAATATCTCATGCTCACCTGAGTGATTGGACTGAACGCAACGTTGCATCGTGAGTTGCATAGAATTCTAGAATTAAATTACAGAATAAATGGGGACAGATCTAACGTTAGTTTCCTAGTAATTCGTTATTTAAAGGTTCGGATATTATGTCTAGATGAAAGTGTTGCAGTAAGCAGCTTGAAATATCACTAACATAAACAATTTTTTGCTGTTGCGTTAACGATACCGATGAACAATTGACGCACATTCAAAATAATTTCACTTAATAAGCGAGTATTGGAAGATATATATTGTGTACTAATGCTTCTTCCTTACGTGTATTTGCTGTTGAACGATGTTCAGTGCTTCCAGCAAATCATTGTTTGACGAATGTTTGAAGATACTTCCGGGGCAATTCACTACATGATTTGTGTTTGACACATCGTTTGTACTTAAAAGTTTTTCAGAAGCGGTGAAACAAACCACTTAAAACTATTAACACTTCCCTCAACCAAATATGCGTAATATGTAATGTATTTATTGGGTCAAACCATCGTATTATCGTTCTCAACAATGAACAGTGCCAACAACCGTTACTCGTTTTCATTGCAGTGTTTGAAGACACCTTTTTAGATACTGGCGTGCTGTTTTTTTGAAATTTTTCCTAGCAATGCTTTTCAGAGTGATGGCAGTCGCGGAGATGAGTCGTTCAGTTCTGGTGGCGCAGGGCGGCGCTCCTGACCTACCTCAGTGAGCCAGCCGGCGTTGTCGCAGCAGTAGCAGCAGCGGTTGGTCCCGCGACGCCCGCGTGGGTGGAGGAGCACGTTCCATAGCGCGCCGCCGAAGACGCGAACCACTGGCGGAGTGGCGCCGGCCGCTCCGCCGCCGCCCCTGCCCCGCTCCCGCCCCTGCTCCCGCCCCGCCCCTCCAGGCCCCCCGCTGCCGGCCTGCTTCCACCTGCCCTGACTTCACCTCCACCGTCGCCCCCTCCTTTCCTCCCGTGTTGCTCTGCTTCTGGTCAATTTCTGACGTTGCTACCACTTTCATTCGTGGTCCGCCCGAAATGTATCAATATCTTTCGTCATTATCCCTCGGTCGTTTCTCACTCCGGATTCTGGTCTTCTTCCTTCCGTCTCTGTCCTTTTTCTCGAGCTGTTTCCCTTCCGTGATGCTGTGACGTCAGCCGTTGCGTTTGCCACTGCTTCTGGTTTTGTTCTCTGTCCCACCTCCTTGACGCCTCCGTTGCCGTTCCCTCGCACTGCCAGCGCCTCAGGGGGGTCCGCTGCCACTCCGTCGCAGCCAGTTCCGCTCGACAGGACCGCCGCCGCTACCGCTGCGGTTTTGCAGGCGTGGACGCGGAGACGGCGGCAGCGACGGCGACGGAGACTGCTCCGGACTTTTTTCCGCTTGTCAGCCCCGCCCCCTCCCCCTTTCCCGTTCCCCTTCCCCATTAGGCCCGGGCTGTACCGCCCGCCAGACAGGGAGAAATCGGCGCATGGACCTTTTTTACGGAGAAGAGAGGGCAGCGGGGAAGCATTATGAGGGTCGTTGGAGTGGAAACCAGTCGCAACGGCTCACCCAAAAACGAAGGCGTTAACGCGGCTTTGCGTACACGCCAGCGAATGACAGCCCGCGAAGCAGGTCCCGTTCGTTATGTAAAATTTGTATATTCCATTGCGAGTTAATTTTCCTGTTAGTAACGACTAGAAAGAGAACGGGGGCTGTGTTCTGGAAGTGTGATTTCGTAGACCGGATCTTGTTCAGCCGGTAACGCACTGTATCAGAAGCGTGTCTGTTGCTAAACTCCGTGAAACGAGTTCATCACTTGTTAACATCCTTTATGGGCTTATTGGAGTGTAGTCGCGTGTCTATACTTTCTTTCCTGATTCAGGGATAGTGGGTATATTATATAAAAGGTAGAATTTGAACCAGTTTTTTTGACGGTTTGATTCAATTCTCTGACGTTGCTGTTTCTATTCACCCGTATGATTAATTTATTTCACTTTTCGGAAACTGTTTTCGACACACACGTTCACTGTTATTTGGACGTCGGTTTTTATTAATACCGTTTTCTTCTTAACACCTACAACCAATAATTACATTTTTTAAAATTTGTTTTTCCTCTTTAGTGAAATTGTAGGGAATTATTTTTCTGTTACTTTTAAAGTGATAATTGTCTATCATCATTTCGTTCAAAATATTTCTCACTAACAATGCTTAAAATTTCTTTGCCTTTATTAGGGGGGTACATTGCTTTAATAAGTTATATTCGAACCCTTCCTTCAAGAAAATGAATTGCATTTCAGTAAAAGAAATGCTCTCTTATTTTAGCGAGGTTTTCGTAATTTATAATAAAAGCAATCAGCAATCACTTGATCCCAAAGCTGCTTCGTCGTCGCTTCTCTTTTCTGGAGGAGCTCTCCCGAAGGACTCGTATTTGACATGTGCGTGCGTATGTAGTTCGCGGCAGACAGGAGGTGTGCTCGTGGCGAAGCTATGGCGGCGCGCCTTGGCGACCTTCCCTCGTGGGAGATAAGTACCCTGTCGGCCACTGGGAAGGTCGTGGCTTTGCCTTCCTATGCCATTGTGCCTTTCGCCGCTGCGGTTGTTTTTTTTCCCTCGACCTGTGCGTGGTGTGCCCCACCCAGCACACGCTGGTCCCTGTACGATGTACCTTAGGCATTAATTTGGAATAAAACTGTTTCAATCTAGAATTTGACTGATGGTAATAATTAATTGGAAACCACTTGAAAACAACTTTACTAAGACGATCCCTTACTAAAATGAAAACATATACCATAGGCAATTTCTACTGATATCTTTCTGTTTAATGTGTTTTTAAATGAGATTATTTCAATTTGTGGTTTTTGGTAGTGGTCGCCGCAAATGGAATAGATATGCTTCGCTGAGACTTCGGCGTTATCCCGCGAACTAAGGTTTTCTGTTGTAATATGGTACTACAACCGAGCTTGGTTTCCAGCCCCATAAGAATGTTCTCACATTGCGAACAATTACATCGAGAATGGCAAGGTCGACATAGTGTTTCACAAGTCTCTGCTTTCTTCACATATTCAACTTACTACTGCTTCCGCGAGAAAAAGTAGAATCTGTATTACCTAAACGTCTCTCCATGATCATGGATGTTATTTGCAATATTGTTCATTAATGAAGATGATACTCGCATAAGTACTGGAAAAATAAAGGCGGGAACTCACGTTGCTTTGTTTTTGTTGCGCCTCATACTCTCTTATCGCGACGAACTGTTTGAGTGTATGCGGAACTATTAATCAAGCAATGAAAGCACCCTTTCAAACACTCTTTCCCTTCGCGTTTGATCGCTCCCTGCCCCACCCGCCTGTCGCCCGGGCCTGGCAGTCTGTCCCCATGGGCTGTGTTTTTGCGTCGAATCACTTCGCCGGAGCCACTTTCTCCTCGGCGCGTTCGGCAGCAGAGCTGGCAGGAACGTGGTGGGGTAATCTGGCCCAAAGGAAACAATGCGACTACCCTTATTTGCTTGTTACACTTGCGGTTGCTACACGCCGGTGCTGTCGTAATTTTCCGAGCGTGAAAATCGAATCCAATCGAGTCGAATCAAGCTCCATGTGTTGCGTTTACTACTTCTACAGAAGATTGCGCTTGTTATGGACTCGTTCAATTTTTCTGTCGTTGGTCTTGAATAATAGCAACCTTTACTCGGAAATTAGCATTGGAGTTTGTGATATTGTAGGATGTGGTTTTTCTCCCGGTGTTTGCTATTAAATGTAATTAGCTGGACTCGTCCAAAGTTTACGCGCTATGTAAATAGTTATTTTAAAAGGAAAGATAGCTTCATACTGGAATCCAACTTTGAAGTGTTTGTGGTAATCCGTGTTATGGAGTGGAGAGAACCTTTCAAAAAAGTAGTAGAACGACTAAAAATATCGTATTTTGTAGAGTACGACGAAAAACTTATCCCGTCTATGTCTCTGTAACAAGAAAAATTATTTTAAGGCCGTAGGAGACATTGTTTCGGAATTTTGCACGACGGTTAAATGTTGCAGCGGGTTACGTGTGCGCCTGATTTCACAACTGGGTCCTAATCTTCATACTTCTGCATTTTTCGCTTTAAATCGCTTTTATTCAGACCCTAGGGTAATTTCTTATCCACCAATAATACATTTACGGGATTTTGTATCGATGTTTTCTTGTAAACTGTCAAAACCAATTATCTTTCCTTCGCGTGTTTTATGCAGACTGGATGTATGGCGTTTTTTTTTTTTCAAGAATATTTCGCTTTCCCTATATTGTATATTTCTCTGCGTTGCAACATTCAAAGAAAGTAAGCTTTTTCTTTGTAATTATTATTGTAAATTTTTGGCCAGTTTTGCTTCATACTCAATTTATTCAAAATATACTACGCTGTGTTTAATTAGTATGACTGATGTCTTGTGTACGAGATACCTTAAAACTAATTTAAGTTCATTTGCATATTCTCTAATTTACGATATTTTATTTGATACTGAGAGATCAATTAGTAATCTCGCAGTACGACATTTGGTTAATCCTAAATCTATTCTACGTTCTTCTATTATTATTTTTACTTTCCTTTTGTTAGAGTTGGATCGATTATAAAAATAAGTGGTGTAATTGTTATCATTTTATTGCAAACATTTATTTTCATACACCCTTTTAAGTAGAAGAAATTAATATTAGATGAACACAACATTGATACATTGGTAAAAAAATAATTTATCACATAACAAGGGTTGTTAAGGGTAATACAACAAAGGGAAGTGTGCGGCTTGGGTGGCACATTATTTACAGTGCTGAATGAGTAAGATAATCGGACATTAATTTTATCACGGGGCGTTGAGGACTTCGCGACCGGGAACCCTTTACCTCTACCGTGGTAAAGGCGACTTCAGACGGTTCAGTGGTTGGTCCAAGAACGGTCAAAATTTTCCTTGTATAGTAAAAAAAAACGTAAAAAACTAATCTGGTCAGGAAAAGGTCCTCCGTGGATATCTTGTGAAGGAATAATGTTTTTGAGTACTTAAAATCACGGTGCAGCTGAGTAAAAAATTCGGATTTTATTTTAAAGTAACATATCTTTAATTCTAAATTACCGAAACAAGAGCAACTGAACAATCCTTTGTACATGTTCACCCGGCGATAAATCTTTTCCTTTACTCACGTTTCTGCAAATGGCGAGTTTGAGGCTCCTGAGATCAGAAAATACTATTTCTAACACTGGAATTAAAATAACGCTCAGAAAGTTGATTCATTTCTTGGAACTGGCAACCTTGTCGCTCTGCTATTCTAATGTTCTTTCGGGCGTAACACCCGAGAAAAAGATTCACAAAAGGCTCGAGAGACTTGTGTAACGAGCGAGAAAATTTATTCCTAACATCTTACTTCTCGACATCAAAGGGAAGGGAACCCTGAGGATGATGAACGACTTGGAAACTTCCCGTGGGGGAAGAAAAAACATTTTCTCTGAGAAAAACGAGGGCTAATGCAGCGCATAATGAACAGCACAAATACTGATGGCTTTGTAAAAAGCGCAGGGCGAGTGGAGATGGTGTTCCTTGGCGGTTCGCTACAGCCAGTCCTCCTTGATCATGTCGGCCGCCTTCTCGGCGATCATGATGACGGGCGCGTTGGTGTTGCCGCGCACGATCTTGGGCATGATGGAGGCGTCGACGACGCGCAGCGCCTTGAGGCCGTGCACGCGCAGGCGCGGGTCCACCACGGCCTCGTCGTCCCACTTGGGCCCCATCTTGCACGTGCCCACCGGATGGAAGATGGTGGCGGTGTACTGCTGCACGACGCAGCGCCAGTAGGCGTCGGTGCCGAAGCGGCAGTGCGCGCACGCGGGCATGGGCAGGTCGAGGATGAGGGCGCCGATGCGGCGCATGGCGTGCGTGAAGACTAGCTGCGCGCCCGAGCGCATGCCCTCCACCATCACGTCCAGGTCGGGGTCCTTGGCGAAGTAGTTGGGGAAGATGAGCGGCGCGCCCCACACCGGGTCGCTGTCGTTGAGAGTGACGAAGCCCCGACTGCGCGGCGCCAGGAGGATGGGGCGGATGGTCACGCCGTCGTAGTAGGAGAGCGGTTGCACGTTGGTCTCGGCCGCTTGCACGGGGTCCTTCAGCAGGTCCTGCACGTTGGTCGAGTCGAACGAGTATTGGAGGTCCGGCACGTCCTTGTCGTCGTGGTACTGCTGGTAGCTGGAGCTTATGAAGGCGCCCACCTGAAAACACGTTACGATACAACAGTCATATTTCATTCTCCGTGTTAGTCCCTTCAAAATAATGTATTGTATTTACAAACTACAAGTAATTATTTAAGAATGGTTGATAACTTCACTGATTATATCTATCAATGGGGGTCTAATTTGACGAACTGTGTAAGCATGAGATCTGCATGAACAGATTTTACTTAAATCAATTTACTTTAATAAAAATATGATATAATATTCCCAGTATTAAAATAATTCATTTCTATTAATTATTTATTGCCATTTATAGTGTGAGTAAATATTTTTATTCTCTTGCTTTAATTTGGACTGTGGAGATACTGGACGAGGAAATAGTGCTCATTGGTTGCAACAGCAGAAATTTGTAATAAGTAACGTTGCTCAGGAGACACATGTGAAATTTCAAATTTATATGTGAAATGCAGTAAAATGGACAGTCGTAGTATTGCACTCTCGCGATAAATTTTCAAAGCCTGGTTGATGGCGTTAAAGTGGTTGTTGCAATATTCAACTTACTAAATATACGGGTTTTCCACTTACTAGCTGAACTGAACAGAGCAGTGATATGTTGTTTGCTTTACACATTCTGAAGAAACGTAAGGAAGAAATGTATAACCTTAATTATTTCTAGCCAATATTATTTCTCTTCTTTGATTCACTGAATTCTCTGAATCAGGAATAGTAATGCCATATTCACTGAATTGTCCTACGGCATTTCTATGCAAGTCTTGTCTGGGCTACTTTCGCTTTCTTTTTGAAAACCATAATTCTTCGTTTATTCACGGAATTCCCATTCCGCCTTAATAATTCGAACAACAAAGATCAGATATGAAAACGTGACCTTAAACTGTTACGAAACGATTTCCGTCTGCCCTTGGACCAAAGACATAATCGCGTAGTTAGGGTGTGTTCTTGGGCCAATGCAACAGTATCGATTGGCCACGAGATGACCTTGCTCCATTCAATGATCTGGTAATTTCGACCCGACGGCTCACGTTCCGATCCTTTCGACTGAGTGGGCAGTGTGCTAGGAGTTCCAAGGAACTACGGCAGGTCGCGCCGGAAACCGACCCACTGGTCGCTGCCCATCTTTGGCAGCAGATCGCGCTGAGGTGTTCTCGCTCCAAATTCAAAAGTCGGAAAACAACCTGCAGGGATAAAACGCAATGCTCATAGCAATGTAATAATTGTGATTTCTGTAAAACGTGCTTTGAAATAAACGGTAATGCTTTCTGTATTGTGGTATATTTCAGAGTTACTCTTGTCTTGTTTTTCGAAAAAAAAAAAAAAAATCGTTTTACGAAAGGCAGCACAAATATTAAGCTTTCTATATAATACTAAAGCAATCACGAAAATGAGTTTACGTCAATACTGTTTGTGTGAAGTTAAAATTTATTATTTCTCTTCCAGATATTACTGATTATTTAAAACGTTCTCACACTTCACATGTTTCGCACGTTCCCGTGGAATGTTCACTGATACTGTCTCTTTGCGGATTAGATTCAGATTTTGATTTTCATGATTACCGTCATTGCCTCTGCTTAGCTCTTGGCGTAATTGATAGTTATGAATTAACTTAATTTTACTAATAGAAATGGAAGGAAAGTGGTAGAGCGTTATTTCTGAAAGTCTTTTTTAATATTTATATTACATGTAATAGGAGGATGTAGAACGAAGGATAAGAGTGAGGGTGTTGGGCGAAGTGACCATCACCTGCAGCGGCCCCGTGGCGGAGAGCGGGCCCTTGTGCGTCTGCACGAACTTGTGCAAGTCGCGCGTCATCTGCTCGGGCTGCACGGCCGTGGCCGTCTTGTTGAGCACGAAGACGAGCCCGTCGGTGGTGACGTGGTCCTGCAGGTTGTAGCCCACGGGCAGGTGGTGCAGCGGGCGGATGGCGAGGTGGCGCAGGCGCTCCGTGGGGCCCACGCCCGACAGCAGGAGCACCTTGGGCGAGTTGATGGCGCCCGCCGACAGCACCACCTCCTTGTCGGCGAAGGCGGTGGCGAGCGCGCGCGCGCCCTGGCGCAGGTACTCCACGCCCACGGCGCGCCGCGTGTGCGGGTCGATGAGCACGCGCGTCACGTGCGCCTCCGTGCGCACCACGAGGTTGGCGCGCTTGCGTCGGATGGGCCGGATGAAGGCGCCGTTGGTGCTCAGCCGCTCCCCATGTCTGCCGGCACACGGAGGACATGCTATTAGCGATGTTACACCAGGAAAAGCTACTGCGATCCAGTGTTGTCATTTGTTTTTTTGTGTGATTCTTCGACACATCTAGTGTGCTTTGGAGAATAACATAATGGGACTATCAGTTCCAACCTCCACGTCTTATTTTAACCGCGATTAGGTTGGAGGGGATTAGTTGACCCAGTACATACTTTCAGAAAATCCGTAATCCTTGAGACTTTGTTGTGTTGCGTATTGTATTTGTTATAGATAATAGATTTGTTATAAGATATAAAATTGTCTTATATGTCTAATTAATTTAATGTTCAATGGTTTCTATTCGAAATTAAAACTAACGGAAGACGTCAAAATTTGAATTCATCAGAAAATCCATTTTCTAATTTATTAAAATGTTTGTTTTTAAGCTGTGAAGCAGTGGTTAATATTGATTCAGATTTTACTGCCATGGAGTACGAAAACAATTCACTGAAATAATAATCTGAAATTTAGAAACGAAAAATCAAGCTCTTATATTTTGTCTTCAACAAACACTGCTGATTTTTGTTAGGAATCCTCCGGCCCTTTCTTCTGTAAAGATAACCTACAAATTTCTCTCATTTTGACAATGTCACTGAAAGAATCAAAGACGCTATAATTATTACACTGTTTATAAAAATAAAGCTATTGCCTCCATAGCGGGCAATATTATTCTACCAGAAATTTCATCATGGGAGAAGTTCATTTACTTCTAATTTTGGAGGAGTCCTAGAATTATTGGTAAATAATTTTGGTTCTTCAAAGCTCGAGTTTCATTTAAATGATATATTCAGAATTTTAAAAACGTATTATTTTGTGAGAAAATTGAAGATTACTGTGGAATATGAAGGAGTAACATTGTGTACATTATTGAATATGTTTGCTATTTGAACTCGGACATGGCTCAAAATACGTTTAAAATCATGACGGGTAAAATTGTAGGTACTGCAGTTAGCCTCGATGGCAGTGTATGAATGGTCGTCCTGTAGATTGGCCCCAAGGTGTTTTGGTAGGCTCACCTTGAAGTGGTCTGCAAGCGCATGACGCCGATCTGTCGCTCGCCGTTGATGTCCGTGACGGGCAGCCCGGTCTCCGCCATGGCGTGCACGAAGGCGTCCACGTTGGCGTCCTGGAAGGGGAACCACTCGACGGTCTGCGGGCCGCCCTTGCCGTGCAGGTGCGGCTGGTGGTGCTGGATCTCGGGGTCCTCGTTGTCCTCCGACTTCTTGAAGTAGGGCAGCACGTCCCGCCACCCCCAGCCATCGTTGCCCGCCGCCTCCCACTCGTCGTAGTCGCGCGGGTTGCCGCGCGCGTAGATCATGTAGTTGATGGTGCTCGACCCGCCCATCACCTTGCCTGCGAAGCGTACCGAAGGGGGAATGATCGGCCATTACGCGAGTGCCTTTGCATTCATGCTGGTCTTTCATTAATTTAAATAAGACGCATAATTACTTTTTAATTCATATCAGACACTATAATCAATCATCGCCTTTTCAAGGAAATTCTATAAAATGTTCAGTAGAGAACATGTTCTTTGCTGTAGATATTTAAATGAGATTATCTTATGAAGGGAACTCTCAATGAAGCACCCTACTAAAAGGAGCTTATGAAGAAAGAAACTTTCGTCGTTAATGAATTTCAGACATCAATGTGCTCATTCTTCGCCCGTTTGAAGACGTCGAGTTTCTTAAATTAAGTGCAAAGACAGTATTTTTGAGAATATGGGTTTGAAATATTGATTCTTACATACTGTATTCGTAGAGAATATTGTTAATTCAGAATTTACAACCAGAATAAAAATCAAGGATTACTACAGTCCGCCCTGCAATTGAAATTATATTTCCAATGATTGTGGTGTCATCATTGATAATGCGTGGTCGCCGTGAGCTGCGGCGTGTGGTCTTACCTCTGGCCCAGCCGCAACCTCCCATGGGGCGCGCGAGGCAGGCGTGCGGTTGCGGCATGGTGCGGTAATTCCAGTCCACGTTGGAGCGCTGCAGCAGCGGCGCGAAGGCCGGCACGGCGGCCGCCTGCGGCTCCTCGATGCCCGCCTCCAGCAGCAACACCTGTGGCACCCCGCGCTCGCGTCACTCGCCACCAAGTCTCTTGGAAACCAGGAACTTGTTGGTAGGAGAACAGGCGTTTCCAGGGGAGTCGGTTTCGATCCTCTAAGGGTCGAAACCATTTTAAAGGGAGGAGGCAATGATGATCCGTCGACTGATGGACAAATCTGGATCACATCGATAGTAAAGTAAAACAATTGAAGATAATTATTTTTTTATATAAAGTTTGAAAACATTAATTGCATGTCATTCCGGCTTGTGAAAAGCAAACTTTCGTTCAGTGAGAATCTCTTCAGTTTGTTTCTCAAAGCTGGTTTATATTTGTAGAATTAAAAATGATAATGGTACAAAAGTAACAAATCAGAAATCTAATAAATTATTTTTTTCAAAACTTCCGTTCACATTATTTGTCTGTGTTATCCTTAATACATTTTTGTTCAATTATGGTTGTTGTGTGTGTATATTATAAAACAATTGGAAGCAAAGTTTTCCTCTTATTGCCACTTATTAGTACTAAACAATTACCCATATTTAAAAAAGTGCTTCTCTATTTTCAAAATTTTTAAGGTTTTAATGAAAATGGGAAATATAGAATTTTAGAAATGCTCTTTTTTCTATTAAGGCAAAATTTTGAAGAAAACAAATTGTACCTCATGAAATTAAAATATCTTAATGTTCCCCAGAAAGGCAAACTAGACTTTACTTCTGACGTACTTACCAAATTTCAGTTCATAAGTTTGTAATCTGATGGTTATTTGAGGTATATAGATCCTCCATCCGTAGAGACCACCCGACCTTCGGGTACAAAGTTACATCTATCTCTTTGATACTTGCACCAATCTTTACCATGTTTCGAACAGCACCAGTAGACCTTAATCCTGTGTGCGTACGAACTAACAGCTCAAAATAACCTTAAACGTGGGTTTTACTACCTAAAATTCGAAATCGTGTTGTTAGGTGATTGCAATACTCTCCCTTTCTATTCATTTAAAGGGAGTCGATGCAAAAGTAGGATTGAGAATCACTTTAGAGGGCGATTTTCGTTTGTTGCATTGCGGTCCTTTACATACCCGCCACTTGTGGATCTCCGTCAGCCTGTTGGCAAGGACGCAGCCCGCGGAGCCCGCGCCCACAATGATGAAGTCGAAGCGCTCCACGCCGCCGCCGCCGCCGCCGCCTCCTCCTGCGCCGCCGCCTCCGCCCCCGCCGCCGGCCTCTCCGGCGCTGGCGAATTCGTCGAAGTAGGAGGTGAAGTCGTCGAAGTAGGGCGCCGTGGCGGGGCGGTGTGCGGGGGCGGCGGCGTCGCGGGAGCGCCCCAGCAGGCGCGCCACCATCGCCAGGAAGAGCACGGTGGAGGGCGCGCACGTGCTGACGCGCGCGTGCGGTTGGCACAGCTGCGCCATGTTGGGCGGCACCCACGACATTGTCGCGCTGGCTGTGGAGAACTCGCCCTGCGCGCGCGTCGTGTTAGCGTCTTTCTCCAAATATCCTAGCAGTACACGAATTTAAACTTTCTTTTTAACATTTCTTTGTTTTACTTTATATATACTCCGTGGCGTCGGTGTTTGCACAAGCTGGAAATATGTAACAGATTTTAATTAAATTCTTAAATTAAAGTAAATGAAAATGTAACATGTAACAATGTGCACGTTTGTTTTAGCAGTGAAAACTAGAAACAGTAATATGTGGAGGAAGATGACAAACTCGAGCTGTTTGATATATATATAAAGTCTAGTGTATGTAACTGAAGAGAAATACTAATCGAAAAATGGGACAATAGAAAAGTCTTTTGTAAGATAGTTATTAACACATCTTTTGCGGACGAATAGGAGGAAATGTTCTGGAAAAGGGGAGGGGGGCGACGCTGAAATTCGTATTTTAGAAATTACAAAGAAACTGCGTCTGGAAATAAACTACGAAAGCAATAAGTATTGTTATATTCCCGACAAATTTACCCACCTTACGTTCACTTCTTCAAAGAGGGTTTGTAAAGCCTAATAGTTCTGCCCCTTTTCCGCTTCGATATGGGTCAGTAAGCAGGAGTACAGCATAAAACGCATTCAGGTGGGTCAGGCCTCTACGCCCACACATTTTCGTCATAGAGCCCTCCGCTTATCGCCTTTGCGGGCGCGCCTTTGCCACCTCGCGTAGCTCACATGAAAGGTTCGCTGCGGAGGGGCGGGGCTGGGCGGGGCGGGGCGGAACTAGCGGGGCGTGAAGCGTGGTGCCGGCCGCCGGTTAACCGCCTCGTCTGCGCGTCACGCGGCTTTGTGGGCACCGCTCGCTGCGGCTGCCGCTGTGGTGCCCTTGCGGCCGAGCGCCACCCATTCCACACGACACCTTCGCCCATGTCTTCTCATCTCGTTCCTTCCTCTTCTCTGTTCGTGTCTTGTTGCCTGCTGCTGCGTCGCCAAAGCGAAGCACCCCTGGGAAGTGGTGGCGGTCTCAGCTGCATATCGATTTCATTTATGTGCAGCTTAGATGGTTTTGAATTGAACCCATCTCTCACATGAAAGGAAATTTAATAAGTTTTCAATTATCTGTGTTCTTTGTTATCAAATGATTTAGTACTAAGTCTTCTATATAATAACGAAAAGTCTACTGCAGTTTATGTTGGATAGCAAACTCAGTTTATCAATCTGGATATACTGTAGCTCTGATCCAATAAATATAACATTTTTTTTTGTGGAGATACTCCGTTTTATTTCATTTGGCAAACTGCAATATGGTTACTATCGACAACTAGAACACTCCTTTGTTTCGCTTTGTATATCACATTAACGTGCACCCCTAAACCTATCGCATAACATGATTCATGATCAACAGTTTATTAAACTAAATTGCATATTTGTGCATTAATTATTAAGTTATTTTATATAAGTCGCATTTAGTTTGCATTTAAGGAGACGCTAGTAACTTAATTGATATTAGTAGATGTTATATCATTGATGTAAAAGTCGATATTCTGAAAATGCCAAACCGTCATTAATAAAAATTAACAAATTTAAACATGAGTTATTCTTCCTAAAATAAAAAAAATATGATGAATGGATGTAACTAGAGATATTGCAATCATTGTTGTAACTTATTATGGTTATATACGATTAGAATGTTATACAATGGAAAACATTAACATAAAATTGTTAGACACCGCACTTTCTTTAATTCCTAATCATTTCTATGCTTTCTTCTCCAGTCGTAATTTTATTATGCCGTGGACTAATGAAATTGTGTATTTACTTGACTGATTAACGAACGTAATTACAGTGTATCTTGTCTAATTGCTGTCGCAGCCTGCGAAAAAATCTCGCATATTTGCGCCTCAGGGCTTACATTTCTGCTTTGAATGACGAGGGGTGGTTCTTGTTTTTTGGAGTATTTAGATATATTTCTCGTGTAATTTTCTTTACATACCAGTATTTTCCCTATGTTATAGATTTTTCAAGTGTCTTTTGAAAGTCTTCTGGAAGAAAGTGTTAAACGCGTCGCTTGCATTTCCTCCAGTTTGATCGGAACTTAGTTCTCTTGGTGACGAATTGATTAATTCCGCTTCACGCTAATCATGCTGTGTTCCTTCCGCAGTCCTGTATCCAGTCTCAGTCAGCTGCTCGTTTCATAAGAGGCAAGAGGCATTCTTTATTCTTTCAATTGATGACCGTACGAAGTTGTTTTTGCTCGCGTAACTCATTTTCGTCTTTTGGCGGATAATTTATTCGTCGTTCTTTCTTCACTTCGTTCTAAATTTCTTTTGCGGTTATCTTCTCTATATTCTTATTCGGTTCATTCCGTTCCCTTTCTGACTGTCCGCTAAAGCTCTACCTCTTAATTTTGATTTGTTTTGCGGCGAGACCACCAGAGGCGGCTGTTCCGCTGCTGAGTTACTCGGGTCTGCTGCTAGATAGCGCTTTCTAAAGTGCTAGTCGAAGACGCGCGCGAGAGAGGAATGAGGGCGTTGACAGGTAAAATGATGGTGTTGTAGGATGAGCGTGATGAAGATATTGCGGAATACAAGGTAGGGGAAACAGGAGAACACCGAGGAAATCTCCGCGAAGCCGTTTTGACACCACCAATTCCACATCTTGCAACCATGATTTCGTCTGTTTCCCAGAGGTCGTCTAACCGTGTACGTCACAGGATACTTATTCCATACGACGTGCGCACAAATCAAAGATATGTCGCTCATTTAGCATTTGATGTAAAGTAGAGTAAGTCGTTTTCCTCGCCCTTCGTGCTTCCCCATTTCTCCTGCCGCCTTTGCTACACCAGCGTGGCCACCTTCAGTGATCTGTGTTTGCGTTGTTTTGGTTCTTTACGTATTCGACGGATAGCCTAACATCATGGGAAGCCGTTATTTTTGTTTTTAGCTTTTCTCTAATAAATTATTTTTATGATCCAATTATTTATGAGTATTTGAAATCTGAATATTCTCAACCAATAATTTGCGATTGAAAATAATAATATAGAATGTGAACTAGTATTTAAATAATATTCAATAAAAAACATAATGAACTATAATGTAAATGTGACTTGTGTGCAAATACTAATGCGAACATACGTTTATATTCATTTTCAGTGAGAGCTTCTATCAATTTCTTCTTTACAAAATTGTGGAGAAAAGGATCGGAGGCGGTATGTTGTGCTTTCTGTGCGAGTATAGTTTACTTCGCATTCGAGAACACGAAATTAAAAGAGGAATTAATGGGGAAATTCTTGTATTGCTTAACAGTCGTTTTACCAGGAAATAATAATTGCCTGTAAAATTGTTTTTGTTAATGCTTATCATTGCCTTTGAGATTTCGGTATACCTTATTATGTTCACGCATCACATTCTAGTGTATAATTTTGGGAAGCCAATTGCCCGTATATTTTTCTTTCTTGTATTGCATAGATTCTTATACATGAAAAGTAAAAACACAACGGCAGTGTCTATCCGCTTTCGCATTTTTGTTAGGCTCACATTGTTGTGGTTTTGCGTAATTTTAATGCTTTCCTCCACTTTCTCCGATTTTCAAGTTTACGGGCGTCCGCGGTGGAAGGGGTGTCGGGAGATAAGTTTCATAAAGACTTCTGGTGTCCCTCTGTTCTCTCCGAACGCTCTCTTCTCGTGTGTTTGCAATTTTTTGGACAAGAATGAAAGGGAAGTGTTCTGAATGCTGATTTAAACACCACCTTTGACATAATTTACACATTACATTATGTATGACTACCAAAGAGATTTTTCAAAAACATTTCCCTTTTGTTTTTATATGGACGAGAACGTATAATAACTTTTCTAATTAATAAATTATTATTAAACCAACTATCATATATATATATATATATATATATATATATATATATATATATATATATATATATATATATATAACCAACTATATCAACGTTCAGCGTACTTTTCCCCTTGAGAGCCATGTTAATGCTAAATAAATAATGAAGGAAGAGTGTAATCAATCTTGCTTTCTTGCTGTTTTGAATTCTGAATTCTAAATCATAATTTTGATATTCCCATTTAAAATTCTCTATTTCATGTCTGTGGTAATGCGTACAAACTAGGAAGTTGTAGAAGGCGAGAGTGTTGGTTGCTGGAATAGGGGGAAGTCCGTTTTTGTAAAACTTTCCTCACCACACGGTCGTCGCGAGCTTTGCCAGTCGCCAACTGCGCCACACAAGGTCGCGTCCCTGGCTGGGGTTAGCAGGTGCAGAATGCACTCTTACAGTAGCATCAGGATCGCATTCATTTCAATGATCTTGACCTTCCCAATAATTATGAAATTGTTTTGGCGGTTTTAACTGGATTACTCATTTTGCGGGGCGGGGGCCAGGGCTGGGGGCGGTGGAGCGTTTTGGGGGTAAGAATTCGTTGTGGTTGAAAAGTGTAGCATGAAAGTATTTTTGTTGGTCTTTTGAAAATTCTATATACAAACTATTTGTATACCTGTATATGACAGCAACAAAAGAAAGTGCTGTGATAAATAGACATCTCATTAGAACTTCTTTAATGAAGGGGAAATCACGTTATGAAATACTGAAGCATTATGAACGCTGTTTATCATGAATGTACTTGTGGAGAAGGGGATGGATACAACATTAAATTTCTTGCGAATTCAAGGAGATGCAGAATTATCTGTAAATTTGCTTGAAGTGTAACGAAGGCATACAATTTGCTGCTTTCCTTTCAAATTAACGTATTGCAAATATGATTATTTTTTTTACTTTCCAAACTTCACTATTAAACGTTGTATAACATTACATTGAACGGAACTAACCCATTGTATAGTGGAACTCGTGCTTACTGAGCAGTTAAGAATATTGTGCAAGAAGTGATGTAGAAGGGGATCTATGCAACCCGCGTGGCGCCAGCGTCTTGCGGGCAGCTAACTGGCGGGCGCTAGGTCTTGCCATTCGCGTAGCAAGTGTCCAGATGTTTTTACAGCTATCTTGAAACACGTTGGAATTCAGGTCGTTAAGGAAACTCTCGATATAATGCATTTAATTGTGCGTAAAAAATCTGGCGAAAATTCAAAATCGTGTGATAAAAATTTAAAAAATTAAATGATTTTAGAATGTACAGAACGTAACGTTTACAATAATACACTAAATTATACAAAAATATTTGTGAGCTAATTGATCTTTTCCTTGTATTCAAAATTTGTTTAACTTATAACTTGTGAATGTGATGCATTAAATAAGGTCAAAAACACTTGAAGGCGGTGGTTATGAGTTCTGACAATACAAGTAATTGATCGCAGAATATAAGACTCCAGTTTCCGTTAGTTGGCACTAGCGTTCTTTGATATTGTCGGAAGGTTAACACGGTTAATAGATGCGCGTCGTTGGGTTGGCTGTGCGAAGGCTTACCTGTGGTCGGAGGCTGCTGCTGGGGCCGGCCGAGGCGGTGGCGGCGGCGCGCGTTGGCGTCAGTCGTCGGGCGAACACTGACGGCGCGTCGGCGGCGGGTGGCACCGGCGCGCTCCACCGCCCCCGGCCCCCGCCCCCGCCCCGCCCATTGCACCTCCGCCGCCGTCGCAGAGGGAGGGAGGCTGCCTCTATCGCGCGCTCTGCTAGACGCGTAGATCGATTATTGTACATCGGACGTAGGATTTCAGGCATGCTGGTTCAAGGTTTCCTTTGGAGGTGGATTTAAGAAAACGAGATACATAATGTATTTTAAGAGTTAAAAAATTGTAGATCCTTTGTTTTTTTTATACGTATTTCTGATTACCATTTTTAAATTTGTCGTATCTCTCGGAAAAATGTTTAATGTAGTAAAGGGATATTCTTTCAAATGCAGTTCAAATTACGTAATACTACTCATATGTTACATTTACCCGCCTAAGCTATTCATCAAGGAATCACCAGTTCCATGGTGGTTTAATATTACTATAGTATCACACACAATCTTTAAGCAACAATCCGTTCTTCTGTTTTTTAGATCCGTACAATAGAGTGCGATATGCTTCATCACTGCTACGTCAAACTGAACTCCTAGTGGGTATTTAACGGTCCTTACCGCTGTGAGAGTTTGCAAATGCTAATTTTCTGTGGAAAATTTCATCGTTAGCGTTTTGTTTTTTTAAATTTCCGAGACTCGACGGTACGATCCACATTCGGCAGGTGTGAAATGTATTGATAGCGGTAAGCTATTTGGGAGCTCTCTCTAGAGCGTCCGGAGAAGCATCATTCTAATTTCAAAGGAAATAAATGAAGACGGTCCGAGATATTTATTATGTAATGTTTTGTACCAATTATGTATAATAGGTTCTTTAATGAAGAACAAAGAACAGGAAAATTACTTAACACGTACTCATTATCTCAAATAAGCCTTTTCACTGTGACGCTGATACTAATGGCATCAATTAATACTTTGTAAAATTTTTGTTTTAGAGAAACAATTGTTCGAATTATTGATGTACTTTCTCCAATATTTTAAAAATATTCTGTTAAGACCTCAACACTCCATTTGTAAAAGTTTTTGTTAAATTTGTCTTTGAGACGGTAGTATTTCTCTGACGTGCAATTTTTTTCTTGGGATGTGTGGACAATTAGTCCTCGAGTTTTTACTTCCTACTAAATATCCGAATAGCTTTCAAGAAATTGTGGGGTGAAAATAAGGCAGCTTTGTAAATCTCATATTTCGCCGAATTGAGCCTTCTAATAGTAAGAATATATTCTGGATCGCTAACAAGCATTTGTGTACGTACACTTGTAGACAAAATTCGTGTTCGATAAAGTATCGGTTAACTGCATTGTGTGAAAATGTCTTTCATTCGTCACTGCCCGCGCCCTTTTTATATTGTTTTGGCGAATCTTAAAACGCAGTCCATCGTATCCTCTTAACTGGTCGATGCAGTTGGAAGCTCGCCGCTTCATCTTTTGGCGCTCCTAAAGGCTTCTCACGCGCGCTGATAATAATTGTTAGTTTTGGTAAGACCTGGCTAAGCGATCGAGCTTTTTCCCCTGTGGTTGGCATTTTTCTCCTTTCATAATTGAAACACTTTGTTTTCTTTCGAAGTTGAAAATAAACATTTTGTCAAAACTTTTTCATTTTTAGCGTACACCCTTTTCAATTTTTCACTTAACGACTTTAAAATGATCTGTCTTATCTGAGAATATAAATTGCTTTGATATCTACACGACGTCCCACAAAACACTTTTCTATCCCTTTGAGGTGCGGACTTACGACAAATATATTGGCTGGGCGGAGTGAAATACACGATTCCTGTTGAATGCCTTCCCCGCTGGATAATATAAATGCATAAACATGCACCTTGCACAAGATGAGTTGTGGGCTATAGCCTATATTCTGAATATTCGCTTTTGAACTATATTCATTTTTTGCATCGGTCTTCTCGTGACTGTCTGTCGAAGACTTCTCAGGCGTTCTGTTGATGCTTTGACCCATTAGGTTTGGGAAGAATTGGCCTAAGCATTCGAGCTCTTTTCTTCCTCTCTTGTCGTTCCACGCTTTCGCGCTAGGCTGGAATTGTGACTTTGACAATTTAATTCATTTAATTTTACCTTTTTATTTTGGCCAACCATATGTTTTGATAAGTAATAATTAATATTTATGTGAATATGGTAATTATGTGATCCTTTTTCGTTTGCTTTATGATAATTCTTTTTATATTTTAACATTTTATTTTCAGTCTCTTCAATCCATTGATTTTACAGAGATTTGCACGTCGTAATACCAGAACTCGGTTAGGGCATAACCAGGCCAATAGTTCATTTATTTGAAGCTTCCTCTTACTTTATTAGGTTTGTCTTAATTTGGTGTGACATTCCCTGTAAAGACTCCGCACTACCCGTGCTCCGCACTACTCGTCTTTGCGTAAAAAATCATTTGAAATGCACACATTCATCAGTCTATCTTGTACAGGATTTATTATTATTATTATTATTATTATTATTATTATTATTATTATTATTATTATTATTATTATTAGACAGTTCTCTTCATAAACATCAACGTTCGTAAAGAAACGTAACAAAATAATACGAAATTAAATAAGCTTCTTTTGTCACTACACTTTCACTCTCGGTTTGAGTTGGCAATGTTAACTTTTTGCTTCATTATTTGTTTTTTGATATTTGTTTGTAATAAGAACAGAGGTGCACTTGGTTTCATTGCATTTGATACTCGGCGAGCAGCAGGCTCTACTCTAGGTCTAGGTTCTCGCGTGATTTTACGGTCAGCGATACCTAGGCTAGCTGAGCGAGACGGCGCGTCGCCTTGCCAGTGCCAACCTCGCCGCGGCGCCTGTTCTTCTGACTCAGCGGGTCTTCGCTTCCCTGTCACGGCACGCGAATTTTTTATCACGGACTGGCTTTCCTCTTCCACTCGCAATGATGAAATCACATGTCTCGTGGTAATAGATTTATGCACATTCGTTCTGTATTTAGGTATTACTGCCTCAATGAGCAGATATATTTTGGGGAGGGTAGTGAGTAAATTACGGGCAGCACACATTTTACTGTACAAAGATATTGCACTATTTAATAATTTGTATTTTAATATGGCAGTTATGAAAGTTAATCGTGACATTCTGTTTAGAATCCTTATGTTTTTGAAACACCTTTTTTTCATTATTTTATTGCGAAATGGTTTTGGCAACATTAGGTTGGCGAACCATTTCAATAAGTTTCTTGCATCTGACGTCTTTGTCTTCTATAGAAGACAAATCACTCTGGAGCTGCAGCCAAAATGCGCTTCGGTTTCCTGTTGTTCTGAAGGTGAAAGCGTCGAAAAGCGCCTAATGAACTGTTGTCCGTGATAACTCGCTCCTCTTGTAGGAGGATGTTTGTTCCACGTGTAAATTTGCAGAAGGTCGCTTAAGTTAATAGTCGGAACTGCCCTACACCTTTTGGGATGCAGCTTGCATGCCTAATGCTGAAACCATTGTTCGTGTTCTTTGGAGAGAAGGAAAAAAGGAAAAGAAAATGAAGGTGATTCTTCTAATGTGGAGTACAACAGAAGTATTGTGTATGTAATGCTACTAACGCTAATAATGAAAGCACGGATTTAATGGCACAAACTATTCAGTGTTAATAATAAGTAAGAGATCAATTACTTATAGTGTTTTTGTTTGCTCATTGGGGAGCGCTTGGCTACCCCGAGTTATGCCGTTGATTTCCTTCCCCCTTTCGCCATTACGGTCTCTGTCGCACCTGACCTTTTGTTTCGCCTTTCGCATCAACTTCCTTTGAGATTCAGTTAGGCCACCTGTCTCCGCACGCGTCTCGATGTCGTATCTTCCGCAGGTGTGCCGCCTCCGCCTCGCGGAGGCGTGGCACGGCACGGCTCGGCACCCGCGCGTGCCCTCTTTCTTGCCGCCGCCACCGCCGCCTTCGTCCTGCTGCATGCAGCCGAATGGAGCGTGAAACAGAGGCCGTCGATCCAGAAAGCCTACTGCTACCGCCAACATCGCGTGTGTAGGCATACCCTGTCTCTTTCTGCTCTCGACACTGTCTTACTACACCCCCATTGCCGTTTCTTTCATTTAATTTATCGTAATACTGTACTGGTGCAACGATTTAGCTGCTTTTAGTGGTCGGCGTCCGAAAATGTTTTTAAAATTCCTTCGTCCGTTATGAACAATTGAAAAAAATGGGTTTTATTGCGCGTGGAAACTCTTATTTCTAGCAACGAAATTTTTATTTGAGAGTTGTTGTTTTTTTTTCTTATAAGAAAATGGTATAAAAAGATACCGAAGGAAATGTTGCGGATATCACGAGTCAAAATTCGTTGGTTAAAAGAGGATCAACTGTTTCTTCTATTTTGGCCTAATGACGTTAATGATTTCTTCAATTACGATTCACGTTTATATTTACTCAGGAGTGGTAGTAATTGTTTTGAATTTTTCTTAGTGCAGATAGAGAGAAAGGGGGGCAATTTTTCTTCTCCTTCTGAGTAACTTCGATGTTTCAGTGGCAATTCGTTTAGTTGCCCATGGTTAATTGAGAATACGATCGATGCTACAATAAAATTATATATGATGGGATGAATTTAATTACAATAATTGTCTGACATATCATTTCAATTTGCATGATGCATGCAATGAGATAGCCGAAAAAATAATTTCCTTCCGAAGAATTGTCCATTCTTCTGTTCTCATCTCGCGACATTTTACGTCCTTTCTCTCTTTCATACTTTTTAAGCTCCATTTATTGTAAGGTGAATTGCCAACCTACTTTAACATACACGTGATGCAAGAACGTTATCGTATCGAGCATTGTTATCTGTGGGCAAGTGACGAAATGCAAGTGTCGTAGCCAGCCGAGTGGGCCAGGAAGGGCGCTCTATATTCCCCGCTCACGACGCGCCGTTTGAGGTCGTTCCACGCCACTTCCTTGCCTGCGTAGCGCAGAAATCCTGTCTCAACCACCCTCAACGTTCCATGTCCATTGGTCGGAAGGTGAAGGTTCTTGCAAAAGTAGCCCGGATATTACAGAACTAATTACAAAAAAGGCATCATTATGGATATTTTTTGTAGATGATCAAGACCAGAAAAGTTGTGACAAACCTAAAGAATTTTGACTCTCGTCTCAGTATCATGGAGATGAAATGGGTAAATACAAATTCAAAACGTATGTAGTTTTAGTTGTTTCTTTTTAAAGAAGGGGTACACTATTCTTATTCAATGAATTGTATAATGTAAGCATACTTTTTATTTCGTAAGTGTTGATTAGCAGTTTCCACGACACTATCTTTTTGGCAAATAATGATGGCATATTAAATTTGAAATATTCGCTTGTTTTATATTATGTCAATTTTCCTTGCTAGATAGAGTCCTGCCAGTGAAGAGATTATACCACAACTGCTTTCGGGAAAGTTTGGTTCCTGAAGCAGTCTTCCGATTAGAGCTCGTACCCCCGAACGAGGCTTCGGGCCCTGGTAGCGCACGTCTCCAGTAGTTTTTTTCGCTTGGCGCTTCTTGCTCTTTGCCGCCGAGAAGCGAGCTTCTGCTTTTTGGGGTGGGCCCGTTGCGGGGGCGCGGCTTCCTTCCTCCTTCGCCGTGCTGCCCGCTGACTACAAGGAGCGGGCGGCGGGGCCCTCTTCTTCGCTGAGTGCTCAGTTTTGCAGACATCTCCCCCTCCTCTCTCCCTCACTCCACCCAGCAAAGAAGCAACCGGAAGACACCCCAGAAAGTCCCGAGTCTTGCCTGAGGCCCACGCCCTTGCTCTTTTTTAAGCCCACCGCGAACATAGTGGGAGCTGTCATTCAACGATTGGTACTTGCACGATCGAAGCCATGTCAGTTCTTGTCTCTCTTTAAAATAAATAAAGGTAGAAAGGAGACCAAAATGAATGGCGTTTTCAGTCTCGTGAAATTACATAATAAATACATATTTCGTCTCATGGTAATTCATATGTATTTTGACAGTAATAGATTTCGTGAAAAAATCTTAACTTCCAATACGATAAAAGCGGAATATGATCAGTTGTTTGGTTATATTTGCGACTTCTCTCGTGCTTTTCGCTGTGGTGAGTTCTGCGGTGGTCGTTGATAGAGTCGGTCGCTAGGGTGGCGGAATGGAGTGTGTCGACACAGGGGAAGTGAGGCAGGTGAGAAAGCCTCAGCCGGTTGCGCTCCAGTGCGACGTCGAGGGACGCCAAAATACTCGCGTCACCAGACGACTGGGAAGAGTTATGACGGCTGTAAAGTACTATAAATTACTAGAAATGATGAGTTGTAGCGAAGTGAATTGCGTAGTCATTACGCATCCGTAAACCGGACGACAATGGGATGGTGGTTATTTCATTTTTGCAGTTATTGTATTGTACCCTGCATTTTACTACATGCAAATGGATTATTTGGAAAAGCATTTATTACATGCGATGATTTAGTGTAAATGTGTATCTCTGTAGTTCTTCGTAAATTCGGCCAGTTAAGACGTTCGATTTTTTTTCTTCTGAAAGTTGTTAATCCCAACTTAGACCTGACATAATGAATGAGTAACTGGTTGCAGCACCTGCTAAGTGTTTCGTTGGTGTGTAAATATGCTATGTACTACCACAGCACCGTAGTGATATTCGGTTTTTGTGCTGTAATGAAAAGAAACACGGGGTTTCATGGGATATGGCAGAGAATTATGTTGATGCACGTCCTCCTTGACAGGAATCGGTAGACAGAAATATTTCGAAACTTAAGAGCAGGTGGTACATTTTAGCTTGGTTTTAGCTTTAAATTTCCTCATAATATAAAGCTTTATATCTCTGAATTGAAGAGAAAAAATCAAATGGGCTTTTGTTTCAGCAATTGTAGCCTTTTTCTTAGGACAAATGTTTAATAACCGAAGTTGCGTGTATGAATGTTTTTTCATAAATAATTTTATTTATACACGTGGAGAGAGAAGGGAAAACGTATTTAACTCTCGTGCATTTTCTTCACAATGTTTCAAAGTTAATGTTTTTTAATGTAGTTAAATACAAAATTTGTGACATACTGAACTATTTTTCTATACTCTGTTAAGCACAATTAATAAAAGAAAAAATTGCGAATACGATGAATGATTTTTTTCAAAATTTTACCTATGGAAAATAACAAGATTTTGAAACTTTTTAACATGCCCCTTTAATTCTTAGTTCACAGGAACAAAATTGTGACATTTAATTAGTTTACAAAGTTTCATCTATGTAGGATACATACTTCTTGAGAAAACTGCACTTGAATGTGAAAATAATTACTTTTGAGAAAAAGTAACACTCAGACAATAAAAATTGATTAACACTAAAAGTTGCAAAAACATGCTGCCATAGTGCTCCAACAAAAACTGTGCGCAATGACTGTGTGCAAAAATCACGTTTTTTGTCAAATTTCTTTCTCTCCACATACAATGTCAAAACATTTCTGGTACATAATAATTTACACTTAACAAGAAATGTTAAGAAATAAATATGTAATTAAGTTTTTTCATTCCTAAATGCCATATGTCGATTTAGCCGTGATCGCTAAGGCATTGTATACTCCATCTGAAATGCCCACAACAGGAAATGGTGGTAGTAAATTGAGTGGATGCAATATCTGTTCAAAATACAATTATACGCTTTGTCGAAACTTCTAGTTTCACGCTTTTCCTCCAATTTTATGGATAATTTATTTTAAAACTTTGTCATTGTTTAATGGAAAATGATAAGTTAGCGTTACATCCGAACAATTGTGTGCTGGCATTTTCATGAGTTGGTTACCAGTTCAGTATCTATTCGTAATATCGAAGTAAACGTAACTATTTCGAAAATTTTGTAATTGTTTCTTGTTAATTCATTAATACTTTCATATATTTCCGTCCAGCTTCTTTTGTACTACTGTACAAATTCTGTTATCGACTCTTATTTCGCTTTTAGGCACTAAATATATTAAATTTTCCACCGTATTCGAAAAACTTTAACAATTTTTCACTAGTTTTTCAAAAGATTGAAGATATTTCGATA
The DNA here is from genome assembly GCA_011170035.1 of Teleogryllus occipitalis. Taxonomy (NCBI): domain Eukaryota; kingdom Metazoa; phylum Arthropoda; class Insecta; order Orthoptera; family Gryllidae; genus Teleogryllus; species Teleogryllus occipitalis. Next base: position 315,446 of record BLKR01000004.1, on the reverse strand, counting down.
TGCATTGTCAGGAGATTAAACTAGGTTATTTAAATAGTGAAGACGATGTAGTGTATTTGTACTTCGACTTTTTGATTGCCCCTTAATTCACAATAGCATATCAGATTACCTCATTATTAATATTTTCTATATAGAGTCATACTTTTCTTTTTTATTCTAATTTAACTCCCATAAAACTTTAACAATGAAATGCCAGGTTCGTGGTTTTATGTTGACTTTTATTGAAGAGCTCTACCTACTGTTGAATATGGCTTACGGATATTCTTCGTGACATATTGATGGGCTGGAGTGATTAGCTGACGAAGTGAAATATATCCTTTTTTACTTGGGAGTTGTTTTTTTAATTTGAAGAGTGCTGCACTGACAGTGGGCAATGCGCTGAGTGGAAACGTCCGTTTGGCAGTCATTGGGCAGCCCTGGGCGTTGGTGGGCTCGTCGCGCTTTCGCGACCCCTGTTGCCCCACTGCTCCGCCGCCCACCATTGTCGCACCCGAATTCCATCACCAGAAGTCTTACCTTTTTCCATTACATTCTTGGTCGACGCCATCATGTTCGTCTTCTTCGTTGTAGTTCTTTACTATCCATTAACTACTGCACATTCTAGATAAACTCTTAGTTACCTGGTCACATATTTCTCAGTATCATAAGATATTTCCGTTGCAGTTGCGTCTCGTCGGGGCAGTCCCCCGCGCCTTTCAGACCCTTGCCCCCCTTCCCCCTCGGCCGACCAGCATCTGGCCACTAATTGCGTTTCAAGCTGACAATCACCTTTTCCGCCCGAAGACATTGACCGATTTTCGAAATTCGCCAAGGCGGAATTTCTGACATTGTGATGTTGACACGATGTGTCAGGCAACCCGCGTCAGCCAACTGTGCATATTTAATCTTCCATCATATTTTATGTTGAAAGTGATCTGTAATGCCAAGTGCTTGCATTTTTGTGGTGAAAGTGATTCTTAACTTTCTTTACTTGGTTTTATGCGTTTCTATTTTTCTGGTAATGCTAGCAGTCGCTACCTCGTTGAACCATGAGTAATGATTGCTTTTACTGCTCGTATAATGTATTCTCTAACTATCCTGTATTTTCGTCAAAGTTTAAACTGCAGTAATATAACTCAGTTTAACTATAACTTAACTTAACTATAACTATATTTTAACTATAACTTTTTTTAAGTGCCTTTACCATGAATTTATAATTCTATTATTATTATTTATAATGAGTATTTTCATGTAGAAAATGGGTTAGGTATTTACGGCGAATGTATCGATCTAAACCAATCGCAGTGCCTTCTTACAAATGTATTGAGTCATCGAATTATGCTCTCTCTGAAGTGGACCGACAATATCTGATGCTTGTTATAAATACAAGTTTAACAGGAAATAATGCAGCATGTGTTTTGTTCTTTACTGACATTTTCTGAAGTTTCTGTCAGTTACACATTTTTCGGCTTCGAATTGAAGTGCTTACTTTCAAGTGACGTATCTACAGTTTCGTTACTTTTCTACTTCTTCCTATTAACTTATTCTTAAGGGCCTTCTCTATCATGCTTACAAATAGTATAAAAATTCTGTTTTACCTATATTAAACCGTGTAAAATCTTTGAATCCTACTGACTGAACCAACTGATTCTACCGTCTGATCCGACTGACTGACTGACTGCAAGGCTGAAAGTGAATTATTTTCTTTCCTGAATAATTGTTTCTTGGAGATGCATCACTTTGGAAATTAACCTTTGAAAGTTTTCACATAATTTGTCGAGGTATCTATGCAAGGCATGTGCTCCCTCGCGGTTTTATTTGCTTCCTGATCCTCTTTAGAGTAAAATCGTGCCGAGTCACTTCCCAGACGGCCAACAAAAACTGTCCGGTGGGATTTCGCCGAAATCCGCACTTCCCGCCGCTTGTCCTATTGGTGCCTTGTGGATGACTCGGCATAGGTAACGCTAAGCGGTATTGCTTCACCTTTGAAATACCGAAGAGAGGCGAGAATTTCTCTTCGTTCGTCTCACAAATTTTCGTACCTCTTCACCAAGGGAGATCCTAATAATTGCTATTGAGTACAAAATTCTGTTGTTCTTTGTACAGGACTTTACTAGTAATGATTAGTTTAGTAATTTTATTATTAATGATTTATTTTCGATCAATCTTCGCACAAAAATATTTCATGTCTTATATACTCCAAATTGCATACTGTTTATTTGTGTGTGTTACGGACTTCCGTGATGAAGGTAATTGTCCTATCCCGTTTAAGTCTATGCAATAAAACTGTGTTACTGTGCATTCATGTTGCGATTGTTTTCAAACAAATGAATATGTTATTGAGAAGGATAAAAACAAAACAAAAAAGAACAACAGATCGCTATAAAATTTTTGCCTTCTGTTCCTTACCCCTATCCTGGCTATTCTCCCCCTCTCTGGGGTGTTTCCAGTCCTATAGTCCCTTCGCTCTTCCATATTTCTCCTGTTTCTGTCACGATGGGATCCTCCTCGTTTCGGTTGACAGTGGTAGCCCGAAAATCCATCTCAAATCATTCCTAAATTTGTGCGGGAAAACAAAGGTGAATTTGCAAATTAAAAGCTCGAAATTTTGGATTTACGAAACTAGATTTTGTGAATATCTTATTGGTCGTTAAATCATTTTATTCTCTGTAAAACATGAAGAGGAAGAGGTAGAATTGTAATGGCCAAAACAAAATAATGTTTTGATATCTTATTATTGGTCTTAGACTTTCATTTTCAAAGATATGAATGAATTGTTTTTAAAAAGATCGCTTTCAACACTCGCATAAATGATCTGGTTTGCTTACATTCCATGAGTAGATTCATGTTTTTGATATATGCAGTGCTTGTGTTAACTTCTTGTTTTAAAAAAATATAAATAAGAAACCGCCCGTGAGTGACTTCTTCCACTTCTTGCCTCTTGGACCCTCTCTTCTGCACGAGTGAACACCTTATTCGGGAAGCGTGGTGAATTGCAAACAAAGTATTTCGAGAAACGTTCCTGCATTATATTGGGAGAAAACTCGTGATTTGAATTCCTTACAAAATGCGCAATAAGAAAATGTAGAAAAAACTTTATTTTGAAAAAAATCGGCGAATTGGAAGCCTCAGCGGATGAAATCTACCCTCAACACCATAGTTACAAGTGATTGGCGGAGTCTGTTCTTTCTATTCACAGATTGTTTGAAATTAAATACTATATATTTAACTAGAATAGTAATTGTTTCTTAAACTATGGTATGGTTTAGTACGCAAAACATCTTTTATGTTTTAATCGTTAAAATGTTTTAATATAAAGTATCTCTTTTTTCGTTTTTACATTTTTGTTAATATGAAACAACGGGATATGTTGTGAAGATGACATGCTCAAAGTTCACACGTGGATTATTGATGCGATGTTGAGAAGTGTGTCGTGGCGTAGTGGAGTAACTGCGTGACGTCAGAATAAGCGATATTATTGCTCAAATCTCGGTTGTGAGTGGATTGCGAATTTGCCGCTGGCTGTTCCACTTCGTGTCTGAGAAACTATTGTTGTTTCTTATTTTCCAATAGAGATCTCTATGATTTTACACAGTTGCGTAAATGGTCCGAAAGGGAAATGAATTTTGGAAAATTAATATTGTTAGTAAGTCTATTAATCATGGTAGTTTTTATATATTTTGTATTGGAAAAGTTTGATTCAAGAAAAATTATTTGATTTTTATGTTTTGCGCACACGTTTTGCGATTCAACGAAAGTTTCTTACTGAAGTCATTAAATTTAAATTGGATCCTTAGATTGACAAACGTTGGCTGTCTAGGAAACAATGTTTTGTTTTTACTTGATTTTATTTTTAATTCTTTTATCGACGAGGTCCGTAGTGACAGCAAAAACTTCCTCTTTTGTGTAAAATATTGTAACATTATTGAATGACCAGTTTGGAATTAACAATGGTGACATGATTGTTCCATTCAAAACGAAATTAAGAAGTGTCCTTAGAGTGAATCTACACGTATATTGAAGTGTAATTTGTAATTTAGTAATCTATTAATCTGATTGTGAAAATATAAACAAATAATTTTACTTAATAAGTTTCGTTAATTCCATTGCTGAAGCTAACTGCCGATTCGCGAGACCTGTACATATCACTATTTTTAAAATATACCAAATTTCATAATATTTTCACAAACTTATTATAAACAAAAAATAAATGGTAATATATTTTATACTGTGTGTTCATATTCTTTAATTTTTGTCGTATACGAAAGGATTCATAGCAAATAGATGAGAGGAAAATATACTGAACTCATGGAATTGCATCTGTGAAAATTGATTGTTGGGATTTCTAACGACAAAATGTTAGTTTGACTCCTTTTTGTTCAAGAATTCACCGAATTGTCGAGTGCTCCAATCTTAGTGTCGTTTACATGGGAGAAAATAACTTTGTACAGCAAGTGCCGTTCACTCGAGTGGTGACTGGCCTGCGTTATATCATAAGGTGACGGGAGGCGAACTTTAAGATACGGTGTCTGGATATCGCCTGTAGCTCATTGGCGCTGAGTGCAAGTTTCCGAGGTCGCGAGGCTGTGCCGACCCTTCACTGGCGAGAGACCACCTGTGAAGCACGGGCCTCAGGCCCCCAGGGGTCTCGTGGAGAAGGAAAGTAAAGGAAAACAAAGGCAGTGGTATTTAATTAACAGGAAATTTCCTAACGGTGACGTTCAGAGAGCTTGCAAGAGCCAAGTCTCTGTCTCAGCTGACGCAATTCCTAACCAGTCTTAAGTGGATATGAGCTTTTTGCCTTCTGTGTACGTGCATTTTTAAACGTAGAGACTCGCGTTCTCCTGACATCACATTCCTAATATGTAAGCGTGAATTGTGCTAGGAATCTATCGGTAAAGGTTTGGAATGCTGTGACTCCTTACGCGTTGCAAAACTACTAGTGGCATATTTTCTAGTTGGGAATACTTAAGACAGCTTTATACTTCTACTCTTTGTGAAACCAGTTCTGTAAACTGAACTTAAATTTTTAGTTGATTGTCTTGAACTTGCGAGAGAAAGCGTATTACAGATAACCGTCACAATAAGGATACAATCAGGTACAGATACAATCAGGATTAAATAAAAAAAAGAATAGTGCATCTATTATAAACCTCATTTTTGATACATTGATGTATTTGATTTTACGTCTTGCATATTACATATTACCGAACGTGTTAGCCACCCTGGCTTTGGTGACTCAATCCGACCCGGCGTGCAGCCAGTCCTCCTTGACGAGGTCGGCGCCCTTTTCACCGATCATGACGACGGCGGCGTTGATGTTGCCGGTGACGATGGCGGGCATGACTGAGGCGTCCACCACGCGCAGGCCCCGGACGCCGCGCACGCGCAGGCGCGGGTCCACCACGGCCGCCGGGTCGGAGGGCGGGCCCATCTTGCAGGTGCCCACCGGGTGGTAGATGGTGGTGGCGAGGTGGCGCACGGCGCACGCCCAGTACTCGTCGCTGCCCATGGGCTGCTCCGGGCAGCCCGGCACGCGCTCCTCGCTGGGCCGCACCTCGAAGCGGCGCAGCGCGTGGCTGCGGGCCATGCGCAGCGCGAACCGCACGCCCTCCACCAGCACGCGCACGTCGTCCGGGTGCGACAGGTACCTGCGCACGCGGTCGCCGTTGGTTAGCACTTGGTTAGCCTTGCGCTCCACGGTACTCCGGAACGAGGAGATTCAATTTTGAGTTTTTTGACCACCGAAAGTAAGAAAAATATTGGTGGTCCATGGTTATGTCGGTATTAACATTTTATTGTCATTATTAAATTTGGTTTATTTCAATGAGCTTTCTCATTCGTGATACTTCAGCAGTTTGGTTGGCCACAAGAAGAATTTTGTGGAAAAGGTATGGAAAGACGCAATGTGGGCGTACCGTTGCTAAGTCCTACTTCGTTCAGGTGCCCGAAATACGTCAATTGAAGCTGAAAAGAATATGTATAGTGAAAAACATCCTTGTGAGAATTTAATTTTGTGAATATCTCAGAATTTTTTCAGTCCGTGTTTTGTTGAAGCATCCTGTTGCTTATCTTCAGTATACATGACTGTTCAGTTCCTTGCCTCTACACTTATGTGAACAATAGATCTCTTGTATCTCACTAAAACTTTCATCCCTCACAAGAAATGTGTTTATTTACAATTATTTATGACTTTGTCTCGTGCTTGGATCACATGTTTGAATAGTTTTATAACGTACCAAATACATTATTTATAAAACAAGTCAAATTACAAATTAGATGGATTAATAATTACAAAATTCAATATATTAATATTACCAAATATTCAAACGAAAATTATTTAAAGTTTATTTATTGTTCTTTATGATAAATTTAAACAATAGATTCAAAGTACATAATCTATTGAGCAAGTAATGTACTGGTATGTAATCTACAGATGAGCAAGTTTTAATTATGGAAATGATATTTGAACTGGATAACTCATAATTAACTCTTTCTCATTTGAAGGAATACTTTGAGGGCCCCATTAATGTAACCTGTATTTTTACAAATCAGCTTTGGAAACAAAATTGATTATTTTAAAGTTCATTCGTTTAACTGACAAATTTGTTAGAGTAATTGTGGTAATGCTCAAAATAATGAATGATCGTAAATTTAAATAATTAAAATGAAAGTACCTGGGGTCGATGACGGGTGGCTGCAAAGGATCCTTGCTTCGCAGACGAATCGTTCCACGGCTCTTCGGACGTTGCAAAACTGCCAATGGCATGTAGATCTCAGCTTTTGAGTTAGGAATTCCGAAGACAGCTTTATACACTTCATCCGTAAAACCAGTAACTTCACTAACCCGCCGGGTAGCTTCTACGTCGTTGAAAGCGAAACGAATATGTTGATATTGCACGTCGGGATAGTCTGCCGATGGATCGGCGTATTTCGTGTTAATGAATCCTTGGAATTGGAGTATATCCAGCCCCGCCAGGGGTCCGGTTCTATGCAGAAGGTACTGAAAGGCGTCCTCCAATTCCTTTACGGGGTCCTTGCTTTGTGGATTGGAGCGGTTGAACATGAAAGTGGGCGTGAGCAGTTCCATGTGGTCTTGAAGGTTGTCTCCCACCGGAAGGTCACGCACGACGGGAATGTCGAGCTTTTCGAGGTGAGCCTTGGGTCCTATTCCTGACAGCATGAGCAGCTGCGCCGAATTGACAGTTCCTGCCGAGAGAATCACCTCCTTATTAACTCTAACCGTTCGGGAGGTGCCATTTTTGATATATTCTACACCCACTGCTTGCTTCGTGTTTTCGTCCACGAGTATCTTGGTGACGTGCGCGAATTTGGCCACGTGGAAGTTGGGTCTGTCTCTGGCCGGCACCAGAAACGCCTTGGCGGAGCTGCATCGCGTCCCGTTGCGGATGGCGGCGTGCTGGAGGGTGAAGCCGGTTTGGTTGGCGCCGTTGACATCGCCCACGCGGTATCCCAGCTCGCGGGCCGCGTCCAGCAGCGCGTCCACCAGAGGCGGCCGGTGGTCGGAGAGGTCGAGCGTGAGCGGGCCGCCCGTGGAATGGAAGCGCGCACTGTACCCGACCTCGCCCTCGTCCTCAGCTAGCGCGGGCCGCCTCATGTCCTCTGACTTTTTGAAGTAAGGCAGCACGTCGTCGTAGCTCCAGCCCGTGTTGCCCGCGGCCGCCCAGGCGTCGAAGTCGCGCCGGTTGCCTCGCACGTGCAGCATGGAGTTGAGCACGGAGGAGCCGCCCAGCACCTTGCCCCGCGGCCAGGCGCAGCGCCGCTCGCGCATCCCCAGGCAGCCGTGCTCCTGCGGCTCCGTCGCGTACGCCCAGTCGATCGCCGTGCCCTGCCGACATCCTTCGGGCCCTAAGACACTCCAGCGATTTCATGGCATTTTGTCAAAGGAACTTCTTCTCATCTGAAACTCGACGGTTGAATTAAAACTGAGAAGTTCCTATAAACCAAATAAAAATAATCTATAAATGAGTGGAGGAGAAACAAATTTATATGCTAATGAAATTATATTTTAGTGAATTGACTCTGTATGTTATTAATATAGTACATTGTTATTTTCTAGCGTCCTGCATTCAGTTTTGAGGATGCTCTCAATTTACTTAATGGACCAATTCGTAAATCGCTAATAATTGACATTTACGATGTATGATAATATATACAGATCTTCTAAAAGATGACTTATTTCAACATCGGTACCGGTAAGAAATTTGTAAATATTGACCAATATCTCACTAAATTACGCAAAACATTTTAGATTTTATGCTTGACAACTGGAAATGTCAACTGAATTTTCTCCTAAAAGAAATATTCTAACACACAAACAAGTAAGACAAGTTGGGTATAAGACGGTTTTATTGGTTCAGAGGTTAAAAGAAGAAAACCGTTTATTATTATATGCTGAGTGATGAAGTTTGACTGGCTGGCGTACCTGCAGGCTGTGGAAAAGCGGCGGGATCTCGGAGGTGAGTGGCGGGTCGCCGCCGGCCTCCAGCAGCAGCACGCTCCATTGCGGCACCTCGGAGAGGCGCGCCGCCACCGCGGCGCCCGCCGATCCGCCGCCCACCACCACGAAGTCGTAGGCGTCGAGCGGGCTCGCGACGTCCGGTGGGTAGGCGCCGGTGTCGCCCAGCAGTGCGCGGGCGTCCAGCACGGCCGCCAGGAGGCTGGCGATGAGCGCCCCGCCCAGGCCCCCGCCCGCGGCCCCGCCCGCGCACGACGCTCCCGCTCCCGCTCCTGCGCCCCACGCGGAGTGCGCGCCGGTCGCGCAGAACGCGCTCTCCATCTGCGAAGCAACCAACATATGTTGCAACTAAGGATGCGTCATCGATGTCGATGTTTTCAAAACGTCGATGTTTCTATAAAAATATTGATGTTTTAAACATCGAATTTTTGTGATCGACGTTTCGTTCCTGGATGAAAAAATCGCATAATCATAATTTTGTGAAAAGTTTATGAAATAACTGATGGCACCACTATCTATCTGTTCGAACCCCAGAAACGCGGTTTCACTGCCTTCTTTGAACAGTGTTTCTTGCCCGAGATGATCCCGATGATACTCTGATAACCTTCGTCTTTCCCCGAATTTATCTCGCCGGGATGCATTTGTAACTGCTTAAAATTAAATTTTAATTATAAATTAATATTCTAGGTCTCTGCCAAATTAAGTTTTGTTGCCCAAAAATGTAATGCTAAAAGTTATTAAACCAGCTTTAAAGCTTATTAATATCGATGTTTTAATTTTGGCCATCGAGGTTTCCCATCGATGGGTTTTTTGGCGATGTCTCATCATTAGTGGGAACGTGCAAAAGCTCTCTTAGTGAAACAAGTTACAAGGAGCTTATCGCTTATGGAATGCTGTACGTCATAACTAGAAAATGCGTTTGAATATTAAGATTTACCTTCACTTTAAAATAGTTTTGAGATCACAAATTGCCCATCCAGAAATTCTGATTTGTAAACGTCACTTTTGCGCTAATGCTGTTAATGCAAAAGATAGAAAAATTACGTATTTCACTAATGAGCGATATTCGAGGCAACTGTCCACCGATGATAGTTTGATTTTTTGATAGCTCAATCCATTTTCGTACTCTTTTATTCTCAACGTGATGAATGGTAATTGGGGACAATTGTGTTTGCTCGCTAGCTAACACGTATGTTGTATGGGGCGGATCATTTGGCGTAGGACTTCTTTCTTGAATTACATCGACTCTCTCGTAATGATGTCTTATGTATTTATGAATCGAAAATAACTCGTCAAAGTGTTGATAAAAAGTAAAAACAAATATTAAAATTTATTCACGTTTCAAATATGAGGATATTTTCAATTTACTTATTGAACAATTCGTAAATCACTGATACTTGATACTTACAAATTATGATCACATACACAGATGTTCTAAAATATTAAGTTGAACTGCGGCGCTGGTAGAAATTTGTAAATTTCTTACCAGTACCGTACCAAAACCGTGTCAGTAAATTTCGCAAAATATTTTGCGTTTTATGTTTTGTCAACTGCATGGTTTACTTTCTTATCAAAGACAATCAATTGCAGTATAACACCCCTAACAAACTCAATGACACACTTTATCTTCCTCCGAACATCGAATTTCTGCAGTTTCCTAGTTCAAATTTTCACATTCCGAAATGATTTAATGGACGCACTCTAATTGTTCGTTTAGGATATTTACATTTGTATATTCATTAAATATTCTACGCTTGTCCGACTGGAGCAGTGCCCTGCTGGTGGATATATCTGAAGGGGAAAAACTTCAAGCCTACCTCTACAGGTGGTTGATGCCGGATTTCACGTTCTAGCATGAACGGAAAACCGCCACATGTCGGTAAAATTTGTGCATTGCTCTTGCATAAATAACGACTTAAGTAGCTGACGCACCCGTAATGAATTCTCGCACACTCGTAATACTGTACGTTAATATTTTCTACTGTTGAGTGTCATTGTTTGTTTTCCTTTCGCCCCCAATGCGTTGTGACCGCGCCGTCCGACCACTCACCTCACCTCGTGCGTGCCGCGTGCAGTGACAGAGTGCAGCGTCTCCAGTGGGGCGCGCGCCTTAAACGCGGAAACGAAGGGCGTGCCCCGCGATCGACCCGATGACGGCCCCGACACGCTTCATTGCCCCGTGTCCCTGCCAGCAATTAACTGGCCTGTCGGTCCCAACACAGGATTCTGCGGCTGCGCAGGTAATGAAGATTGATTGGAGTAATTAATTTTCATAATTGCTTCGTTGGCGACTGAGGTATCTGCGGCAGAAAGAAGTCGTTGGTTCGAATCCAGCGTGAGGGCCGGTGTCACCGTCAAGGCTAAGCAGATATTATGTCTCTTCAGTCCATTGAATTCATGTAATTTATGGATAAAATGATTCTGATGTTGATAAAACTTCTTAGTTTTGATACTCCAATTTATGAACTCCATAGCCCAGTAATCGTTCTATTGTACCACATCAACACATTACGCGTAAATACACGACCGTTTTGGGTATGTAAAGATGGATAAGCAGATGTATTGCTTCAAATACTTTATATTATTACATTCTTACCAGGAAATGTACCTAATTCGTTATGTGCCGTAATGGCGAGGGAAATACAGATTGTGTGTGCAAAATTTTCCCAAAACAATTTCGTTCATCAGAATATTTTAAGAATTGAAGGGCTTGGGATGATATATTGTTATAAATGGGATCTTACTCTCTTTGCCCTATTCAATTTCAATCTGCGCTGCGGCTATGCCTCTCCTGGCACTTCACTTCATTAATGGTTCCTATAAACTTCAGATTTAATATCATTTCAAACATTAAAAAATATAATGTATTGATAAAGGTGTGCAGTTTCTAGCATTTTATGATACCTGTTCTTTCTTTGTTTCAGGTAAGATAGCCGCTATTGCCGCGCGTCAAGAATTCCGAAATATTAAAGAGCCAACCTTGCAGGTAACACGTTGCTTTAATTTTTACTTTCTCGTATACATACGAAAGTAATAAACGTAGTATAGAGAAAGTTATGTAATGCTGCGGAAAATCGATTTCGAGATTTTAACGGAAATACGCGTTTTGGGGTCCCCTGATACCGAAAAAGTTTTTCTTTTTTCAAAACGTCTGTCCGTCTCTTTTTTTACTTCTCTCTCACGTCGGAAATATTTACACTAGAGGCGGTTTCTTCACATTATTAAATTTATGAGTATATGTGCTTTAAATAATGTCAAATAAAGTTTCCCGAAAACTCAACAGTTTTCTGTAAAAATGAACTCGAACTTCGCATTTTCGGAAACGCTCAAACGTCAATATCTAAAAAATGGCTCCAAACGTTTTCTTCAAAATTTTCCAATGGATAGCGCTAGTTGCACTGTTTAATATGACGTAAAGTTTATTTTCGTGTATTCTTTTGTTGTTGTTTTTAAATTACCAAAATGTAATTTCTTTTGAAATATATCTCACGCCATTAATATGCTCATTTTCATCGATTTGTATATATTATTGCATTTACGAGTGGAAGTACTTCAAATAATTTTTAAATGAAGTTTTTCGAAAACTTAATAGATTCCTGTGAAAAAGAGCTTCATATTTCACATTTGCAGTAATGCTTAATCGTCATTTTCTTAAAAACGGCTTCAAACTTTTCAGTGAAAATTGCTATTTAGGACGATGTCATAGCCTTCTTTAATATTCTTAAAAAATATTTAGATTCTACTATTTGGAAATCGGAATGTTGTGAAAATTTCAAAAAATGTTTCTTTGGGCCGCAATAGATAGAAGCAGGCAAGGAGGGACAAGACTGTAAGGACAGTCGGAGGAATAGCAGGCCTAAAAATGTTTAATTTTGTTCCTAATAACACTAACTCATTTTAAATGCGTAAGTCTGCAATATTTCTTATGCGTTTGTGATTTTCGTTCTTAATATTTTCTCTGTTTAATTTGCTCCATTCAATATTTAGCATCGGAATACGACAGACATCTTGCGTATGTTCACATACACACATACAATGTCCGAATCCAATCAGGATTACTTTTTCTGGAGAAATAATTTTGCGCAGCGTGGAGAGAACGATACGCAGTGTGGTTACAAGTCCTTTGTTTTTCTTTTGGAAAGTGCGTCCCCGCGCCGTGCGCGGTTGCGTTTGCGTGCGGCTAAGGGTTGCGTGGGCGGTCCAGTTGCGGCTGCTTCTGTAGATTGCACTTTTTCTCGACCGTTATTGCAAAGCGTTTTCCGCTTCGTTTCTGGAATTTCGTCGCCTCTTTCGACTAATAAATCGCCAGAAATTATTTCCTCACTGCAGTAAATGAAATACATCGAACATGCGCTACAAGTTGTTATAGTAATTGGTTCAACGCATGTACATCTTCTGCTTGAATCTAACGCCCCAATTATTTTTTTTTTCAGTGTTTTCTTTCGTTGAAGGTTGTTAAGCTGATTTCGTAATTTGCTAATAAGCCAGTGACTTTGAGCGAAATAGATGGAACAAAGTATTTTAGGGTGATATATTCTAAGACTTACTTAAGTATGCATGATCGATAACTTTGTGGAGATCATTACTCTAATGAAGTGAAGAGTAAATGTAATAGTGTGTACTGTAATGCTTTATGCTCTCGTTATTGGTACTGGCATTGTATACGTTGATTTAAATATACTTTGACGTACGATTTTGACGGGTGTTTCGTTACGACTGAATTTTTTGGTGCTGAAAATCCAAATTGGATAACCGCGCCGAGCTGATCGTACGTCGAAAGCCACTCTATTTAAATCAGAGCAGTTCCTCCTCCGCTCCTGCTAGCGGCAGTCTTCGGGCTCTTTCGGGCGGGAAGGGGCGGGGCGGGAGAGCTCTGGTGACCCAGCCAGCGGCCGCTTTCCCCGAATTGCCGTTCCGGGCTCCGGCACAGCAAAAACGCGCCCCTCCCCGTCGCCACTTTCTACACTCGGCGCAGAATTAGTTAGGATCTCCCTCCACAATTGCTATGCCAGAGACCGGGCATGTCGGACATTCTACAATTTTTATGATAGCTTTTTCCCTTAAATAAAAGACGTGTGGTCATCATAGAAGGGGAAGTCATCAAGCGGTCTAGGATAGTCATCAGCCATCCTTAGCACGCTGTGGCAGGGAAGGTTATGACGATAGCGAAGATGCGGAATCTAGTTTACTAAGGTATAGATCATATAATTTTGAATCCATTAAAATGGAAGGAAATAAGTGTCGCACTTTTGGGCCTATTGATATTCCCAAAAAATCAACGCGACTAACCGCAGTTGCGGCCATTGCACAGAAGGTTGGTAGTCCTCTCTTTCAACGGCTGCGGTTCGTCAGGTGGCAGGTCTTCAATGGCGATGCGTACCGTGACGTTTCCGGTTCAGAGGGAGGTATTGATGCAGAAAACTAAAAGAGCTCGACGTAATTTGTAATTGGAGACGGACAAGCGAACAACTTGTAATTCGCATTTTCTTACAATATTGTGCAACAGACAGTTGACCAACATATTTATGTACATTAAATTTGACGAGACAATTTGACTTTTGACAATACCAGCATACACTAGTATTATTTAAATCATTAAAACATATTTTTACTGATGAACACTCAGTGAAAACATTGCAGTATGTCGATATTATTTGATTTAAAAAATTGCAAATGCCTAATATAATGGAATGTTCTGCCACATCGCGGAGTGTGCAAATGAGCACTACCCCTGAAGAACAATTATTAGCTTGGTATTGGTTAATCTGTAGTATCCAATACAATCATGTAAGTTTCCTAGTTATAGGATAGTATTTTCTCACATTTAAATCTAGCTTCCGTGCCGAGTTCTATTCCGAACCCGAGGAATGAGCGGCGTGTTTGGTAACAAATCCTCTATTTGGTTGTGAATGCATCAAACGCGCGTGCGCAGTTGGCGTTTACAAATAGAAATGCCTACGGAGCAATCGCGCTCAAAGCTATAGGTCTACAAAATTTTCAGCCCTTCGCATATTGTCGTGCTATTCGTTAAGAGTTGATTGATATTTGCATCAATGCCTTAAAACTATGTTGCATATATTAGATATTGGTGAAATTATAAGAAAATACTGTTAGGACACAATGTTACCTTGAAAATGCTAAAATTATTTCTCTCGGGTGTTTTTCTACTGAGCAATTTCTATTTAATTATCTGAGCGAATGTGAATTACGTTACTAATAAATAGGGAGCGGATTTCTATGATTTTGCATATTTTTGTGTGTTCCTTCAGAGCATAGCTAAGTGATATTTAGTTAGTATTAGATACTACGTAGACTAACATATTAGTCCATATTCGCCTATTTTTCCTGTTGGTGCATATTCATGTAATTAAAGGGGCATTTTTTTACACATTTCATAAAAATAGAGACTTATCTTGAAAAGTTTAATCTTTTCATAGAATCTACTATTTATTTGTAAGCGTTCATTTATTAGAATGAACTTGTCACACTAAACGTTTTTTTTCTTTTCTATACATAATAAAATACTTGAGCAAATATATATTTCTTGATAAATTTTTTAAATCAGACAGACGAAATGCAACAAGACTTACAATTTACTTCACTAAGGTAGATATTTACTTCTATTATTTCTCCCGCGAAGTAAGGTACATTGTATTATGTTTGCAGAAAAATATCTCGTTTCATCCCAAGTATGTTTCTTCTGAATTTTATTAAGAAAAATTTGTATATGAAATGGAAATATTGTAAATTTTTTTTGCTCATTAAAGTGCGTATTTCAGCATTTTTGGATCATAAATGCCTATTTTTAATAGCACATATTAAGATTTTTTAGAGCATAAACATCCTTTCCCTACTAATAAAACTAAAAGTGTCTTTTAATATCTAGTTCTGAATTAATATATTATTTTCTGAATCGATCTTGTCTTCTATGATGGTGTTATTTCAATGGAGAACAGTAAGTTTTGTGTTATTAAAGTACTTTCACTCCAGTCTGTTATGACGCTCTCGGAGAATAAAAAATTAATTACTACATTCATAATAATAATAATTTAATTAACAGCTCTGTTTATTCGATAAAGAATGTTTCATGTAATTGCCTAATCACAATTGTGTAAAGCGGTACATGAGAATTTCATGTCAGAAGACTAATGTAATCTCTCTAATGAAACCAATGTTCCGCAATGTACAAAGTGAACATCATAATCGTATTTGTCATGTACAGTCTTTCTTTGATCGTAGTGGCACATAATCGGATCTGTACTGCTTTTCACGTAGTGAATGCACAATGGGTCTTATGGAGAATCCGCGCTTTGTTGCCGACACGTGTTCGCTTGCGCGCTCGCTCCAGAATCGTCAAAATCACGACTACTTTTCTCAATATATGCATCTACTGGAAAAAACGTTTATTCCCAACTTCTTCTTCTTCTTATTATTATTTATTATTATTATTTATTAATTATTATTATTATTATTATTATTATTATTATTATTATTATAGACATACTATTTGTATTAGCGTAAACATCTTACCCTTTACATATATTCCTTTGTAAAATGAATCGTAAATTGTTGATTGTGTCGTCAAATATCGATTCATTAATTTACGCAATAAACGAAACACTAATACCAACATTTATCCAACTTTCATGTTAGTATATTATGTTCCTTTTCTAATTTCTAAACTGTCGCTTTTCTCGCTTTTCAAATTCAAATCCTATTTCTATCAATAAGCAATAAAATGTAGAATATTTGTAATTTGGTAAATTTTTATCATTAACATCTTTCATTACACATAAGATTGTTGCAGGAACATTTTAAAATATAAGCACACAAAATTTGAGACGCACCATATGAACAAAATCGTCGAACTTCATTTTCCTAGTGATTTTATACTTCGATCCTGTTAATTTTATTTTTCTCGGGGTCGGTATTTTTCCATTCTCATTTTCTTTTTTCATTCCAAAGAAGGAATGTCTGCTAATGCCTGTTACTCAGCAAAATTCATTCAAATGGTTGACTCAATTTTTTAATGTTTTCCTTTTAAGTTCTGGAATATTTTAATGTCTTTTCGCCACACTTCATTTCACCCTTTTTCCGTGCGATTCATTTTAATCACTTAAAATTGACCCACTACACAGTTGACTAAAATACTTACCCACTTTTCTTTACCACTGCACATCCACCATCTTCACACACATCCACCAGCAAAAATTGACGGACCAGAATACCCAACAAGATGAAGTTCTCGAAGGGGTTTCTTGTGATCATTCGAGTATTAATGTGGATCGTCCCTTCCGCTGATGACATCATATAAACAAACGGTTCCTCTCAGCCCTACAGGTTACGCATCCTGCATCTTTGCCTAGTCTTTTCGTCGCATCTCCCGCCGAGCCTCACGTCGCGCACTGCTCGACTTCAAAACATCACATACATTGAAGTAATGCATTCGAAGGCCTTCGGATGGTGATAGAAAATAAATTCAACATTTTATCCAAAACTTTGTCGCTGGAAGTTTTTAATTGGACTTCAAAAACGAAAGTATCCCAGCGGCAATGTATTTTAATGCACAAATTAAAAATTCAGACATTTTCGTATACAATTCATTTCTTTAAAGAGAGACATTTTCACATATTGATAAAATGAAACCATTTTCCCTAACTGAATAACTGAAATATTATATCGATTTTTTCCAAAATAATTCCACCAATTTTGGATATGTTTTAAATTTAATTAATAAAACGGCGTTTAAAAAGAAGGTTCCGCAGAAATCCAGCGTTTTTTATTATTTTATTTAAAAAGGAAATGAATGACACATTTTTTATGATTACCATTGTGATTCTTGTCATTTTCTCTATTTACTGTTTTTTCTATTCACTTTTGTCTCAATCGATTTGGCAACAGTACACGAGATTCTTTCACAAGAATAACATTGTCCATAAGAGCCCATTGTGCCTTCACGACGTGAAAATTATTGTAGTTACCTCGATTGTGACTACCAGACAGTACACCAGGAGGTACTGTGAATGCCGACAGTTTTAGGTAGTGCCAGACGCCACGCATGTGCAAGTGTGTAGCGTTCACTTCTCCTCGAGTGTCAAGTGAGCGATACTCTTGGCGGATTCACATGCAAGGAGCGGCCATCCCCCCTGATCTTCAACTTGTGTTACTTAACCTCTGCTCTTGAGCCCCAGGAACGTCGCGAAATCGAGAAAATAACCGTAATATTTGTTTTCCCTTTCTGTAGGCGTAGAGATAATCCCGAATTATAGCGTGAATAACTCCATATGACAGCTATTTCTCTGACGTGACCGTGACAACCGTATAGCAGAGCACGTATAAAGAACGCGTAGCGCACGGTACCTTTAGGGTTGCTTGCCGTCAGGGTCGCTTGCCGTCAGCGCCTCCGACACGTATCGCCCCTCCGCTGTCCAACTACTTGTTGCAGTGTCGGGGGCCGCTTCGATTATCGCGCGTCCCTTGTTCCTCTCCTCGTAGTGACGCGCTGCCCCTGATACGGGCGCTGCCTCTTCGATTGCCAGGCCAAGGTCCTCATCAAGATGACCAACGTCTGCGTGCACGTTCTGTACTTAACATTTCCATGCACCATTTCAGCTTATCATGTAAACTATGAACATCGTAAAAATAATGTTTCATTAAAAGTATTTGTGTTCGTGTTTGTAGAGATTCACAGTAGGAGTTCATTTAGTGAGTGTCAGTAGGAGTCCATTTAGTGAGTTATAGAAAATACTTAAAATTTAAAAAAATATCGTAGTTCTTCACGCGATTTTGCCCAATAATAAAGTTTTTTGTTCCATAAGACTTTTTTTTTTAATTTCTCGCATCCCTTGCTTTTGTGTTTCTTATGTATCGCAACTTAATTATCGTTTTCAGAAATAATTAAATATTTTATTTTTATTTTATAAAGAATCAATTGTACAATAATATAATTTCCTCGTTTTTCAAATATATTGTTTGCGTTGAGTAGCACCCACCATGACGTCATACGTGTTGCGCCTGCTATTGCCCGCTCTAGTTCCTCCCGTTGCCGCCGCGCCAGCAGCGACTGAGCGGTGCGGACGTGTGCTGCGCTCTGTGAAGCTCGATACCAACACGGTGGCGGCGGTGTCATGGCGTCGCCGGGGCGGCCCCGCCCCCCTAGCTGTTCGCCTCCCCCCTCCCCCACCAGCCAGCGCGGCGCGGCGGCGTGGCGCGTCGGGCGCCAGGCTGCGGGGAGGTCTATTTCCGCTCACTCGATTATCGCTTCGCGCCGCGCGCACCCGTTCGACCGAGCGTTCGCCGTGCGAAGCGAGCGCCTACCGCGCTTCCCCGGCGGCTCTGAGGCGGATACGCCACCGCGCTTTCCAAAGCAATGGCGCTATGTATAGACACCCGAGCTGTGTGCGTCATAAGCGCCACCCCCTGCCCTGCCTCGACACTGAGCGAACTCTTGTCTCGGTGAATGGCGTTTAGGATATTCACGCCCCCCTTGAGCACTCTGCTTATTTAGAGATGTATTTTCATTCGCGTCGCAAACAATAGTGCCACTTTGTGTCTAACGGTGAATTTGGAATTTAAATGCAAGCGTTGTTTGTTTGTGTCTGATGTGTCAGAGATAACAAAATACGTGTTTTATTTTGTGCTACAGCGACCTTACAAATACAGGTCTTCTTCCCTAATTGGTCTCTGACATCTTGTAAATTTATTACGTTACCTGAAGACAAGAAAGCAAATTCGTAATTTCAAAGTTCTAACCTAGTTCGATATAAAATTCGATTTTAAATATATTAACCAACAGTCGTAAACTTTAATGATTTTTGTAATCTTTAGGTACTTGACTATTATGATAAATATCAGAAATTGAAGAAAAAAACCTTAAATATTGTCAAAAGACTTTTCTGTTAATTGAGAAGCAATGGATGTTCAATAATAACAGAAAAGTTTTACCCTTCATAACCATGACCTTTAAGCCCAGCTCAAACCTCAGAAGCAGCCCCGCAATTAGTTTGACTTTTCTTAATTATTTAATATCTTCGTTTCTATTCGCGTCTGAGCGTTTGCCGAGGCAACCCGTTGCTAAAGTGAAAGTGCCGTTTGTAATCAAGCATATGCAGAAATACGTACCGTTTCACCAAACACAGTATATACAAAGTTAGGAAACAAAAAGTGAATGGTCCCTCTGACAATCATGAAATTTTTACACAATTACTATCAATGTGAATCGATCAAACGACGCGGAAAATAAATATCTAAAACGAAATTAATTATTGCGTGAATGAATTACGTTGTCTTGCCAATTTTGTGTGTGTGTGTGTGTGTGTGTGTGTGTGTGTGTGTGTGTGTGTGTGTGTGTGTGTGTGTGTGTGTGTGTAAGTGCAGTTTTCGGCCGACAATTTGATTCCTTCATTGCGGCATGGAAGAGAAAGAAATCGCGCTCGAAATTGGGAAGATTTTTGGTTACATTTTTTAATAAACTCGCTACTTTGACAATCAGGACATACACGTCCTTTGAAACTTTTCTAATATTCAAGAAGATTGTGTGGTGACGAGGTAAATCACTTACGACAAATGAAACTATTGAAGTGCATTCATGGGACAAAATTATTTGGAAGTCTGTGATCCGGCCAAATATCTTAACATATTGGTGCGGAAACTCTCAAGCGCACGCGTCGCTGCTGGGTTAATCACTTACAGCAATAGAGCGCAATTCATGGCTGTAATTAGTTTTGTCGGTCGTTAAGAGAGGGAAATGTAATAAAAATGTATTTATAATCAAGGGTAGCATGTAAGAAAGGCATATTTCAGATACATATTCTCGACGTTGATTTGTTAAAATATTTCTCAGCAATCTCTCGTCTCTTTGTCATGCGCTGATGAATGTCTCTGGCACAATTCGCTCTCTCAACAGTTATCCTGTTTCTTGTTGACAAGGAGGCAAACCTTCTTCCATTCCTTCTCCGATTTTACTGAATTTTCAATTCACTTAATTTTAGGCTTTTATAAGAATAATTTTTAGAGATTTTAGTAGTAGTAATGTATGTAGTAGTAATGTTTCTAACATATCTTTTAGAATTTTTAGGACAGTGTTAATTTCAGTAGGATACTAAAAATATTTACTGTGCATTGCGTTCTTTTTTGACCGCTTGAAATGTGTCCATATCGTTGGTGCATCGGAATGAAAGAAGTGCCATGGGGCACTGTCCCAAACGGGAGGGCGTGTGTGCGACGTCTCAGTGCGAGCGTACAGGCCGTCGCCTCATGTCGCGCAGCCGTCAGACGCAGCAGCTGCGCGCTCCGGAGTAACGGACTGCGGATGTGGGCCACGTCGCCGTCCCCGCTGCGGTCCGCGGCGCAGGGGGTCGCCGCTCAATGCCCAGCGCGGAAGGCATAACTCGTGGCTCTTTCTTCTCTCGGTTCTCAGCAAAAATGACTCGGGAATTTCCACACTGGCTCTGCAGCTTGTGCTCTTTACACAGGTCACAGTCCCGTAAAGGCTTTCAAATTTTTCCAAATCGTAAATCGGCAGATACACGTTTATGCCTAAAAATTCGTTTCTGAAGTTTATTGTTAAGAAATTGGTAAATTCATTTTGCCGAGTTCGTAAATGTATACGAATATTGATCTGTTAGAAGGTTCATTGATAAACACCAACGGCTACAGTAAAGGACTACAGTTTTTTCCCTCGCGAATTGGCCATCCCATGACCATGCGAACGCGCCTCTTGTACCCGCCGAGGCCCAGTCATATTCTCCCGGGGGCAAGTGCACGTCACTTTTTCGGGGAGAGGGATCAGCACTCTTATGCCAAATCCATTTTTAGGGTTGTTAGCCCTAGGGATGAAGTATATGATGATGATGATGATGATGATGATGATGATGATGAATGGACAATTGCAAACATGCAGAACCATGCTCGAGGCGGGATTCGAACCACTGATCCTTCGCTCCCAGACTGCTACGGCACTACTGCCTTAGCAATCTCGGTTTCCTGGTTTGGTTACATAATAATAATAATAATAATAATAATAATAATAATAATAATAATAATAATAATAATAATATCTTAATTGAAGTCATGTAATTGCCTTCTTTGCTCCTCGTCTTGCGTTCCTGGAGAGAAAAGTGTTAGTCAATTTTGCATGTGGTTCACGACAGATCAGCCTTAACACTGTTCTGTGAAAATTTTGAAGTTAGAATTCGAAACTTTTTAAGTGTATTTTGTAATTAGCTATCCAGAAAGTAAACATTTTCAAATGGATCAACATTCTAACGGTGTCAGTACGAATTAATTCCCAATCGGGACTGACGTACAATATTCTTTTTTCAAGTGCATAATTTCCTGAAAGGAAAAAAAATAAATCAAATTTACTAAATCAAAAGAGTTACTAAAATTATTACATTTTTTTCTTTTTAACAACTTCGGACAAAGTATCAATTTTGTTCTTGCGGCAAACTAATTAAACGTTTTGTAACTAAAATAGCATGAAATCATCCGAAAGACGTTTGCTTTAAAAAAAGATTTACTGAGATTGAAATACATCCTCAAGCTTTCGTTTACTTGAGGATTTATCGATCAGGTTGTTGCATTATCTTCCAAACGATAATGTTTTGTATGAATGATGCAGTTTTAAAATATTTTAATAACTACACTTGTAATCTACATTTACTGGAGATCTGAAAGGAAAATATAGAGAGCTTTTCAATTATTTATTCATTTTTGAATTTACATCTGATTTATAAGCGAGATTATCTTGTGCATATGGCACGCCAGTTTCTCATTTGGAATGTCCAATAATAATATTTAGATACACGTTACGAAAATGTTAAGTATTTTTGGTCAGGAACGTCGAACACCGCACGTAAATGCATAATTGAGTATCGTAGTTTGTGATTTAAGTATATAATTCATTAATTGAAGTATCATCGGAAAGTGTTACATAATTGTGTGTTTCCTCATCTGGGATTATATTCATCGATATAGTGACCCATTTACTCATTTGTGTTCGTCAAATACCTCAGAAAGGTTGTGACACATTATGTTTTGTTAGTTTAGCAAATTATTTGAGTTTACTTCGAGAATTTCCAATATGGAACTAAAGGCAGGTTTGCACATTTTTTCATTATTTGTTACCAAAATAGCCGATACAAGTCAAAATATTGTTTATCTTGGACGGTAAACAGGAACCTCATCCCCCTGCAAAGTTGCGATACGAAGTCTTTTTTCTGTGCTTACATCTAAAGACTAGGCGTACTAGAAGATGGTTGCGCTGTGTTAGTGGCATCCCTTCAATTTCGCTACTGCAGTTCACAATTCCGACACATTCATCTATCGAACTAGTAAAAAAAAAACAAAAAAACGTAGACACACGCGTTCCAAAATTGTACCATTGTTCACACAACTTGACACACTACTAAGTGCTAATGACTAACATCCTTTCACTCATGCCATTTGCTTGGAGACGCACTCGTATCTTTTCACAACACTGGCTGTAAGTAACTGTTAGATATTGGCCTATCGCTTGAGGTTACGAGTCTACTCTAATACTGTTCACCACAGACTACTGCTCTCTGCTGATAAAGTGGCTTCCTCGTTTGTGGCCGGTCGAGGCACCTCACGCAGCCTCGGGCGCCTCCCACTCGCTCTTGATCATGTCGGCGGCCTTCTCTGCGATCATGATGACGGCGGCGTTGGTGTTGCCGCTGGGGATCTCCGGCATGACGGACGCGTCCACCACGCGCAGCCCCTTGAGGCCGTGCACGCGCAGCTCGGGGTCGACGACGGCGCGCGGGTCGGTGGCCGGCCCCATGCGGCACGTGCCCACCGGGTGGTAGATGGCGTTGGTGAGATGGCGCAGGGCGCAGCGCCAGTACTCCTCCGTGTCGAACCGCGCGTCGGGACAGCCCGCGTACTGCGCCGGCAGCAGCTGCGCCTCCAGCAGCTTCATCGCCTTGGTGCCGCCCACCATCTTGACGAACTCGATGCCGTCCAGCATCACCTCGACGTCTTCCTCGTGGGTGAGGTAGCCCGACACGATGCGCGGCGGGTCGAGCGGGTCGGCGCTGCGCAGCAGGATCTCCCCGCGGCTCTTGGGGTGCAGCAGGGTGGGCACGATCCACAGCAGGTCGGACTGCGCGCTCGCCTGGTAGAGGGCGCGCGTCACGTCGGGCATGAATTCCGCCGACGAGACCATTCCGCTCAGCAAGACGGTGTTGTTGGCGTTCACGTAGATGTGGTGGAGCTGCAGGTTGGGGACGCGGGTCTTGTCAGCCGGCTCGCGAGTGTTGATGAAGCCGACGAGGTCGGTGATGCCGATGTTGGTGAACATGCCCGTTCGGCGTGTTAAGAACTCGTACAAGCCGTCCAGGGCGGTGAGCGGAGGTATGGGGCGCGGTTTGGAGCGGTTGACGGAGAAGGTCGCGCCCATGAAAATGGGGTGGTCCTGCAGGTTCTTGCCCACCGGCAGGTCGTGCACGATGGTGTCGACGCCCACGTTCTCCAGGTGCTCGCGGGGCCCCACGCCCGACAGCATGAGCAGCTGCGGCGAGTTGACGGTGCCGGCCGCCAGGATCACCTCGTGCGTGGCCTTGACGTCGCGCACGTCGCCGCCCTTGATGAAGCGCACGCCCGTCGCCGTCTTGGTGACCGGGTCGATGAGCACCTTGGTGACGAGCCCGAACTTGACGACGTGCAGGTTGGCGCGGTCGCGCACGGGCGACAGGAAGGCCCTGGCGGTGCTGAGGCGCAAGCCCCCGCGCACGGTGGCCGGCGCCTCGCCGACGCCGATGGGCGCCGGCGCGTTCACGTCCTGCAGCGGCGGGTAGCCCGCCTCCTCGTAGGCGGCCAGCAGCACGTCCTGCCGGAAGACACACGCTTGTTAGGAGCATTCTTTTGTACTCAGAGTTTAACCACTTTTGCGTACATACATACCTCATTAGAAAAAGTATCTGGTGTTAATTTAATGTACTGAGATGGAACTAATTCTCTCTCTCTCTCTCTCTCTCTCTCTCTCTCTCTCTCTCTCTCTCTCTCTCTCTCTTCTATATTTATTTATATTCAGAACATCATAAACCCTATACCACTTTCTATTTTGGGGACATGAGGTATATTATTTTGGAAAATTGTAAGACATCATGTAGCTTTTGGACGGGTGGCTATTTCTGTAGCCGGACACTATCTGTAGCTCCCCCCCCCCCGTCAACAAGAAAAACCCAGGATGCTGTTTTGGATAAGATAATTTTATGGAAAGAAGTTATCGAGGAAATGATGTGAATTTCGCATTGAATAGCGTTCCCGGAGGCGTCGGGGCGACGTGGGGTCGCGCACCTTGAGCGGGCGCAGGTGCTCCTGGGAGCCGAAGGGTTCGACGCGCATCGGTCCCCCTCGCCCGTGTAGGCGCGCGTCCTCGCTGGGGGAGTCCTCGGACTTCTTGAAGTACGGCAACACGTCGTCGTAGCTCCAGCCCGGGTTGCCCAGCTGCGCCCAGCGGTCGTAGTCCGCGCGGTTGCCGCGCACGTACAGCATGGCGTTGATGGCGCTGGAGCCGCCCAGCACTCTGCCTCGCGGCCAGTTGCAGCGCCCCTCCAAGTAGCCCTGGACCACACATTGTTCATTCAGTGACATAACGCACCTCTTCAAGATCAAAATGCACGGGTTTCATTTCGTTTTTGTATAAGTGAAAACTTCATTCACGAGTATTTTAGTTTATTATTTGAGTATTACATTAATTTTTTGGTATTATATATTAACATGGAAGAGTTTTTTGCTATATGTGATTTCTGATCCAATTAAGCAAAAAATCTAATTTTATTCAGAACTGTTTTACGGCTATGTCAGGATTGTCCAACTTGCCAAAGTTATTAGCGGAAAGTGAGACTCTTCCATTTATATCGGGCGAGTAAATTGTGCGCTGAACTCTTTAATTTTTCATCGCCATAATTTGTTACCGTATTAGTACGTACGAAATGTCGTCTAGCTTAATCGTTAGTGTCGTCGTGCTTTGTTGATATGTATTAGCTTTTTCGGCGTTTGGGAAAAAAATTGAAGTTGAAGCATTTTATATAGAACGAAGTGACAATCCGTGCAGTCTGATATGAATTGTGGAGAAAGAGCTTTGGTGTAAGCGGCTCACCTGGCAAGCCGCCCCGTTGGGCTCCGTCTTGTACTTCCAGTCGATCTCGGTCTGGTGCGTGTTGAAGAGCAGCGCGGGGACCTCGCTGGTGAGGCTGGGGTCCCCGCCCGACTCCACGAGCAGCACAGTCCAGTCGGGGTTCTCGGTGAGGCGGTGGGCGAGCACGGCGCCGGCCGAGCCGCCGCCCACGATGACGAAGTCGTAGGCCGGCAGCACGTCGGCGGCCGCCACGTCGGGCGGGAAGGCGGCCGGGTCGGCGAGCGCGCACTGCGCCGCCAGCAGCGTCTGCACCAGGTTGCCGAAGAGCGCGCCCCCGGCGCCGCCCACCAGCCCCGGGCAGGGCCCCGCCCCCAGCGCGCCCGCGCCTGCGCCCGCCCCCGCGCCGCCCGCGGCCTCCATCTCGGCTGTCTGCTGCAAGGAGAAGAAAGCGAAGCGTTAGCGCACTTACACATGATTACACGTTAAAGCAAACGGTTCAGTGACATAAATCTTTACGTTTGACACCTAATGACGCGTCTCGAGCGAGCGAAGTGGATCAAGGCGTTGCGCGCTAACTTCGCAATCGGAGACGCGGATTGTATCTCCCCGCCATCCTGACCGGTTTTTTTTGTGGTTTCCCGCGGTCATCTAGGCGAATGCTGGGATGGTTCTACTGAAAAGGTCACGACCGGAA
The DNA here is from genome assembly GCA_011170035.1 of Teleogryllus occipitalis. Lineage (NCBI taxonomy): Eukaryota > Metazoa > Arthropoda > Insecta > Orthoptera > Gryllidae > Teleogryllus > Teleogryllus occipitalis. The sequence continues at coordinate 289,190 of BLKR01000004.1, read as the reverse complement.
AATCGGCGTTGCCGAGCCGATTTGGTTAACTATGTGAAGTCACGAAGTTTGGTCCTTCGGGTTGGTTGACGTCAGGCTGAGAGCCGGTTGTAAAAATCAGTCAAATCATAATGGATCGTAATAAACGATCCCAAAAAGTTGACCACACCTAACTGGGATAAGGTTTAGAGAAGATGATGACTTAAAGACGCGTCGGACACAGAGTTGACAGGGCGCCGACTTAGAAAACTATTTTTTTTTTCATGTGGCATCAATAATGGCTTGCTGTTTGAACTGGTAGTGTCATGTAAACATTCCAAGACATCAGGAACTACCTGCTTTTCTCAATTCACAACCCTGTATATTGATATATTTTAATTCTTGAACACTTTTTACCATTCTAAACTTAAAAGGGTATATATTTTACAAATATACAAGATCGGAAGTCATTTCTAACTTCAAATTTCAAGGAATCGAAAAGCATTTTTTCCTGTGGAATCTCACGAACCTTACTGCTGTCGTACGTGCTACGATTAAGCGCTCAGCCAGGAAAGTAGGTAGGCGGTGTGAGTGGTTTCTTGGGAGAACCGCGCGCTGCTTATCGTCGTCTGTCTCCACAGAATTATGGCACGTGCGATAATAACGTCCCCGGCTCCTGCCTCTACCCTATTGTGTCATCTCGCCTGCCACCTCACGAGGCTTTACCTCTACCATACCATCGTGGCCGTTAATGCTCCTGCACAACTACCGTTTGACTTCCTTACTTTTCTTCGCGGCTCGGTCCTGTTAATTCCTTGTTTTTGCGCTCTCATTCAACCCCTTCTCATACGCTACGTTCACACTACTCTTGAACTGGGCTTCTTTTCGAATAGTGGCGCTTGTTTTAGAAATGGTATGAATCACGGAAGTGCCCTATTTACAGAGCGCGTTTACACGCTGCTATTCCTTTTCATTTCTCCCCCAATTCCCTTTGCTTCTAAGGGAAATGGTGTTTTGAGTCCTTCACTGTAGTGGGCGTAAGAGTGTGGCACCGACGCTACCGAGGGCGACCGATTGCTCGTAATTCCCTGTCTGCTCGAGCGCCCCAGCGGATGCGGCGTGCAGCTCTAACGCTGTCGCTAACGAGGCCAGCGGGGCCCCGCCCCCTTCCCCGTTCCCTCCGCGCCCAGCCCCTCGCGTGCTACTGCGTCGCCATTCCACAACATGTTATTCTCCAATTCGCTTCTCAGGGTCGTGAGGTATAGGCTAGAGACAGCTCCGCAGGACGGGACAAGTGAAATCGACCGAAACCTCTCCCACGTTCAATACTTGTTCGCTCAAACTGCATTAATGCTTAATGCAAGATGTGGTTTGCAGATCTCAGGTTTGCAAAGTTTTATTTCAGTTGTGATGGGTTAATTAGTGAGAATCGTAGGAATCTCATTAATGAAATCCCTTTTATGGTCCATTTCATTTTCAAAACACGTAGTGCGGTGATTTCTCTTGTATTTCTGCGATTATAGCGCATCTGCATCCTAATTGACGTTCAAGTCCGAGAACTCTCAAGATTTCGTAACCACCACTTTTCTGCCTTCCCTGATGATGTAACGCATTTCATTCTTCTTCTCTGTTCTAAACGTACTGCGTTGCCTGAAGTTCTTCTGGGATTTGACACACGTTGACACAATATAATGTGTCGTAAAGAGGCTTGGAGCAAAACTTATTCTATTCTTGTGCATTACAACATTCTGGTTAATTGCAACTATGAAAACTTTTTTTATGAATGACGCGTGAGAATATTCCTTCGGGAGTTCTGGAACCTCAGTGGGCAATGTAGTAATAGCATTTGACTTAAACGAAACGTTTCTTAAACACATTTTAAAATTTCCTGGCGTCACGGCACATTTATTTCTAATTCCCTAATGAATATTTAAAAATTACGCAATCTTAATTACATTCTTTGACATAAAGAAGCGATAAGGTCACGAAATAGAGTAGTGTACTAGTTAGGATTACTCGCGGGACTTTCCCAAAAGACCATCTTCAAACAGTAAATTTTGAAAAATAGTCTAAGAGTGAAGATTGACTGCTCCCTATTTTTCCTTCCGCAGTAACTTTCCAAACACGTGATTCGCCTTCTTAGTGGAGGTTCTCGCGTTCCGCCCAGGGCTCTTTCGGGGAGGGTGGGGCGGTGGCGGGGCGTGGAAGAAAGGAACGCCGCCCGCTGGCCTTGGCGGAAACAAGAGACACCGCTTATCGTACTTCCGCTGGGCGTAGTTCGAAGACTCGTTCCCAGAGCTTGTCGAAGAACAGTGACAACGAACTGTTTACGCAGTTTTCGTATAAAAATATCCAAAGCATTTCCGTTGTCGCAACCAATCATTGTGCTTTGACAATGCAAAATTTACATTGTTAATTTATTTTACAAATGCATTTAATGGATTTGAATTAAACGCACTACCCATTACACTACTAATCAAACAGAAAATTTTGTAGAATAAAAATCTGCCCCAACCTACTTTCTCGCAAATGGCTTTTCAAGATTTTAATAATTGCGATAGTTTACGTAAGTATATTTAATAGACTCAGTTGATTAGAAATACTTATGTGGGAAATCTCCCATTGTATAAAATGCATTTAAAATGAGTGCGTAGTTATCACATTGCAGTAATAAAACTTAACTATTTAAATACCGGGTGAGGCACCTAAGTTGGCCACAGCAAATATCTCCGAAACGGTTTGAGGTATCGGAATCGAGTTTGCGCCAATTTGGTGTAGATGATTGGGGAAATAACATACTTAATTTTCTGGTTTGTAACTGGTGTAGTTTTGGAGATATTGACACAACTTTGATTTTTTAAATGGAAGTATACATTTTTTTCAGCATCATTGTAAAGATCTCAAAGAGACGAATGCAGTAATATAAGTTTTCCTAATATTTGGAGAGAAACTGTAGAAAAAAATGCGTTCTACAGTTCCTCTAAAACCACGTGATCCACGCCATTTCGTAACTGTTTTCCGGCAGGCGGAAATAGTGTTTGTCCTTTCTTGCCGTCATAGCGCTGCACTCTGTAAAGTGAAATTGAAATCTCTTTCCACTTCGCCCATGAAACTGTTCACGAGCGAGTGTTCATAATTGTAGCACAGTTTGACACTCTTTAAACAGTTTTAATTGAGCATAGGCGTACATGACGAAATTTACGAATGAAGAAGAACTTGATGTTCTTCTTGTGTACGGTGAGTGTGGAAGAATCGCAAAGCAAGCTGTGAAAATGTACTCAGATATCCTAATCGGAAGCCTGTGTCACGAAAAACGTTAGTAAGAATATGCCAACAACTGTTATCAAGCGGCAATTGGAATTCCAAACCACGAGAGAGAACGAAGTCTGCTACTGATGAGAAGAAGGAAATTGATATAATGGCATATGTAACTACAAACCGCCATGTGAGTTCGCGAGATATTTCCCGAGCTTGTGGTACAAGTCAAAGGAGTGTTCTGCGTATTCTGCACCGGCACAAATATCATCCTTACCACGTTAGCCTGCACCAGCAATTGAGTGAAAATGATTATGAACGTGTGCAATTCTGTAGATTTGCTCTCATGTCACTGAGAGACGACAAAAAATTCCTCAACAAAATACTTTTCACCGATGAAGCGACATTCACAAATCACGCACAAGTGAACCTACGGAACATGCACTATTGGGCAACGGAGAACCCGAAGTGGATTCGTGAAGTGGAGTATCAGCGGCAGTGGAGTGTGAACGTCTGGTGTGGGATCCTTGATGATTTTATCGTCTGTCCATACTTCATTGAAGGAAACATGACAGGTCAAGTGTATTCAAAGTTCCTCAAAGAGACTTTGCCAACGCTGCTAGAGGAAATGCCCTTGAAGTTGCGTCTTGGTATGGGGTATCAGCACGACGGTTGCCCTGCACATTCTGCCATTGTGTCAAGGAAAGTTCTAAACAAAATGTATGCAGGTCGGTGGATAGGGAGAGGTGGTGTAGCAAAATGGCCTCCACGCTCACCTGATCTCACACCACTCGATTTTTTCCTCTGGGGAACTTTGAAGAACATTGTCTATGCAAACGTTCCTACGACTCCAGAAGACATGAAGAGGCGTATAAAAGAAGCTTGCGGCCACATCAAGCAAGAGACGTTCCAATCCGTGCGTCGGTCGCTGGAAACGAGGTTGCAAATGTGTATTGCTGTGGACGGTAAACACATTCAGCACATGACGTGAACAGAATCCCGCATTATACTATTTTTTGGGAAAGTAAATTTATTTTTATGCATGTTAATGAACATGTAATGTTGTCAATATTTTCTTTATTTGACTTCCATGTATTCACTTAAAGAATAGCAAATGTATTCTTTGTAAATAAAATTTAGAGAATAAAATTTGTGTTCGTATTGCACCATGGTAGGCATTTATTGTTGAATTAAGATAATCAGCGGCCAAATTGACACTTCGCTCGGACTCGCTCATAAAATGTAAATTTGGTCTTTTATTCTCTTACATTATTAAGTTGTCGCATTCATACTAGATTCCTCTTTCTTTGATTAATACATAATGTATTTTTTACTGAAATATGAGATCTGAAGTACAAGAATGCTCGGCACTTGAATTTATCTCATTCCATACCCATTAAAATTACTAAAGGACACTATTTCTCACTTTCTCTCCTATTTAGTATAGTACACAAAAATGTGCAACTATTATTCGTCGTGTTAAATTAATCTAAATTTGTTAAATACATTTCATTAATATAAATTGTCACTTGCACGGTTTCGTCCGGTTTCATGTCGATATCACTTAACGTAAGTATGCTCAGTCGATTGCACTTTCGGCTCGCGAAGGCGAGATTGGACACGGAAATGTAGAAAGTTGAAATCTGTGGGCACAAACAAGGTCAGACGCATTTTCCAACAAGGAAAACGTCTACGGAACGCGTTCTCTCGCGTCCATCCCGTGGTTGCTGAGAAAACCATGCATATTTGCAAAAGTCTCTCTTCAAATGTTAACAATATCACTATCATTGTATTCGCCTCTTTGAGATCTTTACAATGATGCTGAAAAAAATGTATACTTCCATTTAAAAAATCAAAGTTGTGTCAATATCTCCAAAACTACAACAGTTACAAACCAGAAAATTAAGTATGTTATTTCCCCAATCATCTACACCAAATTGGCGCAAACCGGATTCCGATACCTCAAACCGTTTCGGAGATATTTGCTGTGGCCAACTTAGGTGCCTCACCCGGTATATATATATATATATATATATATATATATATATATATATATATATATATATATATATATATATATATATATATTACATAAGTGCATTAATACAACATAGTTCTTTGGCTCTGTTCTAACTTTGGCTCAGTAGAAAGAAAGGCTTTTATTGATCTACCCGTACTATTCTCCAAAAATATTAAAGGGTATTCTACAAAATTGTTGGCGAATTTCGCCTGGTCTCCACAAGACCAAGCGCGTCATCTGTAGCGTGACGAAAATGGTAGATTAAGAATAACCTTGATGCGAAACCGAGACAGGATTCTAATACGATATTCGACTGGTCATCGAATACACCACCAAACATACAGGAGTGCCAGAGCTATAGTGCCAATAAAATCTTATCGATTCACAATATCCAAATGCAGAGTTTTCACCCAACAACTCTTAATCATGTGGCAAGTATTACAGCAAAGCGCAACCATTCGTACACATTTTGGAGAAATTGAATTCTTTTATTTTTAAATAAAACTATTTTTGCCCGTAATGAATTGCTTATAAAAAGAGGTAAGTAATGATATATCGCACGTATAATTTTAAAAATATTGGATAAAAATGATTTTGGACACGTTATTAGATTTTGCTTGACGTACTGAAAATTTTCTATAAACAGCGGAGCTCAATAGTCATTGCCTTTGGGGTAAGAGAGGCCTTGACCGCTCGACGGTAGTGGCCGAGTTCGTTGTGCTTGGCGAGGTGAAAAACTTACTGCGCTCAATGTCCTGACAGAAAGAACACAGAAACTTATATCCATCAATAGTCAGATCATAATGAGAGAATAGTATATCTATTTTCCATTTCTCTCGTTCGTAAATAAAATTTTAAACAAAGTAACGAAAAAAAGAGACAACTAATAGGTAAAATAGGAAAGATTATAATAAAGTTCATTTTCAAAATTCTTTCTTCCCTCTATGCATGCTGTCTGCCCAAATGCATTCTGTATTTTAAGAGTTGATCATACTTTTGGTCGCTATGCTTCATCCAACGACTAAATCTATGAACAATATTTTTTTTCTCTCGAGGATTTGAAAATATGAGCCATCTAAATTCTACTGACTCCAATATTGAACAACACATCACTTCCAATTTGCAATATCTCTAAGAAAAAACGCACCAAACATGCATAAGAATCGCTTTGCTAAAACAGAAAATTGGATCTTCCTTCTGGAAGAGAAACAACCAAAATCTGTGTATTACATTTACACAAATAACTTCTCTTAAAATGAAAAATTTATTTTCTTTACAATATATTTATTTCGAAATATGGGATACGAAAAGACTGTTTCTATTCTGATTAATTACAATGATTACTATTCGTTTTATCTTTAGTCCTGGTCACTGTTACTCCCGGATATGACTATCGTTTAGTTATTTTAACAAATAGAAAATAAATTAAATTTCCCTATATAGACTTTACAATTATTTATAATGTTTTATTTTCATACATACAAGATCCTTCACTTCTATCTATCGCAAAGTAACCTCATCCTTCACTCAACTAATATTATTAATAACGTTTAAGAGTTCTAATTTTACAATTCCCATTATTATAATATATTACCCTTATCTCCTTTTTTCTTATTTCAACAGGCTTTTAACTATCCGCTCACGCAGAATGACCATGGCGCCCTGGTATCGAAAAATACCGTTATACTTTGCAGGTGGCCACGCAGCTACTCGGCGCTACTGAGCTCGCAAACCCCCTTTTTGCCTTCCAAAGTCGTTTAATTCTGCTATTGGGATTCACAAAAACTGGATAGATTTGGAAGAGTTCATGACAAAGATAGAAGTGAAATTATCCAGTTGTCGTAGGGTCTTGCACGAGATCATGCCTTCAATTAGCGACCCCTAACTCGCGTTTTTAAGAGAAATGTTTTTTTTTTCTACCTTCGCTTGCTCCCTCGCAGTGACGTGCTTGAACAACTGGTTCCCACGACCTTGTCACTCCCACAGCAATGTAGCTCGTCGTTCTGAGCCAATAGACTCTTTCTTCCGTCTTCGCGATATTGTCAGATAAACGTCCGTTGAAAGTAGTTTACATAAATCTCTGAGATCCATAAGATACATAATACTGAAAGAAGATATATTTCATATTACCACGTGCTCATATATACGTGCGCAAGCACATAGCACGTTTCTATTTTCCCTTAATAATAATTTATTCGAAATAATTATCTAAGTCATTATACTGTTTATTGTATTTAACAATAATTACCTCTTTTGTAACGTAACAACCTGGATCCTCTCCAGATGCAAATCGATTCGTAGCGTCCCACTGCTGCGTGGACGCCTTCTCCTTGCAAAATTTTCTATGCGAATGAACTCTACTCCTTCAGCCTAATTGGCTCTCTATCTAGTTCGAGAGCGAGTCAAATACTCGATTATCCAATACAGTTGGCGGGTTGTTCGAAAAGCAGATTTGTACTTCTCATTTTCACACACACACATTGATACCATGGAGCAATTATGAATAACTGTTTTAATACGTTTGAATGTTTTGTTTATCTTCATTATTTTGTATTCTATGTCGTTTACTTCTGTATATCTTAACTGTAGTGTGTCAATCAAGAAATGATAAAACATACTTTTGAAAAAGGTATGTATTAACAACTGTGTACTACTTAAATAATACATTATGTATTATTGGAAACGTTTCGTTTTTGAAGATATTTGTGATTAAGCTGATATGAATAACTATTTTGTCTAGGTTTGTATGATTTTTTTAACTTTACTGTTTTGTATTCTATGTTGTTCTGTTTGTAATAATTATTTGTAATAGGTGAATCTCTTGAACAAATAAAATTTAATTTTTCATCCACTCAAACGTGTGGTCTGTCACAATTATTACTAATTATCTCGCGATTTCTGAGTAAAGTCTTCGACGATTTGTCAACTTCTTTTGCATTACTTGTTAGCACACAGGCGGCCAAAATTAATTCAAATTTAGCGCCATATTTGGAATTCAATCATTTATAGCAATTCTTTGGCGCTAATTGTCAGCAAAGGGTGTACATTTCAAACATCCCACCTTGGACTTAGTATTATTTTCTGTAAATACCGCGGGCGGGCTTCCAGAGAGAAAGGCAACACATTTTTCGTATGAAACTCTTTGGAACGACTGAACTGCTTTGAAATTTTGAATTGCTTTCCAAGAGGGGCGTCAGAGCGTGCCACGAGACGGACAATAGGAATGAACAGAGAGATAATATTTCATATTGTCGCAATTTCGCAGAATCTTTGCCTCCTTCTACTTGAGACGCGCATTTTTTGGAGATCGAGAAGCCGAGTGGTTGCGAGTCAACGCACTGCGCTGGTGTAAAGACTGAAGGAACTGAAAGTTAAGAGTTTTACGTTGGCAGTGCGTCTAGTTCACAGCATTGCAGGCTCCGTGAACAGCGTTTTGGTGCGCAGCCTCTGCATAACATTTGTCACGCCCGAATTACGACAGAAAACTATTTTCTTTTCGCTCAGACAAGGTAATACTGACAACTTCAATACTCAATAATTCTTACGCTGAGGTAAATTAATAGTTGTTAAATAATTGGCTTTCAAAACTTTCCCTTGTGTCAAGGGAGTAAAATGGCGGCAGAAGCCTTGTTTTCAACACGAAACATCTTCAGATGCTCTCCCAAAAAACCCACTGGACTGAAATGGCCGATTGATGTAAACGCAGTGGTGGATCCGGAATGACTCCCATACCTCTCTCCAAATTCAAAGTATTTAAAAAATGTTTCCCAATGTATTAAAAAGAATTACCTCTTTTTGACCGTATCGAATTCCAAAGGAGTAATCGTATGCCAGAGTGGTCGACACTTCATGAAGAAATTCACATTTTAAAAGGTTAACGTTTTTTTATTACTTCAAAAATAATATTCTTAGGATAAAAAACCTTCTCTGAAATACGTTTTGGATTCGCACCTGCATAAAAATTATATTTCTGGGAAGTAATGTTCCATAAAGTAGTGTAGTAACGAATGTGACTAATCCATATTAAATAACACACATTTTATGAATAAACATTGAAATCCCAGGTTTACTATAATTTCCCAAAGTATGTATTTTCATTTTTAAATTAAAACATAATGAAAAATCGCTTCTGACTAGTTTTAAAATTCCCCCTAACACCTGCACAATGCGTCATGCAGAACTGCGGTTGGATGCAGTGCTTAGAGATGCGAAATGCTACGATGCCCTTCTCTTTCCATCACAGATTGCGAGACCAAACAGCAATAATTGAGTTGGATAGGGCGTATTCCAATGGAAAATTTGCTTTAGCAAAACGTACGTACTCATAGAAGACATTGAGAATGTGACCGTTTTACGGTAACAGAGAACAAGGGTGTAGATGGAATTAAGGACAGGGGCAGTGATATTGCACTAGGGAATATGGAGGGCAAGATTGTATTGTTGCTCAAAAAAGTTACATTGAATAGAATTTCAGAAGCTATTTCTTCTCATTTCATAGAGAAAATCAAAATGAGTACAAACTAAACAGATATGAAGTGAGTTTAAACCAAAAAAATAATACTAAATAGCAGGTAGTTAAAAACAGTTATTGTATGTGACTCGTCGGAAATTGGTACTACTGGTATCTAATAAAAGAGAGAGGTTTTTTGTACGTTATTACCACTGTACAATTAGAAGTAACAGGTACTATACAGATATAGCATGACCCCAATTTTAATGTTCCCTTCTGCAATGGTTACAAGCAGTACCGCTACACATCAAATCTCATAAAAGCTGAATAGTTAATTAATTATACCATTTTATAAATATATTTTTATACACGGGGTAATTACAAAGGATTAATTCCGAAGAACCTTCCCCTACACGCCCATATAAGGCGTATCCTTGTAAAGTACTCGCCGTGAAACCGTTGGCCTCCGTTGGGTCGCGTGAGGCCTTCGCAGTATTAAACCGTCTGATAGAGCTGTCATCGACTCCTCCAAGGATTCGCCGGCGCCGAGCGCTCCGCAGCCTGGGGATCGAGGCTTCGTGACCGGATACGATGAGAGGCCCTCGGACCCCTGTTTTGGGCGCAATATTTCCCCCCTCCAACCTCGTGCAATCTCTCGCCCGGGTTGAAATGTTCGACAATTCTTTTCCATCAACTGTTTGTTATAAAAGTGATTGTAAATATAATTACCGGAAGTGTTTGTATAAATAGTGATAGATAAGTTCTTTCACAGATCATATTCGTAAATATTGTCATGTATTTTTGCCAAGACAAAAATCTTCGATCTTTACATGTCATAATTTTATTACAACTCCAATAAAGACTGTAATCTATAACGATGGCTTTGTTTTCGGTTGAAAGTCAGAAAAGAGCACTTTTAAAACAATAAGAGCATTTTGAATCTGATTATGTATTTTCAAGTTATTTTTTAACACAATTATGAAAGTGGAACAATAATGTTCCAATTCTAGAAGGAACAATGTAATACTCAAATATTAATGTTATAAATGTCGTACAAAACTATACCATACACCTCAAAAATATATTAATTTTTCCCTGGCAATAAATTTTTTTAAGTATATCAAATATAGGCAAAATGCATATCTAATTATCTTTAAATAATGCTTACAAAAATAAACATTTATTATTTTATATTTGTTTTCATCTTCATAACGTTGTTATTATCTTCAAAGTACGGACGTAGTGATATCTTGTTAGAATCATGAGATGTACATCCGTCATAATTTAGTTTTAAACGTGTATACTAAACGTTTCATATGAATTTTTGCCCGCAGACTCATATTATTTGAGCGCATTTACCTTATTGTCATGAACAAGGTTATGCAATTTCCTCTATTGATATTCAGAATATAAAAGAATATCTTTTGGAAAAAATGCACCTAGATTGGACTGAAACACGGTTTCTCTGGAATATGACTACCAAGAATCCAACTCAGAAAACTGGTTTGTAAATCTAAGACGATGACCTTCCGGCCTCAATAGCTGTCGGAGAAGGTTATGGATGAAAAAAGAAAGAACGTAAACCGCTTGTTCTATGGAAGGGCGTCGATTCGTGCAGACATCTAGGCGCCTGGCTGTAGACATCTCGACCGAAGCCCCTCACTGAAGCAGAATTGGAAGCTCTCGTGACTTCTTCTGTCGTGAAAAACTGATTGTAATTGCCTCTTCCTCATTTTATAAAGATGGTAAATACCGACTATACCGGTGTTTTATTGAAATGTAAATTAGTTCTACTTCGTTAATTTGAAAGCGTCCCCCTTCTTTCTCAGTAGATTGTAATCTGTTGATCAATTTTCAGTTAAACTGAGAGGGGAGAGGAAGTGTGATGAAAAGATATTGGAGGACTTGAAGTATTTTATGGCATTTGAAAAAATCTAATACATAGTTAATATTATTCTTTCATTCAAGAAACTTCAAAGAGAATCGGAGAATTAAAGTGCGTAATGCTAATCTCTGAGAAATAAAACTGTACTCTCTTCATAATTTCCTTTTGAATTCTGTGTTCTTAAGCGATAATAGGTATTAATATTAAAATACAGATGTCTCGGAGGGAAGATATATTCAGCACCAATCACATGAAATGATAACTTCAGAGTGACCTTGCTCTATTCTTCTAACATAAAGAATCTATTAATATGTAAGGCACAGGAGGGACATTACATAACAATTACATAACAACATGAAAAAGAGATAACTGTTTCGATGATTCTACAGTAATCTTATTTCAACAGAACAAGCTTTTCGAAGTGATGTAATTTAATGAACCCTTATGAACAACAATGTACCCTTAGGATTGTCTCTCTTGGGGACATCGCGGAAAAGAAATTATTTGACAGCATCAAATCCACATCCTAATCCCCTCTCTCCTCAGTCACCATTCACCTCACGCCTTTCAACCACCGATCATACCAACCCTTGCTAATCACTAGCCCATCATTTCTCGACCCTCTTTCTGGCTAAGTTTATCTTTAACTGCCGTTGTCTCTGAAGCGACTTTGAGTGGAAGGTTCTAGGGTTCGAGTGATGATTGTAGCGTTTTTTCGACTAGCAGTAAAGATCGAATCCAGCCAGCCAGGTGGAAAATCCTAATGGCCGTGTCTGATCGGTAGTTGTATGTAGTTTCCTTGATCAATACCACGCGAACAGCTAACAAACGGGTCACGGACCACGCGCGGTCATTTTTCCTCTTCCTTGTCCTATCCGCCTCCTCTCATCCACTCACATTCACACTACATGACGGGTATTTAGAGCTTGTTCCGGCTGGGGTAGTTTTCCGCTGAGGGAGATATCTGAAGAAGGACATCCTTCATAAACTGACCTGGAGATAGGCGGATTATCGTTGGGAAAGGAATCGCGTCCACCTCTCAGGGATAAAATATTCACTACACAAATGGGACTAGTGTCAATAGCAGGTGCAGTCCCTGAAAACATCGATCAATTCTACTCTTTTTCTAGGTCTTTGGGTTTCCATAAATAATTTCTCCTCCACTTTCACCCAATTCTTTTCGCCCCTAAAAACCGGCTTAGGTGGCTCAGGGCATTAATTGATGTCACTGAAGTGCCTCTAACCGGGAGGTCCTAGGGTACAAGTTTCGATGGTGGCAGGATTTTCGGCACTAGCTAGAGAGTGAGGTTCAGCCCAATTGCTGTCTGGAGGAGAATTTCATCCGCCGGATGCTCTCATCGGTAGTTTTCCATGGTTACACCGATCAATACCAGACCAATGCCGGAGCAGGGACTAACAAACTGGCCGCGTATCGCGCACTATCTTTTCTTCCTCTTCTTTGTCCTATTCTTACCCGTTACTTACACATACTTACACTCACGCACATTAGACTGCCACACATGCCGAGAAATCTGTCAGGAGCTTAGAGTTTGACCTAGCTGAGGGGGTACCTCGCTGATGGTTGGGGAAAATTCCCACAAGACAACGTAGGCTGGCGCCGGTGTGAAAACATGCACTACACTGACAGGACTAATGGCGTTGGCAGTTGACACGTGCTTATTCCCCGATACCACTTACCGCTTATCATTCGCTATTCGCCTAACGCCACTCATCATACTACACTCGTCACAAACGACTTGCCACCCATCTCTCACATGTTTCTCTCCATTCCTACGCCTTGCTCTCTAGCTTTTCTGACCTAGCCCAACACTCTCTGCTCGTCGACATTATCTCATTCTTTCCTCGTCCCCTTCTTACATCTCTCCCTCCCTCCCTTACACCTCTCTCATTCTTCTCTCGTCCGTCTCAAACCCTTACCCCTTCATTGCCCACATTTTGACATATTTTAACTCTTCTACCTTACCTGTTGCCATACTCGTATCGCCTAGTTTCCAATAGACATTGCCCTTCGACCCTTCCTTGCTTCTCGTCCGCCCATCAACTCCTCGCCCTTTACTCCCTTGCCCACTCTCTCTGCACCGCCCGCTAATCGTATAAGCAGAGGTCGTTATGTCCTACACCGCTATATCCTTTTACGACTGGAACGGCCCGTCTAGAACACACGAACGCTTTAGTCCTGCTAAATATGTATGTTTCCCTGGAAATACTTTAAAAATAACTTTTAAATATTAATGCTTTAGTATCCAAGAAATCTCCGCGAGACTTGAAAGTCGTGCAATTGGAAACCAAATACTTTCGTGTCGGATTCAGCCTTAAGTGAATAAATAGTACGCGATTTTATATTATTGTTCAAACATCCCAGAAAGTGGCGTGCGGCGCGCGTCGTTTCGGCTGGTTCTCGTAACAGAACACGGCGGCGGCGCCCATAAACCGCTCGGCGCGGCGGACCGGGGATCGATGCCCGCCGCCCGTCACGCGAGGGCGCGCGCGGGGGAGGCCGGCGCCCCCGCCCGCGCCCAGTGGGCGCAAACGCCTCCGCTTGCGTCATCTCAATAGTTGATTGATTGGTGATTCAGGGAGCGTCAACTGCTAAGGTCATTAGTCACGTAAGTGAAGTGCATGTTTTATCGTGGGAAATGGCGGTGGCCTTCCCTCGCTGGATGGTGAGATCCGGCGCCGACCTAACCTGCGGTTGGCAGGGATTTTCCCCAACCGGACGTGTGGCACCGCCCCAACCGCGAAAAGCTCTAAGCTCCCGACTGGTCTCCCGACAAGGGTTGTAGTATAGTGCGTAGTTGTGTTGTTTAAGTGTGTGTATGTAAGGGTGGAGGATAGGACAAAGAAGAGGAAGGAAAGATTGCGCGCGATCCATGACCCGTTTGTTAGGGTACTACACCGGCATTCGCCTGGTGTTGATCGGAAAAACCATGGATAACTACTGATCAGAGCAGCCGGCCGCTAGAATTCTCCTGGAATTCTTCCAAAAGAGGAAGGTCACAGAATGGCGGCTGGAACGTTGGCACGTGTGCCTAGGACGTGGCGTCTTCCGGAGAGACAAGAAAAAACGGACAACTAGAATTACCCTCCAGACAGTTGTTGAATTTGATTTACATACTAATTCTGTAATTAGCGTGGAAAATCCTCAATCGTCGGAATTCGAATCCTGTATCTCCCACCCAACGATACAGTAGAGATAATGCTATCGCAACTAAGCAATCATATCCTATAAATGAAGATATAAAATCTACGCAGCGTTTTTGCAAAACTGGAGGTACCACCATCTGTATGACCCGCATCCTTTCTGTTTGACCGAATGATATAGTAAATTTTGATAACAAATAGCATAGTAACACTGTTAAGTTACTTATCAATTCCTTATATTTTGTGCTCGTTAAAATATCACTTTCTTTGTTATTTCTGTTTTGCACTAGTACTGAAGAACAATACAAATACACGCATACATCTTTCTTTGACAACCTTAGTGCCCTTTCGTCAAGAATTAAATCATTATTTTGATGAATTTTCATGAATTTCAATTTTACAAATGTTATTGAAATTGAAACACATTTAAAGTAAAAAATTGTATTTTTGGTGTATTGAACATGTTAATTGCTTTCAATTCATTTTGCCCACTTTGAGGAAACAGAGAGCACCATTGATTTCCCTCGATGCGCGTCCTTTCGACCCTTTTTCGGACCAGTGTGCGACCGGGCCGGCGCCGGCCCTGGCGTTATACAGCTGTATTCCGCGTCGGAGATAAAATCTCCACAGCTGTAGAACATCCCGCTCGCGGGGAGCTGGCGTCGAACCCCGGCCCCGGGCCCGCGCGGGCGGGTGGACGAGCGAGCGAGCGCTAAGGAGACCGACATGCACAATTGCGTTTCTGTACGCTCTGTTTGTTAAAGCGGCGATCGAGGAGTTGGCCCTACTCACGGAGTCTCCGGACAGGGGAAGGTGTCATTTGCATTACAAAAGAAATTGTACACGTTACGTTTGCCTACTTATCTTTGTACCCCTGGGTATTCTTAGTTTAAAAATAAAGCACCACTTGACTTATGTTAAACTATTGAGTTAAAAAGTTTAAATTTTAAATTCAAATGGAATTCATTTTGTATTTAGAAAAATGTATAAGAAGAGCCTGAGAAAATCATGAGAAGCAATGTGGTTACATGTAGTTTTTTAGAGCTTTGTGAATACATATTGCGATCTCTCTGAATACATATTGTCGTTTTAAAAATGTGAAACAAAATTAAACTATTGTTCACCACTAATACAATTATTCAGTGTTTTTGTTTTCTTGTTAAGTTCTCATATTTCAAGTTGTAACTTCTATTCCCTAACAGAAGTTAGTTTAGCTTTTCCGCTCGTATGTATCTTAAATAAAAATACTTTCAGCACGAGCCTTAAAATAAATATTATTATGAACGTGTTTTGAGAATCCATCAGTCACAAAACAGTTAAAAAGTTCATTAAGTTAAAAGTAATTGGCACTACTCTTGCGTTAAGTGAAGTTACAAGCATTTGCTTTAGTAATAAAACAACATCAAAACAATCGTATTTACATTACTACACAAGCCTTATCAAACACTAAAAATTATACTAGGCAATCAATGATTTATATTTATGATTTTAAAAAAACTAAACATGTCTGCTTCAGCCTCAATTCTGAATTTCCTTCTCGTTGATCAATGTGCTGTTTACGTTTGATCGATCCGCTTCCTTAACTTTCTTGTCCTTGTTTCCTCAGGTCGATGAATGCTCTTTTCCATATATATATATATATATATATATATATATATATATATATATATATATATATATATATATATATAAAGACAGCTGCAATGAGAAAAGAACATGCAATTTCGTTTCAAATGAATACATTAATACGGAACCAGGTGACTCAAATTTGACGCATCGTGTAACCAAACATTGCAGATTTTCATTCAACGTACTACATAAGATTTGTGTATATTCAGGCTTTGGTTGTAAGACAAATGACAAATCATTTCTTACTCCAAACTGCATCTATCCATTATGCATTTCAAGCAACTCCGACAAGGCATTTGGAGATTATTAGTCTGAACATCATTATTTTTTATTCTATTTTCAAACTATAAATTTGAATGATGTACGAGTGAGTGCACTGTTGAGATCTTATTGATATTGTGATTCCTTTTGTGATTTAAAAAATAAAAATCATTTGAGGTCTGATAAGATCAAAGACCTTCCTTATGAATATAGATTAAAATCATTATTACTGACACAATCTGTGAAGGATCTTTATTGAGTCGGTTCACTTGAGTCATGATAATATGTGGACATCTCTTAAACGATATTTTCAAAACTCGCAATGACCGAATAATTTTACTCACAAAGCTGAGTGAACCGCATTTCGGATATAACCAGAAGATGAATATGACCCAAAATCTACAAGGAATAAAACACCAGATTTCCGGATCTGGCCTTGTGGATTTTGGCTATTCTTATCTATTTTACTAATTTCCAATGCGCGCAGAAATTGGAAGAGAACTATACAGCTTCCGGCCACGTTTGAGGTGGCTAGGTTCCGTTATTTACCCAGAAACTCAGAAAAAAATTAAAAAAACATGAAATAGTTTTGATTTGACTGAAAGAACCAATATTTGATATTACGCCTTATGTTTATTATCTTTCAATTCTCTTTTCTTGAATTCATTCTTATTACTGTTGCGACGTCTTTACAGCCGATCAATTTTAGTAAAAAATTGTTCTTTTTTTCCAACGCTTTGGTATTCATTTTATCAGAGCTATATTAAACAATAGTATGAGACTCGTATATTATAATGACGAACAATAAAACGAGAAAAAAGTAAGAACAATACATGGCAAAACACACAATAATCATGATTTCATGGCATTCAGTAAGAAGCGACGTGTGTTACTTCATAGTGCTTCCCCAAATCTGATTTCAATTAGAAATTGGCATTGCTTTAGCAGGTGAGCTATTTTAGTTTTATCTTATATAATGATTTTCTTTTGCGTCATATTGTGCTTATTTTTGATTTGTTAGACATCAGAATTATATCATACTATTACCTTCTATAGTCCTGATGAAGGTGAAATATATATATATATATATATATATATATATATATATATATATATATATATGTTGAAACGCGCCGCGTTTCCAGACGAAACGCAAAGCGGCCTCTACGATTCGGATGGCGCGTCAGTTGGCGGCTCCCGCCTAGCGCGAGAAGGGGTCCCGCGACGGACGAGACTTAACGGACGGGGAGGCGAGAGCAGAGTTTAGGCAGTGTAGGGGAGCGCACGTATTGCGCGGGACGTGGCTGAATATTTAATGCCGGATGCGTAAGATGTGATATCAGAGACTCGTGAGTGAACAGTACAGTAGTGAAGATATTAGTAAAGTGTAGGCGACGCATTCGTGAGAGGTTCGACGAGAGTAATTGGGGCAAGGACCGCATCTAACGTGATCAGTGTGTGGAAGCTAACGACTGTGAATGATGCTGTGAAAGCCGGTAGGAGAATCGTGTGGCGTAATAGTAATATGACGCAGCAGCATCGTAATTTTGAGCATGGTGAGTGAAATTCATATTTGAGGTGAATGGACGAGGCAGTTGGTGTAATCCGGAGACGAGCAACGCCGAACCAAGGGCGGTTGGACACGTGGAGGGAGAGAGGCAGCGACGCCACGGTCGCTCCACCGACACGCCGAAGCGGCAGCCGACCAACGCCGAGGGGTGCCGAACGTCTGGTGGGCATGAACCGGACATGAACAACGCTGCCAGACGACCAGCAGGTTGAATTTGATCATATTCGAACATTTTGACTACTATGTAAACGGGTAAGACAGTGATTCTAGGTATTAGGGTCCAAGCTAAAAAGAGTTACAAGGTTATTGTATAATTATTGAAATAAAGTTGTGTATGTTAATTATATTTGGAAGTCGTATCAATGTTTACCCCACCCCGGAGCCCATTCGCAAAAAAGAAACCCTGACCCCTTCAATAAATTTACTGATGCACAGGATCGGAACCCCGGTCCGTCACATATATATATATATATATATATATATATATATATATATATATCATATATGGGGTTGGATTAATCCGACTTTTATCAGCTAGCCGAGCTTTCAGACCTGGCCCTTAATTTTGTTAATTATGCACGTATGGGGGTAAGGGTATCCACGTATGTATTAAGCATGACGTATTCCCATCACCGTACCTAGCTTATTTGGCCCGACTGAGATTTATTTCGTCGCACAGCAACAGAAACTGAGACAAACTGTATTAGACAGCTACTGCTTCATTTTCCCAAGGCGGGAATCGCACTCGAGACCGTATTGCAAGAAGCTATGACGCTATTCATGAGTAACCCGAGGGGCTGATTTCCTAATATTGCAAATCAACCATTCAAGACATATTTAAATACTTATTTTTAGTTTACTGTTTCCTTTTCATAGTATTTACATAGTATTTACATCTCCCAGTTTTTTTAACACATTCACCTCAGATATACCCGTTCGAGACACACAACAGCGCCTTATCCTGACGACACAGCCATCTATGCAGCGGACTCACAACTTTTCTTCGCCATACATCACTTGCAAGACGCACTACATATATTTTCTGAATTGGGCATCTTCACGGAGACTTAATCTAAATCAAACGCGAAGCTAAAATATTCACTCTTCGGCGCATCAACAATCGCACTCCCCTGTACGTTAATAATCAAAACGTTCCTTGCAATCCTCCAAATAAACGGATAAAATATCTAGGTGTGCTCCATGACATCACACTAACTTGGAAAGCGCATTTTTAATAAATGTAATAAGGCACAGGTCGCACTTGTTAAATTGTATTCTTTAATAAACAAAGTCAGCTCTTAAAACAGATCTCTCCCTATTACTGTACTTACATTCTTCCCATAATAACATATGCATGTCTAATCTGGTAGGAGCAGCACTTTCGCTATGCAAAATTCTCCAAACAATCCAAAATAAAATACTTCGCACTGCCGTCAAAGCGCCTGGTACATGTAAAAGAAGCAACTTCACAGAGACTTTGTTCTTCACTCGATTGATGATTATATCAGTTTCCAATCAAATTTTTTTTCTTTTCCTTACCATGCTCCCCAACAATTTTCATATCCAACATATCAAAAACATTTAAATTACCCTAAAGAGAAATGGATGATTTCTCATACTTTTTTCTGTAACTTTTTCTTCCTGTAATTGTCCTATTCTTCCATAAATCTTCGCATTCAATAATTATTGATTATTGAGATCTCCAGTGGGAGTATCCTCGCTCTCCTGTTTGTAACACTAAGTACTACGCGTGCTAAGTTACAGTTCATATTCAATCTTGTAAAGCGCTTCCTACGCTGTATAAGAAAATAAAATTAAATCATTACAGAATTCAGTTTACATTTCATTCTACCAATGTTTGTTGACTTATTAACTAAACTAAAATTAAACTTAAACCTAGCACTGCGGTTGAGGAAATCCAACGGTCACCTCTAATTAGAGTCCATTTCGGAAAGTTACACTGTCAGAAATTCCTGTATTACTTTTAATGTAAAGTACATTAAATTAGTTTTCATGTATGTAAATTAAATTTAATGTACACGTACAGTAACTTTAATTCACGTGTACATTAAATTTAATGTACAAGTAGAATTAAATTTAATGTAGACAAGTAAGTTAAGTTAACAGTCGTACATTAAATCTACTTTGATTTTAATTTTTTTAAATTTAATGTACAGGTACATTAATCTTCCTTTAATGTACAAGGTACATTAAATATACAAGGTAAAATGTATATACAGTCGAATATAAAATCTACATAAATTTAATGTAATTTCTGACAGGGTACTTTAGCAATATGTGGAAAGGATATTTATATTTTATTCTTATGGAATAGATGGGGTTTCTGGCTAGGTTACTAAACAGTTAATTACTGGTTTGGAGTGGAGCGTCCCTCAATTGCGCTGTGGGCGCCTCCGCTTCGTGCGGCCTCGCGGCGCTGGCGTGCTGAGCGGGGCCAGCGAGGGGGCGGGGCAGGCGCGGCGCTGCGGGCGCCGATGAAGACACGAGGGGCGGCGCCGAGCAGCGCTGCGCAGCACGCCACCCACGCTGCCCACCCACCCAGCGCCGAGGCCCCTGCTTGGCCCGCTTCCTCCCTTTCTTTCGGGGTCATGGAACGTTTTCACTGTTTGCTTTTCGCATAGAGGAAAGACTGTACCTTTCCTCTGTGATTTTAGTGATCCCTTTAGGAAGTAGTAATGTAGGAAAATGGAAAGATGATGCAAATGCAGAAAGTTGAGCAAATACAAACAGAAACACACTGTAATTTATTTGAGGAGATTCGTAAAACAGAAAGTTACATTAGATATAATTCATTCAATGGAATGTTAAATTTATCTGCAATAATAATAAAAATAGTCATACGTACCTCTTGCTAAACAACTACTCTTTTTCAATTAGAACCGTTCACAGATTTCTCTCCAGAACAAATCATAGTATAATAAAATGTCTGGAAATCATTGTATAATGTTCTTTCTCGCTTCATAAAAATATTGGAAGCAATTGGGAGTATGTGAACCCCTGCAGGTCCGCAACGAACGCTGCGTGGTTCCTGGAAGTATTCCTTAACGTACAAGTGTCTAATAATCTTGCTTCTACAATTACAGGATATTTCATTTTTCGGGGCGTGAAGAGGCTTATACACAAGCAAACGCCGCCCGCTTTCGCCGATTGCAAATCTATTTTTCTTCAACACACATCATTGAGGGTACAATGAGGCGTGGCAGCAAGTCAGGCTTGTAAGACCTACTCGCACGGTTTGTACATACATTTAAGGTCCCTATTTAGAAACAAGCTGCTTACTTCTCTCTTCCTTAGCTCGTGAGCTTGTGTCAGTAGTATGTCGTCTCCACATTGTTCCCCGTTTTGCAAAGAATGACGCAGGTAGCAGCAACAATAGATTTGCAAAACGGTGCGCAGCAGGAACGACAAGAGATTGATAGATTAGTGATTCCGGGCACGTCAACAGCTAAGGTAATTAGTTCCGTAAGTATAGTGAATGTTTATTCCAGGTGGGAGGCGGTGATGATGGTGATATTCCCAAGCTGTCTGGCGAGATACGGCGCCGATATACCGTCGGCATCCCCAACCACGTATCTCCCACCAGCGTGGCACCATCCTAACTGGGACAAGCTCTAAGCTCCCGAATGGTCCTTCGACATGTGTGGTAGTGTAGTGTATGTGAGTGTAAGTGAAAGTAAGAGGGAAAGGACAAGGAAGAGGAAAGAGAGATCGTGCGCGGTCCGTGGCCCTTTTGTTAGGATATTTCTCCAGCATTCACCTGGGATTGATCGGAGAAACAGCTGAAACTACCGATGATAACAGCAGGGCGCTAGAATTCTTCTCCACACTGCGAATGAATTCGACTTAGCTGAGAAACTAGTGCCGGTGACAAGCGATACTTGCCCGTGATTATCTCAGTTAAGTGCGTTGAGGTGGACTTCCGACCCACTGCGTCTATGCCCATGAAGCTGCTCCCTTCACATAACTGGTATGGCGCCTCCGTCCGCGGGAGGGGGGACTGTGGGAGCTCGTAAAACAGACGTCTCCACCGCACAGCTGGAGGAGGGGTGAGAAAAACCAACACCACGGTGCCGCGCAAATATTCCTATGACCCATTACTTTACGACCTTCTGGGGGTGCGAGTGACCCTGACTCCGAAACCTCATCCTCAACATTATTCGATGTCTCATTCTCAACACTGTGCGGTGAAACATTCTCCTGAACTCCACTATTGAACCGCTGCTGTGCGATTTCTCGAACTGCGGCTTTTCGGCCGCTACAAACACACACTTCTGTCCACTGGCACTAGCGTGTCGTGGTGAACACACGGATGGACGATATGTCTATGTTACATCATTACACCACTCATTGTTCTTGCTTTCGAGAGTGTCACGAGATCCCCCAACAGGACTTAACAATTTCGTTGTACTGGTACGAAGGCGCCTACTGTGCAATCATGATCTGTCCTCACCATTCAAGTCGAACTGATCAACCGTTTTCACTTTTTGATTCAACCGACATTACTAAGAGTAACACAGAGGAGTTACTCTATAAATACAACATTACCATCACTTTCCATTTGTCTTTCAGTATAAGTCTTACAAAGTATTTTAAAAAGTTTATCGGAATATTATTTTTTCGTAAACTCCATTGGTGTTTCCTCGTAAAGAATTAACCTGACCTCTTAGTAGTAGTTTATGTCGCAACTACACTATGCCTTCCATGTATGGTCAGAAAAGATTTGAACAGAAGGAGAACTGAAAACAACTGAAACAACTGTAACAGAAAAGAAATCAACTGAATGTTGGCTCATTATCATATCGTATCGAAGAAAACAGAAATAGATGGAAGAGACATGTTGAAAGAATGACAAATACAAAATTTTCAATGCTAGCATAAATTAGTAGTAACCTAGAGAAAAGTGATATCCTGAGCGACCGAGAAAAATATGGGCGGAGAAAGTAAAACAGACGCAAGCCTAATCCCTCAAAGCAGAAGAAGAATAGGTTATATTTGTGATCGTCTGTCAAATGTTATAGTTTATAATATCTGTTTATTATAAACAGTCAATTCAAATTATTTTTTTATTCAATGACACAACGTTTCTCAGACGGATTTGTCAGCTTCATCATGTATAACACAAAATAATAATAATAATAATAATAATAATAATAATAATAATAATAATAATAATGATAATAGTAATAATAGTAATAATAGTAATAATAATAATAAGAAGAAGAAGAAGAAGAAGAAGAAAAGTAATAAAAACGAGTTATTTAATAAAAATATTTATTTGAATTGACTGTAATAAACGGATATTACAAATTATAAGAAGAAGAAGCTTACAATATGCTACTCATTGAACTTCTTTAAGAAGCAATGTTACCTCACATTTTCCAACTTCATCGTCAACAGCATCTCTTCGCAGCATCCTTATTGCGACACTGCTGACTCAATCCCGCCACCAGCGCCCCAGCCCTCCGTCACCCACGTCTGCCTGCCCCGCCGCTCCGCCTATCAGCGCGTTGCGCCGCCTCCCCCGCCGTCTACCAGAGGGCGCTCCCCTCGCGGATTATGAGCAGCGACGCGGCGCCCCCTCGCCTCTCGGGCTCTAATTAATACACTCTTAGGAACCTTTTAATCATAATTGGCTAATGCTCTCGCAGTAACAGCTCCCGGCTCCGCCCTTCCGCCCCGCACCCGAGATTTGTGTAGAGGCTGCGACGCGGTGACAGCCGCCGCCCGCCCCATCCCCACCCTCCGCCGACGTCGTCGTCACCACCACCATCGCCACCACCTTATTTCCGCCGACTTCACCGCCACCGTCCCTGCCGCTGTTCTCGTTACCATTCCCACAACCGCTCCATCACCGTTCCCGCCACTGTATCCGCAACCAACCCTGCAACCATCCCCCCAACTATCCCCTGCAACCTCCTCCGGAGACGTCCCTGCTTCCTCACAACCATCTCCACAATCATCCCCGCAACCACCCCGCAACTGTCTCACCAACGCCCCCCTGCAACCGTCCCGCAAATTCCTTCGTTACCGTCCCCGCAACTGCCCCGTAACTACCCCTACAACCGTTGTCACAATCGTCCCCACAACTTTCCCCGTGACACTCCCCGTAACCATCCCCGCAACCGCCCCAAAACTGCCCCTGCTGCCGTCCCCGCAACCGCCCCGTAACTACCCCCACGTCCGTTCCCACAACTCTCCCCACAACCGTCCCCAACTCCGTCCCCGCAACCATCCCAGCAACTTTGCCCGCATCCGCCTCCACAACTGTCCCAGCAGTCGTCCCTGCAATCGTCTCCTAAACCGTTTCCGCAACCGCCTCCGTAACCGTCCCCGCAAACGTCTCCACAACCGCCCCCGCAACCGTCCACGCAACCATCCCCACAACCGTCTCCGCAACCGTCCTCGCAACCGTCCACAACCGTTTCCCCATCCATCCCCGTAACTGTTCCGACACCCGATCCCGCCTTCTCCCTCCCCGCTGCTCCGTCGCCCTCGTCGTCGCCCTCGAATCGCTCCCCTCTACCCTTCCGAGCCGCGGCGCGGCGTGGGAGCCGAGCGCGGATTAGGCAGATGGATGGGCTGGGTACTTGTGTAAATGTGTTCTACGCCGATACAAAGTTACTCTGTGTATTATCGCTCATTCAGAGTCCCGTTCGAGGGAAAGGGCGCCTACAGCTAATACACGCGTTCCGCTCGCCGGGCTATTACTCACTCGAGCGTGCAGGGAATAGGGGTAGGTTTCCGGTTTGTCTTTGTGTGAGCTATATCGCTCATTATCTTTCATTTATCGAGTTCCTCAGCCACATAACTCGTTGAGGTCGACAGGAATAATAAGTTTATAACATGTAAGGCATGTTTTATCGTAGGTGCTTTCTAGAATACAAATTTGCTGAAGCACCAATCGGTGAGATGTTGGTAAAAAATAAACTGAGTTAATGATTTTGGCTTGGTTTTGCAAAAGAATATTGAAATGCTTCCTGTAAATTATACACCAATCAAATACTTATCACCAGAGGCAGTTTGGCAAAATGCCTTTTTTATTATTGTTACTACATTTTGAGTTTTAACAATAGGAATCACTTAATTGTACTTCTGGAATTGTTTTAGTATATTTCGATTTTGCCTTTTTAGCCATTATTTCCACTTGGAGTATTTTAGATTCTGATGCCAATTTTTGCCCATTTATTTTTATTTATTTTTGCCTTTTTATTTTTGCGTCATTATTTTGTTTTTGTTTTTCTTCTGGGTCTCGATCAAAATGAATGTGTACCTGCAAGCCTGGATAACACGAAGGTAAGGTCGTGTTTTGTCTTTCTGGGGAAGCAGAGACTGTGTTAAAAATCAAAATGAGAAAGAAAGATGATACGAGTCAAGATATTTGATTTTTTCATTGATCCCGACAGGCTTTGTTTGCCCACGAGAAAGTATAAAGAAAATATCGTTTCCCTACACCTTTATTTTAGAGTTATAATAAAAATTTAAATCATTTTAATTATTACTTTTTTCAATAATTCTTTTTAAATGGGTTTTTTATTTTATATGCCTTTTTGCACCCTTACTTTAGCAAAAATAAATACCTTTTTAAGGCCTGTTTTAGTATAAATAATGCCTTTATGCCTGTCTATTTTAGGTCAAATAAATGCCTGAACGTCCGGGTTGTACTTATTATATTCACATTTTTATATTCATATTAACAGGTCAATACAGACAGGTGAAGATTTTCATGCTTTAAAATATAGATACTCTCTTTTATACAGATATGCCAATAGGTGATAAGTACTTTCTTCAGAGAAAAAGTGGTCTAAGAAAGAACTTACGTCTCTTAATGGGTGCTCATTTCGTAGAAAAATTTAATTCATTTGAAGGGGGAGATGAGAGAATAATCATGTAGCCAGTGTACTAACAGGTTTCTGAGAGTATTAGTAATATCAATTCAGTTGTATACGAGATACCCATTCAGCTGCATAGGAAAAAATCCATGAATAGTGATGAGTGAAAATTAATTCTTTCAAATGACTATCAGTATATTGTGATACTTCCACGAAACCTTATCGAGAATATATTCCAACTACGTTTTTCTAAGGAAACAATTAATCGAAGTTTCAGCTGTTTGCATCACAAAGCCCCTTGCTTACATGCGCATCTCTTCCACGGACGGGTTGAGTAAATAAGATCGTTCCTCTGCAAACAAGCAAGCACTGAAAGCATGACGTCATCGTTCATTGCTCGGAACTTCTGCGAAGATGCACGCAATGATTTCTGCTTCCCTTCGTCGGAGAATGCTTATGCCTTCCAGCGGGCGCGCGACGTAGGTCAACGGGCCGCTCCATTCCAAGAAGCAAATCGCCCCGCCCCACTTCACTGCACCTCTTTCACGTGGCACCCGCCCCGGATGCCCCATCCCGCTCCGCCCCACCCCGCCCCGCCCCGCCCCGCCCCGCCCCGCCCCGCCCCACTTCACCATTCGCCCACCTACCCAAACGGCATACGTCCTGGTCGCCATCCACATCTCGTTCCGCCCCGCCCAATTTCACCCCACCCCACAGCATCCGTTCCTGCTGCCCGCCCCAGTACACACACGGAACCCTGACGGCACCCACCCCTGCCCAGCGGCTCACCCACCTTCGACACGCCCCACTTCTGCTTCCACACAAACACCCACACGATGCCCGTTGCAACCGCCCTCCCAACCCCATTTCTCCCCGATCCTTTTCACCCCTCACCCATCGACATGGTGCCTATCCCGTCCGCCCACTCCACCCCATTTCACTATACACCCACCCACATGGCGTCAGTCCTGGCCGCCATCCACAACTCGTTCCACGCCGCGCTATATCACCCCTCACCCGCCCATTCGGCGCCGTTACCGGCCGCCTGTCCCACCCCGCTTCGCTCTACCCTGCTCTGCGCCACTCCCCCTCCTCGCACCTCCCCCGCCCTGCAACGCCTCACTCTACCCCGCTAACTTTTCCTCCAGCCCTCCCACCTTCCAGCCGGCCACCCACCGCCTTACCGCCTGCACGCCCATCTTCCCGCCCACCCTCGCGCCCGCGCCTTCGTCCAGCGCTCTCCCCGGGCGGCGCCGCGCACGCAGGTCATTAGCTCCTGTAAACGCCGCAAGCGCGCGACGCGAGGCGCCCCAAGAAACTCATGCGAGGACCATCAACGCTTGTATGAATTATGCGCGGGGCGGCGGCGGCGGGGGCGGCACGCGAGCGCGCCTTCCGTGCGCCGGGCGGCGGCGGCGGCGGCGGCGGCGGGAGGTGCTGTGTAAACAGAGCGCCTCGCCGGCGGAAGAACGGCGAATACATGCATCCGTAACGAGGCGGGGCGGTCAGCCGCGGTGGCGACGGCAGCGGCGCTGAGGGCGTTGATGCGGGAGGCGACGATGCCGTGAATGGCCGCCTAGCCAGATCCCGACGGTCGATCTGCTGAGGGGGTGGGGGTGGGATGTGAAGTGGAGGCAGTGGGAAGCCAGAGGCAAGACGGTATGGAAAAGAGGAGGGGAGGATGATACGGCCGTGGGTGCGAGAACGCACGCACGCAGTACTGTAAAGCACGGCCGAACAAAACAGGGCGCGCCCGCGCGGCTGCTGGGTAGGTTGGGGGGCGGCGTCCGCCTCGGGCTGCTTTCGCGCGGGCGGTGTGCGCCTCGGTGCCTCCGCGCGCGGCCGGCAACGGTCCCGATCTCGGCTCCCCACCCTCGTGGCGCGCCCGCGCGGCTGCTGGGTAGGTTGGGGGGCGGCGTCCGCCTCGGGCTGCTTTCGCGCGGGCGGTGTGCGCCTCGGTGCCTCCGCGCGCGGCCGGCAACGGTCCCGATCTCGGCTCCCCACCCTCGTGATTTGTGATTTTTCCTTTCTCACATTTAGTTCGTAAGGAGATAGTTTTTTGTTGTATTTTTACTTAATTTATGTCGCTTTTCAACTGCTATGGTCTTATACCGACCGCTGTAATAGAACGTCGGTTTTATAACTTTGAGGTAACGGGAGCGGAACACGCATACGGACAGTCACAAACATCCAGGCCCGGGGCGGGATTAAAATCCGTGACCCTTCACCCTTAGCGACCTCGGCTATTCAGGCCGGCAAGATAAAGTATTGTAATCGTGCGCCGGAAACTGTGACTTTTAAAGAGAAAAACTCTTATTGCCGGACCCTCGTAATGAAAAAAAAGATAAATCCCGTTCGTGTATGTACTAAATTATTTCCTCTAACTCTTGCTGTTATCAGGATACATGTTTTGTGAGTCCTTAATACCGAAAAATCAATTGACGGCAAAACGTCAGTTTGTCTGTCCGTCCGTCTATCTGTCCGTCCGTCAGTCCGTCCATCCGTCCGTCTGTCCTTTCTTCTGCCCGTCCGTCCGTCTTTCCGTCCCTTTCTCTGTCTATCCGTTTGTCTGTTCGTCCGTCTGTCCGTCCGTGATCAAAGCTAGCGCCTAAATTTTTCAGCCGATTTTCTCCGAAATTGATTCCTCGATTGATTTAAATGAACTCGGGGTCCTGTGAGTTTGAAACGAATATTTCGGGTTTTAGTGGTACTTTCCAGGAAGTCTCAACAATGTTTTCTCAAAAATGGCTTCAAATTTTCTGATTAAACTTTCTCCTCGAGTAGCGTAAAGGACACATAAGATAATAGTGCAGGTCTCATTTTCGTTGAAAGCCGCGATTTCTCGAAAAAGTTGGAATTTTTTTGGCACCTTCCTACAACTACAACATTGAAGAGATTTTCTTCCTTAATACATTTTTTTAAGACAGAACTTATGTCAAGAACTAGTTTTCAAAAGAATGAGTAGTTTTGCATAATTTTGCGAGAATTGTAGACAATGTTTAATTTTTAAAAACATTTTTTCTCAAAAACGGTTCCACATTTTTCCGCGAAATTTTCTCCATTTATGTATCAAATGACGATAAAAAATAATGCCAATCTCATTTCCAGATAACACTCTATATTTTCGAAAATTGAAAAAAGGTTACTTCACAAAACTTCAAAATTTGACATAGAGGTTTTTGACTTAAAATATATTCTAAAAAATCAACACTTCAAAAAATGTTTGTATATTTTTTTAAACCAATAGTTTTTGTATAATTTGTGCTTGATATTAATACAATTTATTAAAAAAATCTCAAAAACTTCTCCGAATTTTTTCTTCAATTTTTCTTCACAAATAGAACAAGGTTCGCTTAGAAGAATGGTGTAGGTCTCACTTTTATTGAACTCTCTGAATTTTTGGAAATTGCAATTTTATAAATAATTCGAGAAAATATGTTTTGTAGTAGCACCTCTAGTTTTCTTTTTAATCTGCCTCTCAGGCTCATGGACAGTATGATATTGGTGCGTTGGGGCAAAAACAAATCTGTGGCTTTTGATTACAATCGTCTCGGTTCTATAGCTATGTGACGAAAGCAAAGCTCAGACGGGCCAACGACCCTGATGGAAATGTGTCATGCTTGCCACATCTCTCCCTTACCCTCAGGCTTAGATGATAAATAATAACATGGGCTAGACGTAGGCACACCGCTGAACTATGCATACTACATACATGCTTTCTCATCTTTCTTATTAATTTCCAATTCGACCAGAATTTTAAATAAAACTGCACAGCGTCTTACCGTATCAGAGGTATCTACAAATTCGTTAAATACCTAGAATCTCGGGAAAATTGAAAAACAATGAAACATGATCAATTTCGACTGAAATTGCAAATATTTGATTGGGTTATTCCGTCTATTATCAAATTGCACGTACTGGCTGGATTCTTGTTTTCAGTGCGTCACTGCTTACAGCAAAGCTGAGGTCACGGGACGAGGAAGAAAGAAGTTTCAGTATTCACGTGTGCCGTTTCAGAACTGTCAATTTTTGCTGCTCCAAAACCTCATTTGCTACACACTTTACAGAACCTTTCCTGCTGCAAGCGACTGCAACACACTACGCTCTTGCTATGCAGTATTCGACGAGCATATACGTACGAGCACACTCGTATTAGCATATACTACGTAGTAACAGCTAAAGTTAGGTAATGATGCATGAAAAAATACCGATATTTCGACAGAAAATCTTTTTGTGGCTCCTTCATATCCCTGGTCCTTCTCCTGCTTGTTATTTTTTCAGTCGTTGAAGCGTTTTTTTATATTTAATGACTACTTATTAATATTTTACTTTTATAAAACTAGATTTTGGCGTTATTATTTTTCTATTGTTCGTGTTTAATAACCATGCACTAGTTTGTGAGCAGGTACCCATAAATAAATGTGGGTTGTCGCGAAGTGTGATTCTATACTATTACCATTTGGATCGAGGGAACAATTTTCTAAAGGCCAAAAACTTTTGACGGAAGGTAAAATTTATGTGAAGTAGAGAAGACTTTTTAGGATTCAAATCCAAAATCAAATCCAAAATTATCGATTACCAGTTTTCTGGAAAGCTTGGAGCAAATTGCAGTTTGCCAGAAAGGCATGAAAGTAAACAAACTATACGAATTATTTCAGACTTTGATAGTGTTATCATCATAGGAGAAGCTGTAGCTTCTTATCAAACATTTATTTCCAGAAGAATGGGAGAGGCTCCATTCACCAAGGTCAAGATTATTCAAATACGACCCTAAATCATCCTTTTCCTTCATGGTTTAAATGGGTTAAATTCTCCCAGTTTGAGCAAGGAAAGTAAACATGCTGCAGTTCTTATCATAATTGTTTAGTAATGCTTTGTCTCAAATAAACAGTGTAACAAGGCACAAGTTACAACAGAACATACTGTAAAGTGAAGAATTTTGTGTCGCTTTATGTGGTACAGGCCTACACAACGCCTGTATCTGCGGGCAATCTGCACTCAAGGGCCGGACGGCTGCCCACGAGGCCGGCGAAAGTGCAAGTAGTGTGGGGGAACACAGCTTTGCGAGGAGAGGAACATCCTACAATTGCGCGGTGAGGACGCCGAGGCGCGTAGATTGAATGCCTCATTGAATGTCTCATTCAATGATCCAAACTGTGAAATTATTTACTCGTATACTTTAATTGATAATGTCTGGTATTTCTAGCAACAAGGGCCACAATTCACTCTTTATGTTCTGTGGACTGCTATGTATCGATATATTTTCCTTTGCTTTGATTCTGTTTTGATTATGTTTATGATTTTTTTAGTTTATGCTCATTATGTCTCTTAAACATTTTTTTTAAACAGTGGCCTTTTAAAAATGTATTATTCAATTCTAAAAAAATACAATTTAATTATTGACTTTTTAACAAGTAATGTTATCATTTCCAAATAATAGTAAAAGCAAAATGAGACATACCACTTTGACGATATGTTAGGGCAATCATGAGATTATTTTAGATCTTGATACATAAAATGCAAAGGTCTTTTTATGCGATGTCGAAAACGATTATGAATAAATAGTGTTCGTTGAGTGGATATTAGAAATGTATAATTTTTTTCTCAGAAATTAGAGCAAAAAATTATCATGGTTTTTTTAAGAGTAAGATTTTTTGCTTTGATCAAAACGTCGTATTCAATCAAGCATATTTTATAGCTATCATCTTCAAACAAAAACGACTCAATTAATTTTTTTTCTTGAGCACCACACTGAATTTGTGATTACATTGTAGCAAAGCGAATTTCATTTTCAGCCCTACAAGCAATTGTAATTGGTGTCGAAATCAAAATATATGTATGCCTAATTCGTTTTAGGTTCATATTTCACATTGTCATCTCTCAACAACACGTATTTCCAATACAGTACAAAAGTCAATATTATTTGAACTGTAAATAACAGTCCGTCATGTTCTCGCTAATTGCTCTTTCAATTTACGCGCTACGGTTCGAATTGCGCATTCTCATTGGTGGTCCTCACTCCTAGAACAATTCGTATCCCCACCCTTCCTCATCCTTCCGCATTTGTACTCGAGTGGCTCCCGATGTCAGTGAAAGTGCAAAATACTGTGTAGGCCTAAGATAAATGCCCGGACACATGGCGATCACCTCTACCAATTATTCTAAAAATGAGGGACCAATTCTAAATCTCACCCTGCCCGACAGGCATCTACAGGTGACACACCTTGCTATTATAGAATGGATTTCGCACGTACCGTTAGTCTTACCGTTGGGA
This sequence comes from Teleogryllus occipitalis, assembly GCA_011170035.1. Taxonomy (NCBI): domain Eukaryota; kingdom Metazoa; phylum Arthropoda; class Insecta; order Orthoptera; family Gryllidae; genus Teleogryllus; species Teleogryllus occipitalis. The sequence goes on along the minus strand of BLKR01000004.1, from coordinate 256,876 downwards.
AGAGAAGAGGATCCTTTCGATTTGGACGAGATGTCTAGCATACAACGATTCCGATTACAATAATACGTAATGAACCTTCAGAACCATCATTAACAAAAGTGGATAAAGAACTTTGTCGCCTGTATGTATCGAAAGTTTGCCACATTTTTTTTAAATACCCCAGGGAAAAACGTTATGTAGGGCCTAATAATAAGTATAATTTATGTCTAAAACTTAGACACATGATTATGGCTAAAACTAAATAGTTAGTTATGCATATTTATTATTCTTCCTTTGTTCTATATTTAATTCTTAAAATGATGTAGATGCCTTCACTTAAAGAAGTCTTATTTTGATCATATTTTCAAGTGTTAAATGTAGTTTTAAGATTTTTAAGTTTTTGAGACGTACTTTCTCTAAAGCAAGATTATCAATAATTTCGTTCAAATTACCGTCTTGCAAAATTTGATCTTCGAAGCACAATAAAGCTAAAGCTTTAAGACGATTTTTCGAGTCATTAACGAAAGGAAATAATTTTTAATTCGTTCGAAGCAGGAAAACGAACATTGCGGTACAATTTCAAGCCGGAGTACGTATAAACATTCTCAGCGTAATATTGACATTTGGGTAAACATAATGCAAGTTTCATTCTCGTAGCCATTGATATAACAAAACAGGGTTCTTTGGTTTGTTTGCTGGACAAAGAGTTGCCAAATGAGACTTCAAATAAATCAGTTATAAAACAATTGTGTCCTCAAGATCATCGGGAAAGGCTGATCACAAATTTTCTCCTGTTTTTTTCTAATTCAAATAAAAGCATATTTTGATGTTTTATGTCTTTAAAATTTTCAATGATACCTTCATATCATTATCGTATTTTGGTCATTTCCACAATCCACGTATTAATTAGTACTAGGTTCGTGATGATTCAAAAGCTGTCTCTTCCAGTAATTTCCATTTCGTTGTCTCTAGCCTCTTCATGGTGTATTTTCCTTTTCCTCTTACTTCATTTATTGTCATTGTAAGTATCAGTTGATTCCAATTGTAATAAGGTCGTACTAATGGAGAGATAGTTAAAAGTCAATCTTGAAAATCAATCTTTATTAAACTGAATTACACTAATTCTTGCACAAACATTTTATTCGTGCAAGCTCACATTGAAAATTGAAGGCTGCATAGTCTTTTTATTTAAAAAATATAAGTAACACTACAACCGGGATGCATAAGTCATACTCTCGCTAGATGTCGCTCGATTTCTCGCTAAAAATACGCTAAACATAAAAATATTATATTTTCTGATAAAACGAGCTATTAAAATTTTACTTTTCACTAAATGTGTGTTATTTATTGTATATATTTACGCTACAAAATAGTTTTCAATAAAAAATGTATTTATATAAAAGACATTACATTAAAAAAATTATATTCAAATAAAAATAAAATCATATTTAAATTACTCTAAAAAAAAGTATTCAATTCTGATATTCTCGTGTTTTTTTAAATAAATTCGATAGTAATTGTAAATAATAATGTTTTACAGAATTATGTTTATAAGTTGAAATCAGGCTAGTTTCCGGCACGAAAGGGAAATTTCCGCTAAATTCGCCGCTAACCGCAAAAACTATTTTCCCCCCTGACTACATTGAAAAACCATCATATCTGGCGGGAATTCCGCTGATCTGGCAACACTAACTCCAGCAGATAATTCCGGTAAAGGTAACTTGAATCGATGTAACATTAAGACTCCTTTTCGATGATTGTAATTAAATCTTAAGTGTTCTGAAAAGGTAAACATCGCCCACTTTGACTTATCGTAAGTCATATAGAAGAAGGCATTATCAGCTTGTTAATAAATTATTTTGAATTTAATCATTTTGTTCAAAAACTCACAGAATACAAATTAGAAAAAAGAAAAATCGCACGCGACGAAGGAGGCAGTTTAGACACACTTTTAGCCCACAATTCTTTGCCGTCCCTAAAATTTTGCCGCCCTGGGTACGTGCCTCCTGTACCAATGGTTAAATTCGCCCTGATCATTGCTTCAAATAATCAAAGAGGATCTGGGGGCATCCATGTGCTTAAAACCAGAAATGAAGTGCTTTCCTGTATGCAAGCAGCTTGTTCTGAGCATTTACTTGGCAACTTTTCTTAAATCGAACAAAATTTCACTCAAGAGGAAGGAGTCGACAAAATCTTTACTTATTATTTTTCAGAAAGAAATCAATTTTCTGAACCAAAAGGTCAATACTAGTTTTTTGCTTAATGATTGTTCAACATTATTACATCTTTTGGTAAATTATATTTCATTTCAGTTACATAGTGCTTTCATTTTTCTTTATTTTATCCCTCTCTACCTGCTTGTAACTTATTATCAAACATACAATAAATATTTGATAAAATATATCGTAAAAAAACAAAAGGTTTGCGTTTATTACGTGTAATTTTCTCAGAGTTCCATAGGACAAAGAATACAAGTTTCCATTCAACGTATGTTGCCTGACCGTTTTCAACAAAATCCATTTGCCAAATACTGCGAGGTAGACGAATCTTTTTTGCATTCACAAGGCATTTTAAAACAACATAAAATGCTCACTTTCACTCAGAGGAGCAAAAGTAGCTGACAAAGACGAAAATGTAAACAGGCTACAAGATATTAACCTGCAGAATTATCTTACAACAGCATAAAATCTTGTCTGCCTGTCACTTACAAAGTATAGGCAACGAATGAATTCACTATTTATTTATGCATTATCGGGTGACTATGTGAACACTCGGCGGTGTCAGAGTATTTATTTATCACATAGCCATCTACGAAACGGACTGCACGCATCGACCACATTTTTTGCATTTCGAGTCATGTAAATTTGTTTCTAAAAGTTCCGTTTTTTCGATGACCTTCTGGAGTTTTAGGGGTGTCCTACCCCCACTGATCGTTTTCCCCATTGCAGTAATACGTGAACCAAGGTTTGGTGAAATTAAATTGTTATCCCTCATTACAGGGGTATGCTGGAACTCACACATACACACACATTCATACACCCATCCATTCATTAATTATATATTAGGATATGGGGCAATGTGAACATATGTGAGACAATAAGTACATTGTCGATGACATAAATAATATATGTAACTATATGAAATAATAATGATTTTTATTATAATTGGATTGAAACGACATAAAAAAGCGTGTTATTTCACACATTTTAGAAAAATGGAAACAAAGTATTTTTAGTGCTCTAGCTGACTTAGTGGTAGGTTTACGAAAACATTAATAATACATACGTCGGAGAGAATTTTATATTTTTAACCCTCGTTTGAATGATTTTTACGGGACTTATGGTTGAACTTTTGTTGAGAAAAAAATACGTAAAGTCAGAAAATAACCAGTTTTTCTTTCCTTCTGGAGTTAGCGTAGGGTGTGAGGAGCTGAAAACTGTTTTTTGGTTCCTTGGAACAAACAACATAAAGAAAAAGTTATATTGATCTTTTTTGAGATAAATTGCTCATGACGTCTGGACTCAAAAGGGGATTTTCTAAAAATGTCCACCTGCCTGTATACACACTAACGTCTAAATCGTACGCAGAATTGTTACCAAAAAGTGTTATTCCCCGATCGTTCTTCTAGAAGTCACATTCCATACTTTTGAAATGCTTATGTTAATTTTTTGAAATTCAGTCCGTGTATAAAGTTTATAAGACATTATAAAAAATTCTATCTAAATGGCTATAATTTTTGTCTTTACATTTTCCCTCAAAAACAGTGCAAATATGGCATAGGTCCGATTTTCAATAAAGCCTCTGAAAACTTCAAAATTAAAAAAGTATCTTTAAAAGTAGATATTTTACCTTCATGAAATATGTTCTTAGTCTTCGAGTAATATTTTTTGCGTAACTTTCATAATATGCGTAACTGTCAAATTTTTTTTCCGAACATATTTTAAAAAAATACCAAAACAAAAATTTCTCAAAAGTAAGTTCAATATTTTGCCTTTAAATATTTTACTCGAGTACATCAGTTTCCTTAATATAGTGTATGTTCCTCTAGTGTAAGTTTTATTTTCATTAAAACTTCTAATATTTTGGAAATTGCAAAGGTTCGACTTTCTTTTTGATGCGTCGGGAGCGTAAATATAGTTCTTGTTAGAGATCTCGATTGTGTAAGGAACAAGGGGACAACTGGAGGAGCCAATGCAGTTAAGTTGGAATTTCACTCCGGGCAAATAATTTTGCGAAGACAGATTTTTGACATCAGATAACTAGCAGAGTCGAAACTGTAATGCAGCGTGAAAGTTCTAGAATCAAAATATCTGCCCAATTACTCGTGTGGTTTCCTCTCATAGTTTTTATTGAACAAGAAATCGTTTTTAATTAACAATTTCTTCTCTATCTATAATTCTAAATATACTAAATGAATCTGGAAACCAAAACATGCATGAATCTATTGATTTAGGAGACTTGTCTCCCATCACTTGTTATCCTCTCGATGTTCAATAAATACTACTTCCATTTTAATTGTATATAACAAGCATGCACAAAATACTGTTTCAGTGCTAAAATATGAAACAAAAATGTGTTCACTAATGTAAAACAAAAGAACGATTTACGAAATTCATAATTTACCTAGTATATCGTAGTTTTTAGTTAACGTGAGTAATGAATTATTTCTGAATGTCAGTGAACCGTAGTGCGAGACAAAAAGTTACAAAACAGAAATACAACATTATTCATTTGATGATTTGCGTATTGTATAATGAATGATAAGAATCAAGTCCCAAGCTAGAAAAACACGTAGCAAGAGCATATCTTCAGGGAAACAATGTTCCATGTTCCCTAGACATTTTTCCATGACGGCTACATCTTGTTCACGATTAATAAATATCAACTCTCCCAGTACAGAGCAGTTTTCTTGTGGTGTTTTCAATTGTTTTAGTGCAAACAAAATTAAAATGAAGGTTTCATTCTATCAATAACATCATCACATCTCTGAAATATAAATTGTTTGCATTTCATACGCGCAGAAGACCTACGTTATGAGTGATAGTTTGCGTTTTTATAACTCTCATCTGATGATTCGCGTGTCCTCTCCAAATGATGAAAGATATCTGCGTTAATGTTGGATGACATGGCATCGTCACAGCCCCTACCACTACCTCCATTGCGATGTTCAGAAGCTCACTTTTTATTCACTTGTATAGATAAAATGAGCAAAAACCTAAATAAAAGAAATGGAAGTCTAATTGAGTCTTAAATGTCTAACAGCTTTTGCTTTTATTCTTCATATCACCTTAATCACATAGATCGTATATCTTTAATCAATACTTAATAAGCACGTTTAAACGCATCATTAAGGAACAAAAAATCATATACAACAGAAATAGATAATGATACGAAGGTAGCTGCTTTAAAATCGTTTCTGAACACATTTCAAATGTACTACACTAGCTTTCTTTTACTGTACTTTTTGATGTATCTATTCTAGGAAATTTCGAAAAGAAACCTGTGAAACACGAAGCATCTCATTTGGTAATCACACGCCCCACTGCGATTCGCACCCCGAACGGACGATGGAAGATAGTAGCGTCGCAGAGAACGGAGTGATTTTGTGAAGCACGGAAGACCATTGAACCCAATCGCTCATTTCTGAATCATTTGCGTACACCCTTTGTGATGAAGCAGATAATGCCTCCAAGCGCTCAATACGAATTGTGAAACGCCCTAAAAAAACAGCGACAAAAAAGTCTCTCTGAAACGGTACGCTTCTTTTGTCGTTCCCCGCGTTGTGGCTGTTGGTGTAAAGCACACATCAACTTGCCTGACGAGGATTGTGAAACGAGAAAAGTGCCTGGCCTGCATTGTCGTTTCTTTGCTGCTGTCCGCTGGGTGTTGTGGGCGTGGAAGGGGAGCGGAGGGGGGAGGGGGAGGGTGCGTGCGGGAGGCAGGGCCCAGGCAGGTGCTACCGGAAGTGGCGACGAGGCCGACGGCGGCGCCGATTGGGCGTCGTGGCGTGGGGCGGAGCGGTTCCGGCACGCAGCGCCCGCCCCCACCTCCTGCCCCGCCCCCGCCCCCGATCGCTCCGCCGTCCCCGCCCCCACCGCCGCTGCTGCTGCTGCCAAGCGTCCGCTAATGACAAAATCGATGTCGTCATTAGGCGTGTTCGTCTCTCGCCTCATTAGCGGCAAAGCCGTCGCCGCCAGTGAATATTTCATAGCGCGCGGCGCCGCACCCTGCCACCCCCGGCGCCCGGCCCTTTCACCCCCGCCCGCCCCGCTGCAACCCCGACGCTTCTCGGCGGAGCCCCGCTCGGTGGATGCGCCGGTGGCGGCGGCGATGGAAACTGGGGCCGGCGCTGGCGACATTTCCCGCGTGAACAAGTCAAGAGAAGTAAGCGATCCATACACCGGCAAGCGCCGCTCGAGAGCCAGACTTGTGTCGGTCGTAAATCTGTTGCTGCCGCGTTGTCCCCTCACTGGAACATGTTGTGGAATTGAAGGTACAATACGGTGGCGACAAATTTACAACCAGCGCCAGCCAGGTTCGCAAGCCCTTCGCAGGCTCGTGTATCTCTACCTCTAGATTTAATTAATTGTGTTTCCTTCATTTTGGGGTTTCCTTCAACTACTAAGTTCATTAAGGTTCATGAGCGATAACTTAAAGAGTAAATGATTTCAATAATGACACACGATTATATGGTGATGGAGAAATTGTGGAATGAATGGCATGGGAAACGAGAGAACCCGACAAAACCTCTGGAGACTCCCCTTACCAAATTTCACACGGTTTGGCCAGGGTTCAACCCCGAACCTCAGCGATAAAGCGATATATGCGTTAGCTTTCATACCACGAGACCCATCACCCTTTGGAGTGGGAGAAAAAGTGGAAGCGGCGCAAGGTGGTAACAGTCGTGTTCGATCGTTAGTGATGCCGGACGCGTCAGCTACTGCTCATTAGCCCCATAAGTGTAGTGCATGTTTATTCCTCGGGATGCGGCCATGATCTTCCCTCCTGGACGGCGAGATTCGGCTCCGACCAATCGTCGACTAGCGAGGTTTTCCTTACAATCCAATCTCTCACCAGCGGGGGAACGCCCCAGCCGGGACAAGCTTCCGACCGATCTCCCGGCATGTGTGGTAGTGTATTGCACGTTAGTCTTAGTGTGTGTAAGTGAGGGGAAGGATAGAACAAGGAATAGGAAGGAAACATCGCGCGCGTTCCGTGGTCCGTTTGTTGGGGTACTGGTCCGACGTTCATCCGGTTTTGATCAGACAAATCACGGAAAAATACCGATAAGACCAGCCGATCACTAGACTTCTCCAGAAACTGAATGAATTCGATGACAAGCTTAGTGTCGGAAATCCTGCTACCGTCGAGACCCAAGCCTAGCTCCTCCCGATCGGAGGCACTGTAGTGACATCCGTGGATGCCCAGCGCCACCTCTCCCCTTACGTTTCGAGTGTGAGGGAAAGTGGAAGCGGCGCGGGGCGGCAACCGTCGTGCTCGATAAAAGGCATCGGCATCACAGGTGATGACGACTCCGATAGGGAGTCCATGTACAGGACAATGGCGGAGGTGTCATTGCGAGGGCGTCGCTCGCCGCGTCGCCCCGCCCACTCCCACGTTCGCCCGTAGTGCGTGGGTGATGCTATCTGCGCCCTGGCCGCCATGGCCACCGCCGGGCGCAGCCAACGAAACAGCGACATTAGGCCGCGGGGCGCCCCTCCCCCCCTCCTCGACAAGCGAGCGTCGCCCTGCCACTCGCCACGCTTCCTTTTGCCGTTGCCTCTAATGGCATGACACTACTCGGTTGAGCCATCTTTAAAATTTGCTTTTCATTATTTAATTATTGCTTCGAAATTTCGTCCCAAATGTTCAAATTGAAATTCTACTGAACTATTCATATAGAAATTCGACGCGAGCGAAAATAATTATTCACTCTTACTTTCAATATTTTCCTTCTTTTAAAAATAAAAATTAAAATAAAAGTGAATAATTATCGACGCAAAATATTTATAAAGACTTTTGTTATGAAAGACAAGAATGACGTTGATAAAGAAAATAAATAAATTTTCTTTAATTTTTTTTAAAAATTGCTTCTCTTTCATTAATGCTTACAAGTTTATTATTTAGCTGCCAAACAGGTAGAGCGGGCGATTTGTAAACTGTGATCAGACAAGATTTCACCTCTCGGTACAAGAGTTCAAATCCCGGGAATTTAAGGTGGACAAAATGGGTTTACGACAGTTTTTCTAACTCTCCCGATTTCCCTCATTTACCCTTATCCTTCTTCATTATTCAAGTCATATCATCGTACCAATCACCTCCATGAAAAAAATCGTTTTAGAGATGTCCTAATATTAAGGATCGTAACAAAGATAAAGGTTCCTGATGAATATATTCAGTGCCGACGCTATGTGTGGGCAGACCGGACAGTCGCCCGGGACCTCGAAACTCAAGGGGTCCGATGAAGGAACTGTTGGGAAAATAAGTAAAAAATTAAAAAAGAAATTATAAGTCGAGAAAATCGTCATTGTAATTTCATAAGTCGCGGCATAGTCTGATATTTCGTCATATTTTCAATTAATGTTTTACCTTAAATAGTTAATTTTAGTCATTACTTATAAGGTAGGACTGTATGAAATGAATCAAATGATGCTAACATTAAAATGGGTTCTACTGTAATTCATATTTATTATTTCTTGAATTTAACAAAAAGTGATTTTATTAAACACTAGCTAAACACATTTTTTTAGTATTTTAAGCTCATCGTGGATATTGTATTATTTGATCACTAAATACTTTTACTTAAAACTATTATTTAAATATATTTCCAATTAAATCCAATTCGGTTGAGTAATTCCGGCTCACGTAAATAACTTTCAGAGTGTTTAATAAATACTATTTGGCTTAACCTAACCCGGGAATATCAATTTTAGTGAAAAAATAGGTCTTCAAAAAATCCTTTACTTTCAACTCCATTATACTCTTTATTGTAGATTTGATAAATCCATCCTCTTCCCCTTTGAATGTTTTTTGGCAGACAACTCTGATCTTTGTTAAACATAAAAAATGTGTTTTGAAACTCTCAAGATATTATTTTATATTTCTTATAGTTTATATTTAATAACATTTAAGTAATTGATTTACACATTTGTATCATTATCCAAAAATTGCTTCAAAAGCAATGCCAATTTTACGTGGTACTAAATAATATGCCAAATTTGCTCGTAAAGTTTTGCAGATACGTTTAATTTAAGCTATTCCACAATTACTACTATTAGTTCTCACTAATTATTAGTTCTCACATATTTTTAATAATATAGACCGCAGAATTTATCCTCAATATCTACTATAATTCAACTACGGCACCTTCTGACAAAATATCCGAAGTTAAGGAAGAGAGATGGGTAGGGGGACGGGAGAGGGAGGGTCAAGAGAGGGGGTGCATATCTGCAGAGAGAGATTCTACGAAGGAAGGGATAATTTTATGGAGGAAGTTATATGCTTTTGTATTCAGGAAGAAAAAGGAAAATTGGTTTGACTTCGTATTTCAGTAATTGGTTATTTAGTGAGATGTTTATCTCTTATCCTATTTGTAGAGTTTATTTGTTTTTCAAATTTCTAACAATTTATTAACTTTAAATAAATTCCAGGAAAAGTAACATTTTTTGCAAAATAAATATGCCTTTGCCTTCCAGAACATTAAGTTTTCCAGATGTCTGAAGATAATTACGTAAATGAGAGTATATCGGCACTGTCTCGAATGTAAATAAAAAACGAAAATTCTATTAGCAATTTACTCAAATGTTAATTATAATTCAATTTTTACACATCATTAAGTCATCTTCATCCTTAAAAGGTCGGTTAATTGTGTGTGTAAGATACGTACACTGTATTAATATCAATTAATGGAAACCTGCCAACATTTAACAGTAATTGACAGAAGAAAACTTCAGATGTGAAAGTGTTTTAATGCAAGTAAAGAATGTTAAATATCTTCCTGATCTTTTGACATTTGTAGCTCTTGTTCCGGGCATAAGCGTTTCCGGATGAATGAGAATTCTGTTGGTTTGAGTATTTTTGGTTAAATTAAACAAACCAGTGAGTTCGGTGCATATTAACTCTGATTGAAGTCAATTCCTCGGAAGCTCTAAAATATTATTGTTGATGGGAGAAATTAAACGATAAGTGAATCACACAGTGTATTTTTTCATGCATATTGTAGGCAAAAAGTTTGTATGAAGCTTCAAATGTGCTCGCGTATCTTGTATTTAAAAAAATAGATGCCTCATCCACACCATCTTAAGCACATTCTATTAAAATTTAGAGTTAACACAAGAAAAACTGTTAGCAGCATTAAGCGATAACTCATTTGCGGCTCACTGCCTTTCGTTTCAAGAATAATTCACCAAATTTGGCTGTAAAGAAATCTCAAACATCTTTCTAAGCGAAAATCCTCAGTATTTTACTAAATACATAAGTTTCACAGGTTTTTTATCAATCAATTATATTATTAGAAATTCAAAAAAACTTTTTTTTGTAGACAAAAAATATTGAAAGGTTAATACCTCTTATTGTAATTAACTTTTTTGTCTATAAAATACCTTGAAATTTGCTTTCCAATCTTAGTTAAAAAGAGAAAGTAATTATTCAACAAGAAATTATCTTCCTTAATTCATTTTAATGATTGAAAATTGGTTTTGAAAGATAATTAATTCTTTACTTCTGATAATTGCATTATCGTAATGAAATTTTACAGATTTCTGCAACACACACAGAAAAAAATAGAGTTAATCTTTGGAACACAAGTAGTGTTCGACTTGTGGCCTGCTGCAGCGTAAACACCGATGAACAAAACCACTCAAAATTGTTTTCCAAAAAATACCACGCACACTACCACACAAAATAATAATGAAATACTCCCATATAACACTACTACAAATTAATTTGTTTAACTACAACTTCTTCACGAATGCTGTAATAGCATAATATAATATATTTCCACAGAACTACTAGTGGTGCTACAGAATGGCACAGACTTTCCCATAGCAAATTTTTCTAATTTCCTTGGTGTGGTCTTCCTTTAAGGTCTTCCTCCATTCTCTGGCCAGCTACCTATCGTCGTCCAAAGTTTTCTCAACTTTTTGTTTTCCTAATAGTACAACCGAAATATTACCTCAAGAATATTCAAGAAGAATACAACCTCGTTCTATATAGAAATTTTCATTGAAAAATTTGAAGACGTTTTTAAGAAAATGGCGATTAAGCATTACTGTAAATGCGAAATTTGAAGTACGTTTTCACAGGAATCTATTGAGTTTTCGAAAAACTTCATTTAAAGTCATTTGAAGCACTTCCACTTACAAATGTAACAATGTATACAAATCGATGGGAACGTGCATATTAACGGCGTGAGAGACATTTAAAAAAGTGATATTTGTGTAATTTTTTTAAAAAAACTAAAGAATACAACAAAATGAACTTTACATCATATTAAACAGTACAATTAGCACTATCCATTGTAAAAATTTGAAGAAAAAATTTGGAGCCATTTTTGAGCAAATGGCGTTTCAGCGTTTCTGAAAACGCGGAATTTTGAGCTCATTTTAACAGAAAGCTCTTCCTTGGAGCTTTTCTACTGTATGACTTCAACTTTGCCGTAAACCCTGACCATGAGAATTAAGTCAGTGCGCGCAGTTGGAGATTAGACGGAAAAGCATGCATTTTCAGTCAAAATCGAAACTGTTTCATTGTTTTTTGTATTTTTGTCGAGTTCCTGGGAATCAATCGAAAGCATAGACACATCTCACATAGTCAGAGGCTGTCTGGTTTTCTTCCAACTTCAGGGATCATTGGAAATTATAAATATAGATAGTATCAAATTCGAAATTGTGTACCATAGAGTTCACATATATTTTGCTTTACTCGCCAGCTCATGATATTCTGAGGCACAATAACTACACTACCCTAACCACTACCACCACATCCACAACCACTGCCACCCCAAGACTAAACAACCACCACCAACACAACCACCACCAACACAACTACCACCATTACAACCACCACCATCACCACAAACACCATCAGGCTACCTACTTTTCTTTGAATTTCTGCACCCATTGAAAATTAGTAAGATAGATAGTATCAAACTCGAAGTTGTACCAAAGAGTTCACACATGAGATTTTGCATAACCCGTCAGCACATGTTATTCCGCGGCAAAGTAAGCATACTACCATAACCTCAATCAGCACCCTCACTACCGTCACCACTCCCCCACACCCCATTTCCACCTCCTGTGCCGCCGCCTTGCGCGGCGCAGCCTCATCAATAATGGATCAGGTGCCCTCACCGCCGCTCATTACGCGGTCGACATTTCCATTTTCCGCCCAATTTCCAGGCGCTGTTTGGTTTATGGGGCCCGCGGGCGCAGCGCCCAAATAATTGACCCCGGCGCGGAGCGGCGCCCGCCGCGCTCTGCCAGACGTTCGGTCCCGCACGGCGGCGGCCAGGTCCCGGTCCGTAGCTCGTGGGCCGGTTGGGAACTTCAATGACCGTCTCGGCAACCACTCCTTGCATCTTAAGAATATCGAAGCTCACAATTCCAAAACTTATTTTATACATGTATATATTTTCACGAAGTGAAAGCGTCTTCTAGTCTTATACAACGTGCTCAAAATATGTTGATAATGATTTTTAGTACTTAATTAAATCATTAAGTATTAACGGCTTCATCAAAAAATTGCCATAAAATGTAATGCCAATTAAATATAGATCTAAATAATGTGCCAGTCAATCAATGTACGCGTAATAATTTCGGAAGTTAAGCCTAAAGGAGGCTAGTCTCCACTTTGCACTGTTTGTAATGATATATCTGATATAATGAATAATAATAATAATAATAATAATAATAATAATAATATATTATCATTGTTCAATTATCTTACAGCTTCTTCCCATACATTGAAATGATAGCTAATAACTTAAATACTGACGAATTGAAAATGGATAGAACCTATTTCGGTACTCAACTACTGAATAAGGAGAATTCTCGAGTACAAAGCTTGGTTAAAGATGGATTTTAATAAATAAAGGGAGTTTTGAAAACAACATTCAATGCTAAGAAATATAACTACATTTATTAGGGATCCTTATGCAAATTCTAAAATATTATTAATCTTATATCCAATCCTTAGAAGCATTTATGTGTTAGAAATTATATTTTGTAAGATTCAATGAATGACGATAAGAAACGGGAATAAAACTGACGCAAATAAAACCGGATGGGATAATCTTAATAGCTCCTAATCTCCTTGCACTAAAACTCTTTGCTGTAAGATTATTCCTCAAATAACTTTGTGTCAACAGCATGTGAGGATAACGTGAGGATAGATGTTAATATCGCGGACTTCACAAATGTGCAAGAATAAAATCTATTTTCATACAGAATAAAGAAAATGGGTTTTGGAACTGCTTGCTTGAATTGATTGAGTACTCGCCTTTGTATAATTAATTGACGACAAGAATTCCATTGACTGCAATGCACTTGTGTCTAAATATCGTAAAGAACAGGACCAAAGTCTTATTCTTACACTAGAGAAAATTTATGACTTACGACAAACAAACGATTTCGGAGATTAAGTGTTATGCATAAATATTATTACAGAAATCTGCTTCGCGGTGAGTTTTCGAAACCATATGGAAATTATGATTCAATGAACATCAGTGATCCGATTGGTTCTAAAAAATACTGCCAAACTTCTCTGACTGCGACAAACGAGTGATTTGCCTTCTGTTGAAAAAATACTGGATTTCTCTTCCAAATATAATTTTCTGGATAGAAGATCAAGGATCTCATAATTGCATTTTGGAACCTGTCCTTGAAAGTTTCATTCTTCCTTATCTTGTTTTTCATTACAGTATTCCCTTTATCTTGTGATACTGATTTAAACCGTGTCATTACGCAAATTATTATCAAGATCATATCGAATCCCTCCAACTAGAGGGCGCATAACCAGTGAGAGTTGGCGAGCAGCCGATGGCGCTCAGATGCGAGTACAAAGGAACCATTTCGCCCGCGGAAGGGAGCGCGCGAAGACTATGGCGCGGCCAAGATGAACGCGCGAGGAAGACCAAAGGAGCCACACAAAGAACGGGACAAAGGCGCGGGATTTTTCTTAGATTGGGAAATTCCTACTCGAGCGCCGATGAGAGAGGCTCATTGCATCTCTTCCCTCGACCCCCGCCTTCTCTGCCGCCCCCCCCCCGCGGCCTCACGCACCCTCTCGGCGCGCGCCCCGCCCAGTCACTCCCCGCCCTTCCCAACCTCGAACATCCCCCAACCCCGCCTAAGACCATGCGGTCCCCGCCCCGGCATCCACACGTCTCTGCAACACACCCGTCTCCACCCTCGCTTCTCTCACCACATGCACTGTCTCTTTCACACGCCCTTACTCTTTCCACCATTGCCCCGGCCTGCTTCGCTTCGACCATCGCCAACCCCGCCCCATCCCCGCGCTTTAATTCCCGCCTCCATCTCCAGCACCAGCGCCACCTCCACCCCCATCCCCACCCCGCCTCATGCACACCACTACCTCATGCACCACACCACCACCCCCATCTCATTCACTCGGCTCCATCCTCCCCACCTCACCCATCCCACTCCATGTACTCCGCTCCCTCCACCTCGCTCCAACTATCCTGCCTCGTATATTCCCGCCTCATTCCACCGCTCTATGCACCCCACCTCAAATACACACCTGCCATGCATTCCCACCTCTTATGCCCCCAACTCATACACCCGCTTCATTCACCCCGCCTCATCCATTCTGCCTCATTCGCTTTAGACTCATTGGCTTGCCTCACTCACTTCACCTCAGACCTAGTATCCACCAAGTATGCGTCCTTAATTTTGCATTCTCCATCTCGCATCCTCCAGCCCCGCATTCCTCATCATATACCCCACCCCAACCACTCCACTTCATCCACTCCCACATCATTCACTCCGCTCCATTCAATCCACCTCATTCACCCTTCTATACATGCCCACATCATACTCCCCCCACCTCATACATGCGACTCGTTCACCCCGCCTCATCCACCCCAACCTCATCTACTCTAGTATCCTCCAACCCCGGGTCTTTCCTCCCGCATCTTCCATCTCGCATGCTCCCCTCCCAACCCCCATCTCCATCTCCACCTCCTCCACTCGGGCATCCACCAAACCCCTCTCTCCTCCCCTCCCCACCGCCGCCGGTCTCTCTCATAATCGGCGATTTGTAATCGATTCTCAAGGCGCCGCGTGGATTTCTAAATTGATTTCGGAGAATTTTCATCGAGGGCGTAGATTTGGGCGGGACGCTTTGACTGGCGACTTTGAATGCGCGCGGCGCGGCGCCCCGCGAGAGCCCTTGGCATCCGCCGGGGCGCGGAGCCTCGCCAGATGAAGCTGGCGACCCCTCTGTGCGGGAAAGCGCGCATGGGGTTCAGTCAACGAGGCAGACGAAGGAACCTGACGGGTCGGCCATAAATCAAGTAACGCTAAAGAGGGGGAGGGGTTTTGAGGCAATGTTACATCGCGTTGCGTAGGGATAAATTCCCGGTGGCCCTCAATATTCTTTATGGTAAAATTTCTTTTCGATCGACTATCGAAAAGATGATCGCAGTCTACATCATTTCAACGAATTGTAAGCACCGCGGCAAACCGTTCAACCAAACTTACTAATTTTTTGCAATGAAATATCATAAAGACATTTGAAAAGCCTTATTAAATTAAAGGAGTTACTATTTCGGTAAAAATGGAATGACCAAATGAAAATAATTTAATAAGCTAAATTTTGTAAATGCAATATCAAAATGTAAATGAAAACATGTTCGAACTCAATAAATGTTGTAAATATTTTTATGAAAAAAGACTGATTTACTTCATCATTGGATATCATAGACCAATCATTTTATTGTTTTAGACAGAACAAATTTTCAGAGAATTGTCTGTACGAGATGGGTCGTCGATTCACGTAAGTATTATTCAACAATGTAAGAAATTTGGAGACGAGAATTTATAGGAATTATAATAAAAATTAAATTGTTTAAGTTTAGATACTTTCGAACATAAAGAGAATGATTCACAATGGTGTTTTCAACTTGGAGGGCGCATTTAGCATAAATGAGGAACTTTCAAATTGAAGTTCTCAACATGGAATAGAGCACGTATAAATAAAAACGTTTCAGTGTTATGTTTATTAATTATTTCATAACGCCAACTTGGATGACCGAAATGGCTAAAAAAATACGACCAGGAGTTCTCGGTTTCCTCAGAAAATATATTTTCTAACGCGGCAATGAAGATGTGTTTGGAATGTTGTCATCAGCACTCGCTGCAAGCATTGGTCTTCAACTGTTTATTGCTCTAGGGAGGGAGAAGCAAGGTCATCGTTCAATAAAAGTTGCGCGTGTAATACTTCTCCCCTTAAACTGTCACACAGTTTTTAACTTTTTTTGTTAAATAAATAAATAAAACAAGTGAAAGACATCGCCATGGTTGCCACCACAACGCCGCAGCCGTCTCCACCGCCGACCCGAGACTCCCCACAGGGCAGACGGCGGCGTCGTTCCTAGAAGGGAAAGTATCCGCGGGCGGCAACGGCGGCGTGTCGCGACGCTATCGGCGTCGGTATCGCACCGCCCCCTCCACCTCCGCCCCCACACTTGCCCCCGCCCCCGCTTCCACCGCCGCCGCGCGCCGCACAACTCTCCGCGACGCCGCTAACGACCCGCGCGCACTCTAACGAGCAAAAAGAGTGGTGGCGGCGGCGGCGGTGACGCGATGTCCGGCGATAGAAAACCGCCCCCGCGACGCCTCGCGTCCGGCGCCGCGACGCCTCCGCCCCGGCAGCGCCGCGACGTCCGCGCATGCACCCGTTGTATCGAGCACTCGCCATCAGCGCTTTTTGTTGCGACTGGTACACGAATTCGAAGCTCGAGTTCTAAGAAGCTCCGACGTAGTTTCTGAACTTGAGCGTAAACATAATTTTTTATGAAGAAGGAAATATATATGAATCTTACTTGTTCGTTTTTGCTGTTGTGTTGCTAAAGGTAAAATTTCGACATCCATTCCGAGGAAAATACATTTTTGTAATTCTTGATAGGTCCTTTGGTTTTTTTGGCAGACTTTTATATTTTATCAATTTTTATTATAATTTTTACATGTTTTTAGAGACCAACGTTTCGAAGGTCATTGACCTTCTTCAGGGTCTAATTAAATTAAATATACATAAATTAATTCGTGTTTTTTTGTTCACAGTCTCCTAACTTGTATAAAATTTTGTAAACAAGTAGCAAAATGTTTTAACAGTTGAAGGTGGTTCTGAAATATTCTCTCCGTTAGGAGAGACTCTCTGCTTGACGACTTACAGTAGCACTTCCGTCCGTCCGTTTAAGCGTCCGTTTGTCCGTCCGTCTGCCCCTCAGCCGATTTACAATGGTACTTTGACCGTCCGTCCATCAATCCCTCAGTCCATCTGTCCGACCGCCCGTTTGTGTTTCCCTTCATCTATGGATTATCGTCTGAACTGTTCATCTTGTTTTCCCTAACAAGAGCATTCACCGATCTATCTGGCCGATCATGTGACTGCGAATTGTAAACTGATTTGGAAAACTTTGATTTTTGGGAGGTACTTCCTATGAAACCAGTGAAGAAAAGTTTCAAAATTTTCTCCAAACTGCCTCTGATTGTTTTATTGCATTTTTTCTAGCAGTAGTGGGCTTACTAAACAAAAGACCAATGTCCATTAAATTCTCTTAAATTTCGAAAATTGCAAAACTTAAACATCCTCCAAATCCATCCTAGAGAAGCTAGAGATTTCTTTCTCAAAATTTCGTATATTATTCAATATTAGATCTACAAATCATTTATAAACAAAAGATTAATTTTTCATCAAATTGTAAAAGTTGTTTTAAAAAATGCACGAAAATCTTTTTGGCAATTTTTGTACAGCACAGATCATTGTAATATGTACGACTCGATGACCAATAACGCGAAAAATGCGTCTTGGAAAAGGGAATTATATTGCAGAAGGACCAATCTCACTAAAAAATTTTAATTTTAGAAATGTACACATCCAATGTATTTTATTAATAGAATTAATTAATTAATTTGCGAAAAGCACAATTGAAAAATACTACCAATTTTCTTTGTACCTCAGAATATCTTTATCTTTGCTACATTTGTTTTCAAATTTCAGTATTATTACATCTATTGGACATTGGAAAATAAGTTTGATAAACTACGAAGCTGTACTAACCCTTAAAAATTAAAAATTAAAAGAAATATAATGTTTATTTCCTTGTAATTAACATTACCTACAACATTTTTACACATTAACACACTTTACATTACAAACATTTTCCTTATGATGTTCAACTACTTCGAAACAGATAACGATGGATGTGTAACCTCTCTTCTTCGCGACATGAGCACTTCTCTAACATAACACGTTTCGCAGAGCCTGGAACAAACGGAGATAGTATCGAGTCGTGAACAAAGCATTACAGGAATCTCATAAACGTCGCGGTATTGTAAGAACAATCCATTATCATCACTAGCGTCACTTAAATTTGCATTAGAAATACAGATACCATACGTTTTTATTTGTCGCTTCCTTGCACTTCACAACAAATGATATGTAAATAATATGTACGTCTTGATGACCGCTAACGCGAAAAATGCGTCTTGGAAAAGGGAAGATACACAATGCGAAACTAAGATACAAATGAATAAGAAAACAACCAGTTTAAAAGATAGTATCTTGCTTTAGGTTCAGTTTTTTTCGCAATTGACATAAACTTTCTACGAAGAGTCATGTAGTATTTTTCAACATCCGTAATAACGTCTCTTCCTTTTGCTGCTTATGAATTTTAGATAACCTTCAGTGTTATAAAGTGTCATCTTTCCAAAGAAAAGAAATTGAAAGAAAATAGCTCTAACTCATTATCATGAAAATCTAATGGATTTTCCATAATATTAAGGAAACGTATAGACCATTTGTAAATGTAATTCATTTTCCAAACGAAGTTAATTGTTACTTTTGGAAAATGTAGTGGCTAGTGCAAAATACTGGAATTATTGCAAGAAAAAACAAATAGATACGCATTATTACAATGCCCTATGGACAGGAATGCCAACGTAATAATTTAGATATGTAGATCTCAGCTACTGAACAACGTTTAGTATTGAAACAATAGCATAGACGAGTACAATCTCATTAAGGTAACTGGCTAATAGAAAGTGTAAAAGTGGTGATTTTTATTGACTATTCCTCTCATGAGTTATGAGTCTTAATCCGGCCAATAGCGTTTAATAATACCATGATCATAGACCAATCGTGAAAGTCTAAAATCGAAATGTCCACATGGGTACTTTGCACTATTGTCTTACCGCAGATGACGTTCAACTGTTTTGGAAAATAAATATTCCTTCCATGACATAAACTGCAGTAATAAATATAGGATCTGAAACAACCCACCAAGAAATATTTTTTGCTATTTTTAACTTTATGTTCATACTATTTAATCAATTTATGACTTTTATTCGTGAAATAGTCTAACCGAATTCCAACTTAATTTGAAACTTCTCAAATACTCAGTTACGAGACTCGCGAACTTATTGATAAATCTCAAACCACTTGTGAAATTACTTGATTGGCTAAACTTTATACTTAAAACACTCATGGGTTTCGTTCAGAAAGAAGTTGATCCTTCTACTCAACCAAATTTCGTAATTGTTTGCCTTAAATTAAAAGTAGTGGGTCCCAAATGTGTTATCGCTTGCTATAAGAAACCGATTTTGTAGTAAAAACACTACATTTTAATAGAATCGTAAAATCAGTCGAATGAAAATCAGTCGAATCTGCTGACATTTGTTGATCATGTCACTTTATTGTGTTTTTTACACCTTTTTAAACAAGTATATTATTTTTTTAGCAACAAAAATTCAGTGATTAAAATTATAAGTTATGCATTTCTTTTTGAAATGAAGGTGATATCAGAATTTCTGTCCATATTTTAGTATATACGGAAACTTTCCTAATTTCATTAGTCTTAAAGAATAATACTGAATGGCATGAACCAATATTAGGGGAATTGGGTCGATTTTCAATACAGTGTATAACCCATAGTAATATTCTTTTGAGACTTTTCTGCAATTCTTCCTTTTGTGCGCTGTAATCACCAGACTAAGTATACACATTGTATGGAAGGTAGATGGAAATTATATTATTATTATTATTATTATTATTATTATTATTATTATTATTATTATTATTATTATTATTATTATTATGTTGCAAGTCTTTACATTTGTGTTTTATATCTGTTCTGGACGGACATGAAGACTGGGCGTTGTCTGCAGACTGCAACTGAATGAAGAGTAAACGGATCTAATATTCAATACGAAACCTGCAGTGTACTCGAGCACTCGTGCAGAGGAGGCTTGCGACGCGGTCAGGTGGGCGCGGGCGGGACATCCCTGCGCGATCGGCCGCACGGGAGAGCGGAGGGGCCGTGAGGTTTTTCGTGGCGGCGATTACGGCGCGCGCATTCCCCTGCGCCGATGAGACGATGGCAGATAAGGGCGCGGCGCTCGGACGGAGCTTCTTGCGGAGGCCGCTGGCGCCGCCGCCCACCGCCCCCTCCGCCCTCCGGCCACAACCGCCGCCCTGCCCTCCAACGCTGCCCATCGTCCATCCCCCAATGCCCACCACCGACCTACCCATCATCCACAGCCCATCCCACCGTCCGCCACCCGCCACTCACCTCCCACTACCCATCGCACCCATCGTTCTCCGCCAACGTCCTCCATCGAGCACCTTCCACCCACCTCTTACCGCTACTGTGTATCGCCCACCTCTCACAGCCCACCATCCTCTACCCGCCGTCCATCGCCCACCACTCACCACCCGCTTCCCACCGCCCACAGCCCACAGCCCTTTGCCCATTGCGCCGCTACCGCCATCGCATTCCTCATAGCACCCACTGCTCGTCGCCACCGTTCTCCATCGAGCAGCCTTCCACCACTTTTCATCGCCCACCACACATTGTCCACTACCCATTTCCCATCGCCCATCGCCCATCACCCAACACCCGCCGCCTACTGCCTACTGCTCATTACACACCGCCAACCGCTACCGCAGTGCATCCAGTACCCTTCATCCAATATCCACTGCTCATCGCCAATCACCCATTACCCTCCATCCACCTCCCACAGAACATCGCCCATCACGCACTGTCCATCGCCCGCAACCTACAACCCACAACCCTCCGCCCGCTAACCGTTCACTGTTCCCCGACCACCGCCTACTGTTCAAAACTCACTCCCTACCGCTCACTGCCTGTTATGTGTCAGCGATTGCTCTTTGAAGTGTCCTACTTTCTCGCGCATGTATTCATCTTTTCTGCTGGCTAATATTCGTGGAGATTTCATCCAATTTCATCAATACCATTCTTGAATTTTTTATTTTATTTTCTTACACAGCGATGTAAGCGCTTTAAAAGATTGAATATGAACAGCAACTTAGCACGCGTATTACATAGTGTTACAAACAGGAGAACGAGGAGTCCCACTGGAGACCTCAATAATCAGTAGTTATTACATGCAAGAATGTATGGGAGAATAGAGAATTTAAGGTATAAAAAGTTACAGAAAGCAAGTTTGGAAAATCATGCATTTCTCTTTAGGTTGGTTTAAATTTATCTTTTGGGAATCTAGATTTGATTCTTCGGTGTTGGTTATAGAAAATTAAGGTTAAGGAAAGAAAAAAATACTTGATTGGTTACTGATATAATCCTCAATCGCATGAAGAACAAACACTTTGTAAAGTTGCTTGTCTGACACGATTCTTGAATTTGAACCACATGCTTAAAATAAAATTAAATATCATTGCATGTTGCTATTTATCAATTTTGTAAGTTCACGTTATACTGTTTAACTCATTCTTCATTTAATTTGGATGATATAAAAAATATATATTATCATGGACATCGTTTAGAAAGTGCTTGAGAGAGTTAATGAGCAAATAAGTAAATAAATGAATAAATGGATGAATGGAAGGATGAGTGAATCTAACATACACGTCATCGAAATGAACTTTTAACAGTTCTTAAAACATACCCCTGCCATCCAGAGGTGGTTCCAGAAATTATTTCAAAACGGAATAATTTTTTTTCTTCAACCCTCCCCTTACAAATGTTTTTCAAATATTTTTATGATGGTGTGAATTTTAGTTAAAAAACGTATATTCATAATGTTAATACTCTTGTTTATGTGGCGCTCTCTATGTGATAAATGTTTTGAATAAATTGAAAAAACTACAAAAAATGTTGGCACTTCGGGTACCACACCTCTTCTTCGGGCCCCCAATCCCGGGATCCGCCACTGTTCCCATCCGAAATAGAGCCTTTTGACGAAAAGAACCAATACAACGCACCTGAATTTTATCTCATCTCCCAATAATCTCGTCAGTCTCTCTTAGAAGATTCCCCAATCTAAAAACTCTCACCCTCACCGGTGACTCTCTTCCTTGGGCGCTCCTTTCCTCCCGCGTGTTTACACCGCTCTCCGGCGACCGCGCCCCCAGATCGCATTTGCCTCCGGCGCCGCGCGCCCTCCGCCCACGCACAAAGACGCGCGCCCCGCGGGGCGGAGGCGGCAGCGGCACGGTGGGTCAGCGCCCGCACCACCCAACCTCCGAGCCAAATCGGAAGGGAAGGAGCGGCTTCACAAAATGAGGAACGAGGTTGGGTATTTTAAAAAATATGATTGATTGTTAGTGATTCCGGGTGCGTCAACTACTGAGGCAATGATTCCCTTAAGTGTAGTGCATGTTTTGTAGCGGGCGGTGGCAGTGATCTTCCCACACTGGATGGCGAGATCCGGCGCCGACCTACCGACGACTAACGGGGTTTCCCCAACCAGGTATCTCCCACCCGCGGGGCACCACCCCAGCCGGGACATGTTGTAAGTCCCCGACCGGTCTCCCGGCACGTGTGGTACTGTAGTGCATGATAGTGTGTGTGTGTGTGTGTGTGTGTGTGTGTGTGTGTGTGTGTGTGTGTGTAAGGGGGAGGACAGGACAAGGAACAGGAAGGAAAGATCGCGCGCGGTCCATGGCCCGTTTCTTAGAGTACTGCTCCGGCATTCGCCTGGTGTTGATCGGAGAAACCATGGAAAACTACCGATCAGAGCATCCGGCCGCTAGAATTCTCCTCCAGTCTACGACTGAATTCGACCTAGCTGAGATGCTAGTGTCAAAAATGCACAGTTAATGCACTGAGCCACCGAACCGGGTTTAAAAAATTAAGAACGCAAATTTTGGTTCTTGATCGATTGAGTGAGTGAGTTAATTGTAACAATGTTGATGTAGTATTGTTGACGTAATTACGTGATCAAATCATGGAAGTCATCTCTATTTATTTAATGGATTTATTTAGAGAACCGGCTTTCGACCACTTTGCCATCATCAATAAGTACATGGTTTATGTCGGAGGCCCATGGTTAATGATGGTGACGGCTTTACCGTCATCGTCGGTCACAGTCTCCCAACAGCCACATGCAGCGAGATGACGGCAAAACCGTCCAAAGCCGTTTCTCTAAATAAATCTATTAAGTTGACGGTGATAACTTCCATTATTTCATCATGATTATTTCGTGTTTCCAGGCGTGTCACCTGCTATGGTCATTAGTCGCTTTTTTAAAAAATCTGGAGTATACCATGCTCTGTCCGCACAATTTGTAATCCTATAATACACACCGGACTCTTTAGCGTTGGTGGGAAAGACAAAACAATATATGTCAGCCCCTCAGGTTATATTTTATTCGAATCAGATGTTTGGAATTAATAATGTTGTTTTCTGAGAGTATCGACTGCGACGACCCTACGCCTACCTTTTACTGCATTGCAGTCAGAAAGGACCTAGGGTTCGAGCCCTGACAGTCGCGGTATTTTCGACGTTAGTTATACAGTTGAACAGAATTAAACCTCGGGCTGAAATTTCCTTTTGACCAGCTGCTCTGACGGTAGTTTGCATGAATTCGTCGATGATACAAGGGTAATACTGGAGGACTTCCCTAATAAACGTACCATGGACCACAAGCCATGTTCCTTCCCTATCTCCTTCTCTCCTCACACACCTTTCCCACCACAACATCCCAGAAGACTTGTTGGGAGCATAGAGCTATTCCCGGTTGGAGCGATGTCCACCTGGGGTGAGGTATGCAGATTCGGAAATCCTCGCATGTCGACATGTAGGTCGAATTCAGTCGCTGTCTGAAGGAGAAATCTAGCAGCCGGCTGCTCTGATCGGTAGTTTTCCATGATTTCTCCGGTCAACACCAGGCGAATGCCGGAGCAGTACCTTAACAAACGGGCGATCTTTCCTTCCTCTCCGTTGTCTTATCCTCACCCCTTACACATACACACACTTACATACACTACACTTCCACACATGCCGGAAGACCGGTCGAGAACTTGCCGGTGCCCCGCTGGTGGGGGTACCTGGTTGGGGAAAACCCCTTTAGCCGACGGTAGGTCGGCGCCGGATCTCGCCGTCCAGCAGGGGAAGACCACCGCCACTTCCCGAGAGAAAAAACACGCACTACACTTACGGGACCAATGAGCATATTAGTTGACGCGCTCGAAATCACTAACAATCAATCAATCAATCAACCGACGTGTAGGTGGGCAACGGGCCTCACGTTCCAGCGGGGGAAGAACACCGCCATCTACGGCAATATAACATGCACTATGCTTATGAGACGGAAGAATTATGGGGTAAATAGATACGTACATACTATACACAAACATGTATGTATTATTTGGCATTTTGGGTCGATTGTCAGACTTTGCCGGCTAGCTACGGGTGTCCCCCGTGCCTGGGCCTAGTTTAATTCCCACGCTTGGGGAGTAAGAGACACATGTGACGAGCAGAACGTATTCCCTTCACCGTAATCTATCTATATCCGGCTGCCTGAGCTTTTCTTCGTCTCACAGCTACAGAAACTGGGACGATTTTAAAGGAAAGCTACAACTCTAATTTTGCATCGAACACACAAATAGAGGGGCGAAGCGTTCGGGTGCGCAATGCCCGCAATATTTTTGGGCTGAAGGTTTTGCGATTGTATGAATTATTAATTACCTGATACTTCTTCTGATACTTTGCAATAGTTGATACAATAAAATATAAAAAACCGCATCTTCTAGAAGTAATCCCAGAAGAAAGATTTCCCGCGTCGGTAGCTAATGTAACCCTGTTTCTAAATCAATAGAGGTAAGCAATTCATTAAGGTTTTATTACAGTATTAATTTTTTTTTAAAATTAAATAATAAAGGTAGATTTTTCCACTATTGATTATTAATCGTAGACTGATGAACACTTTTATGAATAATTGTTAAAGGATATTTTTATTATTTTTTCATTTAACTGACTAAATGTGCTCATTAATTCCATGAAAAATCGTTGATTATCTCTATGTTAATAGCACACGTGCAATTAAAATTTCACCGTGGAATTAAAACTCCGAACCTATAAATCAGAATTCAGAAAAGAAGCCAAATCGATTAATTAAGAAACTATAACACAGACTTCCCCAAGATCTTTGCAATCGGCCATGAAACATGAACAAATATGTGCATCACATATTACGTACCTACAACTAGAACTATCATAAACAATGAATGAATCAAACTAAATTGGGGAAGTAAACGTTAAGCTTATGGAAAGACAAAATATTTAACGTGAATAAATTAAATGTTTTGCAAGTAAAACATTTGGTCTTAGGACTATAGATATAAAAAATGTTAACGTCCGTTATCTTTACCCGGTCTGAAAATAACGCTATATGAAAACTATCAGAAGTGACTAATTTTTTCTGTATTTCCCAATTTATACATATTGAGTTCTATCCCATACCTGTCTTCACTTTTCATGTGAAGTAATGTTTTCGTGACTTTGTCAGCTTCTACTAATCCGCAATAGGTTTAGTACCTTCAATACGCAAATATTTCTTGCAAATAAACACAACGCAACGCCCACTAACATAGACATTTTCAGAAGCAATATGACGTCATCAAACACATGCCTTGAATTGTAAAGAAGTGTAAATTGAAAAATGCCTCGAATTGTAAATTGTTAACTAGTTTCTCAAAATTTAAATTATTCTTAAATGGAAACGAAAACATATTGAACGTAACATGTGGATAAAGGGGGTATAATTGCACTCGTGGCATTTACGAAAACTCGCACATATCGTTGCTCGATTTCTTGATCATTAGTCAACTATACCCCTCTTTATCCACACACGTTTCGTTACTTATTTTAAGGTACTAACACTATTTGTGTTTGCTATATACCTTTATAAAGGAAGCCTGGATAAATGATTTTGGGCGGCCATGCACTCATTTCGTTACGATACTGCACAAATATACAAACACACCTATAATGTATATACAAACATATTTTAGAAGCGATAGAATGTGTAGCGTGGGCCGCTTTTGGCCGCCGCCGCCGCCCGCCGGCCCACCGCGTCAGCGCGCGCAATGTCTCCAATAAACGGCGCCTCCGCCGCGGTGGGTGCTGCGCGCGCGGGTTCTCATTTGTTCGACACGGCGCCGACAAATCCAATATCCGCGCGGCTTTGTGCGCGCCATCAGATAGCGACGCCTTTGTGCTGCGAAACCCGCGCGCGCGTTCGCTCGCGCCCCTGACGCCGCTTCCATCGCCCGCGCCACCGCCGGTGCTCCTGCCACCCCCGCTGTTGGCTCCGCCCCGCTTTCCCGCCGCCTCGCTTCGTCTCTACACCGCCATCTTGCTCGCTCGCCATGCCCCTACACCGCCATCTCGTCGCCACCCGCATCGCCATTTAGCCCCGACACGCCTCCACTCTGCACCACGTTTCCATACTACCACCTCGCAAACCTACTACAGCCTCCTCGCGCCACACACACACACACACACACACACACACACACACACACACACACACACACACACACACACACACACACACACCGTACACCACCACGTAAGCCCGCCACTTCGCTACCTCGCTTTTCGTACCACCTCACATCCACACCACCACCATCGCCTTCTCCACCCTCCTCATCACGTAGCCTCATCGCCTCGCCACTTCGCCATCTCACACAAACGCCCCTACATGCTTCCACACCCCGCCCAGTCGTCTCGCCACGCCCCCACACCGCCACCACGCCACGTCCCCAAACTGCCACGCCCCCATACCGCTACCTCGCCACACCACCACACCGCCACCACGCCACCACGCCACCACGCCACGCCCCCAAACTGCCACGCCCCCATACCGCTATCTCGCCACACTACCACCCCGACGACCATTCCGCCCTCCTCTCCCGCTTCTCTCACCCTCAACGCGTCACCTCCCATCTATTCCATCTCCCTTATCCCCGTCCCTGATACCACACCTCTCTCCTCCGACGTCCAACGGCCCCACCAACTCCGTCATCCTGGCGTGAGTGCTCCCTCTGCCGCTTTTACTACTCCCGCTACCCCTCCACCTTTCCCACCTGCGACGCCTCTCCCGCCTCATTCTCCGGCCCCGCTTTTTCCCCAACCCGTCACCTCCGCCACCTCTCGCTCACCGAATTTACCAGGTCGCAGCCACCCTCTCAGGTCGGCGCCGCCCCCTTCATTGTAGTCCCCGGCGCGTGCCGTCGCTCCCTCCTCGCCACCCGCCCCGCCCCTCCCACCCACCCACCCTCTTATCGCCGGCGTCGCTGTCGGCAGGTGGGGTCGCGCGCGAATCGCGTTCCGTCGAGTGAAAGATCGGCGCGGGGGGAAAGGGGCCGACGAGATTTCGGTTCTGGGTATTTTCTCCGACGACGTTTCTTTTCCGCTGAAAGTCCCTGAGGACGCCAACGCGCTGTTCACCTTAGGGAACTTTTTATAGCGACATGTGCTGCCAGACAATGGCTCAGGTGCGGGGATTCGGTTTAGTATAAACCAGACGACAGAGTTGATCGAATTTACGGGCTTGAGACTTTTTTACTGAAGATGTATTGCGTTTCTACAAAGGCGAGGGAATTAATCGATCTTGTATGATTCTTTCCACAGTAAACATTGCTGTTTATTATTTTTAGGAAAGGAAACAAGATTATTGTATTCTTATGATGAATGAACACATTAAACAATAACGTTTCGAAAATTTTTTTGGAGAGTGATTTTAATGATAAAAGTCGCACATCTAGGGAGTGAACGGCTCAATCACATCAACTTACATCAAAGCCAGATAAGTTATTTTGTCTGCGAGATCAGAACAAAAAGAGAATTTAGTTCGAAGAAGTATCTTTAATCCTACCTCATTTTCGAATGGAAAATTAAGGTTTTCTTAATTAATATATTATTCTATAAATCCATTTTTCAATGAAACTCAAGTTTATTCTCAGAATACTGAAGAAACGTAGTACCTTCTGCTTTGCTCCTTTAGTTCTTTATATGTCGAAAAATTTAATTAATAAACGTTCCTGCTGAATTGAGTAATTTCAGTGATAATAATTGACCACGCACTGTCCTCGGCGCCGTTTATAATTAGCATTCAACTTTGATTTATTGAAATCATAACATTACAAGCTATGTAGTCATGCTTACCTGAATTCTCCTACGTATCCGGCAATCCTCCGTATCTTGACACACTTCAATCACAACGCATGAGCACACACGAATCACGACTGGTCGCATGAACGAACAAACACACCCCACACGGCACGCGAGCGATCACAAGGGCCGCCCGCCTCACTCTGCCTGCGCCCAGAACCATCACCCAGAGCTGCCACCGTCCTCGGAAGACGACGCCCCAACCGCCTAACGCCCAACGCTCAGCAAGGCCACACATCATGCGTGCCTTTGCGCAAGCATACCCGCTCCATTTAGGGATAACGTGTACATTCTGTTAATGGGCAATAACTAAAGCGCAAATTGCCACTGAGGCATGGGCCGTACCCGTGCGGTCGGTCCGCCCGCCCGCCCGCCCGCCCGCCCGCCCGCCCGCCCGCCCGCGCCGCCGCTGACCATCCACCCATTAACATCTTAATAGCGTGGCGCAGGTGCCCCGGCATCAGATCGGACGTGCGCCCCCGAAACCCGTTTCACCGCCTTTTCGCCTCTTTTTGATCGGCGGGTGAGTACGCTTCTAGCGCCTTTAAATATACATAAGTCAGTCCTCGGGGCATCTGCAGCATTCGAGCGAACGTGGAGGGCGACGTTGTGGAAAGCGAAATGTCGCGAGATCTTGTCAACAGTATCAACATCCCTTATAGGTTTGCTGTGTTGAACCTAATACGATAGGCGCTGAATGTTAAATGTAAATACATCACATGTGGAAAGGAAGTGGAGCACGGTTCCCGATATCGTAACGTGCTCGGAGAACAGGTTATGTTGGCATAGTAAACCTAATATATCATTATAGCGAATTATATCTAATAAATTATTGTGTAGTCTCAAAGCGAGATTAGGATAAGAAACGATTTTCTTACTCCAGGTACAGTGTCATCCATGCCGCTTATGAATTACGTTTTCATTATATTTAATTACTTGTTTTGACATATGAAGAATTCGTAACGACCAATTGATGAAATATTGGAAGGCAGGTTAACGGGGCTTGGAAATAAGTAAACACGAACTATAAGTTAGTTGTTTTCCGAAACTTCGGCAAAAAAACTAACTTATAGTTCGTGTTTACTTATGACCAAGCCCCGTTAACCTTCCTTCCAATATTACTTGTTTTGTTTGGTGTAAGTGCATTAACGAGAATAATTTGCGTTTTAGGACCTCCAAAATGAGAGATCGATCTCCCAAGACACAGACGTTTTTGGATATTATGAGTAAGCATCGTATTAAACATTAGTGTTCACTGATCAGACATGTCACAGTTCCAATAAATATGACATGATTCACCAAATATTGTGGTTGCGCAACATAAATAATGAGTGACATTTACATCATATTATTCACGATACTCTCGATTATTTTCTTTGAGAAATAATAAATTTCATCTCCAAAGTTTACTTGTGTTTTGGGCAACTATTACGACAAGATTTTTTTCGGAAGTAAGATATGAAAATCATTGAATTTTAAATGAACTTTTATATCATTCGAAAGGTGACATAAGTAAACACGAA
Organism: Teleogryllus occipitalis; assembly: GCA_011170035.1. Taxonomy (NCBI): domain Eukaryota; kingdom Metazoa; phylum Arthropoda; class Insecta; order Orthoptera; family Gryllidae; genus Teleogryllus; species Teleogryllus occipitalis. The sequence goes on along the minus strand of BLKR01000004.1, from coordinate 226,699 downwards.
CTATAATGTAAAGAACCACTAAACAACTCAATTTCTAGGTCCTTCGTGCGATACCGCTTTTCTCCATGATTACTCATAGTGAAAAAATAACTTCACATACATTTCCATACCAAAAAATGGAAAATAAATTAGAGACTTTATTTTTCTCATGTAGATACAAAAAATGAATCGGAATTTGAAGAAATATGAAATATTAAAAACTGCTGTTATTGCACTCAGTGTATTCAACAACCATTATGTTGACGCAAATAGCAAACCAGTATACATTTACAAGTTCTGTGTATGCGATTGTGTTGGAACAAGAATAGAATGTAGCGTATGATCCGACCTCTTATAACAAGGGAATGATGATATCTTAATTACCTTGAATAAGGATATGTTTTCAATTAATTAACACCATTTTCATGAAATATTTCTCATCAAGAGAATACATGTTGTTGCTATGGTGCTTGCAAATTAGGTAATTCAAGGAACACGTTTTTCTTGTGGTTTCTCAATTTTAAAACCGTAACCAGAACGTTCTCTTTAGATACATAAAACATCCAGGACGTTTTCAATGAATATACAAATACGAACAACAATCTACACGCGTATGACATAACCTGCATAACATCCATACTAAGCATGATAATGCAAGTCCATTCCTCACGCCACTAGCGGCGTCGCGATCAATCATAATTACGGCCACTTATCACAACATGCGAATGATTTAAGGTTTTTCCACCCGACGATATGCAAATATTCCTCCCTAACGGTGTTCTCTCGCAGAAATGCCTTGATGCCTGGGAGCGGCCCCGCAGAGGGTGGTCGGGCGGTGCGCCGCAGGGGGTGGAAGTGCGAACGGGGGGAGGGGGAGAGGGCGCGTGGCGTGTGTAGACGCACGCAGCTGCACCCAGCAGCCTTCGTGCGCGCGAAGCCCGCCGCCACCTCCAACCAAGAAAAAAAGAAGAAAGGAAAGTCCCGTTATTAGCCACACGAAATACCGCGCGCTCTTCTCTCCTTCTTTTGCCCACCCCTCCGCCTCGGCCGCCGCCACCGCCGACGTCGTCGCCGCCTCCCCGCGCTGCCTTTTTGTGCGCGAGCTGAAACTGTTGTAAATAAGCGACCGCAGTCACTCATTACAGAGGAAGTGATAGCGCGATGAGAAGTCAAGATTGCGCCTCTAAAGGGCACTTTTCAAAACGCGTCTATCAGCACACATCGGAACACGCTGTTAAGGGGGAACCCCCGTCACGAAAGCCACTACTGTAAAATGAAACTTCCCGAACGCGACGCGGCTGTCACGAATGCGGGCGAGCGGACTGGCGGGCGGGCGAGCGGATGGGCGAGCGAGCGGGTGGGTGGGCGAGTGGGCGGGCGAGTGGGTAGGCGGGTGAGCGGGCAGCCGAGCGGGAGTGCCGGCGGGCGGGCGAGCTCACATACGAGAGAGGCGAGGCGAAGGAGCGGGGGATGGGCAAGCAAGACTGCTGTTGAAGGGCGGACGAGCCGGAGAGCTGGAGAAACCGAAAGCTTGCGAGCCGGACGGAGAACATCCCGTCTGGTGGCCGAGACGAAGATAGCCTAGTCCGGCGTACGGGTGACCAGAAGGGCGGCTGAGCAGCAGGCTGGGCATGCCAGTGGACGGGCAGGCGAGTCGGAGGACGGACGGGCGTATGGGCGGACGGGCGAACGAGCGTACGGGTGACAGACGGATGAACGGGCGGACGAGCGAGTGAGCGGAAGACCCCAAGAGCGGACAAGCGAAGTGGCGAGCGGGTGGAAGGGCGGCCGAACGAGCGAGCACGAAACTGTTGAAGGGCGGGCGAGGAGGAGTATAGGCGTGCCGACGGGCAGGTGAGTCGGAGAGGAGGACGGACGAGCAAGCAGAAAAGTGGGTGATCCAGAGGGCGGGTGAGCCGGAGGGCGGGTGAGTTGGAGGGTGGGTGAGTCGGAGAGTGGATAAGTCGGAGGGCAGGCGAGCCGGAGGGCGGGTGATCCGGAGGGCGGGTGATCCGGAGGGCGGGCGAGCCAGAGGGCGGGCGAGCCAGAAGGCGGGCGAGCCAGAGGGTGGGTGATCCGGAGGGTGGGTGATCCGGAGGGAGGAAGATTCAGAGGGCGGGCGAGCCGGAGGTAGGGTGATCCGGAGGGCGAATGACCTGGAGTGCGAAATGGGCGGGAGGGCGAGTGGGTGGGAGGCGCCGTGGACGTGGAGTGGGCGGGGGCAGGTCGCGAGGCGAAGGGTAGGCGCCGCGGGCGGTGTTGTTTCGTTGTTCTCTTGTTGTTTGCTGTCGGCGCGTGGGGAACAAATGACGGGGCGAGGCGTATCGCACGCGCGGGAGCGTGCGCGAGAGCGTGCACGGAAGCGGAGGCGTGCGCCAAGCCGCGGGAGGAGGGACGTAGCGCCGCCGCCCACAAGTCGCTTGGGCGCCCCCTTTAATTCACAATTCGCGGGAAACGAAGTTAACACGACCCGTTCCCTGAAATGAAAATCCCTTGAAAATGCTTCCTGCCATTAATTTCTGTCACTGAACCATTTGTATAAATCATATGATTTTTTTAATAAGAAAATTAATATTTTGGTGAATTATTTTAATTTTTATTTAGATTTCCGTGGCATGATCGCCACAATTCACTCTCTTCATTATATTCGTTAATGCATGTCTCCGATTACATATCTAAATTAAGTAGATTAATTCCATTAATTCAGTAAAATTGAAGGAATTTAAATAAATTCAAGTTATTTGTTTGCAAAAAATATTAAACTGTCACCATTTTATTGAGTGGGCAATTACGCGGGAAATATAAAATAATTGGCAATAAAGGATGTCTATGCAATCAATCAATGCTTTCGTTGTCTTGGTAACTCAGTGGATAGAGTAACTGAGTATGCACTTGGTGACTTTGATTTGATTCTTCCTCGGAATAGATTTATTCATTGATGAATTTGAACTCCAAAAGAAAATAATAGTGCACTTGTCTAAGTATCGTAAATATTTTTTTATTAAGGCAAGACACTTGTACTCCCCAAGTCGTCTCTTTTCGATTATTTGGAAATTATATTATTCATAGAAATGCAATTTACAAGCGGATCTGCAGTAAATAAGAGTGTTTATTTTACTGTTTCTCACGTTTCTTTGAAGCAGTTTTCAAGAAGTTTGTTGCAGATGGTAAATATGCATTATTGAGGAGTTTCCAAGATAGAGATTTATCGCGTGCTTTACGCATTTAGTTACAACTACAACTTTTACTATACTACTTACTACAAGTTACAACTGTGTATGCGGTGCTGATATGTTCAATAGGTAGGTAATGTAGATATTACTTGCTAATATCACGTGAATCGGAATAAGCACGTGATGTGGGTTTATCGACTGAATGAGTGAGAATTGTGTTAAGTACTGCATATTAGTCGATGTAGTACATAATGAAATCTGTTCTTGAGTGAACATATATTAAATGAAATGATAACCTTGGAAATATTTTTCTTGATAATCAAGACTTCTATTTAGAAGTGGTGGCACGTAATATTGCTATCCAACTTTTGCCTGGAGAAAGGCTCCTAGCGAAGTTGTAACTGATGGGAGCTTGCATTCACTTCAAGTATCTCAAGTTGGCTTGAACTATGATTGCTCTAATAACGCGTATTACAGTTTGAAAGAGACATATTCTGCTTGTAAATTGCCCGAGGTGGGATTCAATTATTTTCAATTTTCAGTAGCTGCATTCCCGATATAGCTAACAACGTGCTATTGAGGGCATTCCTTTCATAAAACGACGTGAACACCACACGTCCTTCAGAATCACTCTGATCAATGTAGATGTGTGAAGGTTATTCGAGCAATCTGTAAGGTGTCTACTGACGAAAGTTAAGGAGATAAATAATGATTAGTTTTACGTTACTTAATAATGTATGTTTTTGGAATTTTGTGTCGCTTGTCCTACTTCGCCGGGTAGCAACTTAATAATAAATATTTTTTAAATCATTAATTTACTGATGATTAATATAAAGTATAAAGAGGAGTGAAGCATCATAATTGACATGTTTTGTCTCATATTCTGCAAAATAGAACGTAAAAATGACAGTCAAATAGAATTTTGGAGCCTAATTATACACTAGACTAGCCGATCGCATGTCAATGCTTAAACAATCAATTTCACAGAGTAGAAATACAAACACATCTATCGTCAAGCACGGTATTTTTCAGCAATTATTCCAATAAGGTAATGTAAATAATAATCATAAAACCAATTGTTTCTCCTGGTTTCTTCAGTCATCAATACTGCATTATGATGGTAAAATCAATATGACGTTATTATACTTTCAAAACCATCAATTTACGTAATGTAGAAGGTTATTACAAGCAATGAAGGTAAGAAACGAATAACTTAAATGTGCTTCTGAAGAGGGAAATGTAAGATATACGCTAGAGATTACTAGATCTTATTTATAAAAACATAAAAATATTTCCTATACATTATAATTTATAAAACTTCTAAGTTTGCAGATAGTTAATTTATCTTCTAGAAGAATTCAAATGGTTCTATTTCTGTGGGATAATCAGGAATTTTCAAGTTCTCTTATGAACTCTGTGAAAAACATTATTTCAGACATCTTCGTGTCTCAGATTTAACCAGTGTAAGTTTTACGGAGTAGACATTACTTCCTAAGTAATTTTATACATATTGAGTTACAGAACATGACTAATTTTCCGGTTTTCAAAACATTACCCCTTACCGACGCACGCAAGGAACAAAGTTAATTGTGCGAAATTCCACTAAAATGTTTTAAATATTAGTTTTGGTGTGTGAAGTATGTCGCCAATGTTTAGTAATGTTCTTTTATTGGTACTAACTGAATACAATATTTAAATAATTATTTACAGTATCACCATTAGTGGTTCTTCCTAAAATTGCGTGAAGAAATGCAATCATATTAAAAGCAACACCAAGACAGAAATAGCCTAGGGCGGCTTATGAGGAGACCAAGGGACCGAATGAAAAAATACGAGTAAAAAGATCATAAATATTATTTCTGTTGGCAACATTCCTTTATCTCAAATGATAACACTTAAATAATAACACAATAACTTCATTTTAAAACACAATGTTTTGTTTAATATTTAATTTAAAAGAAAAATAACGCAAGTCCTACATAGTTCGCTCGTAGTATAACACCGTTGGAGAGCGCAAGTCTCCTGATAAAATCAGCACTGACGGTACAAAGAATGTATTTCAAAGGCAACGTCGAAATGTCTCCCACTTATGCCACTCCTCTCATGTCTCCTGACTGGTCCAACGCGGCCCTGTAGAGTGCTGGCGTCCTCGGAGTCGTGGAGCTTAGATTTCACCAGACGTGCGACAGTAGATCCGCCTTATGTACTACCTACGGAAGCTCGAGGGCGCCATCTGACACGTGTGAGAGTTTACCTCATGCTAAATGGTTTATAAAAATATAATTTTGATATTTTATTAAATTGGTTGTACATTAACAATACGATCTAAACGAATGTAAAAATTAAATAATAAAAATAAATTAAATTTAAAAAATGTTTCCTTATAAATGCTTTTAAAATGCTCTCCCTCAATGAATTTTTGCATCCCTGTTAATAATATGAAAATTCATGAAAATTAAATTTTACAGTAGAGGAAGATATATTGTCATCCTGTAATTATTGGAAGTAATCTTCTAGCGCGAATACCTGACGGCGGCAGGATTTTCGACACTAGCTTTTCAGCTAGGTCGAATTTCGTCGCTGTCTGGAGGAGAATTCTAGCGGCCGGCTGCTCTGATCGGTAGTTTTCCGTGGTTTCTCCGATCAACACCAGGCGAATGCCGGAGCAGTACCCTACCAAACGGGCCACGGACCGCGCGCGATCTTTCCTTCCTCTTCCTTGTCCTATCCTCTCCCTTTACACATACACTTACACTAACATGCACTACACCACCACATATTCCGGGAGACCGGTCGGAAGCATAGAGCTTGTCCCGGCTGGGCCGGTGCCCCGTTGGTGGGAGAGTCCTCGTTAGGGGGAAACCCCACTAGCCGACGGTAGGTCAGCGCCGGATCTCGCCATCCAGCGGGGGAAGATCACAGCCATCTCCCGAGAAAAAACATCCACTACACTAACGGGACTAATGACCGAAGCAGTTGACGCGCCCGGAAACAAGAAAAAATCAATCAATCAATCTAGCGCGAATACACAGACCCTAAAATTTATGTTACTCTACTATCTCAAACCAATGTTATACCATTAATTGTCAGAGAAATCGACTTTTCTTGGTAGATTTTACGAAATTTAGGTAGGGTTCGTAATCGGCAACGCCCAACAATAGGAAGCGCCTATTGATCGGCAACGAAGAATTTAAAGAATTTTTTTAAATAAAAAGGTTGAATAATAGAGTCCATTCTCACTTTTCTCATTTTGAGTTAAAAAGGTTGACTAACGAGCTCATACACCGGGTCCGAAGCAACGTTTTCCAAAGTCACACCGCGTGACGTGGCTCAGCGCACCAACTGATGTTATTGCAATGCCTCTGACCGAGGGATGTTTGTTGGAGTTCCGACCGTGGCAAGATTTTTGACACTAGCTTGTGAGTTAGGTCGAATTCAGTCCCTGTCTGGAGGAGAATTCTAGGGGCCAGCTGCTCTGATCGGTAGTTTTCCGTGGTTTCTTCGAGGAATACCAGGGGAATTCTGGAGCAGTTCCCTAACAAACGAGCCACGGACCTCGCGCGATCTTTCTTTTCTCCTTCCTTGTCTCCTTCCTACCCTCACCCCTTACATATACCTACACGAATATGCACTACACTACCACACATGCAGGGAGACCGGTCGGAAGCTTACAACTTGTCGCGATTGGGGCAGTGCCTCGCTGGTGAAAGACATCTGGTTGGCGAAATCACCGCCAGCCGACGGTAGGTCGGCGCCGAATTTCACCATCCAGCTGTAGATCACTGGTACCTTCCTAAGTAAAAACATGTACTACACTTACAGGACTAATTACCATAGCAGCTGACACGCCCGGAATGACAAATGCATCAATCAATACACTGGACCCAAGGCAACATTTACCAAAAAGCCCCCCTCCCCTCCCACACACATAAATGACAGTAGTTTGTTTTGCGGCGCTAGCTCTCTGCTGCGCAGTGTGCGCCATTCTCGGCGGGATACGCACGGGGGCGAACGGAGGCGGGGGCAAAGGTGGAGGCGGGGCGGAGGCGGGGACGGAGGCGGGGGCGGAGAGCAGGGTGGAGGTGGGGTTGGGCGGATGCGGGGGCGGAGGTGGGGTGGGCAGGGGGCGGAGGCGAAGGGCGGAGGCTTGAGGGGGCGGAAGCGGTGGCGGGTCGGGGTTGGAGGCGGGCGCGGAGGCGGGGTCGGAGGGGGGGTGGAGGTGGGGCGGAGGTGGGCGGAGGCTGATGCATGAGCGGGGCGCGCGCCGCGATACGCGCCACTCCATTAGAGCGCGCGGCGGACGACGCGGGCGGCGCGGCGCAGAGCAGCGCCAGGGTCCCGGGCGGCGGAACAACGCACGCGCGCGTGTAGCGCTAGGCTGCATTAAGTCGCCAGTATTTCAGGCGGCCGCGAGCGCCCTTGTCGCCCGACGGGGCCGCCCCCACCGCCGCCGCCGCCGCGTCGCGTCGCGAGCTGAGCGCAGCGCAACCGCCGCGCCGGGCTGGCTTATTTGCGGGATCGCGCCCGCGCGCCCTTGCCATATACGTCGCCTCACGTTAGAAATTCGCGCACGCCGGTGAAACGTTAAACTGACGCCTCTTTTATATTTTTTTTATTTTAAAATGTTATGAAATAAGGAAACGTATTTTTCTTTGAAAGTAACCCGATACGACACCTCAATATAAACGAGAATAGGAAGATTATGTAGATTAATTAATTACTGAAGGAGTTTTCTTAATAATAATAATAATAATAATAATAATAATAATAATAATAATAATAATAATAATAAATAATAATACATTTGAAACTTATAAATAAAACTACAAATCCGTATTTTTTTTAATAGTGTCAGGGCCCAGATCATACATAATAGGATCTCGAGTTTCGCTGTTCTTGCTGTCTGCACTTCCTTATACATCGTCATTAAGTACAATGTCTTGCATTTTCATACCATCTAGCTGTGATCATCACATTTCTAATCATTTCTGATCATCACATTTTTCACTTAAGAAGATAAATTAAGATCATAATATTTATTGCTCGTAGATTAGTGAGTTTTTCTATTCTTTCGGGCACTAGCAGGAGATCTGTAGAATTACGCAAATATTATTTCAATTAAGTCATATAATCTTTAGAGAAAAGCTGTAGTAACAAACATTTACAGAAGAAAAGAGCAAGTTATACGAAAAACACTGTTAAGATTACAGAAAGAAGCGGCATTGTGTCAAAACAGCCAAGGGGAGGATTAATTAATGTGTTTAAACGAAGTACAGATACGATTGAAAGAAAGACATCCCTCTGTTCGGTAAGTGGTATGGAGCGTCTTCATGCTACGTCCGTCTGTCCGGCTGGGCGGCCACCGGCCCCACTCGCGCACAGACTCACACATACATACACACATGCGAGCTCGTATGTTTATGGCAGTATGCTAATAGCACCAGATCCCGCGCCTACACCGTCTCAATAATACATAATGGAGCGTCGTTTAATAAATTAATGCGGACAAGCGGAACGGGTCGGACGGGCCGCGCCAACGAGACCTGTCTCCGGTGCATCGAACGCCAGCCAATGTTGCCAACAACGCGGGCAGCGCGACGCAAATAAGCGTGTTACCCGAATATTCGCATTTCTTTGATTCAGTGTTTCGCAACTGCTAGGTCAAGGGTCCGTGGATAATTATTTCGTGCAGCAAGTGTTTCTCGTGAAAGATGTTTCCGTTTTTGGTGAATGATTCATGAATAAGTGTTCATTTATGTACTTCATGGAATTGCTCCTTTGAATTTCTCCTTCAGAAGCCCTTGAGTACTTCAACAGGTTATTCAAAACCTCCCTGTAAATTTGGTGCAAGATAACACATTAATTTATAATAATTTTATTTTATGTCATCCTGATCAACAAGTTAATAACCGTATTGATATTAACTGATTGTGTTATAATCATTTTTATCTTGCCACTCGAATGTATAAGCATTTAAGTAAATAAACCTAATTAAAAATGATTACTAATAATTTCATTGGGACCTTAGTGAATTGTTGGGCTATTATTCTACAAAGATTGAGCACCCCTCGCTCAAGAGACCTTTCATGACAAATTATCGTTGAAATGAAACTCCTCGCTAGACTCCACGCAGCTACACACTCTTGACATATTACACTGCGAGTCAGCACTGCCCTCTGGGTAATAACAGATACACGATAGATTAATATTTTAGCAATTTATTTACTCATTTTTCTTAGCAGCAGTTTTATGTCAGTTAGTTCTCACATCGTTCTCTCATCATTCTCAATTATAATCCAGCTATGTTGATAAAATTGAAAAATGCAATTCTCAAATTGTTGTTTGTTGTCATTTCTTATGCATGACATTTTCAATTACTTTGCATATCAGTCTTATTAAGATTATCATCACATTAATCTCTGAGTATCTTTTAAATGAGTGAGAATAATTGATTCGTTAGTATAAACGACGTTCTCTCCTCGACAAGTACCTCAGTGGGTAATCGTAGCAAATGAGCATGACACATTATTGATCACTAGTTCAATTTCTCGAAATAAACAAGTTGTACAATGAATTTATAACATGTAGTTGAATGTACAAACATATTTCAATAACGAATACTTAATAGATATGTTTCATGAATTTAGAGTAAAAGATTTTCAATCAATTTAGAGTCAAATGTGTGCATTCAAGAATTTTTATATACTTTAAGTGTTAGAATACACCTAAAATTGTATGCGTTCTTATACTGCGTTGTGTTTTAGTTCAGCATGTTTTTGTTTTTATTTTCTGCCTTTATATATTTTTATAATACACTTTAAAAAGCGTGTTGATGGAAAGTATTTCATCAATCATAAAAGTCAGAGGAACATTAGTTTATAGAATTTTGTTATCTCAGGTTGATTAATGATTTCTTTTTCAGTGGCTTTCCCAGCCGTAGGTTTCTCCTTCAGTCTTTACGCCATCGATTAAATGCCCTGTAAAGACTCATTTTCGTTCAACATTGTCAACAAGCTAAGGTCAAAGGAATTTTAATTCTGTAATTTCCTAACAGTAACATTATCAAGCAAGTTTATCAATTTAATTAAACTACATAAAGAATATTCTTAATTATTTGTCATTGTTACAAATTGAATCTTCTAAAACATCAAACACATTCACATTATTCTTGATCCCTTTAAGGGTACAAGTGGTGTGGGCAATGGTACACGTGTATTTGCAAATTACGGTTTGGACAGTGTCTGTATATGCAGGTAGCATTACCCTCTGCGTGAACACGCGCCTCCGCTTCACTACCTACAAAACACGTGGCGCAAACTATCTTCCGCGGAATCGTGTTCGTGCGCTTATGGCCCTCGATGCGGGCCCCATTCCCCAATTCATCCCTGGATTTAGCCGCAATTTGGCTACGTTGGCAACGTTGCCGCGGCGGCGGCGGCGGCTTACTGCCGCAAGGCACGCGCGCGCGCTCGCATACATTAATCAAAATTCATCGACGCGCACGCCACTGTATCATTTTAGCGTTTATCGAGCAAGGAAGTGGGCGGGCGGGCCTGTGTCGCTCAAAGTCCGCCTTAACATTCGTAAAACATGCAGGCGAATACTCGGCCCACGGCTAATGAGACCTCTTACCGGCGATCTACGTTGCCCGCCGCCAACGCCAACGCCGCAGCCCAATACAGACGTCAGTCAGCTCCGTAGCTGGCCCAGGTCGGCCCGCTGCTCTTGCGCTTGTCTGCTTCGGCCGAGCGATTTGATCAGTTTATTGGGCGTTACGGGGTTGTTACGTTTCGCGATAAGGTGGAAACCAAGGGCACGCTCTTGAGAAGTGGGACAAGAAAGCTTGTTTCGTATAATTTGAAAAGCTGTTTAAGTAGGCATTTGGAAAAGTAATGCTTGATGGGAGATTATTAGCAGGGCGTAGTGAAAGTAGGAAATCCAAAGGTAAGAAATAGAGATCGCGTGACATCTGACGGATGAGATAATGTCATAGATTCACCTGTGAATGTCCTGATTCAACTTGCTGACACATGAAGGACGCGAGGAGTCGGAGGCCATTATTAAAGCTAATGAGAAGACTTCGAATCACTCTTCTGTCCATTAAATGCCGAGGTGGTAGCGCCTGTGCGATTAACAGTGCTGATAACTGCCATCATCGCAATCTTGACCATGAGTTAAGATAAAGAGAGCAAAAAGTTTAATAAGTACATTGCAACGTTGCTGTTGGGAATATCGGTACTACTTTAAAATTAAATAAATGAAATAAGCGTCATTTAATTGAGCAGCAATTTAAAAACATTACCATAGATCAAACTGGCTAATATATTTGCATAAACATGTGTAATCCTGCATAATATATTCACATTTATCATCCCGTAATGAAATATAATTACTTGAGTTTGCTCCCACCGTCGATGACAAAATTATGTAAAGAAGTCATAAGCATGTTTTGTCATATTTGTACGTAATTCTGGCATGTTTGTCAAGTCATTTGCCCTGTTTGAAATGTTTTCTTAACCATACACGTTTTGAAATTAAATATATAAGGACAGTAAAAATAAAGATTTAACCTCGTCATGTTTTAAAGTTAATAAACTCAGTAGTTACAGCAGAAATATCGTGTACATCCACATGATTTGGGTAAAATAGAAATACTCTACCATAATAAAATGGTATTGTGGGATATTATTTCTATTTTACCCATCCGTTTTAAGGTTAGCTGTAAAAAAATTACGCTCCCAAACTTTTAAAACTGAAAATAATTTTGATTTTTTTTACAGCTTATACCTTCCGAAAAGTAGGGGTAGGCGGGATAATAGAATTGGTCGGGAAATAGGAGATCCTCTGATAGAACCGGAATTACACGCGCTACAAAACCGAGGTTCCTCGTACCTGAAGGATCTTCGGTACGAGGATACCTGGTTCGTATCCCGCCCCGTGCTGGATGTTTGTGTGTGTCCGTAAACAGTATGGGAGTTCCTCTACCGTTGCCATCAAAGTTCAAAACCAATAGTAATTTCAGTGGTCGCTACATGACCTAGTAGTTGAATAGCGACCTTAAAAAACTAAGGTTCACGCTAGGTGTTCCTTGGAAAATATTGTTCTTCCTCCACTGAAGTACTGACTGTATCCCTCCGTTCTCTTAGGAGAGTACATGTTTTGTTTTTCGACTGGTGCACTGTTATTTCTGCTGACAACAATCTAAGCAAATGAGTTCTCTTTATATTTTCTTAACAGATTTCAGTGTACTATAATAGTAGCATGATACATATCATTGAACTGGTTGTAGGTAAAATTAATGTTAAAATTTGTCTTTTATATAAATTGTCGAATAAAGATGTTGATTATTGGGTAATAAGAGCCATTTCAGTAAAGTTATTGGTATGACTCCAATTACCCCAGAAATAATTTTATTTATCCTTTTTCTGATAGTGGCAGACCAAGTAAACTGCATATAATACGCAAACATGTGTAGTTGCTATGATTGCATAATGCCACGTAAATAAACACAAATCTCGAAAAGGGAAAAATGGGCTCTAGGAGATTTACAAACAGCGTTCAAATCTATGGACGAGAGCACATCTATCGGGCAGACAGCTAAATCAATGGAAATTCCAGACATCGACATTCCACATATTCCGCAAATGGAATCATCGACGAATGGCACTTCTTGAAATTCAATTTTCCATGAAAGTGATGACAATGATATCATGGAGGATCATTCCTGTTTACTTTGTGTCAGTCTTAATTCGAATGAAATTATTATTTCATATGGAAGGTGTGACAATTTGAAACATCTTGACGGTGCAGATTCTTCTAAATAAAATTTATTTGTAAGCAAACTCTGGGTATATTATATGTATATTGTACATGAGATGGTAAACAGAAATAACGTTTTTCGTTAGTTAAATGGCAAAAAGTGACATGGCTCCTATCGCCCCACGATGGGCTCTCATGATTCGATGCTACTGGGATATTGTCGTATCAATTTATTTTTATTCTTAACAAAAAAATCAAAAGTATAGTTTTGTCATGTCATAATAAATTTCATTAATGACTGACCCAAAATACACAAGCTTCGTTACAAAAATAATATTTTATATGCTCTAACGGAAATTACGCTTCTTTCCCCTATACATGGAAGTTTTTGTACTGAAAAAGGCTTTTTTTCCCTCATGTGACCAAAATACGAAATATTATTTTAGCAACTTCTTGGAAACAGGAAACCATTTCGATGGGATAATTTGTTCGGTGAACTTAAATAGCCAATTTGAATTTTTGACATCGCAATATTGATGTTCAGCTCATGAAACACCACCTTCCCATTACCAGTACTTGCAAAGAATTTGTCACGCCGTTTATCGGCCCTCATTGAATACGCGTCAAAAATAAACTGAGCAAATTGATGTTCCGTAACTAAGTAGTACATCTGCTGAAGCCATTATCACTCGGTTTCATGCTTCCATTCAACGGCTACGAAGACCAAAAAAAGGACGAATTTATTATTTGTCTCCGAGTTCCGGCACTTTCTTCGCACACATCCGCGCTTCCACGCAACTTGACGAACGAGGCATCTGCCCTTGTAGCCAAGGAGAGAAGGTGGCGGAGACGCCGTGCGGAGGTTTCAACGAACAGCGCGACAGCGGTTCGCGTCGCACGGCCTGCATTCCGCTCGGGCCAGTTATTACGGAAGAGCGGGATCCGGGCGCTGGCGGCGGCGGCGGCGGCGGCGGCGGATGACGCAGCTGGACATGGCGGCCGTCGCCACCGCCACCTGCCGCCTGTCCAACAGGTGAAAAGCGAGTTTCCGATCGAAAACTGCGCCGTGCCGCTGAAGGAAACGGAGGCGGTTGAGACGACAGTGGATTGTGGAGGTTTCGGTTGAGGAGATGGGAAGTCCTTTCGAGTTATCGGTTGCCACAAAGGCGACGTGGTGGTAGAAGCTTTTGGGAATTGTTTATGGAGACACAATGGAAGGTGAGAGGGCGGTGATTAGTATTTTTTTAAATTTATACATTTTTATTTGCAATCTGTTACATCCGAACACGAGGCAAATCGTTTGTCCAAGTTTTACAATGGCATGAGAAGGAATTGGTCATTCACAATCCTTCATGCATTCATTTTCTGTAGTAAACAAATATAAGTAGTATACACTACAAGTATAACCACAAAGCAAATATGATAATTTTCTGGTATGATCATATATCTTGTATTCAATAATCGAACCTATTTAAGAGATCCAGAGGATAAAATAGGTACATTCTTCTTAAGTTTTGGCTTCTTGTCTAGTCTTCTTGGCTAGGTAATTGGGGTGATTTTCTAGGCGTTTCTAATATATTTGGAGATTGTGGGAGCTCAGCGATATTTACGGTAGTGGAGGTTTTGACCGTTCAGATGGTATGGGCTTTCGGAATTACACTTAAATCGGAACGGTGGTAGAATAGATTGTGAAGAAGTGATTTGAGATCATATAAACTCGGTCGGGTGTGAGAGATGGTAATAGATACAGCTGTGGAAGTGGTGATGTTTTGTGTTGGTTGTAGAGCGGCACCAGATCTGAAGGCCCCGTGACCCGTTCCTCGATGACACACATCTCGCGCGACGCTCGGCCTCCGCCCAGCCACCTGCTTCTGCGAGCGCAGGCTCGCTCACCGCCTCCCCTTTAGGTCGCTTTGATTGATTGATTGATTGATTAGTGATTCCGGACGCGTCAATTACTGGAGTCGTTAATCCCGTAAGTGTAGTGCATGTTTTCATCGGGCAGAGGCGGTGATCTTCCACCACTGGATGGCGAGATCCGGCGTCGACTTACCGTGGACTAACGGCGTTTCCCCAACCAGGTATCACCCAACAGCGAGCCACCGCCCCAGTCGGGACAAGTTCGAAGTCCCCGACCGGTCTCCCTGCATGGGTGGTAGTGTAATGCATGTAGTGTAAGTGTGTATGTAAGGAGTGAGGATAGGACAAAGAGGAGGAATGAAAGATCGAGAGCGGTCCGTGGCCCGTTTGTTAGGGTACTGCTCCGGTATTCGCCTAGTGTTGATCGGAGAAAAAACGGAAAACTAACAATCAGAGCAGCCGGCCACTAGAATTCTCCTCCAGACGCGACTGAATTCGACCTAGCTGAAAAGTTAGTGTCGAAAATCCTGCCGCCGTCGGGACTCGAACCCAGGACCTCCCGGTCCTAGGCACTGCAGTGATATCAGTTGATGCCCTGAGCCACCGCTCTCGGTCTTTCGGCCACCTGTCTCTCCAAGGCTTTCTTACAATTTTAAAGAGAATATTTTCAAATATAAATAAAAGTTTTCAACCACAAAAATTAATACAATACAAGTCACCTGCATGATCCCACCTGACAAGAACATCGTGAAAGCAGTGAAAGACCCTTCAAGGATTGAAGAACACGATTGTGATAACTACAGTTAGTCAATTATCACAAGGCGAACTTACCTTATTTTACAGGGCGAGACTCGGGCCATCAGGACAGGGCGAGACTCTTCTGTCTGACCATGCAAAATTCGTTATCCGTCTCTCACCATCTACCGGAGAAAGAAGGGTTTACTCGGGCGAGGAAACATGCAATTTGTGTATAGCTCAGAGGCTTGTTTCAGGCTTGAGGATCTTCTACATGCAGAAAATCTACAATAAGGGACAGCCGACTTTACTTCTCCAAAGAAAGACGTACGAAGTTTTCTTTGCCCTTAAAAATCCACGGCTTCGATAAAGTTTGAACTCGCAAACTGATGTACAACAATCCTATCCACTAACCATTATTGCACAGAACTCGACGACAAATGAAGAAGTGTTCCAACAATGCAAGAGGCATTGAAGAATGTCATGTCTGTTTCACGATACTTTGAGACAGTGGACAAAGCATAATCAAGTATGGAGAAAGCAGAAACTCTGGAGAAGAAATCTAGAAAAATTACAAAAGAACAGTGGGCGAAGCAGACAATTGAAAATAATTGATATTTTAAGATCAAGTAAAGATATTGAAATTTCTATTCCGGGCTGTTAATGTATTTTTCTGTTTCTCTACATTAATCAAATCAATCATTATGGAGGAATTCTATTTAATTTTGAAATCATCGGATGTATTGAACCTCTCATACAGTGAACCAAAAATGTTAGTGCCTCGAAGTTCACCATAACCGGAGTCCACTGTATAACAAAACAAAAAACAAAAATTGTAGGAAAGAAAAACTTTGTTATGCAACCTAATATTTGAACGTCATACAATGAAAGATACTGATTCTGCATTTCTACGGCGATAGATTCTGAGATATGGATTTTTGCATTTTGTGTAGCGCGTTTCATTTAACGTCTGACGATGTGTAACTCAAAAAAATATTTTCTGAGATACGAGATGTAAATGGAGACGAAAAGAAACGCTTCTTATTCTAATTTTCAAAAAGTAGTTTCAAATCAATACATGTAGGTCATTATGTAGACGGAAATGAATATTCTGATCAAGGTAGCTATTTATTGTGCATTAACTTACTTTGGAATTTTGTTTCTCCCTGAATTAAATTATCAGTCAACTTGATCTAGTATATTAGTGTGAATGCGGAATTCATGTGACGAGTGTTTATCTGTATCTTATTAAAATCAATTGCACTCTAGAAACATACAGCACAATATAATCATCGTATTCACAGAAAGTAATTTTACTTCTCTCAACGGAGTTAGTGGTGCTCAAGACATCTATTACAAGATTATATGACCTAGTTGGACATGTGGTACGTACGTATGTTTTTTTATTTTATTTTATTTTATTTTATAATTGTTGTAAAATAAGTGAAGCAAAAACGAATGTGTTCTCAAGTCCTCAAGAGAGGTAAAATTACGACACAGAACTTCCTCAGTAATTGCCGTTAAGAATAGGTACGTATACTCGACAACAAGCAGACGCCTTGGGCGGTCGAAACACCTTTCCTGTTGGCGGAGCCAGCTGATGCCGCCTTACCGTCAAGAGACACTGTTTCTCCTGGTTCAGTAAAAAGGCGTAATACGTTATATTATGCACCACCGACTCTAACGTAGATCCTGTATATAGATGTCAGTCCATTCTGAGAGAAGACTGGCCTCGAAATTTCTTCTTTCGCGGTGTTGATGTTTTTAGTTTTTATCTGTACTCATCTACTTTCAAGGATTCGGGTTTTCAACTGTTGCTAGTTGTCCCAACACTTACTTTCCAGGAAAACATTCGTTTAAGAAGACTTTTTTCGTAGATTCTTCCTGTGCGTTCTATCCACTTTAAAAGATCTTCGAAGACATCCGAAAGTAAAATTAATTGATTTTTTCGTGTTTCCGGGCGCGTCAACTGCTTTGGTCATTAGTCCCGTTAGTGTAGTGCATGTTTTTTCTCGGGAGATGGCGGTGATTTTCCCCCGCTGGATGGCGAGATCCGGCGCCGACCTATCGCCGGCTACTGGGGTTTCCCCCAAACCAGGACTCTCCCACCAGCGGGGCACCGCCCCAGCCGGGACAAGCCCTAAGCTCCCGACCGGTCTCCCGGAATATGTGGTAGTGTAGTGCATGTTAGTGTGTGTGTGTGTGTGTGTGTGTAAGAGGAGAGGATAGGACAAGGAAGAGGAAGGACAGATCGCGCGCGGTCCGCGGCCCGTTTCGTAGGGTACTACTCCAGCATTCGCCTGGTGTTGATCGGAGAAACCACGGAAAACATACCGATCAGAGCAGCCGGCCGCTAGAATTCTCCTCCAGACAGCGACTGAATTCGACTTAGCTGAAAAGCTAGTGTCGAAAACCCTGCCGCCGTCAGGACTCGAACCTAGGACCTCCCGGTCAGAGGCGCTGCAGTGACATCAGTTGATGCACTGAGCTACCGCTACCGGTTCGAAAGTAAAATGAGTTATACGAGTACATAGTCTGTGTATATGATTGATCTAAGCTGTTTTTAGCTGTTTTACTTTTTCTTTATCATTTTATCTCAAACTTCCTCCTTTTGAAATAATTTTTAATGGTTAGTTCTTGTATGATATTCTTCTTGAATTATATTCCCTACAACAGACCTCCAAATTTATCGAACAATATCTTCTATTTGCAAGAAATTTTCAAACGAAAAGAGATTTTTTAGC
Source organism: Teleogryllus occipitalis (assembly GCA_011170035.1). Taxonomy (NCBI): domain Eukaryota; kingdom Metazoa; phylum Arthropoda; class Insecta; order Orthoptera; family Gryllidae; genus Teleogryllus; species Teleogryllus occipitalis. Next base: position 208,449 of record BLKR01000004.1, on the reverse strand, counting down.
TGCAGCAATCTGGTACCTTTGGACCTGCTTCCTTATTTCAACAGAACTAATTAATTAAATTATATTATAATACAATTACATAAATAAATAAGTATACTAGTAAGTAAATAATACAAAAAATTATATTATAATATATTAATTAATTGTATTCTATTATTATATATAAATTGAAAAATGTTCCTAATACGTTTCTCTTACAAACTTTTACCGTAGAGAGCTGGAATGAATTGATATTTTAATAAGTTGTGCAATAGATACAATGAATACCGATTATAAAAGATTAATGTAAAAACACGATTAATCAATTCACAATTCTGTTATTTTTAATTAGTAATATTTGATATATTTTCAACCATAAACGACATATGAAGGATGCGTATGTCTTGCTCTTTCTCAGTCGAGAACACGCAGCGACAGTAATCGTTCTGTAATTACGCTATTAATATGATAATTAGAGAAATGAAGTACGAACTAAAAGAACCCGTTGTCCTTATTCTGTATGAAAATTTCACAAACGCAAGAACATTTAGATCACGAATGGATTTTGTCATCTAATCAAACAACCCAGTTTACCAACATCGCAAACCACAATAAATATAGATGTAACCTCATATGAGGTATAATTTTGAGGTGTATTAGGGAATAAAGTGCGATGATAGATAAGGAATAATGTTTTACAAGATCACGGTAGACCAATAATCATGTACGCGGGAGTGACTCGGATGATGGCAGAGCAGATAGCTCGGCACGCGAGCGGGCCGGCCTCCAGCGCTGCAGGCACGCTCGCACGCCGCCACTGGCCTGGTCTCTGACCCTTGCCAGGGCCCTCGCAACCGCTTCGGCCCCATCACGGTTTGATTGATTGATTGATTGATGTTTCCGGGTGCGTCAACTGCTAAGGTAATTAGTCCCTTATATGCAGTGCATGTTTTTTATCGCCGGAGGTGGCGGTACACTTACCCCGCTGGATGGCGAGATCCAGTGTCGACCTACACGCCGGCGTGCAAGGGTTTTCCCTAACCAGGTATCTCCAATCGGTGGATCACCGCCCCAGCCTGGACAAGCGCTAAGCTCCCGACTGATCTCCCGGTGTATGTGATAATGTAGTGAATGTGGGGGGGGGGGAGAGGATAGGACAGAAAGAAGGAAAATTAATTCGCGTGAGGTCCATGGCCTGTTTGTTAGGGTATTGCTCCAGCATGCGTCTAGTATTGTACGGAGAAATGACGGAAAACTACCGATCATAGCAGTCGGCCGCTAGAATTCTCTTTCAGGCAGCGGCTAAATTAGAGCTAGTTATCTAGCTAGAACGGAAAGACTTACCACCGTCGGATCTCAAATCCTAGGCACTGCAGTGACATCAATTGATGCCATGAACCACCTATAACGATTCTCGCACAGCTCTTTCTTTCTTTGAGTTCTGGAAATTAACTAAAGAGAACATATTTTATTTGAGACCGCCTAGAAAGTGTTGCACACTTACACATTTTTCAGTTATGAAAATTCAACTGTTTTTCAACATCAGCCCCCTTTGGTACTGGTAATGAAAGTACTTTCGGTACACTTGCCTACAGCAACGAATTTAATGATACTATTCGCAATACTACGTTTAACTGTTTTTGGTCAGCACTTAATCACCGAAATCATTTAAGTAACACTTCAATGATTCACACAAAATTTTTATAAGCATCATAAAAAACTTCATTTCAAGATTTGAATTATAATTCTTGTTCAACATTATTTTTATTAACATGAATATTGATAAAAAAAAAAGTTAATTTGAAAATAGCTAATAGCTGAAAAATACGACAAAAGAACGTTCTCCGTAACAATGCATACTCCTCTCCGATTCTCCAATTGCAAAGATATATATATATATATATATATATATATATATATATATATATATATATATATATAAGAAGCTGCTTTAGCTTGTTTCAAAATATCTGGAGGAATTCCGAATAATCTATCGAATACGTCGTTTTCCTCCATTGTAAATGCCGAGCAATATCGTTTTCATATCACAATCAACTGTCAATCAACAATTAGAAAACAAAATAGGAACCCTTCTCCCTCCAGCGGAAAAATACTTAATATGTTCTCGTGGTCAACTGAATCTGTCAATCACATGGACAAATAATCATAAAATGGAGGTCTCAAATAAAATATTGTATATCACACGGCAAAAATGACTCTCCCATCATGGAAACATTCACTGCCTTGCTTTGTAAGGTAAATTTATATGACAATAGTAAACTTTGGATCATAAAAAATATTTGCCGGCCTGAATTGCCGAGATCGCTAAGGCTGTTGGGCCGTAGCTGCCTCGTCCATGAAGAGTCGCGGGTTCGAATTTATGTGTGGGCGTGAACTTATGTGTGTGTCCGTATGCGAGTTCCGATACCGATCTCAGTAAACAATTCCGATTCCTTACTGTTACCCCCAAAAGTTACAAAACCAATGTTATTTACAGTGGTCACTGTATGACTTTAGTAGTTGAAAAGCGACCTTAAAGAATAGAAAAAACAACAAAAAACAAGTTTTAAAAAGACGAACACTTCCCAGCGGCACTGCTGCAGAAGATGCGTTGTGAGTCGAGTCGTGTGTGGACAACCGTATGATCATCCACGTTTAAGTCCGAACCGCGCTCCCTAGCAATTTCCATCTGTTCTTACACCTAAAGAAATAACTGTCCGGTCAGCTTTGTGAGTTTCACAGTGAGGCAGAGTTGCAGGTGTCTGTCAAACGCTGATACGTACGCCAGGCGGCAGACTTCAACAACACAAGAATGCAAGGTATGGTATGACAATTGTTTGAATTCCGGTTATACTGCAACATGTGCTTAATATGCTGCAATAAAGTTTTTGCCAAGAAAGCATGTTTTCTTTTTGTTGACGATTTAGAGAAACTTACATCCTGGATGCGCCTCGTAAATCGACAGGTAGTAAAATACCATTGCAACGTGTTTATGGGCAGGCAAGGTTGTAAGAGAATGCTGGAAAATCCACGAAGAGATTACGCAAGGTGACAGTTTCGAATTGTTTTGCAAATATCCGTTGAAAGACCAAATTTTCTCCAAAACGGGTTTTAAATAGTTCTAATAATAAAAGTTGTAGAAGATGAAACAGTAACTTCTTACATAAACAAAGAAAAGGAAAAACCACGAGAATGTCCAAATTTGACCCTCCTTCCCTTTGACGAGCAACTGTCAAGGTTAGAATTATTTCCAGTATTCGTTAAATCAACACATCATTACGTGTCAAATTCAATTGGGGGAGGCAGTATGAACGAGGAACCCCATGGTCGGGTTTCAGTCACCCCCCACCCCACCCCGATGCCAATCGTACAATTTGAAATATACAGTTTTTCTACTTTTATAGTAACAGACGTCATTCAATACACCGATTGTTTAAATAGAGTCCCAGAAACATCTCTCCGCAGTGGCACCTTCCTTGTATTATAAATATTAACATTAAGGCAACAAATAAAAATGCTTTTTAAGTGCAGCATAAATAAACAATTCTTTATAAGAAAACATAAGATCGGCTGCACACTATTCCTGTAGCCCCCAAATACCTTACATAGAAAAATCCTGGTAATCCTCTGATCACAATAGTTTTACAAGCTTAGGGAATAATATTGAAATACACGTTTTTCACTTGTTACGTCACAGAGTTGTAACAATATTTAAATTAAATGTACCACATTTTGTCTGTTAGATGTCTCATAATTATTTATTTAAATCCCAAGAATGATTATAAAGGAATCAATATGATGTATTATTTTTTTAATTATAATTTAAGCTCATTCTCAAATGAAGGGTCCATTTCTAAAGAAATATATCTGCAAGAAATACAATTTTTCAGGATGAGAAATTATTCGCATTCAGCAGTATATTTCAAGAATAGAAAAAACGGTTTTAGGTTACCCTTTATCCTTAGAAGAAACACCAATTTTAACACAATACTTTTCAGTACAATCATATTCACTGTAGTAAAGGTCTTCAGATTTTATGCGTATTTTACAAAGATCTTAGCGATTTGTAAAAATATTGCTTTTCGTTATATGAATAGTGTTCTATCAGATGTATTCATCTGGTAAGCATACGGTCTTTTGCCCTTTAAATATATCGGAACCCTTTCTCCATTCCAGTGAACTCTATTATGACAACCCCATTAGAAACTCACGTAAAATACATTGCATGCCCCAAGTCCATGAAACATCAATCTGATAGCGCTTAATATTGTATTAGGAACAGCGCACTGGCAAGGCGCACCGAATGCTGTTGCGGGCTGCTCTTGACGTTCGTCATGTTTTGCAAAGTCTTCTAGTGAGTTGCGTATCCATACTTTTATCTAAAAAAAAAATAACGTGCTACGTGATGTTATTATTATTATTATTATTATTATTATTATTATTATTATTATTATTATTATTGCAGATATGTGTAGATAATTTATGTGTAAATATATATTTTTCATATTTCAAAAATGATCAAATGTTTAATTTTGTAACATATATCGCACATTTGAATTTGAAGAACCTCACCTCTTCCTCAACCATCAATTATATAAAGATTTCACTATTTAATATCAGAGCAAAAATAAAATAATTTATAATTAAGTAAAGTATCCCAGTGTCAGTTTTATCACTCATTTTTAATAATTGACAATCTCTGCAATTAAATTTTTGGTAAATTTGTAACAAATTATACAAATTCTCACGAGATTTTCACGTTTTTGTAACTGAAAATTATTCGTTTCTATTACGCGTTGATAAAGGTACTTCTCGTTTGGTAGGGAGTAACATTGTAATTCATAGATTGTATTCAGTTCTAACACAAAAATTAATAAGAAATTCTGTAGGCTTTATTGTGAAATTTTGTCTACCAAACGATTCGCAAACGGTATGAATTTGAGATTGTAACACCAACTGTGTATTGCAATTTCGGAATAATGAAACCATTAGTTATTTAGTAATATTTCTTCTAATTTAAATCATTGTATACTATTATTATTATTATCGCTTTTTTACCATTTATATTTTTATCTTTCATTATAGAAGTGTTCCCTCAGTTCCTGTAAACATTTCTATATCTGCTTTCTTACATAAAGAAAACCTTTGTTACGGAAGGTAAACAATCCTTTTGAAGTGCGAAGGCAATTTACAGATCCAATTTTCCGAGAATTTTTCTGAGCGGTAATGATGACCTATCTGATGGATAGGTAAATTTCCAAAAAAAATTATTAATTTTGTATTTTCAAACAAGAATACCATTCTCTTTTGAAAGTAGTCATCATTATACTGAAAATTTCTCACATGTTTATTTGCATAGCTTTAATTAATGAAAACCGATTAAATAAACATCCTCTTTGAATATGTAGATAATTAACGCAAAAACGTTTCAGTCAAGTTCTGTTCATGTAACTCTGCATTTTAGTATGCACATAATGATCCGATACATAAAAATTACCAGTATGCTTGCCGTACGACTGCATAAAATTATAAGTCACTACTAAAATTAGAAGCCACTTTTCTTGTAGCGTTTTCTACCACAGAAGGTGGTCTCTCCGTAATCCACAATAAGTACGATTAATTTACAAGGATGAGCACTTAACTTTGAGCGAGACATTGTTTATCGTTTACATGGCAAGACTGGAAAGTTGTTTAGAGAGAGGGCAAGAACATAGACTGGTAATTGATAAAGAGAACGTGTGATGTCTTACGTATACGACTAATGTGGATATTTTGACGAAAAAAGAAAGAGATATAAGGTTAAAAAGCTTGCAGAAATTTCTAGATGACAGTGATAAAACGCTGTGCAGACAATAGTAAAATGAATAAAATAGTAAAATAATAGTAGACTGTAAGGAAGGGATGAAAAGATAAGTAGATGGGATTGAAAATGTAAAAGACTAAAGCAAGTAAGAGAAAATACGAAAATGGAAATAGTGGCCTTTGGTGCGGATAAAGGAAAATTTAAGAATGTTTAGAAATTTAAGAATGGGATTTTATCACATCAATAGAAAACAGCACATTTCAATTTGCAGACGTTTGGAAATGTTTTAAATACATCTTCAATTTACTTACACGGTTGTGAATCTATCATGGATAAGGATAAAATGTTAGAAAGGGCGAAATAGTAGTCAGGGAGGTATGGGGGATTGTTAAATGGAGATGAAGTGGATGCGGAGAACTTGGAAATTTGATAGACTTGTTAGTTGTATTTTGAGAGGTACAGAGTAGTTAAGGAAGATAAAAAGGTCGTAATGTTAAGAAGGTTATTAAAGAGAGAATCAGGAAAGTGCAGAGTGTTACGAGAGAATTCGTCAAAGTATTCTATAATAAAATCGAATGCAGTATGCCGAAATAAACTTCAAGTTTCTAAAGAAATAACGAAGACAGCAGAAATATTATAGCCAAGGTTGGGAACAATATGTTAAAATTGATTTTTGAAAAAAGAAAAAAAGAAAAGATGTAGAATGTGTAAAGGTGATGCGGAGACATGGGAACGAGTGATTGAGGGGTGAGGTAATAGTTGTAGAATGAAAAATGAATGGAGAGGTTACAGAGAGAAATATGTGACGATAAAAGTAGAGAGGGAGAAATAAGAATAATAGAGAATATAAGAGAGGAGGCAAGAGGATAATGTTGGTATAGTATATATAAGGGAGGAGAAAGTAACTACGATTAATGATGGCTCAGCTAAGTAATAAAAAAGTGGGAAGGTATAAATGTTCGAGATGTAAACGAAGCTTGTACAAATATATGAGGAATTGGGTAAAAGTTGTATAAAAGATTGGGATGTGATCGGGGATCTTTAAAATAAAGAAGGAAAGCTCAAGAAATAAATACCTAGAAATGTATAAGGGTGGGCTTGGTTTTGTAATGATGTGTGTGAAAATGTACGATCTACAGAAGTAAAGAAAAACCGAATAAATAATTGAGTTCCATTATCTGTTATGTATAGTGTTATCCAGTAGTAGGCACACTGTCGTGAACGGTACTTTGAGTATCTTCGAGGTCACGAAGTCTAATTTAGTAGTCTAGCCAAAAATAACCAATTCAAAACGCCCAAAGAAAATATGTTCCATAAGACGGATCCAAAATAGAAATGTCCTCGTTGAAGGCAAAATAAAATGGTTGAAACACTAATAACACCTTTTTTAATTATATATATTAAATGGTTTTGTTACAATACGGGTTTTTTTAGGAAACCACACGTCTCAGTTCAAACCTGTGAAGTGACTCTAAATATGTGGCTCGAATAATATCATCTCATAGAAGACAAATGCATTACAATAGAAGATCCTTTCATATTAACATTCGCGGAGACCAAAAGACAGAAAATTTAATTGGACATGTATTGAATGACAAAATAGTAATTATCGGTCGATTACATTAATGTATATTGTGAATAAAAATTACACTACTAACCAAAGACTTGAAGACTACTTTTGAAAGTACATTATCTACATAGTCAAGAATTCCATTTAGCAGTACTTCTGTACATTATCGTTTCAACTACAATTAAAATAATTTCAAGATGAAAAAGTTGATGAATAAAACTATTACAATATATTATTTTAGTAATAATTGGTTGTAAATTGGTAGTAACCTTTTTCGATATTTGTCTTAAGTTAGCAAATTTGTTATGAGAATTTTTATAACCGGAAAATTTATGTATTTGTACATATTTTTTCACCTTTTTGTAATGGAAGTTTTTCATTGGACTTAATGACACGGAATTCTTCACGTATACGTTTTTAGAATTCATTTTTGCTTATGTTACCGTTTTACATAAACAGAAATAATTTGTCTGCTTAATACTTCGGAGTATCTATGTGGTGAGTGTGCACTAGTTTGTGTCCTCCAATAATATAATATGACAATCCTGCCACAAAAAATGTAAAAACAAAACAATTAAAGTGAATTAGTGACGCCGAAGGTTTCCTTCTATCATGTGCTTCGCGCATTGAAGTCTCCCGACGCATTCACAGCTAAAAATGGCCGTCTAAGGAGAAACAGCGCAGAAATATTACCTGAAATCAAAATTAATAGTTTATTAGTATATTTCTAAAACTGCAGTAGAGTGTTTTAAATTGCCTTTCATGGATTTGTTTAAAAATTTGCGTGTCGAATACATTTAGAAAATCCAAGACGATTCCAAAGATGCATTTTCAATTGCGCATTAGATCGTGCAGACTGTGCGGTTTTCCGTGCAACAGATGTGACGTACTGAAACATATGGTATTGTTGGTTCTTCGCAAAGCACTCCCGCGCAGAATACGCGCGTTTTCGTGTCTCGCGAGCTGCCGAAGAGCGGGTCGAGGGCCGCGTCGCAGGTGGCGGAGGCCACCGGCCAGCTGCCACGGGGGAAGATACGCGCTCCCGCGCGCGCCGCGGCCGCCGCAACTGTCGAACATGTTTCTGATCCTCTCCAAAGTGCCTTATGTCAACAGAGGCCATTAGGCTCTTCGATAGTGGCTATCCGTCCGACAGAGGCGCCTCGCGTGCGACACCTGGCGGCGGGCGCATTGCGTTTGTCGTCTGTCTGCGCGGAAAGCTGCAGGGCTGGCCTGGAGGATGTCGAGTGCGGGATGGTAGTGTGTTTTGAACAGATGTATTCGTTATTTTAGGGTGTTCGATAAGAGTGCGTTCATTGTAGCACTCAATGGATTTGGAATTTTCTGAAAAAGTACTCGAGACATTTACGAACACAAACACTGTACTTCTTGACATTGAATCTAAACATTCTTCTCTATCACTAAAACGCTTTTTGGCCGAAATGTTTAAAAAATATATTTAAAATGTTTGTTTTTTTACAAAAAGAATTATCGCATTTATGAACAATTCACAATCGTTACATCTAGAAGTAAGTCGTTTCAACTGTCTCGAAAGAAATATATTCATCTACTCATTTTTAAGGTTATATCTTTTTCTTTGATTACGTTTACACGTTGCTATTGAAGTATTATGGGGTATATATTTGTTTATTTATTTATTGAAGTAAAGCAATTACTCTCTCTTGATAAGTGATAATAATATTAATTTTATAATGTGGTTGGTTGCAGTTATGCTAATTCATTTTGTTGTTGTTATACGGTTCACTTTTTTTTCGGCATTCCCGTCATATTGTCGTATTAGTCTTCATAGTCAGTCAATTGGCCCAGATGGTCCTCATTCGGCTTCTAAAAGAAGTGAACAAGTGTCTGCTTTTGTTACCCCGCAGGCTCACCACCTACACGAGTTTTTCATTGACTTCGCGAAGAGAATGCTCTTTACGCCTAACCCACACATCCGATAGGCTTAAAAGCCAACTGCTGAGTTGGCTGTCAGCAAATTTGTTTAGCAGCGCCCGAAAGATACATCGAGGACGCTCCTGGCTGTGATAACGGCGGACATAAAATTTTATTTCAAGTTCTGCGCCCCGTGATTGGCATATGTGTGTTGTTATGACAGTGATGGATGAGCTTTCAGACTCCGACCGTATGGGACATGTATGCATTCCAGGTAGGTTTTTAACTAAGCGCTTTAACATAAATTAACAGGAGTTCACAAAGTAAAAGCGTCCTTTTTTAACATTAGTGAAAATTCTCAATATAATGGTTAAAATATAAGCAAAATAGAGTAAATATATTATTACGATCTTTATACCTTTTTGAAAGTAATTAATTTTAAAAAAGAAGTTTTTTAAATTCTAAAAAAAATTTTAACTCTAAAAAAATTCAAATTTTCAAATAAAACACAAATACATGTGTTTCATTACAATAAGATCTTCATTACTAAATATGACTATTTGACCCTATCTTTCTGGTGTCAGTACAATGTAGAAACAAAATGCATTAGGTGTAGGTTGTTTTTTGATAAATGAAAGAATGGAGTAGTGAGCACAACCATTAGAATTCATTCTCTTTCTTATAATAGATGAAAATTCCAGGGTCACAATTCCAGGGAAAATTCCGGATTACTTCAGCTAGCTTTAAGTTTTTATTTATTTAACGTTAAAAGATTTAAAATTGTATGTAAAGTATGTAGATGAAATTGTTGCTCTGCGTAATCTGCGCACGTTTTCAGGAGCTCTAGAGTTCTGTTATCAAGAAAGATAATTTTCCATAATTGCCGTATTGTGTTGTCGATATCAAATAAATTTATCACAGAAAAGTAATTCATTTAGTTAAAGAACATTGTCAGAAGTGTAATTGATATTCAGCGTTTATATCCAGTAAAAATGCTACCATCTCCCTAAAAAGTGTTTTTATGACTATGTTTAACACGTAGTATGTAATGTATTGTGTAGAACGCAGTACGTAGAAGAGTACTGTAGTACGTTTGTAATACACACAGTAGTATGTAAGTGCAGTTTTGCCTTGGAACTAGATACTTGTAGATACATCACACAACTGTGGTACTTGAAACAGTTCCCCATCATGTACTGTGCCGTAAAAAAACGGCATCGCAACAAATAAAAAGCTCCCCTTTCCTGTCGGCGCGCCCCAGGGGCCGTCGACGCGACGCGTCTCGCCTCGAGGCAGGAACTCGCCCCCTCCCCCTGGCGACCACGCAGCGGGCGGGCGGTCACGCGCCGGATACGGAAACGCTGGCGGGCGCCCGCCCCTCCCTCACCCTGCGTAGAACGCCTCCTCCCGCGGCGCCATCCGCATTTCGCCTTCGCTCTTGTTAAGACTACTCATATTCAGTATTTATATGTTAGGGCAGTCAATGTTCATATTTGGCTCGATTATTTCTGGTTTTGGGGCGCGACAACTGCTATGGTCATTAGTCCTGCAGTGTAGTGCATGTTTTTTATCACGGGAGATGGCAATGCTCTTCCCTCGCTGGATGGTCACAAGCTCTAAGCTCCTGACTGGTCTCCCGACATGTGTGCATGTGTAGTGCATGTAACGACATGTGTAGTGCATGTAAGTGTTAGTGTGTGTAGGTAGGACAAGGAAGGGGGAGGAAAGATCGGGTTGCCGATCCCTGGCTCGTTTGTTATTGTACTGCTCTGGCATTCACGTGGTGTTGAATGGAGAAACCAAGGAAATCTCCCGATCAGAACAGCTGGTCACTAGAATTCTCTTCCAGACAGGGGCTGAATACGACATAGCTATTTAGCCAGTGTAGAAAATCCTGCCATTGTCGAGACTCAAACTGTGAGAGAAAGAATTGAATAAAATTTCAAAATTCAGACTTTCAAACTCATTTCCAGGTAATGCAATAATGTTATGTACGTAAAGTATTAGCTTTGATAACTATATACCTTTCTAGGGTTGTGGAGGAAGTGTTCCAGAGGTCCCTCATTACAAGTGCTTTTTACAAGGAATTATTATTGACTTGAGTCACGCATTGCCTAGGAGTATTTCGAGTTCGAGAGCATGAGTTTATAAAATAGCACTAAAATGGACCTAACACGGCCAGGAGGTATGGCAAGTTCTACATTATTTCTTGTCATGACAAAATTTTAGAATTTGTCTATCCATTTAGACACTCTTTAGGTGATCGGAATTTAAATAATTATCTTTAAGAGTTCTCTTAAAGGTTTCAATGATTCCTTACTCAGGATCCATGTAGCCTACATCCTCTTTGCCGTTGAACAATAATTCATAAAATTAATATAACTAATATAATTAATATAAATTATTATAAAAAATCATAACAATAATTCATAACGCAAGTAAATAATATCCTAATAACGTAAAAGATGACAAACTTTCATTTTTTCCCTTTACTTTATCATATTTGTTATTCCAGTTGATAAATAACTTTATTTGTTGCCATTTGTTCCGTATAATATTGTTATTACTTGTTTTTCACTTTTAATTAAATGTTATAACTATGAACCTAAGTAGTACAAAATCTTCACAGCATTCCCTCTGCGCTATGGATCAGATTTGGAGTTGCCAGTAAGACGTGTTTATTTTTTCTTATCAATTGTGGTAAGGAAGACATGAGCGTACCAAACGTATTTTCATTTAAATAATTAGTGACCACTTATTATTTAGCCCAAGAAATCCATGAATAAGTACTTGACAGGCTATCCTTGGGAAGAAGACACTGTAGCTGAACTGCGTAAGAGAAACCTTTCCCTGATCATGTCCAAACAATTTCATTTCCAACAATGCCCTCTCCATGACTATCGTCTGCGCCTGCTAGCCAGTTGTAACTTCTCTTCTGTCGTTCAGTGTCGTTTCGACACGCATTGAGTATCGGTGACAGTTGATGCTCTTCGAGCACGTCTGCATCCCTCCTGAGGCACCAACTGCGTGAGATCAATTGACAATATCCCCTTTTCGTTCTCGTACCGACACAATAATTCTGCAACTCGTTAACGTGCACGCGGTTGAGTATAAGACGGATAGTTGATAGGATAAGGTTCCCTTACCTACCGCGAAACAATTCCCGCCTTCAAGGTATTTTACAACTGTAGAAAATGTTATGTCTATAACTTTAATAGCATGTCATCTATATAAATAACAATTTTCTCAAATGAGGATTACAATTGTAGGAAATACGTTTTAACGAAATGTGCCTTACAAATCAGGTTACTACTACATCTCGATCAGGTTTTTCGTCCAGTTTCCCTGATCCATTGAGCAAATGCTGAGATGGCCCCTTGTTTTGCTTCTGGACATAAATGTAACTTCATTTTCTGTGCACGTCTTCTAGAATTCAGTGGGAAATACAATTATTCAAATTATCGTTTCCATGTTGTCGCGGCAGGAAGTAATAAGACCCAAAATTTATTGCTTATTTATCTTTGAAAATAGATTTTTTTACATGGGAGTTTTTTTTGTTGTTTTTTTCTCCCTTTCAAAATTCAAAATTTATTGCTTATTTACCCTTGAAAATAGATTTTTATACATGGGAGTTTTTTTGGTTTTTTTTCTCCCTTTCAAAATTCAAAATTTATTGCTTGTTTATCCTTGAAAATAGATTTTATTACATGGGAGTTTTTTTCTTTCTTTTTTTCTCTCCCTTTCAAAAATTCAAAATTTAAGTAGTATATGACTACTTAAATAGTAGGGATCACAGAATTTTGAAAATGTGCACACAATTCACTTTTCCCCATAGCACGTCATACGCAGTTTTTAACTGTTTTTTTGACGTAAAATAAATAAATAAATAAATAAATAAATCTGCTACTGCTCTATTATTTTCCAAGAGAGGGTGACAATAATTCACGGCAGTTCCAATGAACGCGGCCCGACAATGGATGGACAGCGGTGGGCGTGGCTCCACTGATCGGGGTAGGGGAGGACAGGAATACCGCCCCTCTCCTATTGCTCCCCCCTGGAGCCGGTCGCTTCATGGAAGGGGGCACTTCCTATGCACTAACGAGAGTTCCGTCATCGCCTCTTCTACACATCCTTTTTTCATGCAGCTCTCCCTCCCTCCCTCCGAGCGGTAGCTCAGTGCATCAACTGATGTCACTGCAGCGCCTCTAACCGGGAGGTCCTAGGTTCGAGTCCTAACGGCGGCAGGATTTTCGACACTAGCTTTTCAGCTAGGTCGAATTCAGCTCCTGTCTGGAGGAGAATTCTAGCGGCCGGCTGCTCTGATCGGTAGTTTTCCGTGGTTTCTCCGATCAACACCAGGCGAATGCCGGAGCAGTACCCTAACAAACGGGCCGCGGACCGCGCGCGATCTTTCCTTCCTCTTCCTTGTCCTATCCTCTCCTCTTACACACACACTTACACTAACATGCACTACACTACCACATATTCCAGGAGACCGGTCGGGAGCTTAGAGCTTGTCCCGACTGGGGCGGTGCTTGCCCCGCTGGTGGGAGAGTCGTGGTTAGGGGGAAACCCCACTAATCGACGGTAGGTCGGTGCCGGATCTCGCCATGCAGCGGGAGAAGATCACCGCCATCTCCCGAGAGAGAGAAACATGCACTACACTAACGGGACTAATGACCACAGTAGTTGACGCGCCCGGAAACACGATAAAATCAATCAATCAATCCCTCCCTCCGGCATGAGCCACACTCTGTTCGACGAGATAAAAGCGCATGGACCGAAGTTTCCAACACTATTCCTTTCAAGAAATTAACACTAGTGTTATACAAAGCATCTAGTATCCGGCAAGTAAGGGTTGACTGTGATAAGCAAGCGGCAACACGGTTAGCTCTGCATCATTGTTTACCGTGAAGGCAAGAGGTTCGAGTCCCGAAGGTGGTGAATTTTCCACACTAGTTACGTAGCTGATTCCACGCTATCCGGAGGAGAATTCTAGCGCCCGGTTGTTCTGATGTATAAGTTTCCATAATTTACCGTTCAAAACAAGGGAATTTCGAAGCTTTACTATAAAGAACTAGCCAATCTACATCTTCATGCACTACACTACCATATCTGTCGGAAAATCAGTCAGGAGCTTAGACCTTTGGGGCGGTGCTCAGCTGAAGGACTTAAATGGAGAGAGTAAAACGCTAAAGGTTGAGTTGTAGATCGGGGACGGACACCTCTTATAATGTGCACCACACTTTCGAAGTTAATTACCTCAGTAGTTCACGTGCCCGGAATAAATACTCATCCAATAACAATATATCCGGTAAACTCCAAATACTAATCTAAAAATATATTGATCATTCTTTCCATCCACTCACTACTGGACAAAACAAGTTACAAAACATAACATGGGAGGTGGTATTCACACAAAGCGCACTTTATCTGGTTTCAAATATTTGCAGAATCCGGAAACATGGTAAGATTTGATGACGCATGAAAGAGTAATTAAATAATATTTCTCAAGTTCTCTAGGAATTAGTTTCATTAACAGAATTCTCATTACGACTTATTACCTCGTCGATGAACTCGTGAATCCATAAGAAATTTTCAATTCATTCGTAATACTGCCTATGATATTCTACTCAAACTATTCACATTTTAAATTTTTAGCCATTAGTCATGTGGTTTATCTCTAGCCGCTCTCTACATGTGTAGATAAAGTTGTTTCTACTCTTTTGCAATTCTCAGTACCTTTCAACGAAAGGTTGACACCGCTCCCAAGAAAAGAAAATCTGCTGTAACTGTTACCGAACTTGATATCATATGTGTTGTTTAAAGCGAGGAACACCAAAAATCCTAAAATTGCACAACCGTAACATAACATGCTGTTTTATCATAAATGTGAGAGTGAAATACAATTTTCTTTTGTATTTTGGTACACATAATATCATATTGCCTTCCTCGTGGATCGTTGGTTAGAGTGCTCGCTTTCTACGGCCCAGCCCAGGGTTCGATTCCCGGTCGAGGAAAAATTATATCTGTGTGCTTTTCTTACAGATGTCCCAGTGTCTATTGCTGTGTGACGATTAGAAAGCCCACCCTATAGTTATGAAGACCAGTATGTATGGTGTAGGGACATCTTCGAGCTAACCACACGAACCCCCTATCCCAGGACCGAGAGGCTGGGTCACCGCTGGTAGAAACAGGAACAGGATAATATATTTGTTTCCACAAGAATACATATTGTTATTTAGATTGTGCATGTCGAACAATTAAAAATGAATATTACCTATCATAACGAATTATAAATAGCTAAACTATCAAAATGTCAATAATTTCTTGGAATACTACATACAATTCCCTAAAGGTAAGACAGGGACCTCCACTGGACTTCTCACGTCACGAAATAACTCGCTAATTCCGAAATATTTGTATGTTTATAATTAATTTCATGTTTAGTTGCATCAATTTCAAGGTGACGGACGTCGCAAATGCCCCTTACAATAATACTTCCCATTTACTCTCCGAACGAAGATTTTCCAAAAGGCTTCATTCGGTGTCGAAAAATTCCAGCAAGAAATATAACTTTTCAGATGTGTCTTTGTTATCATTATTTCATGACATTCAATTACATAACTGATATTTCATCTCCTAAAGCACTCCTTTTCTTACTTTTTGCCCCCAGAATGTTACGTACTCTGACGAAACGTGTTCAATCAACACACTTCATATTCCCTTCTAAAAATGCGTAGACAGGAAAGATATGTACGTTTGAAACATTATGTAACTCGTGCATACACACATGTGCTGTTCTTAGTACTGTAGTAGAATAAGTCCAACTGATGAGCTGCGAGCGGAAACGTTTTTTGTGGAGAAATGAGATTTAATTTTACAAGAGCGAACAGAGAGATATAATGTACGAGTATTTTGACAAAACATATTGCCAAACCGGGTTCCCGAATAACTCAATGGGAGAAATACAGCCGTTATTTCCTCTGTGTGTGCTAGAAAAATATCTGCGTTTCAATTTCATGGAGCACATTGTAACACGACGTTCTGTTGATAAGTGTCGGAAAAAAACTAGTGCTCATGCTGCAGATAGGTGTAAACTTGTTTCTGCATACACCTTGAGTCACCTTGAACGAAGGGTCGCATCCTTCAAAATGTAGACATTCTCTTACGTCTGTCATTAAGATTTATTTAATCTAATTCGAATTCCAAGGAAACCTGCGCTTATTAAAGTCTAATGAGTTTCCTAAAACACATTAGAAGAAACCTGACAATGCAAAAAAGATATTTCCTTGGAAATACATTACGCAGTTTAAAATGCATCGTTCTCCCTATTCTATTCCTATATTCATAAAGCGTTAACTTTGTTCCCTCATTAATGTTACGCCCAAGAATGAGTGAACTGATACATGGCTATCCTGTGTAATTATTAAAAGACGAATGTTGATTTATATGATTATGTGGATTCGAAGTAGTTTCCCTTCCAATTACACGCATGAATCACTAGATGAAATCATCTGTGCCTTACGTAGGATTAGAACCTCAACCCTTGCTTAGAGCAACCGCCGACCACTCCGTTCCGTTTTAACGCGTTATTATAAATAGAGATCCCTGTAGACTGGTCCAAACTGGTTGGAAGCGAAACCGCCATTTGGGCGTGGGGCGCTGTCACGGCGCTTCGCAGCGCGCGCCTCGCGTCGGGAAGCGCGCGACGCCGCCCGCGCCAACCGCGTCGCGCGTCGCCTAAGGCGTCGCGACGCCGCCGCCTCCGCCGCCACGTCGCCATTTATAAGGCGCGTCTCCCGGGGCGCGCGTAAAAGCTTTCCAAAATTTACATCGCTCGCTTCGCGCCGCTCACCTGAGGCGAGTGGGCGGCGGGGGCGGGGCCGGGAGGGGGCGGGGGCGGGGGTGTCGATCGGAAGCGCCGGAGGAGCGCAACACGCATTCGGCGCCGCCGCCACCGCCACCGCCACCGCCGTTCGAAGCGTATTTCGGGGATACGACGCGACACGTGTCGTGCGGGGGCGGGGCGGGCGGGGCCGGAGGCGGCGGCGGGGCGTCGCGGGGGCGGGACGCGGGAGGTGCCGGTAATGTGCTTTCCGTGTCGACACGTGTAGTGCGCTGTGCGACCGCTGCTGGCGTCTCGCTCGCGCCGCCTCCCGCGCCGCCGCCGCCGCCGCCGCCGTCGCCGCTGCGACAAGCCTCAAGGTAAATGGCGGCGATAGCGCTCGCCGCCGACGCTGCCGCAGCAGACAGGTGCGACGTCCCCGGAGGGCGTGGCGGGGCGGGGCGGCGGTGGGGCAGGCGGGGGTGGGAGCTCTGGAGTGGCTCCGAATGTGGGAGGGTGGGTGATTTGAGTTGGATGACTAACTCAAATGGGGAGATGCAAGCAGTGGTGTGGTGGCTGCAAAGGACGTGGGGGGGGGGCTAAGGAAACGACGGAGTGTCTGAGGTGATATAACTAGCCCTAAGGAAAGTGATGGTTTCGAAAATGCAGAGGCACAACCCACAGGAGAGAGAAGTGCTAAGAGGCAGGATAGAGACTGAGAGTCCGTGGAAGAAACGTCGTGGTATGGAGAATGGTGACGTAACACACGCGGAAGTGGGAAAGGGCGTGTGGCGGAGAGGAAGTTGCAGGTAGGAGGCGAAATCGATGATGGACAGCGGAGCCTCGGAGACCGAGTGCGGCAAGCCCGCAACACACATGACCACGGGCGCGGCGCGGCACGGCGCGGGGGAGATGACAGTGCGGGCGGTGGGAGTGTTGCGGGCGGCAGCGCCGGCGGGACAGCACTGAAGAGGGAGTGGAGCGGGGGCTGCGAGAGCGTCGACGACGGTGTCTGTGAGCGAGGAGGGAGGTGGCGGCGACTGCCCCGCGGGAGGCATAACAGTTGCCTGTGGTTTCGCTCGGCGTCGCCCTGAGGTGCTCCTACACTTACGATGCACTTCTTCCTTCATGGAAATCGATGAGCCCGCGCCGTGTTACACGTGCCAAGCTGCTGTTTCCGCCCCTCTTGTTGGCCCGCTATTTCCCCTGTGCGCTGCCCTTGTCAAATGCTGTCCGATGTGCTTTCTGATGATTCTCCTGTATCATGTTACGGGATCCTGTTCAATTCACAGACGTAGAGATTGATCTATGGCTATCGTAAATTGACTGATAGCCCGAATTAAATTTTAACGCTTTATGTATTGTATATTCGTAATAACTTCAAGAACATTACAAAATCTTTTGTGTTTAACCAAAAATAATAAAAAATATTATTTTGAAATAGTTACACAATATTAAGTTTTTAAATCAAATGATGTATCTAGGACAAATGTAAGATTATAAATTTCTTAATATTGTATTTAATGGTTTCCTTCAAGCAGTTGAAGAAAAAGATAAGGAATGGCCAAAAATAGGTTATGTTATGTGAAGGAACTTATGAGAGGAAAATGCACAAGATGCAGAATAGATAGAAAGGAAATCGAAATGTATGGAAGGAAATCGAAATGTAACATAAGAGTGACCATGTCTACTTCTTTTTCTTCACTTCATTTTCTTCTTTTTATTCTGCTTTCAAATTCTAAGATGATAGCAGTCTTACGTTAATGTTTCAGTAGGATGACATACCCACTAATGCTTACATTGTAAATGTGGAGTAAAAATCAAGCTATGGTATGGTACCTTTAATACTAGCAGTTTTGTTATTTTTGTTCCAGTATTTTAGTATAAACGATATTTTCGAAATACTCGTGTTGAGTTCCTGTCGACCAACGGTTGCCACTGTAGATTGATCTGCCAATGTTTCACCACTACCACTTCCGGCTGCGGAAGCCTACAACTGCAAACAGAATTTTCTTCCATCAATGAGATATAACGACGCCATTCCATAATTGTTACAGTATCCAGATAGATAAATTATGACCTTTATTTTCAAAATCTATAAACATGTTCACTTGCTAGAACCTCTTTCGTTTTTTATGCATTTGTGCAAATTGATTTAAAGTTAATCAACTTCCTCAGAGACAATTTTGTAAATGTAAGAGAATATTGTGATCATTAATACAATACAATGCACTTTTTCCACCTTAATAAGGAGATAATGATATTTACAAAAAATGTTCATAAACGAACACTTGTAAGAAAGTGAATTTTTCTAACCTTTAACGAAGAAACATTTTCACACGAATCTTTAAATCGTTTCATTTTTCTATTAGACTATACTTTCACGTTTTTTCTAGTTCCAGCTTCCCAGCTGCCATCTATCGTCATCTGAGGGATCTGCCATGGTCTTCGGCGAACTCTGCCGCATCTGCAAGCTCTTCCCAGTGAGGAGTCACCTCGATTGATTGATTGATTAGAGGTTACGGGCGCGTCAACTGCTATGACGTTGGCAGTTTTCTTCCCCTGCTCAATGGCGTGACTCGGCTCCGAACAACCAGTCGGCTTGCTGGTTTTTCCTTAACCAGGTATCTCCTACTGTCGGGGCACCGCCTCAGGCGGAACAAGCTCTTAGTTCCCGACTGGTCTACCAACAAGAGGGTAGTGTGGGGCATGTTAATGTAAATGTAAGTAAGTAAGGGATGATGATAGGACAAGGAAGAAGGAAAGATCGCGCCCGGTCCGTGTCCCGTTTGTTAGGGTACTGCACCGACATTCGCCTAGTGTTGATCGGAGAAACCACGGAAAACTATCGGAGCAGACATCGGCTGCAGATCATGCAGACAGCGCATAGCTGAATTCGACCTCGCTATGTAGCTAGTGTCGAAAATTCTGCCACTATTAGAACAGGAACCCTAGACCTCCCGGTCAGAGGTACTGCTGTGACATCAATTGATGGACTGAACCACCTAAGTCGATGAGCCCCTTTGAGTTCCCTGTACATCGCGCAGAAGTAGCCCTCAGCCTCATCTCGGCACTTCATTAATGTGAGTGTATTCACACATACAGACATCGCATTTTTGATTCAGTACTAAGTGTTAAAGTACAATGCTTCGCCTTAATTTTCTTGTTACAAATATACAAGTTAAAATCAAAAAGCAATATCGTTTAAAGTACACTTGTTCAAACAGAAATTGAAATATTTTAATATAACAAAAGAAATTATTACACTGTTCAAAATAAAGAAAAAAGAAAAAGTCATTGTTTAAGTACATCTGTAACAAACAGTACGTAGTTTAGGTGTTCCCCAATATTTTTCTTAGAAACTTAAATATTTTAATACTAAAAAAGAAATTATTACACTGTGAAAAATAATCTGCACTGGCCACAAACTATTGGGAATTATCATGCATCGGAACGACCATAAGGGAGACACTGAAGAAGAGAGAAAGCAGTATGGTCAAAACACCCTATAAAAGATGACTGGAATTAACTGGAATGAAGTGACTAAATGGCCTTAATCCCTCTCAAACAAACCCTGCAAAGCTAGCAAGCTGTAAATCTATTACTCGCCGCATTGTTTTCGCAGCGGAACAACCTAAAGGAACAATGCGCTATCGACATATTTATAATCGGCCCAAGCCAGGCTTGCAAGCCTCGCTTGAAAGTGAATGATGCCATTTTTGGAAAACTAATAAAACAGCTAATTTTGCCCAACCATTACCTCAGATTGGAAATTTATCGAGATGTTCTAACATCGTCGCCGTTCCGTGCTTATTAAAAGGAGCGCGCTCAGACACAACCGAAGAGGGGCAGTGCGGCAGAATTTGCTAGGCATCTCACGCCTCTGCAAGCAACAGAGAGGTCCACAGTGGTCTCAAACGCGCGCTTGCGGAGAAACTAAGAGCACTCTTTTCTTTATCAAGCACTTTTTCTCTTCTAGAAAATGCAAAGAAAATAAAACAGTATTAAATCTTTACACTTTTTTGCTATTAAAAACGTCTTGAATGTAAAACTTTTCCAGAGAATAGATTTTCTTATTCTCCAACAGTGAAAATACTGTTTTATTGTTTATAATTTATTAAATTAAATTTGTGATTTTTATTATATACACTATAAAATTACATGATGTTTACGTAATTTTGCTTTATTTTGTTGTTAAAAATGTTTTAAACTTTCAACAAAAATGTTTAACGGGTATATTTTCGTTAATTGTAATTGAATTAAGAAATTAAAAACTACTATCTGTCCTAATTGTAACTTGTATTTACTGAATAAATTTTGACGATTTGAAAAGGACACCAATAAAACTTTCAGGAAATTAATTCATGTTATTATTCGGTTATATTATTAAGTACAATTATCAATACTTTCGAAATACATTCCATTAAGGTCAATTTCCCCGTGTGGCCCTCTAAAATGTTGAATGATTAAAGTTTATCCCACTGAGTAAGAAAATGAACCAATTTTTATCTGATGTTAGTTTGAAATTACTTTCAATAATACATATTTATGTCACGAGTCCTCTAAACGAGTCTTTAAGGACGCAGCCGGAAGGTTAACTGCGAGGCGGAGCGATAGCGAAGCCGAGTAGTTAACCTTCCGGCTAAGTCCTTAAAGACTAATAGAGGACGAGTTACATACAATGATTTTTGTTTTTTTTTGTTATTTTAGTTTATCGCTTATTAAAAATAAACTTTTATCACTTTCGCGAGTTCAGAATTGTCATTACTCTTGATTTTCTGTAGCAAGGGTTGGTGGTACTTGTTTGTGATCAGACAGTTGAATGTTTTTTCTACTAATGCAAGCAGAATCTAAACCCGAGAGTCCATAGTGTTCATAGCAACGGCCGCTAAAATGATCGAGAGTCCATTAAAAATATTTTAGCGGCCGTTGCTATGGACGCGCTCTTAAAGCAGTATTTAGATGGTTGGTTGCTAAGAGCTAAGTGCGTGTTTACTAACGTAAATAACAAAAAAAATTAAAAGATTATAGTATCATTAGAAATCAACAGTTTTAACCATGCAAAAAACTTTTGTTGCGCACTAAACTTGAATTTCTCGGACCACTCATGCAAAGTTTCATATTCACCGCATTGATCGAAAAATTTCTAGGTCTAGGCCTTTAAATCAAGCATGGAATTCCAACAAAATACCTCCTAGAGAAACTAATGTTGAAACTCTGTTGCGAACCTAGGCGTGTGGATCCACTCAATAGTTCGTATCTCGCCCTCCATTCATTTCCATGTTTTCTTACTCAATAGGTACAAGACAGAAATTTCTGAAGTGTATCACAGTAACGCAGACTGGCAGGTGACAGTCAAACACAGGTAATATACGCGCACGTTTTCTTGAGCCCTGGAATACCGACCCTCACTCCTTTGCCAATATTAATTGATTTAACAATGATAGCAACGAGCGTTATAGACAAAATCTGATGACCAGAAATGTTTGCTCCTATGTAATAGAAATTATTTTGCACCGAAAAACAAATTACAAATTCGATATAAAATTATTTTTGTCACAATAACCAACTCCCCACTCCTCTCGTAATTAGCAAAGCGAGGGCTCAAAAAACGTGCGCGTATAATATCTATCTTCGGCGCAGACTTCTACGACATAGGGAAGCAAATATTGATTCCACGGTAAGACAAGTCTCAGTGTCTCAGTGCTGGTAGTGATTTTGTGGAAAAATAGTACATCTGCTCATCTCCTACAATAAAGTTTTTCCATGAAATAGCGTTTTCATATTGTTGACGACCTAGAGTAACTTATTTCTCGATGCGCCTAGTACTTGAAAGTAGTGAATACAAAATAAATTATTCATGAATTATTTACGTCAACTTAGAAAAATACTTCTAGCGGCCAACAGATTCCTGTATGCTACATACAGGCAGGCAGTGAAAAACCGGCAGATATAGTTTGATGGAATATTGCGTACATTTAATTACATAATTGCACAGTCGATTCACTTAATCAGAAATCAGTTCAATCTAATATTTACCTGAATTCATCAAACTCATTCATTTCAACAAAGCTCGTTCCAACATGTTGGAAGGTTAAGATATGTTTCTCAATGCACTATTAATTACATAATATTAAAGAATTAAACGTTACGAGTACCATCCTAATATAACAAATATTTTATAAGTGGGAGGGGACTTTTATGATATGGATATTTTTCTTTTCACTTTAGAACAGTACTTTTTATGTAGACATTAATTTTGTTATAACAAAAGAAAATGACCCATTTTTATATGACATTTGTTTTTGCATTTTTCTTCGATTTTCACTAATGAAACATTTTTTTCTTTCCTGGTCCAGTCCAAACGGAACGTTTTCACGCAGCGTTCACTTGAACGAAAGCAAGAAGGCTCAATTACATCAGCAACATATTAAACGGCTTACATTCATCTGAACTGGTTTTGATCAATTTTTTTACATTTCCCTTTGGGGCATTTTTAAAGCATTTTGTTGATCATTTTTGGTAATGTTTTGTCATCAAAATTCGCCCCTACTTATAAGCAGGGCATAGATTCTTATACGTCATCCTTCCATTGGTGCATTCTAGACGTAGCTAACTTGTAAATCAATGTTTATCTTGAGATATAGGAAGAAAGCGTTTATCATTCATGACATGTAGTGAGAAAATATATCATTATAGGGTTATTTTCTGTCACTTGTGGCACCTTTTCAACTTTTAACTCTTTTTTTAATTTTTTGTCATTTTTACGCATTTTGTTTCATTTTCTTGTTTTTTTGTAAGTGAATGTTTCATGAATTTACGACGATCCACGAAAATAAACTTTTCATTGTATCATCGCTTTATAATGAAATTCACTACTGCAGTAGTCTCTGTTTTTCGAAATCTCAAAATTACACGGCTTTTCGGTAACTTCCTCGACCTTTCAAAACTGATGGCTGGAAGATCGGAGCTAAGGATTACATTTCCTCTTAAAATAATGACTTTATAGTAAATCTAATTTTATGTAATTAATTGTAAAATTCATGGAATAAATAAACATTTTCACACAAAAAAGTTGTTTTTTTTTAAATAGGTAATTTTCCCTTATTTTTAAGTCATTTCATAGGTAATTTTCCTCATATTTTAAGTCCTTTTGTAGGTCATTATTAAGGATTTTTTAAGTCATCAAAATCCGGTCCTTACTTATAAGACTAGGGGGTCGTAAGAACGAGTTTCGCGCGTCGTATAGGGGAGTGTGTGTGTGTGTGTGTGTGCCCTTTTCCGTCCACCGCGCGAGGTGGGGCGAGGCGTGGACGGCGCAGGCAGGGGCGTGGCGGGGCGAGCCGGGGCGAAGGGGATGGGGAGGGCGGGACGGAGCGGGAAGGGGCGGGGCAGAGCGGGGCGGGGCAGGCCGGGGCGGGGGGCGCGGTGACGGGCCGTGACAAGCCCCCGGGCGCGCGGAGGGCTCCCCGCGGGCGCATGGGAGCTCTGACTGAGTGACACCTCGTCGCGTCGTGCGGAATGAAGAGCTGCGCTGCGGGGCGGCGCGCGCGCATCTTTTATTCAGGCCTCTCGATCGCTTGCGCTTTTAGCGGCCGCCCGCCCCGCCCCCTGCTCCCGCCCCCGCCCTCGTCGAGGCCCTCGGCGGCAGCCGGGGCGGGTAGAGGGCGAGCGCCCGACCGTGGGGACAGTTGCTCCCTGGGATGCCTTCACCCGGAGTCATGCTACATTGAATATAAATTTTGTTTAGAAAAATAGAATGAACAGAAGAAAATTAACCACACAAATCTTATATTCACGTAATTGTCACTTGAAATTAAGGATACAAACACAAATATTTATATAATATTGACCATTTATTTATGAATTACCTTTTGATTGTCAAAAATATATGAATATTTGTGTTTTCATTGAAATAAAACGAAGATTGTTTAGTTTGAGCATCACCATCGTTGCTGTTATCACTCATTATACCCACTGTGATGGGCCAGTGGCAACATGGTGGTGTCTGCATCGTTGACTGGAAGATCCAAGGGTTCGAGTCCCGTCGGTGGCGGATTTTCGATACTGGCTAGAAAGCTGAATCATTTCTAACCACTGTTAGGAGGAGAATTCTAGCGACCGACTATTCTCATCGATAGTTTTTCGTGGTTTCTCCGAGTCTCACTAGACGAAAGCCGGGGCAGTACTGTAACAAAAGGGCCACGGATCATGCACCATCTCGCTTCCTCTTCTTTAACTTCTCTTTCCTTACATGCACTCAACACATACAAGCACTACACTGCCGTACATGACGGGACATTACCTGGGAAGTTAGAACTGGTTACAGCTGGGATGGTGGTCCCCAGGAGGAGAAACCTGGAGCGGGAAACCTCGCAAGCCAACCTGTAGATCGTCTCGAATATCACATTCTAGTGGAGTGGACAATACTTCTGGAGTTATGACATGCACTACATTTACGCGGCGAATAATCTCAATATTTGACGCACCCGGAATCCATTCCCATTCATCATCACCTTCATTACCATCATCATCATCATCATCATCATCATAATGAGTCCACGTTCTGGGACGTTTGACGTCCTGGCGGAATTGCTTATCTTTTCCCACCAACACTTCTGGGCGGGACAATGTTTATATGACCAATAATGTAGTATACACTTCGAATATCTGTCTTCTTCTATCATGAACACATATTCGTAACATTCATATACTATCTTATTATTGTGAAAATCCTTCAAAATTTAACAAACAACAATATAAAGTAACAGGTTATTTTCGTTCGGTTATTTTCGTATTAACAAGTAGTTTGTTAACAGTACTTTTAAAAGTACCTACGGGATAAGGTATAACATAAATTGTTTGAAAATCGAGTGGGTTATATTCTGATGATTGTTCTCAATATATTACACATTTTTTATTGTTTTTTGGTGAAAAGTATCATATTAAAATAAATCAAATAAATAACCTCTTTCGTCTTCTCAGTAAAGTGTTTGAAACTTTCATTTGCATCAATGAACATATTAAAACAAGCTCTTAGGTTTAAAATAGGAATGAAGGAACATGTTTACAATAGTCTTCCCTTATTGATCATAAAACTAATTCGGCAAAACCTCTCGCGGCGTAATTGCTCAAACGTACTTCATTATATCATGATTACTATCAATTTCTTATTAACCCTTATTTTAATAAGCAAAATTTCCTACATAAAGTAATCGT
The DNA here is from genome assembly GCA_011170035.1 of Teleogryllus occipitalis. NCBI lineage: Eukaryota > Metazoa > Arthropoda > Insecta > Orthoptera > Gryllidae > Teleogryllus > Teleogryllus occipitalis. Next base: position 182,160 of record BLKR01000004.1, on the reverse strand, counting down.
GTAACCTGCATGTGCTCAATGTCCGTTCATCCTTGTCCGCAGGTCCTTTCCTCACAGTTAGACCCCAACCTCTCCACTATTTCGAATAAGTGAGACCAAGTATTCGACGCGTCCCGATCTTCTAGTGAGGAAATTATCATTTTTCGAACCCTTCCAAAACATTGTAAGTGACTTTGTGAAAGAAACGGGTTTTGGATGGTTTAAGGCATCTATGAGAGCTACATGTTACCTGTGAGGAATTTGACTGCACAACCCAGGCGCCAGCTAAGATAGTAAATAAAAAATAGAACAAAAAGCTCCTGTCTCACATGCTACACACTGATAATGAGATCATTCAAGTGGTATTGAAACCACGCAGTGATAGTATGTACGGACACTTTCTACCATTAAAGATGCTTGGGCACAAACGTTGCAGATTTGCTGTATTTTGTAAACTAAATAAAACTATCGTATTAACATTCATTAAATAATATCATGTTCATCCTAAATTCTGCACTACGCTAAATAGATAAATTATTCTAAATTAAAGATAATACATTAAATATTTATACGTTTAATCTGCACGATAATAGAGCGGAAATTCTCTTTCTGGCAAAATGTCATATCTTCCACCACTTCAAACGAACGAAGCGGAGCGCCTCCCTTTACACGTAAGAGAATGCACAAACCGCTGAAGAGCGTCGAAAGATATCATCAACGTTAAACTCGTTTTTTAGGCTGCATGAGTTGAACTCCACTGAAACAGCACTTTCCCGGCGGTGGCTCGAGAAGGACGACCCTGAAGTCTCTCGCGGCGGCGTTGCCATGGCAACAAATAGACTCCAACCCCCGGTGCCCTCCCCGTCTCCAGTTGATGTTTCCGCCGTTCGCGGTTTCTCCTCGGCCGACCCCAGCGCCCGCGCGCGGAACATCGCGTACGCAGCCGCGCTAAATAAAACAGAAGTGCGCAACCACAGGCCGGCGAAAGGGTGCGCACTGCCCCGGCCAGAGGTGTTAGGTGGTGGTGATTGTGATGGTGATGGTGATTGTGGTGGTGATGGTGATAGTGGGGATGGTGATAGTGGTGGTGATGGTGATAGTGGTGGTGATGTTGATTGTTGTGGTGATGGTGATTGTGATGGTGGTGATTGTAGTGGTGGTGGTGATGGTGATGTTGATTGTTGTGGTGATGGTGATTGTGATGGTGGTGATTGTAGTGGTGGTGGTGATGGTGATGGTGGTGGTGGTGGTGGTGGTGATGGTAGTGGTAGTGATTGTGATGGTGGCGATAGGGGACATAGAATGGCGATGACGGTGGCAGATCTGGGTGCGGTACGGAGGCGGAGTGGAGATGGCGAGATGATTTGATTTCATTGATTATAGTTTCCGAGTGCGTCAATTGCTAAGGTTACTGTAGTGCAGGTTTTTCCCTCGGGAGGTGACGGTGATCTCCCGCCGGATGGTGAGATCCGCCTTCCACCTACATGTCGGCTGGCGGGGTTTTCCTCAACCAGGTACCTCACACCAGCGAGCCAACGCCCCAGTCGGGACAAGCTCTACGCTCCCGCCCGATCTCCCTGAGCGTGAGGTAGTGTAGAGCATGTAAGTGAAAGTCTGTGTACGGAAGGGACGAGTATAGGACAAGGAAGAGGAAGAAAAGGTCGCGCGCGGTCTGTGACTCGTTACTGATGTGACGTTAGCCGCGGCTGGTTGGAGGAGAGCTGGTTGTGGAATGGCGGTTTGGTTGGGTGGTGGTAGTTGTCAGGCAGAGTCGGGATGGCTGCGGCGGCGATGGTGGAGGAGCCAGGTGGTCATGGAGACGGCGACTGCGGCATAGAGTAAAGAAAAATACCTCTTTAGTCTATGACCGCGGTAAGGCGGCGAATGTGGATATGAAACAGACTGGCAGTTGAATCGGTGCTCTTCTCTACAACGGGAAGACATAGTGGAAGAGAATGAAGAAAAAGGCCGCGTTGACGTGGCGAGCTGGGAACGGGAGAAAAAGCAGAACGAGAAAATTGTGCTGAGTATAGCGTTAATGGAAGAGTAGAAAAAGAGGAGAGGAGATCGGAGAAGAATGGTGGGATCTTCGAACGAGTTGGAAATGGAGCCGCAAGTGGATTCGGGGATGGGAACAACAAGAGAAACTGTGCTGGATTTAGGCGAGAGGAGATGAAAGACGTGTAAAACGCGAGGTATTTTGCATCAAAGGGGTTGGAAAATTCAAAGGACGGGGTAGAGTCTGTGGCACCAGATGCGAGGCGGAGATGCTAGGGGATCGATACAGCATGTATAGAAATGTTTCACGGACAGAAATTTTTGGTCCAGAATAAAAGTGAAGCGGGGGACGAATTTTGTAGTAATACCAGTGCAAGTGATACAGGCAACGGCAGCGGTGATTGAGACAACGGTGGGGAATCGGAGCGGGCGGCAACGGAAGGCGGAACCTACAGCTTTTCGCGAGGGTGACCGGGAGGGCCCCTCGTGGTGTGGAGCGGCCGCGGCGAGGGCCATTGAGTCGCTTAAAAAATAACTTCATGCGCCGCATTTGCGGGGAAACAGGGGGACCGGCCGAGTGCCGGCCGAGACGCGGGCAATGGCGCCCTCGTTCACCCGCCCGCGGGCGATGGTGCACGGGCGGACGACTGAAGCACTCAGTCGCCCTCTGCTCACTGCAAGTCATGACTTCCCTCTGCAGCACGGAGATGGTCTAGAACAATCGCAGATGGCTGGTTCTAATGAAATAAATCGTTGACGTAGAAGTTTAAAAATAAATATTTTTACTTGGTCCGACGATGAGTAGTTGGGAAATTGTTAAGAGAAGCAAGTACAAAATTTAGGTCAGGTTGTGATAAACATTCCTTGCTTTAGATCTAAATGATTGAACTTGTATCTATTAAAACTTCAACGAACTACCAGACGCATAAATCCGTTTCTTGTTCGTTAGAAGTCGGATATTTCTAAATTCTTCAATTTAAGTTGACAGTCTCCATTACAAAAATAATAACAATTGATATTTAATATTTTTGCTGGGGTAGTCATAATTAAAATTGCCTTGAGAATAAATAATTTTGTGTAGCTTGGTTTTTGTATCGTTATTGATAGGTATCGTAGCATAATTCTTTTCGAATATTTCATCGATTCTTACTGACAAGGATGAAAGCGTTCACTGTACGTTGTCATGAATGTCATGACCTACATCATCGTCAGAAAACTAAATTAGGGAGTCTTTGTAGCAATTCTGGTTTTAAAGGCCAAAAGTTTCGATTCCAGGTGGAGGCAAGAGAAAGAAACTTCCAAACAATTTACCGACGTCGTAGCTGGAACAATAGGGATGCTGCAAAGGGAGGCGAATTCTGAGTATTTGCATTCTTACTAAAATATGTTACCTGTAAGGCCAGTTGTTTCTCGACCACTTGATGGCTACGTGAAGAAAGTAATGTTAATCCTACCTCACTTCTTCAAAATTGTTTAGTGCGCCTCAGTATTATGGTCCTACATGGAGAAGGTAATCGGCCTTCGATTACATAAAGAAGCGTAGGTAACACTGAAAAACGAAAAGTATTTAAAAATGTCTCCTATTCCAGTATTCCTACAAAACCTGAACAATAAAAATTGCTCCGTTGTGACGCCGGATACTATTTTATCAGCTGCAATTTGTCAAACAGATCAATAGTTAAAAAACCAAACAATAAAAAATTATCTCAAAAATATATTTTTAAATGTCATTTCTATCATCACAGCTTGAAGCACGGAATAAGTATGAACATGGACTTCGTTTCCAAAGCAAAATTCAGTCTCCCTCCGGCGAATTTCGCTTGCGAAACGGCCTTCCACCACTCGGAGACTTGATACGCCCCGCCTCTCACCCTCGGGTTCACCTCCCCGCCACGCCCCCCTTGCGTCGCCCCGCGCCGCCACGCGTCTCACTAATGCATTCCTCCGTGTAGGACACGGGGCGCAACAAGCCAATGGACGCCATTGTCGCGACACGCGCTCTGCCGCCGCCGCCCCCACCGCCGCCGCCCTCTGCCGCCGCCGCCCGCCGGCTTAAGAGGCCCGCTCGCTTACGGCGCCCTCGGGGCAACCGTCCCCGGGGCGGGGTGGGGCTGGGCGGCCACTTTTAAAAGGGCCTTTGTCCGACGGGGCGCTTTGTTGCCGTCGCCACCGCCCGCGGGCGGGAAAGGGCGATCGCCAGCCGCGCGCTTTATTACCGCGCGCGAGGGCGCGAGGGGGCCAGTGACGACGGAAAAGACACGCCCGGGTTGGTCGTGAGAGGCGTCGCTTTGCCATTCGACTTCGAGGGGTAACGGTTTTGCGTATCTGGCTGTTGTACCCTAGTTCGCGGGTTCATACCTGATCGAAAGTGAAATCCTTCGTACGTCTGCCTTCAGAGGGCGAAAAAAATCTTCGTACGCCTGCCTTTAGAGGGGAAATAAAAAGGTTTAGCAGTGAATTGTCGTTGACATTTAAATAATTGAAATAATTCAAGGCGTTTCCATTGCCAACTATATTAGTTAAGGGAGGGGAAGTAAAGCCACATGTTCTATGTTGTAGATGTAAAAGATCCTCAAGCCTAAAGAAACCTCGGAGCTAAATTCAAATAGCACGTTTCACTGCCCGAGTGATGCCTCCTTTCAATGATAGATGGCGAAAGAAGCGTAGTGGAATTTGTGTGGTCAGGCGGAAGAGTAGGCTTCATGGACTGAACCTTGCCACTTATAATAATGCATTGTTGAACTGAATTCGAGATGTAGATGCGGAAGCCAAGCCACACTTTTTTATAATAACATCCCCTCCCACTGGCTTCTTGTTATTGTTGGTTTTTCACTTTTACCAGACACACAGAGAGGAGCCACGACCTGACGCTCAACTCATGAAGCAAAGCAAATTAGGACCTGTCCGGGATTGAATCGAATTATGGTACTTTCGAGCCTACATTTCCAGAGACTCAAGCAACGATCCGTTGTTTCAACTCTTAACAATTGCAAACATCAAGAAATGACCATGAACTTTGTTCAATTAGTTTAGGTTCCACATACGTAACACGGCGTATCGAAGCGCAATGGAAAACATCATCCACTACCGAGACAATTATTCTTGTTTTTACAAGCACGTGCCGGAGAAGAATGGCTGTTAACAACCCCATCCGCAGAGGGCGGCGTGGCGCAGGAAGAGGCCCCGACCGGGCGCGGCGGAGCGGGGTGGCGGGCGGGGTCGTTGAGTCAGCCCGGGTCCGAGGCGAAGGCGGGGGCGGGGAGGGCTAAGTGGCGGGGCGGGCGGATTCATTAGGCGGCGCGCTGGGAGCCGCGGCACGTGCGACACCGCCCGCAGCCGCCGCCTGACTCACGCCTCGCGCCCGCCTCGCGCCCGTCTCGCGCCCGCCGCGTGCGCGCCAGCCTCCCGCAGCCCCGGGCTCTCCAGGCGACGGCCCCGCCCCTCGCCTCGCCCCGCGCTGCCCTCGTCGCTTTCCTTCTCGCAAGGGAACGGTTTGTCCCGTCGGGGCGAAACACGCCTTCAGTTCTTACTTTCTCGCCTTACAAAGTTTTACGTATGAAGAGAAAATTATGTACACGTAAGCTTCCGTGGCTCGAGTCGATGACTTCTAACCCATCTCGACAATTACTAAGGTCATTACTCCTATTTTTTTCCCTCGGAAGGTGGCGGTGATATTCCCTCGCTGGGTAGTGAGATCCGGCGTCGACCTACCCCAATGGACGCCATCGGTGCTCATGCTCTTCGATAAATTCCACGATTGGGAAGGACGAAAGAATCACCACAGTCCAACCTCCGCTTTCACATTGAACAAATGCTAATATCCCATCATGCAAACCCATCCCCCCGCTCCCAGCACCCTCGTTTCCATCACCCAGTCTCGCCGTCGGCTCTCCGAGAGTCGCGCGTCACTTGTGGGGATCTGTGCGCACCCGGCGCCGCCGTCGTCGCGGAGGGCGCGCGTATAGCCACCGCCGCGCGCGCCGTTGCAGGGGGCGCTGCGGCTAATGCATTCATGGCCCCATCGACGGCGTAATCCCCTCCGCGTGGCCGGGGGCGACTCGGCCCGCGGCGTTCGCGACGGCTCCGCGGACTCTCAGGGTCTGCGAGGGTCTTCCGCTCGTCCACTTGCCCGGTCGGGCGGCCGCCCCACTCGCCCGTCTTCACAGTTGCCGGTCGACGTATCCTCTTGCCCGTATGTCCCATATAGCCCGTCCATCATGCCCACTCGCCCGGTTGCCTGCTGGCGCAATTTCCCGTCGCTTGGATACTTGCCTTCAAGACTGCAGCCTTCATGTTCGGCCGCCCGACCGGTCACCTTGCCAGTGAACGCACTGGTTCGCCCGTCTACCCACTTGCATGGGCATTCGCCCGCCCGCCCACTTGCCCGGCCTTTCACTTGCCTGCCCGTTCACTTGCCCGGCTGCCCACCCACCTACTTGCCCGCCCAATTGTCCGCCCGTCTGCTTGCCTTCCGCTCACCACTTTCCTTCCCGTTTGCCCTCCTGCCCGGTTGCCTGCTGGCGCAATTTCCCATCGCTTGGATACTTGCCTTCAAGGTTGCAGCCCATCCTGCCTGAGGGTTTAAGGGAAAATATGGTATGGACGCCCGATTTTGGTATGATTATTCCAACTCTACAATATTTAAAATATGTAAATGTTAAAGTGGTCAGTGAAAGAGCAGACCTAATAGCTTATGTGCCCGTTACCTCCCTGAAGTTAATTATTTAATAAATATTTTAGATATTCAGTTTTATTGGTTGAAAACTAGCATAGTCGAATATCAACGCATAAGTATCCATATATATTTCTCAAAAATAAATAAGATTATAAATTATGTTATACACAATAATGCAGATTAATGCCTGCCTAGGAATATACGCTCCCTTTTCTAAATTAAAATTTATTTAAGTGTTCAACTATCTCTAGAACGACCGAAATCAATTTTACATGTGCCTCGAATTCATTAGAATTCTGTTGTTATTGTAAACACGTATCAAATACTAAGTTTTGATAAAATAAGTGTGATTTCCAAGGATTGACTTGCATTTGTATTATCCAATTCACTTTTCGTACAGGATGTAACTATTGAAAACGGTCACACTTGTTATCAATGTCGTGAAATGATCATGAATAACTACAGTCGACTCCGGTTGTAGTGAACTCGGATATAGTGAACACTCAGTTATAGTGAATGTATATCACTGGTCCCGTTTCATAAGTAATTCCCGTAAGCATAAGAACAGTCGGTTAGAGTGAACCTGAACCTCGGTTATAGTGAACGTAGGAATTTCAACGTCCTGGAAATTAATTCCCTCTTGCAAAAGAATATATCGCCTCATTGCCACAAACTCCAACACCACGCAGCTTGAAGAAAAAAAATGTCGGCCAAGAGTTGTAATCGAAGAAGACGGTGAGGTGAAGGTAGCGGACCCGAAATGGGCACCGTACTATTGACCTTATGCCACTCAGTTTCACAGCGGAAACCAAGCGCACTGCGTGGGCTGCAACCTGCGGCGACGCGGATTGCTTGCTTTGGTTTCAATCTTGGTGTTACTTGATATTATGCGGGATAAAGCGCGTTAAGTTGTACGTAGGCGACAGGAAGCACGCGACTGCCACAGCCTGGCGATATCCGCCGTGCGATCAGTTTCATTAGCCGCTTGTGCCATTTCGTTACCGAAAGCATCTCGTATATTATTAGAAGAGTAAAAGAACCTTCAGAGAAGGGAACGGTGTTCCAGCAGTGCCAAAAATGTTAGTCCCAAAAGTTCACTATAACTGGAGTCGACTGTACAATCGTAATTTCGTTGTCTCATTGAAAAAGTGGCTTTTTAGAAATAGTATTTATTTCGAAGAAAGGTTCGTCAGAAGTACGCTTCCACATGAATGATTCCATCAGAAAGAGCACAGGCATACTAACCTGCAGTTCAATTTAGTTGGTAACACAAAATGAAAATATATTTACTGGAATTGAAACTGCAATGTTTATATTAATCTATATGAAGACTGGGAATGAGACACGTTGGCATGATTAATCATTTATATAATTTAAAATTGCCAATGTGAGGAATGAATGTCATACAGAGGAATAATTGCAAATTCCTTTTTACCTAAATTCTTCATCACGTTTATTTCCTCGCGTGCGACTGTCGCATGAAATAACAGTGGGACAAACCAAGCAATTGTTCCATTGTACCCCAGCGTTGCGTCAAGTTAATAAAATGTTGGACGTACGTGACAATGGTACATGACATTATACAGTCATTAAACAAAAATTATACATCATTCGAGTTAAACTGCCCCTGAATCCTCTATACATTACGTGAGGCTGTGTTATTGTCCTTGGTAGCGCGCCTGAAAATCACCTCGGCTCACAGACTTTGACGCGGTGATTCTAAGCATGCCTCGCGCTCATGAACATCTTCTGCATTTCTCACTGCTGCGAGGGAGTTACATAAATGTCGTAAACAAGAAAGCAACGCCGAAGGCTTTGTTTTCGGTCGCTTTCCTTGTACTCGAGTCGTGGGCGTGAGAAAATTACCTTTACACAAGTACCTCGTGTATATCGTTCTCGCAAGGACTCGCGCACGGTTGAGTTTTTCAACTGAACTGTCGTGTTTTCGTTAACGCGTTTCTTGGAAATAAAATAGATTTTGCAGTTATAGTTGCATAAAATTTAAACTAAAGGTTTCTTTTCAAATGCAGGTAGAGCAGATGATTTTTTAGGCAAAGTATGTAAGACATTTATTTCGATCAATGTGGTTAATTAGTTCACATTATTCAATGTATTTCGAAAGAGTCACATTTATCAACAATGTAACATTACTTTTGCTCGTGAATCGGCCGTCTTGGACCACGCATACATGCACTTACACGGGCTCAGTATCATTTATCAAGTTGCAAGTCTTATCAGACGAAATCAATCAGGGAGAATCAGCATTTGGCTGAATCCGATTTGAATACCCCAGGGTTGTTGGTCCTGGGGGAATGGAAGATAGAATGATGATGATAATGGAGGATGAATGGATGGCACACACAAACAGACATACACAAACACACCCATGCCCGAGGCGGGACTTGAACCCGCTATCCTTCCGTCCGAGATCGCCACGGCACTACTGCCTTAGCGATCTAGACTATCCGGATCGGCTATTATTATTATTATTATTATTATTATTATTATTATTATTATTATTATTATTATTATTAATTTCCTATAGAAACTTAATAATTTATTACATAATTCTCTACTTTTATCACTGAAAGAGTGTTGTATTCCGTGCATGTCCCGTCACAATAAATTGTCAGAAAGATTGCCATAATTCAACTTCAAAAATTTTAGAATAAGAGTATGTGAGTAAGAGACATCTAGTTTATATACTTTTTGTCTAATATTTCATATTTCAGTATCCATAAATATCATGTTTATATAATATTTCATATTTTATGTCTACAAAATGCTACATTAAAAGTGCAATGGCTTAGTAACCTAAAAATTTGGGATAAAATAGCTAATTGTAAGATTAGGAGCGAACCTCGAAAGTGTATTCATCAATCACGTTAGTAGTGAAGTAAAGTGTGAGCAAAAACAACGAGCGTTTTTAGTTGGAAGTCAACTTAAGAATCAACTTACAACATTAAAAAACCTCATAAGATTTAATGAAATGTAAAACAATTAGACGGTAGAATTGGACAGCAAATAGGGAATAAAGATTACTACACCTAAATATACTCTGTTAGTCTAGAAAAAAATTGTGAAACTGGTCAAAATTTCATATTCAATTTCTTAAGCGTGTAAAGTCCGGTATACACGGTACAGTTTTCGTGCAAATTGATCGTACAGAAAACGTGAAGTCCAGACTGCACGTTTTCTATATGAACATGTTCATAATTTTTCATGCAGAAAACCTACAGTTTGACTTAAGCGCCCCTAGCAGCAGAATGATTCACTAACGGGAACCGGCCATTGCGATTTTGCGGTTAGGTGTGCCAAAGTGCGATTGTGTGAAGTGATATACTTGTTATTATATATTGTGATAAACTTCCTTTTTCCCAATTCTTGACTTCGTATTTTTATTCTCTCTGCTCGTGATGGTTAATTAATACCAAATAAAGACCATAATCAGAACGCACACACAGAAATACCATCACTGACGGTACATGGACAGCGCAATTCAGTTCTCTTTAGACCCCCTAGCGGCGGCCTGTGGCGATTCGTGCAGAAAACGTGTAGACCGTGTATGCGCGACTTTTGGCTTTTGTACTTCTAGTTTGGGATCTTGAAGTTTCTATATAGAAACTGTATGAAAATCTGCACGAAAACTGTACCGTGAATACCGGGCTTTACAAACGGAACAAGTGAGAAAGTAAAAAACAGGATTGTGGATAGTAGGCTTTTTGATGCGGTTTATCTGCGAGGAGGAGCTCCTTAATTGGCGTCTAACCGACAGCTCCCCTCCATCTCGATGAGGACGTGGGCGGCGGAGGAAGTGTTTCATCACGCGTTGACGAGGCCCTGATAGCATCGCGTACACCGGCTGAGACTCCTGGGGCAACTGCCACCTTGTTCCTTCTTCTCCTCATCTCTCGCGGGAGCCCGCGGGTGGTCTCGCACTCCACGTTATTTTCTGTTCTCTCGCGTACGCTCTCAACTGTTTCTTCGTAATGTCCGTTCAATAGGATCTTCGGTCTGTGTTTCACCCACCCACCCCCACGAGGGAAATAGCTGAGAACTTTCTAGCTGGTACCCTAAAATGGCGGCCAATAAATGTCGATTCGACCAGCGTAGCCAATAAATGTCGTCTCTCATATTAGTCGCTAGGCAGCGATAGAATAATGGTATAATTAATATTCATTTTCAAGTACTTGAAACGTTCCTTGGCTAAGTGAATAAACGATCTGATTAGGTCGATAATTGTCTGAGAATTAAATGTTGCAGAGAATTAACCCAGGTTCATTAACATGCTGCAAGTACCACAAGGTCCCTTTTCTCTACGCGGACAAGCCAAACTCCAATCGAACTAAAAACACATTCACAACCACATTTGAATGTAATCGATACGTATAAATGAAAATATTTTGTATCACGTTACTCGATGGAAAAAAACAGAATGGAAAATCTGCATGTAAACGCAATCATAAACATACCCGTAAACGTTTGCAAGTTCCGCTCATCCATGTTCACGTTAACATGATTTGAGAACAAGACACTATCGTGTACCGCACCGAGATCCAAAAATAGTCTAGTATTTTCGTTTCACAGACAATAATGTAGTTTGTAAGAGCATATTTGATCATACAAAATCGTAATTGCTCATGAAACGGCCCAAAGAATCAAGTGCACAAAATCATTTATATCCTAAAATGGTCACATCCGCACTACTTAAAATCATTGTGTTGTGCTGTCAGAGCATTTATTGTATCGGTGTCGATGAGTGGCTATATTTACGTGTACGTTGACGATCATTGTGAATGGTTCGTCCTCTTTATGTCAATGTCGTACATGACTTTATGTCCTCATATCTACATTCTCTTTTTCTTTGTGAATTCCTCTTCATCTTCTGCACCGAACCCGGCGCCACGTGCGTTCGCCTATTGCGCCAGATTAAACCCTTCCACTCGCGACAGTCCACGTGACCTCCTCAGAGGCGATCCCCGAGCGGCCAACTTCCTGCGAAGCTCGCCACCGCTTCCGGCGGACGTGGTGACAGCGTCACGCGGCTTGCCGCGTTGCCATGGAGACCGCCACCCCCACCTTCGCCTCGGGCCAACGCGCCTAACGACGCCGTCCCGCCCCCAAGCGGACATGCTGGACGACGTCAGAGGGGCGGCGAGTTTGTCAGAAATATATGTCGAAATAGAAGGGGATTTTAATTACATCGTACCCGCTGCCTTTAGCTCAGTGCTAGCATTGCCGCTGTAGGAGCAGCGACTTTGACCGGAAGGTCATAGGGTCCGAGTCACGCCCGTCGCGGATTTTCGACACTAGGTGGAATTCAACAGCTGCCTGGAAGAGAACTCTAGCGGCCGGCTGCTCTGATCGATAGCTTTCCGTGGTTTCTCTGCTCATCAGGCTATGCCGAAGCAACATCGTAACAAATAGGCCAAGGATCGTGCGCGATCTTTCCTTAGTTTCCCTGCCCTAATATCTCCCTTTTCTCGCACAGACTTATACTTGCAAGCACTACACTACCACACATGTCTGGAGACCAGACGAGACCTTGGAGCTAGTTCACACTGGGACGAAATCCCACTTGAGGAAAGATATCTCGAGGAGGGAAATCCCCGTAAACAGGCCTGTTAGTCGGCGCCAGACCTGACAACCCAGTGGGGAGGAACACCCCTTCTTGCACGATAAAACACTCATTGTTACGGGGCTAGTGACTATAGCAGCTGAGTGCCCGGAAAAATCAATCAATTGCATCATAGCGAAAATTTAAGAAGTAGATCATAATATTAAAGTGAATTGGTTTGCAGCTAAACATGGTCTTATTTTCATTTATTGAAAGCTTACAAAAGAAACTTAGGCCTGGCGCAATTTGTCTTAGATAAAAAACGATAATGGGTGGGAACAACTTCAACCTTGGGACTCCAGTCTAAGAGAAACTTTGCTTGGTAATAAATCAGCTGTAAATTGGAAATAAATAATAAAATAAAAACCATGTGCCCATCGTCAATGAAACCTATTGTGAACATTCACGAGATTCATTAATAAAATTTATTGAATTGTAATGGAATATTATTATTGCTTTTAGCCAGAAGATGTGTAAATAATTATCTGAAATGTTGCATCATGTAAATCTTGTGACTAAATAACAGATGTTTTAATAATTTAATGTTTTAAATGTGATGATATTCATAAACATGATGATCAAAAATTGAAGACCAAAACGAAATAAAGTGTTATAACAGAATTGAATGACAGACATAAGAAATGTTAATCAAATTTTTTAGAACAAATTTCATTCAAGAAGAAAATCTATATTTTCAATATTGTACATTTGCAACGATGACTTTATGGAATTTTCGATAATACAGAGTTCGCCGAAAATGGAACCAGTGCCCTTTGTTTTACCCTCGTTTGCTACACACAAGAAAAAAGTTAAAGAAAAAATGTTGAGCCTTTTTTTTTTTTTTTTTTTTTTTTTAAGAAAATAAAAGTTAAGAAATTGTATATATTTCGACAAAATTGCACTACTCAAATTTTCGAAAACATGAAATGATTCTGTACATGACCTCATTGAAAGGTCTGTTTTTGAACATCATATTTAAAGAAAAATAATTATTTTCAACACTATAGCTGTGAGAATATTGAAGTCACAGGAAAAAATTGAACTTTTGCCATTCCCTAAAACGTGAGAGAGAGTAAGAGTAAGAAACGTAAGAGATTTGAGATCGAGACCTGTACCATTGCATTTTGTAAGCGTTCTCTATATATCTGAGTTTAAAATTGATTAAAATTGATAATTAATTGACATAGAAACGTCCGGACGTGGTTTCTTGGGACTACCCAACGGTTAACTAACGCCATGAGATTGGCGGTCTTTCCTTGCTCAACTGCTTGTAAGGCAGTTGTGTTAGACTGACAACGCTATCGAAAGCATGGCATCACGTTGAACGGCGTATTAGTAAAAGTATGACATAATAGTGTAAGTTGCCCTTCGGGTGCCGATGATTCTAATGGGGGTACAGTCGCAATCAACATTTTATCGCATGCGCTGTGAAATATTTTTCTTACGCAATTCACCTAAAGTGTCGTACTGTGACGTGATGTTGTGACTACTTTTAACTTCGTTATAAATGTTTTTTGACAAAGTTTGCAATCCCTCAAGGAAGAGCTACGAAGTTGGAGCAAGTGATATGTCACTTAGCAAAGATGAACACAGGGCTCTTCACCTGTGAGGTACAAATATGTTGCGGGCTGAGATTCAATCTGACAAAAGAAAATTTTGCAAGAGAACGCAGTTTGGTGTTGTCTACAGCGCAAACTACTAATATTAATTTAAAATAATTTAATTTTATTAAACATTTTAAATTCATTTTAAATAGTAATAAATTTTAAATAATGATCACATAATGTTGTATGAAATGTTACATGGTTTATCAAAGAAAAGCAATTGATAGATTCATTCACAATAAATGTTTTAAAATGTTGCAAGCACATACAACCTTTTAACATCGAACGTTTCTTAAAACTGCCAGATAGTTCTTTACTTCAGAATTTCTTTGTAATATGCTACCCCAACTAGGGGTATTTACTTCATCACATATTTGATTTCCTTTACCTTTTCTCTGGACAGTAGCTTTCATATTCTCGATTTTTTATCCCGCGATAATTGACTTGTTATATCCAGTACGTAAGCTCGTTTGGACCCAGCCCTCTTTTCTACCAGGATAACACTTTCTTCCAAGTAGGATTAGCATTACTGATAAGACCACGAAGAGGTCAGTTTGTTCAAATCTCAATTATGCAATCTGGGTTTAGGGAATTTTAGAATACGCATACTGATTGATGATGATAATCAAAGAAGTCCTCTGAATACACCTGAATTACATTGTATGGAGACCTTCTATTACATGTTAATAGATTCTTCAACAAAGATAACAATGACCATACCTCAGATTTAGAGTATTTTCTATGGTAGAGTGTATATTGCTCACTCCCTGAATACAGGTATGGCCAGGAACACTTCGTTTCCTGCTTTCCGTTGCGATCATCCTTCCTTGCTTTTATGGGTGGAATGCATTCTGGACCACTCTTATCATAATCAGAAAACACTTCACGCTCCATTTTCAATTTCCCTCGTTGACGTAAAGCAGCTAGATGTTTTGTAAACACGTAGACACAAATGATCATAGATAGAACCTTATGGTTCTTACGTTTGCCAAATTTTGCTGATAGAACTAAATTGCTCCGCCCGTTACTCGGTCACAAATTGCCCACAGTGCACCACATCATTGGTTCATACTATAAAACAGTGGCGAATTCTCCTATACACCGTGTATAGCGCCGGTATATCTAGTAATTCGAAGTGTATAAGAAATATTGAATAAGTTTGCTACGCCTCTGAAAAGTTATTGAGATTAGGAATGCTTTAAAACAGATGCGAAGAAATAACTCTTTTGCTACCGAGAGCCAGTCTTTCGCATCCGGTAGCGTTATGAAGCTCGTCCGGTTGTGCTATGAGTGAGAAGTTTCAAACAGTTCTTGATGCTGTCCAGAGAATTCTCCAGCGCAAGCAAATGCACCGCATGCCAGCAGCGATAACCTAGGTCTCCTAATGTTTCATGGGCGGGGAGAGGGGAGAATGCGTGTCTGGACGGTCGGTAGGCATCGGAAAGTATTTGCGATGAACAGTTCTTCTCTGACCATTCGTAAGTTAGGCTTCTGTCACGTTTTTCTGAAAATGGAGTGTGTTAATGATCCAGACGTAAGTGGTGTGTGTAGTTGTCTTATAAAACAATTATTACGGACAAAATGCATACTATTGAGATTTCACAAAAGCTTAAAATAAAATACAACGGTAGAGGTAGCTTTCATAAAGTGCGTTATACTTGAAATAATGTTCAGGATTCGCCACTGATGCAAAGTATCTCCTATACTATCGTTTTCAATACAAAGGAAACTCCAAAAGGCAATTTTGGTAGATAGAACCCTGTGGTACTCCGCGATGTGTCAGTGCATGAGCCTGTGGAAAGAATAGTGTCCTCGAGAGCTCTTCCTCGTGCATCTGCACTCGTGCGTGCTGGTGAGGCCCCGCGGCGAAGGGTGGCCACCCCTGCCCATCCGCAATGCGCGTATGCCGGGCGTGTCGCGCGCGGCGGCACAGCCTTTTTCCCCGCTGCCCCGCCAGACGAAAATATTTGATCATCTGCTTCGGCGCGGGGTCAGGGGCGGGCTGCCGCCGGCGGCGGGCGGCGGCGGGCGGCGGCGGACGGCAGGGAAATTTAATTTATGTAGAATCGGTTATAACGGATTCCGTCGGATCCTTATCGGCCGCGTCCATATTTTGTTCGGGAGGCCGCCGCCAGATAGCATCGCGGTCGGCTGCTCGCGAATATAAACAGGGCGGCTGGCTGGCATCGACGCCGGGCAAAAAGCGGCCTCGATGATAGCCGGTCTGATTTGTCTGACAGCCGCTCGACCGCCTCCGAGCGCCGCCGCCGACGCTATTAATATTCAACAAACTGATGACAAAACCAAATTCAATTAAAATGGAGTGCGTTTTCGGATCGCGCGCGGTTGATTATCTCGGTGCCGCCGGCGGAAGAGTCGGCCGCTAATTAAAACTTAAATACACATTAGCCCGCGTCATCCCGCGCTGACAATCGTCGCCCCTCGCTTCCCCATGGGCGGGCGAGCGGTATCGAGGGGGTGAGTTGGAGCAGGGTGGGTAGTGAGGGCGGCGGGGGATGGTGGGAGCCAGGGGAGAATGGGGGCGGCGGGTACGGGGGGACGGAAGAGGTGGGGGTGGCGGGGCCGGAGGGACGGAAGAGGTGGTGGCGGCGGGGGCAACAGATGGCGGGGGAGATGGGGCGGCGGGGGAGGGAGAGATGGGGATGGCTGGTGGGCAGCGGCGGAGGCGAAGGGTGGCAGAGATTCGTGGAACCAGGGCTGGCGCTTGTCGGCGGTTTCTCGCCGCTTTTGACGGCTGCAACTGACCGGTTCTGGCAGCTGCTGTCTCATTCGTTTCAGATTTCCGAAGGTCTCTAGCCCGAATTCTCACAGTTGACATGTTTTCGGGGCCGTCGCGAACTCGACAGCTCTTTCTGGACCTTCGGGAAGTTCAATGAAGGGAAAGCGATGGGATTTGGCGAGGTAGGGGTGAATTTATGAAACGTGATGGATTTGTCAGATCTTTTTGAAATGATTGTTCATCATCATTACGCGTTTTCGTGTTAAAATGCAGATATTCCAATGTTAGAAAATAGTTTTAGTGATGTGTGTGTCATTCCCTAAGTCTACTAGCGAAATGAGGTGTTACTCAAAAAAGGCATCTTAAAAGAAACATTTTTCAGTTTTCTTCGTGCTATATAATTTTAAATCAAAATTACAATTTTAGATCTGTACTTTAAAATGATCTTTTTTTATCAAGAAATGTCCTTATTTCCTTCAGTATATTAACAATAAATAATCTTGTTACATATTCAATGTAAAATCAGTAAAAACGTACACTGTCAGAACGTTTGTTCAACATGAGTTGATTAGTTTAATATCATAAAAATAGAAACATTACCGACAGAAGAACTTTGATATTTATGAATTTTAAATAAATGAACTTTAAAGAATAAATGTGTGTAAACGTCAACCAAAAAACAAAGTGTACGTTCTACAAATACCTAAAATTTTAATAATGAATAATTTTGGAATCAACAGTTTGAATTTAATCTCGATTCCAAGGAAATGATTTTAGTAAAAACATTTTAAAGTAATATTAATTATTAATATTACTAGTACACATTCAACAAATACGTATAATTTTGAACCAAATTTGCACAAATCTTTTAATCTTTTTTTCTATATTTTAACCGTTTTAGAGGGACATCTCCCTATTGTAACTGCTCTTTTCCCCTCATATATATTATTATATAGGGATTAGCTGTTATCAGGTAAATTTATGTTTTCGTGGTTTCGATAGTCTGCCTCTACAGGAATTCAGTTAAAACAAAAATATTACATTGTATTTTAAACCCACCCTCTTAGTATTTATTACAGGAAATATTATGATGTTTTCTGCTCCTGTTGCTTCGGTTCCAGTTATAACTAATATCACCTTTGCTGTGACTGACTAATAAGAAAAACAACAAAAGAAAATAAACATACACACTTGACACAACTTTTTATTATTAACGAAAGAACTTTTTTTACAATTCCCTCCCCTCTGGTTGCATGGTCGGCCGTTCCCTCCTTATAATTAATTCTAAAATATGATAATACAATTTAATTTCAATTATGCCAAGACTTAATCTTCTTACATTAATCATTAAAAAAATTTCAATCAAAGCGTCCCCGTTTTACTTACCTTTCTGAAGTTTCTCCCTTCTTGACCGATGTGTTGTCCGTTCCGATTCCATTTACCATATTTTCTGCTCCCTCGATGTTCATAACACTATACACGCAAGTTTCCTTCGTTACTGTCTTTTAGTTCCGTGGTATAAAACACCTCACACATAGTCACGCTGTTTACACTCTGCCATTTTTAAAACTTAACTACGCCGACATCGCGATCAACCCTCTCTCTCGATCCGCTTGCTATCAGCATCAGCTCTGCTCCCTGTCCTTATCAACACCCACGTCAGTTCTCTTCCTTTGTTCATATTGTGCGCCTTTCACTTCGTTCCGCGCACAAACTCCTATCCTGATAGTCTGTTAGTTTGTCCATCGCAATTTATTTACTCCTTGACCTTTGCCATCTTACTTCTTTCGTAAACTACTCATCCCACGGATTTTCTTACGAGTCCTTTCTTACTTGAACAAAACTATACTTGAACAAAGATATGAAACCTCATATGTTCCAAAATCAAATTTAACAGCCCATCAAATATTTTATAGTAGTGTAGCACCAAGAATGTTTAATATTGTGAGCAATGAAATAGGTTATTTTACTACACTCGGTCAGTTTCTGAGAAAAATAAGAAAATTGCTTTTTTCTCAAGACAAGATTGACGATTTTCTTGTGATAATTAAGTGAAAAACATTGTTCGATTTTTTATTTGTTGTTCTTGAAAAATCTTGTATAATCTACAAAATGTAATCTGATTACCATTGAAGAGTAATATTACACTTTTTTATGGTATCAAGTTCAATTAGTATTGTAGTGTATGTTTTGATCTGAATGTTTTTTTGTTATTTTATTAGTGCACAGAAGTATTAGGTTTAAAATCTTCGTTTTGTTTTTCTTGCATGTTAATTCGAGTGAGCGAGCTGCCTCTCGCTGCTGACAATTTTGTTTTTGTGTACAAAGGTGATGGAGATCCCACACAGACTTTCTTGGGGATCCCTAATTATTTTGTCCATCACATTTGAATGTAATATTGTAACTTCTATGTTAATGGCAAAATAAAGACATTTTTGATTTGATTTGACAAAACATTTACATATTCTGCTATTCCCTCTTCAATCACTCGCATTAATATTTTTTTTTTCTTTTTCCTAAACAATCGTGTTTTCGCATGACTTCCTTCGGCCATTGTTGCGCTTATCGTGTTTACTGCGATATGTTACATTTATATTATTCTCCCTTGTGATAAACCATCACACTACTTCACTCTTTCACGCCTCACCTGTCAGCTCACACTGGCCAAGCTCACTACGCCCCATGGGGGCGAACCGTTGTGGAAAGAATAAATAGAATAACCAAGAATAAAAATAGAAACATTATTAATCGAAGAACATTGATATTTATGAATTTTGCTAAAGTCAAGTTAAAAGAATATATGTATGTAAATATCAACAAAAAACAAAGTTTATGCTGCACAAAAACCTAAAATTTTAATATTGAATTTATTTCCGACTCAGCAGGCTGAATTTAATCTCGAACCTAACAAAATTATTTTAGTAAAACATTTTAAAGTAATTTTAATTATTAATATCACTAGAATATATACGACAAATCTGGATAATTTTGAACCAAATTTGGGCATATTTTTCTATATTTTAACGCTTGGAAAGGCATTTGGACTCCCTACTTGACACTTCGACGCTTCGCCTGTCAACTCACACTGCCCGTTCTCATCACGTCCTACGGGCGTGTTCCCTCAACGCAAGCCCCGTAGCAGAGCTTGAGGTGTCGCAACTTCAAAAAATACGTAAGTAAAAATCACCAAAAAAACTTGGGTTTCAAAAATCTAAAATTTTAATGATGAATCCCTAATTTCCGTATCAAAAGGCTGAATTTAATCTCGACTCTAACGAAATGAATTTAGCTATAACTTTTTAAAGTAATTTTAATTATTAATATTACTAGAACACATTCAATTAATATATATAATTTTGAAGCAAATTTCTTCAAATCTTTAATTTTTTTCCCTATATTTGTAACTCCTTTGGAGGGATATTTGAACTCTCCCTACTTGACTTTCCGATGCTTCACCTGACAACTCACACTACTCGTGCTCACCACGCCCTAGGGGTGCGTTCCATTGTGAAAAGAATAAATAAAATAACCTAGAATAAAAATAAAAACGTTACCAACTGACGAACATTGGTATTTGAACATATGAATTTTAAACAAATGAACTTTGAAAATGTATGAATAATTTGAAGCAATGTGTACTAATCTTTTATGTATATTATTTTATTTTGTTTCTTTATTTTTAACCCTCGTGGAGGGGCATTTGGACTCCCTACTTGACGCTTCGACGTTTCACCTGTCAACTCTCACTGCCCGTCCCCACCACGCCCTAGGGGCGCGTTCCCCCAACACAAGCCCTGTCGCAGAGCTTGAGGTGCCGCAGCAGCCGGAAGCATTACGCCACACGTCCGGCTGCGGGGCGGGGGAGGGGGCGGCCGAGAGTGGGGGCGGGGGCGGGGGCGGAAGGCGAGCGGGAGGGGGGAGGGGGAGGGCGAGGGTGGCGACGACGCGTTATCGGCGGGCGCATCGCTCGTTACCGCGCGCAAAAACGCAGAAACACGCCTCTTTCTTCCACAGCGGCGTCGCCGACGCTCGCTCGCGCCCGCCCACGTCCCCGCCCACGCCCCCGTCCATGCCACCGCCCCGCCCCCGCCCCCGCCTCCGCCCACTTTTCCACGTTCCCTCCCCCAAGCCAGGCGATGGCCGCGAACAAGAACAGCTCGCGCGCTCCCATATAACGAGCTGGCGATTTTTGTGAATCTGACGTTAAGCTGTGCTCAAATTAGTGGTGTTTTACAGTGGTAGAGCAGAATCACATTAGACACATAAAGAAGTGTTAGTAGCATGAAAAAGCAAACAGTGTAAGTGAATGTTATGTCTCTACCTGGCTCAGGCTATTCTTCATTTTTATATTTTTTCAATTTATTATGCTTTTGCATTTGAATATTATTATTTGACAGTTTAATCCTGGCATAAAAACCAAGTTCCTTCAGTCCAGGCTGCAAAGTATTTTCTGTCCAGAACATAATTGCAGAGGACAATAGAAATAACGTTAACGTTTCTGTTAAAAACGATAATGATGTTAAATACAGTGCGCCACGAAAGTCTTTCGGCATCGAGGCGAATCCAGGCCTCTTATTCAAATTTGTGTTTATGTTGGTAGCAACCAGATTACTGGGAAACAGGTGAAAGGGAAAACACTTCCAACGTCTATTATTAATGTAGTGAGTACGAAATTCACTTTTTTTGTTACAAGCTATATCATTTCTGTTGCAATCACTCACATCAGCAAGGTGCCACTGCGGGGAGACGTTTCTGGCGCGCTGAAGAATATTCATTATATTATGTTGTAACTTTTAAATTTAAAGACTATTAGTTCATAATATCATACTGTGATTTTTTTAACACCAAACCATATACTTTCCATTTTAGTTAAAAGTCGAGTGATTAAAATGGATCTAAATTATTATTTAGAGAAACACGCAAGTTCAAAAACAAAAGAAATTCTCTAGAGACCTTCACATAGAAAGTACCCTTTTCGATCCAGCATCCTGCAAAGTCATAGCCGTTGCCAAGCACGTCTCGAGATTTCATCACCGAAGATCGATATGCCGAGGCAGGGGCACAAGGCAGAGGCCACATTACCGTCCGTCTTACGTGCGCTCCTCCCCTCGAAACAATGGATGGTCCAAGAGCGAGCTGCGCGACCGGGGAAGGGCGTCCTGCTAAGAAGTTCACAGGGGGCTTTGGCCTGCGACCCGCGAGCGGAGGGCGGAGGCGGAGGTTTCGGGCGGGGCGGGCGGACGATAAGCGGCGCGGAGGAGTTAAATAAATGGAATCGCCAGATAAACATCGCGGGGCAATCCCGTGCCGGAGATTGATCCGGACTGTAATGGCCGCCCGCGTCGCCGCCGCCGCTTCCTACTGTGTCCTCAGACCCGAGGAGACCGGTGGGAGGGAAACAGCTAGCAACCAGACGATGTGGGACGCGCATCTTCGGAATGTCAAGTGCAGATGGTGCAAGGAACGTAAAAGTCTCAAGAATGAATTATGAAGCGATAATTCACTAAAAAAGTGCGTTTCAGCGAAATAGTCTTATACAAGTCGATTTGTAAAAGTAATTTAATGTCAAATTATTTTTATTTTTTATGTTATGGTCCGAAATAAATAGAATTGTTCACTATAAGAATTAAAATTAAAATCAAACTTTTTTTTAAATACATATTTATTCTGAATGTTATTACACATTTTCACTTTGACTCAATCAACCAAATTTTAGAAAGAAGTACCTAATTACAGGACAGTTCTTGGCGTGTTAATTCAGATTTGAACAGGGTTTTTCCAATGTGTTCATTTGAGACATACTGAACATAATGAACTCACAATAACCTGATGTGGGTGAGTTACTCGTAAAGTTTTATAAAAGTTCACTTAAATATATATAGTTTCAGTATTTCAACAATACTCCTCAATGATTCTATTTTATTCTAACTGAACTACTTGTTCTTTAAAATTAATATAAAACTACACAAACTTCTCAGGTCCCATAGTAGTCTGCACTTTTACGTTTGCGATCAATATGCTTAAATATGTCTGTGAAATGTAAACATATTAATACCACTTCCATAACTTTCTTTTCAAAATTGGGCGTATAAACATTTTACCTTCATTGCATTGCAAAACGCTCCAAATCGTCTTTTTAAAACCTTTCATCAAGGAAAATCCTGAGTGTCCAGCAGTAATAAATGATTCATGGTGCACCTTTATGTTATTCCGAAATTATATTTTCCAAATGCCTTTGTACTCATTGTTACTGAACATGGACAAGCATCTGAAAATAAGTTCATTTGTCTGAATTCTATTTATATTCCTGAAACATTCATTAAGTTTTTTTAAATATAATGTTATATTTTCCTTTTCAAATTACTTCGCATTTACTCCAAAATTTAAGAACATAAGACAACGTTTTCTAAAATAAAAGAAGTGGAATAAAAGTTTCTTCAATTACGGACGCAGATAATAAAAAAAACTCGTTCCCATTATGCACCGAAAGAATCAATCTAGAACGTCTCTAAAAATCACCTTTGATGTAAGAAACTCTGGTAATCGTTTCTTAGCCCTTGACGTGCAAACACGCCGAAAATAAGAAGGTAATTCCATTTCCCCTCGCAGAACTGCTGCAACGCGAAACGGGAGATTTCTTCTCCGCCAGCCACTGCAGGCGACCGGCGGACAAAGCAAAGGAGCAGCAGGAGGGAAGCGTCGCAAGGCCCCGCCCCCTCCCCCCTTCTCTGGCGCTGCCGTCGGCGGCAGCTCGGGAAATGAATGAGTTATCGCAGAAAAAGAAGTCGGAGTCGCGGCCCTCCTTTCTCCGGAGGCTTTTATTTTTTTGCCGCGCGAGAAAGTTTGAGTTGATAATTTCATGGCTATTCGAGTTCATGCCAAATCATTTTTCAACTCCTTTTCTTCCCTCGCGCGCAGACGTCGTCTTTTTTATTTTTTTTTCTCGTCCCCTCCCTCTCACCCCCGCTACGGATCGCGTTCGCTCGGAGCGCGGAATCCGCGCCGTCTTCCGTGTATCCCCTCCCGCCCCCCGCCCCCGCCCCGGCAGCGCCGTCGCCAGCGAGTTAACGACTGGTAAAGTGTGTCGCCCGCGGCGGAGGTTACGCGTCGCGGCCAGATTAAGGAAAAACGCGCTAGCAATCCCCGCATTGACAAGAGTAATGGGCGACTTTTTCTCGTCGCGGGGGCGAACGAGCCCCGCCCGCTTAATGGCTGCCGTCGACGCGCCCGGCGGGGCGGGGACACGGCCGGGTGATAGAAGGGACATGGAGGTGCTGCTGCAGAGGAAGAGACGGTGTGGGGCGGGGAGGGAGGGTGAGGATGGAGTGGAGAGGAAGTGACATTAGATCTGTGAATGAGAAACTCAGCGCGTAGAGAGCGGGAGGTGAGAAAGTACGTGGGTAGGTAAGAAGTGCCATACGGGTAGAACATGTCTTGTTGAGGAGACGGGAATGAAGAGGAAATGGGTCCGAGACAGAGAAGCGACCAGGTGATGTCGGAGTGGTGGAGATGAGACAGAAAGAGAGAGAGAGAGAGAGAGAGAGAGAGAGAGAGATGCCTGGGAACATCGCGGAGGGGAAGAAGGTGAGCGAGATATTGAAGGAACAAGAAATGGGCGGAGGTCATTACATTCACGTCGGCCTGATTAGACGTTTTACGCCTCCAGGTTTGACGCCGCGTTCCTTTCTCTTACACAAGCATCGGATGAACTAATATCGTTTAATATTCCTGGAATTATGAAAGGAACGGTTGTTCGTTCGGCAGTCGTAAAATTAAATGTAAGAAAATGCTGTAAGGATCATTTGTTCCTTGCTATAAAAGAGAATAAACTGGATTGACATATTACTTAATTTAATGTTCAATTTTGACTTCTAGTTTTTTAACACGATCGACATTTTTCATCCAAGAAACATCAGAAAACGCGTTTAAAATCATAAATATCGTGGATTCAGAGTTGAAAAATAGCACAGAAGAGTACGTAAATTTTTTTATCAGGCTGTCATTTTCAGAACCAAAAATCTGTCGGCTCCTTGAAAATAGTATAATTCGTTCCTGAATAGGATATTAACTTCCTCAAATGTTACGGATTTAGGCAAGTATTAAAAGCTTACCCATGGAGACATTTAATTGTAAATCAGTAAAAATATCCCAACTATTTCAGTTTTGACGGTAAAATGAAAACTCGTCACAACTTGCTCTTTTCAAAACCGCATTAGATGAAAGCCATAAATATTCGTGTGATAAATAAGGCAATAGAGATCCAGCTCAGAAATTATAAGAATTAACTATTCATCAATTTATTGTAAAATCAAAAGGTACATGTTCTCCATAACAAAAAAAGCAATATTACAATGAATTCGAAATACCTAAAAATATTATCATAACAATTTTCTATTATAAATATTTTTTGCCTTTAGAAAGCGTTATTGAAAGGGAAAATAATATTTTAACTTAATCTGACACATTGTTGACCTTTTTTTGTGTGTGTTCAGTATCATTTACTATCAAAACCGCATAGATCCATTACTATGTTATTCTTAAATAATAAATGTTGTAAGAGTTGTTTATATGGTACATTTTAATTTTGTATTCACAAACCAAATATATTTTTCTAGCACAAGTTATCCTAGACCACTTTGTCTCAGCCTCGTATTAACTGTACGTAGCCTACTCATTACTACCGTAAAAATACCCCAATAGTGAAAGTAAGATGAAGTAATTTAGGTTTATCTTAATGTGGTGTTCCCGACTCGTTACTAAGTTTAAAAACTATCTTCATATTTGTAAATAATCCGATTTTAATTAGATTACAATGATAAGACACAATAGCTAGCTCACCACCAGCAGACCGAGTCGCGTCGAATGAAACTTTGGTCGCCTCATCGACAGGAAGGGGATCTAATAGTGAGTGACAGACAGAAAGACAACGCAGGTTACCCGATTACTAATATGAAGGATATTTGTGTAGCAAGATAGGTGGGTCGCTGAGAAGACTGGAATGGCTAAATCGCGACATGATCCAAGAGAACGTAGTAAATATGAAATTAACCTATTATACTGAACAATTGAGACTGTCAGAAGTGAATAAAAGGAGATACCGCAGAAGGTATCGCAATCCAAGAAGAAAGTGCAAGAAAAAGTTTATTGACGATTGATATTTTCGCATAGAAATACCGCACAGTAAAAATCCTGGAGGGGAGCCGCGGTGGCTCCGTAGTACGGCGCTGGCCTCCTGATACGTCGAATCCCGACGTATAACTCCACCAAGCGGAGTGTAGAATTTGTGGTGAGGGCAGCATTGAGCTTTGGTTTGCTTTGGAGAGAAAGAGACAGAGCTATTGGTATATTGATTGATTGATTGATTTTTTCGTGTTTCCGGGCGCGTCAACTGCTTTGGTCATTAGTCCCGTTAGTGTGGTGCATGTCTTTTTCTCGGGAGATGGCGGTGATCATCCCCCGCTGGATGTATGGCGAGATTATGCGCCGACCTACCGTCGGCTTGTGGGGTTTCCCCCTAACCAGGACTCTCCCACCAGCAGGGCACCGCCCCAGTCGGGACAAGCTCTAAGCTCCCGACCGGTCTCCCGGAATATGTGATAGTGTGGTGCATGTAGTGTAAGTGTGTGTGTAAGGAGAGGATAGGACAAGGAAGAGGAAGGACAGATCGCGCGCGGTCCGTGGCCCGTTTGATAGGGTACTGCTCCGGCATTCGCCTGGTGTTGATCGGAGAAACCACGGAAAAATACAAGTGTCGAAAATCCTGCCGCCGTCAAGACTCGAACCAATGACCTCGCGGTCAGAGGCGCTGCAGTGACATCCGTTAATACACTGAGCTACCGCTCCCAGTAGCTATTGGTATACTTGGAGCAACTGAAAACTGAAGCACTGATTTGGACCAAGGTCCGAAGACGTGTACTACATGACCATCTTGTAATGCCATTTTATGTTCAACAATACCCATGACAGTTCACTTAAAATCTCTGAGAAATGCTGACGCGTTCAATAATTATAATTATATATAATATAACTATAATTATATATAATATTAATTCATTATTATTAATAAATATTAATAACAATATGAAGAATGGAAGTATTTTGAGTCCCAAAAATTACCACATATTCCATACATGCTGCACAACAAATTCTGCAATATTAATACATTATATTACTCGATATAATGAAAAACATCCTGAATATTTTTAACTTCTAGATTAAAATACAACGAAATGGAGATGTGTTTCAAATCCTTAATGAGTGATCAAATTGTTAAGTGTTTCTCTGTGTTTGACGTAAGTTTTTATGGAAAATTATCTGAGGAAAAACCAATTTGGCTGGTTAATTAACGTTATGTACTATGTTATGTAAAAATGTTTTATTACTTTGGAACAAGAATACAAATGCACCAGACTATACTGCTCGGGCGCTAATGCGCGACGCAACTGTCACCGTTATTCGGTCTCAGATGCGCCGATCTCTTTTCAGTCCTCCACTTCGCTTGGTCGGGTTATCGGTTTTCATTACATGGAGCGTGAGGGTCTGCTTCACGATGGAATACGGAACGGCTTCCCGCGTCTTTCTCTTAATCAGCAGTACTGATTGATAAGGTCACGACCGTGCGACATCTAGCGGCACGACCGAGAAACACGCAAAAGTCGTGCCACATTCCATCATGAACACAGACCCACACGCGCCATGTTGTAATAACGGAAGTATAAACTGCGGTTTTTATTTTGCTCTCTGTGACATTTCATCAGCTGTTATGGTGCCATCCAATCGGGACCTTACACGTCACTACAGAAACGTCACTATGATGGCGTTTAACCTACCGATTGGATGACACCGAAACAGCTGATTTACTTTACAGGCAGCTTAGTAAAAATCGCAGTGTAGGTTGAGATGGCCTCTCTGCCCCTCCGCCAGAGCGTCCGTCAACGAGGTGACGAGTTTGTGAGCGGGGGCGTGAGCGATTGCGGCAATGCAACTGTCAGCTGCTGCGCCATTGGCGCCCCGCGAGTGTGATGCAGTCATCCTCGAAAAGCATCAACTGTCATCGATACCGAATGCGTGACGACACGACATTGCGAATATATAAAAGAGGTCATTTTCGTCAACATAGTAATTAGTCAACACTGCAATTGATCCGTATCTTTTGCAATCACACAATGTGTCTTTCTTTATTGGTATTTTATAATTTTTAATTTGAGATGCTATTATCTATATTAATCCTCCCGTTGCATTTCAATTTTCGCGATTTTATCATCAATTTTCGCAAGTATCTATTTTTGTAATTAAAATTGAAATGTATCTATTGATTGTAATTTAATTTGCTATCTTATTTTGTATTTTATTTGTAATTTACTTATATTTTTTCTGTACATTGTAGACTGATGATGACGGCAAAGCCGTCAAAAGCCGGCGATCTGATTAAAAATACCATGTTGACCAAGATGACCTCTTTTATTTATTCGCATTAGAACGTCAACAACACCGAATCAGAATTTCCACGACACAACATTAAACGTCGCTTCGGAGTCTTAATGCGAGCACATGATTTTTATTGCATAGCTGTCAATCCAATTTTTTGTGCGGGTAGAAATTTTTGTACGCGATAGTTGCAGGTACTGAAGATTTTAGGTTGAGATTTGTAAAGAGTTCAAATTAGTGATTAAAGTTTTTTAAAAAAGTTATAAATTCAAGCGCATTAAACCTTTGGGAAATTTATACTATTACAGATTATTTTTTCATACTATTTGAACATAAATTGGCAGTTGAAAGATTGTTAAAGTGTGCAGAGTCTATTAGCATCATTTAATTAAACAGTGGTGCCCTTTGCAAAATTCTTACGACCTGGAATTTATGACTAGTAAATTTAGTTAAAGGCAGAAGTAAGCAGCATTGATGCTGTTCAGTTTTCTATTAACATTTCGGAATCTAAAAAACGACTGAGGCAGAACACCACAACACTTGTCCCATCCATCCCGCCCCACCAGCGCAAAGCCACGTGGCCGGCGTAAACAAACAACAATGAATCAATAAGCGCCACGCGAGGCGGTAGCGCGACGGCGGCGGCGGCGGGGGCAAGGGGAGGGGACGATCTGCATCATGGCCGCAGGTGAGGACTGCGGGGGCGGTGCGGGGGCGGAGGGGCGGGCGCCGCCACCGCAGCCATTAGTCGACGCGCGCGAAGAGGGGGGTGAGGGCAGGGCTGCCACCCGCACCCGCCGCACGCGTCCACATGCGCCCGCTTCAGTCGCGAGGCGTCCGGCCCGGCTGCGCGATTCCTGTGGGAAGCCTGGCGCCCGACGGATGCCGCGTTGCCTTGCGCGTGGACTTCAACATTTTTCAGGAAAACTTTCGTGTATTTGTAAATATTTAAAGATAGTTTCATTTTATAAATACATTTTCGTTGTTGGTTTAGACAATTTAGGTATTTCTAAAAACTTTACTTTTACCAAGAATCTTTCCGAGCTTTCAGAATGTGTGTAATACTGATCAAAATGAAACCAGCAAATCAACGTTTTTGTACTGTATTAAATTTAGCGAAACATGTGAGAATCAATAAAAACATGATAACTGTTCTGCCTAATATTGACCCTTTAGATCATCCAAAATTACGTATTTATTTTCAATTTGATATATTGGCGAAAGTTTTTTTCTTCGATTTTACTACTAAAGCACTAAATTTACCTTCATGTACGGAACGTCTTTAGAGTGACTTTTTGTGTCTATTGGTTCTTTAAATGTTTAAAAAAAATAATTCATCCGAACACAGAAGTACCAATAAACTTCACATCGATTTTGTGAGTTTACGCTAGAAAGAAAAGCGAGATATTGTGTGTCTTATATTTCGAAGATGTCCATTGAACTCGCAATTTCATTTTAATTAAATTCACAGGTTCTTTAAGGTCACAATATTTATTTGCAAACTTTTAATTATCTTAAAATAACTCATGAGTCGTACAGAAGACTAAGTAATAGGGAGAATTTTGTTTATTTAAGCGGCATTTAATGTAATAATTACCAGTATGTATAAAACTACGATTTTGATCGCTTTGTATCCACTTACGGATATTTTGAAACCAGTCAAACAAGATGAGTCTAAAGCTGTGAAGAATGTGCTTGGAATGAAGGGAGAGAATTAATAGTTCCAAAATTAGTTTGGCTACCTATTACAATTTTCCAATTTATGAAGGACACAAAAAGTGAGCCAACTTATAATAACTTCGTTTCATGTTAAAGAATATCCAATTAGAATAATGATTAAATATTCTATGGTATTATATATACTACGGTTATACATTATGTATGTAAATTTGATTAAGAAGTTACAATTTTCCCTATTCCTCTAACATTTTTGAAAATAATGCTGAAAGAAATTTAATGTACTGAAATTATTAAGCTAATTTTCATTGTGATACATTAAATTATGTTATTAAAAGCATTAGTTCACGTTTCATACTTTTATTGGACATTAGTCTACGTGAATTGATGGAACGCTGATTTTTTTATTCAATTTATTTTAGATCGCTGTGTAACCACATGGTTATAAGCGATCAGAATACAGAATCAGAACACAGAATATATTGTACAACTACATTATAAAACATATATATTATATTACATTAATATTTCTAATTTTTTCACACTGTGAAGTAGAAATGAATAGAGAATGGAATTCAGTATCAAATTTTAAGTTTTTCCTAGCATCAATTGTGAATGGACATTCAACTAATAAATATGATGTAGAATTAATTTGACCTTTCGCTACCAATTGTGACTTAAATTAAAATGGCCAATTCGAAGTCTAGATAAAATAACTTCATGTTGTTGTTTTTTAAGTTGAGGAGGGCAAGAGGAGGATTCAGAACTGAAACTTGATGTAATTAAAGGAAAGCTGGTATATTTCTGAAATATTTTGGATTATTTAATTATTTTTAAGAGAAGACAAAAGTTTATTAGGTAAAAGTATGTAAAAGGGTTACATTTCAAAATTGGTCAATATTCGTCTCATTACTGCCTATCAAGAGTTTGGACCCGCCTGATCCTTAAGGCCGACGAACAATCTATAAGTGGTATAACAATGTTCCCGATGCCCATGTAAGTGAATTGGTGCCTGTAATGGCTTAGTATAATAAAATTTCATGAGAACATATGTCATGATCTTCTACTTACTACGTTACATGGAAAATAACTCTTGACATTTCGTTCACTAGAGGAACTAGTGATGCTAAAACAGCATGTACTTTCCTCCCTTTAGTAATGGTTACTTATGTAATATTATTTATATCACAATTTCTCTCAGAATTAACACAGCTCAAACATATTTTTAAACTCATTTAAAATCGTAGATCATTTGCTGGGAAAATTAAATGGTTTCAAAAAATAAATTTTGTATTCAAACCTTTAAATGAAAGTATATTTCTGGCTTTGAATTCATGGTATAAAGTATGCAGTGTATTCACGAACATATCCAATGAATTGTTTAGCCTTACAATATACTATATAAACAGAATGTGAGAGAGTAAAATAATTGAAAGTTAATAAATAATATGATTCTAATATAGCTTTGCCAAACAAATTCAAATAGATTGAAAAAAATAAATAATAGTAATTATTAAACACAATAGTATTGTAATATTCTCCTAATAAAAGTATTAGTTTAAATTAACGCGAGCAAAGGGCAGTCGCCATCATCGCCTTCTGTTATCAGTGCGGCTTTACAACAATGGATTACAACAAACAACAATGACCGCTAATTCGTATTGGATACACATTTTGCCAATTAGCATTGTTGATACTGCTTGCAAGAAAAAGAAAATGGATAGAAAAAACTAATAATTAAATATAATATTTTCATCAAAATGACTGGGTTTTTACATGCATTACTCTTCATTCCCTCATCTTAAGCAAAGCGAAATCATCTATTCGTTTTCACATTTCACATAACTAAAGGACGCAATTTAAAATTAAATAATATAAATATAATACTAATACTAATAATAATAATGATAATAATAATAATAATAATAATAATAATAATAATAATAATAATAATAATAAAATGAAAAGTGAAATAATATAAAATTCTAATTTACGTGGCTTCTAACTGCGTAACTTCATCATTCATTTTACGTTCACGAAGCGAAGTAAATTGGGAGCGGTTTGTCGACAAATTACACAAAAAATACTCATTTTTTCAAAAAATCCAGCATGACCCTATTTGAAGATATCTTTATGATGAACACATTTCAAAAAGAAAAAATTGTATATTCGTAATTGTAATTGTCGGAAAACGGAGAAAACACTTTGTATCTTTTCAATTTCCGAAAAGTCAGGGTTTTTAACGAACATGAGACCTGCATCATTCACTTAAACGCCCTTGACAATGCAATTCAAAATCTAATGGAAAACGTAGTCATTTTTTTTGAACATTTTGAAAATGTTCCAGGGGCTTCCAATAAAGTACCCCCCAAAATTAAAATATCGATTTCAAATTCAAGGGACCGCGACATCAGCCAGAGCGATGGGGGCATATCAATTTTGGAGAAAATCAGCAGAATGGTTTAGCCGTTAGCGTTGTTTTCAGACGGACAGACGTTTTGCCGTCTATCGATTTTTCAGTATCACGAACGCACAAAATATGGATTCGTGTTAGAGGATATTTATTCTAAATTTAGCAACTGGATTTGTCCACTTTCTCAATACCAGGGCCCGGCAATAAGGGTTTTTCTGTCGAAAATTCGACGCTTTTCCTCGCAACATTACATAAGTGTATTTTCTTAAAATGTTTCTTCTTAAGGGCGAGAAAGTTAAAAAGGTATATTTCCTCTGCGATAGCCGCGGCGGGTGCTTTATGCACAGTTTCTTGGTAGTTTCGGCGGATTTCGCTTATGATAAGCAACGGGAGCTCTCTTACAAAGCAGAAATTAATGTAATACAGAATCTTAATTACTTTTTATAATAAACTAGTAAGGTTACAACAACACATACTTGCTCGCATTTTTGTAATAGAAATACAAAATTACGAGAAATATACTCAAGTTTTCAAACAACTTTATATTACATTATTTAAAGATTTAATTTTGGAAAAAAAATTAATCAAAAAATCTCATGTTTCAATATTACAATTGTAGGAACACACCGAAGTTTTTAAAAACTTTTGTAAATATGTTTTTTAATTCAGAGAGTTCAACGATAATGGGACTTTTGCGCCATTTTTCAAAAACATTGTTTATATAAACGTCCAAGTGCAGTGAACAAGGCTCCAATCATGGTTTGGGATGGACAAGCCATTTAGTGGAATGTACGTAGGTCATTCAATAATTAAAGAGACAAATTGGTACAGAGAAAAAAACTTGGTAGGACAGTTTGGTAATTTTAGGACTTTATGTTGGAATCACTGGGATGAGCCCTGACCATCTGAGTGATTAGCATTATTGTGTTTATAACCTCAAAATTAAGTTGAACGATGGCGAGTCGACCTGAAAACTCCGCATTGATTGAACAACGTTCTGTGACTCGTTTTTTACTTGTTGAATGTGTGAAAAAAACTGCTAATATATTGTCTAGAATGACTAAAGTGTATGGTGAAAGTTGTATGAACCGCGAGAATTTTCGCAACTGAGTAGAACAGTTCAAAAGTGGTCGAGATTCAGTGACTGACGAACACCGTTCACGCTGCATCAGCAGGAAAAGTCATATTGACGGTGTTTGGGGATGCTGTAGGTGAGTTTTTTATGATTATCTCAATGAACAGCGTTCAAGAAACAGCCAATACTACACAGATGATCTTTTCAATAAGGTGAAGCCAGCCATAAGAGAGAAACCTAGTGTATCTAAGAGGAGAGATGTGGCTCTCCAGCAAGGTAAAGCACGTCCTCACACTGCTGAACAAAACTGTGAAACCATCGACAAAATAGGTTGGGAGGTATTGCCTTATTACTCATACAGCTTCTATTTAGCACCATCTGATTTCCATTTGTTTAGTCAACTGAAGGTGGTATTATGTGGGAAGAAGTTCTAGGAGAACGAAGATGTCAAACAATTTTTGGGAAATTGATTGAAATACCAAGATAAAGTGTTGCAGCCGGTGCATTCGGTGTAAAAAAGCTGGTAACCCGTTGGGACAAAAGCATAAAGGTTGGTGGAGATTATATTGAAAAGTTTATAAGAAAAGTTCTGTTTTGTAAAAATAAACCTTTTTTTCTCCAGACCAATTTGTCTCTTTAATTATTGAATGCCCCTCGTATTATATTTAAATTACGATTCCAGTACCTACGAAGCTTTGTGTGAGTTGAATAATGACTTGATGAATGCATGGTTACGCGATGAGATAGTGGTGCAAAAAGAGCACATACTTTCTCATATTTCTAAATTTGCAGTTTTCGAAAATTTAGAAAATTCAACAAATATCAGACATGCACCAATCTTTTATGCATTCCTTGTTCGATTCGTGGAAAAAAAGTAGAAGAAAAAATTAGTGAATTTTATAAAATGTTCTTTTTAAAAAATTGCATAACTTCAAACACAAACTATGCGAAAACTCGTTTTTTTATTGTATGTTGCCTTTTTTAAGAGCTGATGTTTTAGAACAGATTATTCAAGGCAAAAATTTCTATCTTAATTTTTTTAGTTTTAAAATGTTCACTTTTTGCAATTTTTGTAAATACAGACGTTCGTGGGAAATAGAACTAGTTCCATTTTTTACCGTTCACTTCTTATTACATATACATACGAAAAGAAAATTCAAAGTAAGAATTTACAGCCGCTTTTTGAAAAAAACTATTGTTTACAAATCGCCCATATTTCATATAAAATTACGTCAAAACAAATCATAGTTTCGAAAAAATGTACATGACCTTATTTCAAGTTCCATCTTTAAAGAACGAATTTTATTAAGGAAAAATCCTTCCCCTCAGTATTGTAGATGTAGGAAGACCCCAAAAAATTTTGGACTTATGCAATTTCCGAAAAATCAGAGATTTCAACGAAAATGATATCTATAACATTCTCTGTGTCCTTTACACTATCAGAGGACAATGTTTATTTTTAAAATTTGGACTCATTTTGAAGAAAATTATGAAAATGTTGACGCTTCATACAAAGTACTTCCAAAATTAAAATATCCGTTTCAAACTCTCAGGGCCTTTTGTTCCTTTAAATAGATCGGGAAATATCAATTTTGGAGAAATCAGCTGAACGGTTTAGGCGCTAGCATTGACCACAGTCAGACGAACAGGAAGACATTTTACAGTCGATCAATTTTTCGATATCAAGGACTCGCAAAACCTGTAATACAAAGCAGCAATAACATATGAACCGGCAATAAGACATTTCGCTACCAGGGTCAGGCAGTTTTTCTGTCGAAAATTCGCCGTTTTTCGGCGCCTTATTATAATACTCTCTCTTCTCATGAAGTAAGGGTGAAAACGGGGAAATAGTTTTCGGTCCTGAGGGTTTGAAATTTTGGTTAGGATTCGGAATTGTGAAAGGCAGCTACACGTTCGACCCGGCGGACTGGACGGAAATTGAAATACACCTGCCGTCTCTTTTCTCTTCCGACACTCCATTTCCTCTTTCCTTCCACACTCACATCTTTATAAGAAATAATTAATATTCCATTCCACCTTCCAAACACTTCTTGTGTTTCTTCACAGTATTGACAGTTTACTGAACGAGCATGCCGATTGCTAGCTCTGATTCTTGACACGTCATTTGACTGTTTGTCTAGCTAGTGTCGAAAATCCTGCCACCGTCGGGTCTCGCACCTAGGACCTCTCGGTCAGAGGCACTGCAGTGACATCAGTTGTTGCCCTGAGCAACCTCTCCCAGTGGGAAAGAAGTAGAAAGAAGATGAGGGAAAGAAGAAGGAGAAGGAAGGAGAAGTACGAGATGGAAGAGGAAAAGCAGGAAACCGAGGAGGAAAACAAGAAGAAGCAGAAGTGAACGGTTATTGATTTTTTGGTTATTTTAGGTCGCATCAACATCAAGATCATTAGTGACCACTATTGGAGTTAACGTCATGGTAACTGTGAAGATGAAACGATTTGGCGATGATAAGGGGTGAAAGGATAACAAAAATACAGTCATGCCCGAGGCGGCACTTGAACACGCGACCCTTTGCTCCGGGATCGCTACGACACTACCGCCTTAACGATCTCGGTCATCGGATCGGCAGTTCTTGATTTGTCCCCAACGTACAGATGGCTACCACCGTCTTCACAAACCATCACACAGTCTCTGGCACCCAAACGGCCCTCAGGTATCGGAAACGGACCTTCGGCGCGCAAGCGACCCCACACACGCGGAGAGTCGTTGCCCGCGCAGGGAAGTTCCGTGTGCGCCCGGCGGCGGCGGCGTACAGAGCGGCACCTGCTGCACGGCGCGGCACGGCGCGTGCCAGGCTCTGGGCGGCGGCGGCGGGGCACGCGTGCGTGCACGCACCTGAGACGCACGCTAACGACGAGAAAGTGGCGCGCCCTCGCCCAAGCGGTCTTTCTTTGCGACGCGCTCGCCATTACGCGGCGCTCCGCAGGGCGCTGGAAAAAGAGCGTAATGACACTCCTCAAGGCTGACGGCTAATTGATCTGACAGTTGACCGCTGCCTTGGGAGCTACTTAGGGTGCATTACGTGTTTTTTGGGGAACTCGCCGGAGGCTTACAGTACTCGTCGGTGTTATTATGGGAGATAATTAATATTTCTTTACTATTACTCTCAAATGTCACTTTTTTTATCATGTAGGTATAATCACGTGAGCACATGCTCTTTGATGATGATTTAAAAAAAAATATTTTGTACCTTAGAACTGACCTCGTATTAAATTATGAATTTGCTAATGTGCACCGTGTATTAATGGTTATAAACTCTAAAAACTTCGATTTAAAGTGTATTGACGAATATTTTCAGTATACACTAGGGTTTCCAAAATGCATTGCTGGTATCCACAAAAAAAGTAACAAGAAATTAACTTAAATCGAAATAAAAAAAATGCTAATCACTAAAATCACATTATGCTAATCAACTATGCAAGTGTGCAAGAGAGAACACTCATTAGATAAAAGAGAGAATACTCATTAGATGTGTATTATTCTTCACTGTGTGTGTGTGTGTGTGTGTGTGAGCGCGCGCGCGCGTGTGTGTGTGTGTGTGTATGCCGTTTATTATGAGTATTATGCTATGCCCAGAGAAATCTTCGCCAGAAATTGTTAGTAAATAAGAAGTTGGATGGCGAGCGCACCGAAATTTTAGAACCAAGTTAGCTCTCTTAGCTCGCGCATATCAGTTTGTTTACGGAGCTTCGGCCTACGCAATTTACATAAAACTACCTCGAGTTTTAGAAACATATACTACAATTTTTTAAACCAAAATCGATTTAAGGACAAACTCTGACGTTTTCATCACACATTTCCGAGTTCCCGGTGAGGCGCCGGCCTTCAATTTTTGATTATTTGATTACTGATTCCCGGAGCTAAGGTCATTAGTCCGATCCGGTGCCGAACTACCGTCGGTTAGCGAGGTATTCCTCGACCAGGGGGCACCATATCAGCCGGGATAAGCTCTAAGCCCGACCAGTCTCCCGAAGTGTGTGGTAGTGTAGTGCAGTAACTGTGTGTATAAGTAAGCGGTAGGATAGAACAAGTAAGAGAAAGAAAATATCGCGCGCGGTCCGTAGCCCGTTTGTTAGAACAATGCTCGAACATTCGGCTGGTATTGATCAAAGAAATCACCAAAAACTACCGTTCAGGGCAGCCGGCCGCTAGAATTCTCCTCCAGACAGCGACCGAACTCGATCTAGCCATCTGGCTAGCCTCGAAATACTTCCATCGTCGGGAATGGAACCTAAGACCTCCTGGTCATAGGCACCGCAGTGACATCAGTTTACGGCCTGAGCCACCTCTTCGGGTTCGGCGTTCGAGCTACATAATGGCGATAAGTGAATGTGCACTGTGAGCGGGAACATTTTCTTGGCGGGAATTCACCTGATCCTCCGCTGAGTGGCCGGGGGCGGCGTGGGGCCCGCGGGGCACTCGTCCGCGGTCAAATCGATGACCCGGTGCCCCACTCGGCGCCGCCGGCGTCCCCTTCGATTGACGTTAGTGATTCCGTCTTCGATTGACGTTAGTGATTGATTGATTTTTTCGTGTTTCCGGGCGCGTCAACTGCTTCGGCCATTATTCCCGTTAGTGTAGTGCATGTTTATTCCTCGGGAGATGGCGGTGATCTTCCCCCGCTGAATGGCGAGATCCGGCGCCGACCTACCGTCGACTAGTGGGGTTTCCCCCAAACCAGGACTCTCCCACCAGCGGGGCACCGCCCCAGCCGGGACAATTTCTAAGTTCCCAACAGGTTTCCCAGCATGTGTGGTAGTGTAGTGCTTGTTAGTGTGTGTGTGTGTGTGTGTGTGTGTGTGTGTGTGTAGGGGATGAAGATAGGACAAAGAAGAGGAAGGAAAAATCGCGCGCGGTCCGTGGCCCGTTAGGGTACTGCTCCAGCATTCGCCTGGTGTTGATTGGAGAAACCACGGAAAACTACCGATCAGAGAAGCCAGCCGCTACAATTCTCCTGCAGACAGCGATTGAATTTGACCTAACTGAAAAGCTAGTGTCGAAAATCCTACCGTCAGGACTCGAACCTAGGATCTCCCGGTCAGAGGCACTGCAGTGACATCAGTTGATGCACTGAGCCACGGCTCCCGGTGCGTCCCCTTCGCCGCTCGGGACCCCACGCCGCTACCTTCGCACTCTAAAGGCGCTGGAAGCGGAAATGGATTGCCAATTCTGATAATGAGATATTTTTATACAATAACTAGTGGTGCTAAATACCACGTACAATCTCGCCCGTACTTTCACGCAAAATTATCCGAAAACTACTCAAATTTTCGAAAAATTGTACAGGACCTTATTTTAAAATCTACCTTTAAGGAACAGATTTTATTAAGACAAAAATATCTATCTTCAAAATTGTAGTTGTAGGAAGACGCCGAAAAAAATTTGAATTTTTGTAATTTTAAAAAAATGAGAGTTTGTAACGAACATGAGACCTGCACCAGTCTCTTAAACGTCCTTTACACTATTGAACAACAAAATTTAAACAAAAATGGAGTAATATTTTTTGAAAACTTTGAAAATGTTCCAGAGGCTTCATGTAAAGTGTCCCCAAAAATTAAATCATGTTTCAAATTCAAGGGGCCACTACATCAGCTAGATCGTTCGAGAAATATCAATTTTGGAGAAAATCCGTTTAACCCTAGAGTTGTTCACAGACGGACAGACAGATGGGCAAACAAGTTTTGCCGTCATTCAGTACTTTTGTCCCACAAAACGAAATCTGATAGGGGATTTTTTTCTAAATTTAGTAACTGGATTTTTGGTTTCCAGAGCTCTGTAATAAGAGTTTTCTGCAGAAAATTCGCCGCTTTTTACGCGCAGCATTACATAACTTTCTCTTTACTCCGAAGCGAGAAAGTAAAGAACTTAAGTTTTTCATGATTTAGATAATATTGTTATGAAAGCCTAAGCGGGTTGTGATGACCTAAAGTAAAGGACTAAAAACGGGTTGTCATAAATTTTCTTAATCACGTAAATAGATTTTTTTAAATGTTAGGTGAAACTTTAAATGCATTTGTTTCATAAAGTTAAAATGTCATTTAGCATGATTTCCCTCTGAACCTCGCAAATATTACTCATATGATGTACAATGGGCATATATAAAATTAATTCTGTTTTATCTCAAATAACGTTGAACTTTCAGGTAGTAGTAGAAACGCAATCTCTTGAAGAAATTTAGTATTTTTAAAGAAGATTAATTTTATCCCAAGATAAATATAAACAATCTAAAGTGAATATACACAATTTACTAATAACCATATATATTAATACAATCCAGATTTAATAATTTGCGAAATGATTTTCCTTGCGTTCAATATTGATTGATTGGTTGAAATACATCTTATAGCTCCCAGACTTTTATATTACAAAAAAGAATGGTACGAATGATAACCAAATCCCACCCACGTGATTCTTGTAAGCCTCTCTTTATTAAACTAGGAATTTTATCTTTGCCTTGCCTGTTGATTTACGAATCAGTGGTTTTTGTCAAAAATGATTTGCTTAAGGGCGGGAATATATTTTCAGAAAACGCCGATGTCTATTACTATTACACTCGACGTAGAAATCATATTCATCAGGTGACAGTATCAACAGCTCATTACGAAACATTCACATACAATACATGAAAATTATTTTACAACACTTTGCCAGATGACATTAAACGATTAAATTCAATAGAAAAGTTTAAATCCCAAGTGAAATCGTTTCTGCTGCATAACTGTTTCTATACAATTAGAGACTATACTGAGCATCACAAGAAAAGTAACATTAATTTTAACAATGATACATAATGCATTAATTACCATTTGGACTGTATAAATGTATAAACAACCTGTAACAAGTATTGTACTACAGCTCCGGGTCAATGACCCCATCGCGATCAGGTTTTTCGTCCAGTTTCCCTGATCCATTGAGCAAATGCTGAGATGGCCCTTATTTTGCTCCTGGACATAAATGTAACTTGTAGTTTGCTCTCAACCGCCGAGCGGGACGGACGTACCTTGGCTCCGAATCGCTTGCGCCGTTATCAGTGCCAAAGTCCAAATTTTACAGTGCCGGTGCGATCGATAAATTCTTTTGCATAGGCGTAGCTCACGACCGTTTTGCCGCATTGCGGCAAAACTACAATACGAACAATTGTATATCAACATTGGTGCAACGCCACATGGACAAGTGCATTTAACTACAATTGTGCCAATACAGTGTTGAAACCAGTAAGTGCAAAAGTGAAAGACAATTAATAGTGCTATAAAGTATCAAAAATGTTATCAGAAGATGTCCCCCTAGGGGGACATATCAGCAGATCCATGGAACTACTGAACAATGAAGGATCTAGTGACACTTACACGACTCTAATCAATTCACAATTCACACACGAAAATCAAATGGAAAATCTACAACAGCAATACCAACATATCTTACATCAAAATCACCTTCTACAAGAACATCTTCAAAAATTAGAGCAACAAAACCAATTACTACAACAACAGCTTCAACAATCACGGTTCGACCCAACAAGCAACACGGAGGCAGCAGCACAACATGCTCCTCAAACACATCCGGAACTTGGTCAGCCCCCCGGAAACCATCAGCCCACAGAAGATAGATCAGCAGAAAGCACCAGTGACCATCATCAAACAAGTTCACATCAACAAATGACAAAAAAAAGAGGACCTACAAAAGTAAGTGATTATAGTGACGCAAAGCGCAGAATGCTAAACAATAGTGTAATAAAAGACTATAATTTACTAAATAGATATTCAATTTTAGAAACAGTAGAAGAATCAGATGAAAATGTAAACAATATAGAAGTACAACCAGAAAACATAAAAATACCTCCCATATGCATTAGAAACGCAGGAAACGTAACACTCCTATCTAAAGACCTAACGCAATTAATAGGAAATGGGTTTTCTCTTAAAACAACAGGGGATTCGGTAAAAATATTACTGAAAAATGTTACCGACTACAGAAAAGTCAGAAAATATTGTGAAGAGAAAAATGTCCCTTATTATACATACTGTGTACAATCAGAAAAAAACTTATCAGTAGTAATAAAAAACGTTCCCATAATATTCACAGAGGAAGAGATTTATAATGAATTAGAAAGTCTAAATTATCCTATAAAAAAAGTAACTAGATTGACTAACAGAGAACAATTACCCTTTAGAGTAGTTGCACTAGAATTAACTAACTCAATTGAAGGTAGAGAAATATTTAAATTGGACAAACTACTGCACTGTATTGTAAAAGTAGAATTAAGAAGGAAACCACAAGGCCCGCCTCAATGTAAAAAATGTTTTATTTATGGCCACACAAAAAATTATTGCACAATGACCCCAAAATGTGGATATTGTGCGGAACAACATTGGACTAAAGACTGTGAATTATTGCAGACAACAAACCCTCCACCCCCAATTTGTACTCTATGTAAAGAAAATCATATGGCGACTTCTAGACAATGTAAATACTTTCCAAAAAGTAAGAGAATTCAAGAATCAAACCAACACAATAACTCTTACCAAACCTCACAAACACAAAACATATATGGAAATGAATCTCACACACAAATAAACTCACAACAAACAAATATAAATCACAACCCATTATATAGACAAATGGCATTTAATAACAAACAAAACATACCCAAACCCACATATGCACAAACAGTTACACAAAACAACATACAGTCAAACATTACACACATTATAATGCAGATGTTACCAACAATAATCAATCAAACAATATCAACAATAATGCCACAAATACAAAACATGATATCAAACCAAATATCAAATATAATAAGAAATGGATAAAAAGCCCAACTTAAAATCAATAACATTCTTAAACTGGAATGCTAATGGATTACTAAATAAAAGAAACACACTCATCTACTTCCTAAAAAATCACGCAATAACGATTGCATGCATAACAGAGACACACCTTGTACCTGGACAAACACTTAAAATACCTGGATACATCTGCCATAGAGAAGATAGAATATGCCAACATGCAGCAGGAGGAGTAGCTATCCTAATCAAAAAGAAACTGGAGCACTCATTAATTTCTATTGCAAAATCGAATGATCTTGAACTGATTGCAGTAAAAATAACATTAAAAAATTTATTCTTAAATATCATAACAGCATATAAACCACCTAAAAATCAAATTAATATAAATGATTTAAAACAAATATTACACAGTACAGAACCTACCATTATAATGGGAGACCTGAATAGCAAACATATCAATTGGGGCTGCAAAGTGAATACTCCTAACGGGAGGAAATTACTGAAAGC
The DNA here is from genome assembly GCA_011170035.1 of Teleogryllus occipitalis. Classification (NCBI taxonomy): domain Eukaryota; kingdom Metazoa; phylum Arthropoda; class Insecta; order Orthoptera; family Gryllidae; genus Teleogryllus; species Teleogryllus occipitalis. Next base: position 139,637 of record BLKR01000004.1, on the reverse strand, counting down.
ATCAACAACTTTAAACTTTCAAATCTTAGCACCAACAAATCCTACTCACTACCCCAAAAACCGTAATGCTCAACCAGATATCCTTGACATTGCCATCATTAAAAATTTAACACATACCCTCTATGCTCACTCATTACCTGAATTGGACTCTGACCACTGTCCCGTAATAATCACATCGGACATAAACTATATTAAAACAGAATTGCCTTATGGCATAGACACAAAAAACATAGATTGGATAAAATTCCAAACAAATATAGAGAACACTCTTCCCACAGACCGGTTCATGAAAAATAGAGAAGAAATTGATTCTGCCGTAGACTCTATCACTAAAATTATACGAAAAGCAGCAAAAGAAGCAAATACCAACCCTAATCATAAACCAAAATTATCACAGCAAACTATACCTACTTACATTGAAAAATTAATTCAAAAGAAACACAAAATTCGACGCCAATGGCAACAATCGAGAAGCTCAGAATTAAAGAAAATTCTAAATAAACTAACTCACCAAGTAAAAACAGCATTAGACGAACACAGAATCCAACAATATAAAAATTACATTAAAAAGATAAATCCTAAAGACAGCAACTTATGGCAGGCTACAAAACAAATATTAAAAGAACCAACAGTCATACCAGAACTAAAGAAATTAGATAAAACAGCTGCAACAACAAAAGAAAAATGTGAAATATTGGCTGAACACTTTCAAGAAACTTTTGCCCTAAACACAAATTCAAATAATATCACTACAAATCAAATCAATAATTGTGAACTAACAACAGTTCCACATCCAGTAAAATATATATCACCAAATGAAACCTATCAAACAATTAAAAGCCTAAATAGGAAAAAATCAGCTGGAATAGACCAAATACCAACTATTCTATTACAAAAACTAAATAGGAAAGCAATTAGCTACTTAACTGCAATATTCAACTCAATGTTAAGAATTGGATATTATCCCACGAAATGGAAACACTCCATAGTAATACCAATACCAAAACCAGGTAAAAACCCAACACTCACAGAAAACTATAGACCTATAAGTCTGATCCCCATCATAGCCAAAGTAATGGAGAAACTAATACTAAAACGACTCCTAAAATACATAAATGAAATATCATACATACCACTTTTCCAATTTGGTTTCAAAGAAAAACACTCCACAACACACCAACTTTTAAGAATAACAGAACTAATATATAAAAATTTTGAAGAAAAACAGCACTCTCTAGCAGTATTCTTGGACGTAAGCCAAGCATTTGACAGAGTTTGGCACGAAGGATTGATATTTAAATTACAGGAATCAGGCCTACCTCTTTACCTAGTAAAAATAATACAAAGCTTCTTAAAAGAAAGAGTCTTTTCAGTAAGAATAAACTCAACCTACTCCACACAAAAAGGAATCACAGCAGGTGTACCACAAGGCAGCCCGTTATCAGCAACTTTGTTCAACATATTTACAGCAGATTTCCCAACAACCCAAAACACTACAATAGCGTTATTTGCTGACGATAGTGCAATACTAACCTCTAACAAATGTTTAAATACAGCTACAGAAAATCTACAAGAAGAACTAAACAAAGTATCACTATGGGCAGACAAATGGAAGATAAAATTAAACCCCAACAAATGTGTAGCAAAGATATTCACACTATGCCCAATAAACACTACTCCCAAACCTCTAAAGCTATTTAATAAAACACTTGACTGGTTACCAAAAAACAAACCAATTAAATATCTTGGAGTATTAATAGATACAAGACTAACATGGACTAATCATATAAATGAAAAACTTATACAAGCAAACAGAAGACTACATAAATTGTATCCATTAATCAACAGAAAATCCGCCCTCAAAACAGAATGTACTCTAGTGCTTTATAAAGCAATAGTTCTTCCCATTATAATGTACGCATGCCCAATATGGTACAACACCTCTGCTACTAACATAAAGAAAATACAAACCTTCCAAAATAAAATCCTACGGATAGCAGTAAATGCTCCCTGGTTTATTAGAAACACTCAACTACATTCAGAATTAAAAATAGAAACTATCCACCAAGTAATGCTTAAACGTTCACATTCCTTCTTCACAAATCTACATAAAATACCTACAAGTGACCATTACAACCTTGGGTCATCAGCAACAACATCCCGAATCAGAAATAGATTTCCATATGACAAATATCTTATCCAATTTGCTGACCCCCCATAAATCCTATGAATTAAAATAAACAATACAAGAAATAAAATTCGACTTTACTTAGAACAACATACAATAATGAGGAACCTGTTGGGCTTCCCTTATTTCTATTTATAAAAGAATGAATGTATTTTATGAATGCTACCTTTTGTGTCAGTGCTGAATGAAGTTAATCTATTTGTTATTTATTTATTTTTGTAAGTGTTTTGATTTGAGATTTAAATGTAAACAATCCCTGTAAAGCAGTTATGCTGGTCTGTGGAAATAAATAAAAATAAAAAAAAAAAATAAATGGAACTTCATTTTCTGTGCACGTCTTCTAGAATTCAGTGGGAAATACAATTATTCAAATTATCGTTTCCATGTTTTCGTGCCAGGAAGTATTATTCCATGACGAAGAACATGTTGGATAAGAGCCCAAAATGCATTGCTGATTTATCCTTGGAAATAAACTTTATTACATCGGAGCGTTTTTTTTCTCAAAATTCAAGTAGTATATGGCTTAGTGTAGGGATCATAGAATTTTTGAAAACGTGCACAATATTCACTTCCCCCATAGCACGTCATACACAGTTTTTAAACTGTTTTTGACGTAAATAAATAAATAGATTAATTGATTGATGTTTCCGGGCACGTCAACTGCTATGGTCATTAGTCCCTTCAGTATTTATTCCGGGAGTTTTGCCCGGAGGTTCGTCGTCCTCTGGGTGGTGATATCTGGCCCCGACTACACGTCGGCTTATGTTTATCTTTTGAAGTGGGAGGTTTCCCCACTTCAAGTAGTATTAGAGAAAAGAGAAAAAACTAAACAAGGCCCGGAGAACTGGGTAATGTCACAAGGGCGTATGAAAATGCATTGTGGACAACTTAACTACTCGAATTATCTGAACTTAAAAAATTGATATTACTCTGGTTTTCTTATTTTCATACAAAACATTGCCAAATGCATTAGTAAAGATATTCATCTCTATATTGGTATTAAGTTTAAGTTTGATATGAAGAGTCTCTGAAATAACACAGGGGAATCGCCTCATCTCTGTGTCCAAAATAACTGTATTCTCGAAATAAAATTCATGTAACAAATTGAGTCTATGTCTGGATACAGAATTAAGGCGAGGAGAAGATTCTTTAATATTCTTAGAGTGCTCTTTCATTTGTTGTTTCACTGGGCGATCAGTTTGTCCTATGTGTGTTAATTTGCAATTTAAATAAGGTAAACTATATTCTACATTCTCACGTTCCATAAACGGATCCTAGTCTTTCACATTCTTTATCTCTGTTTATTAAGTAATATATTGTATACTTATTTCTAACTAGAAGATTTCTTCTATTTTATCTACAGGTTTTGAAAATATTCCTCCAGCAAGGCACCGTCCCAGACGGCCCAAGTTTCAAGCCCCCAGACTAGTCTCCTGGCATGTGTGATAGTACATTGCTTATTAGTGCGTAAGTACGTATGTGTATGTGTAAAAGGACATGATACGACAAGAAAGAGGAAGTAAAAATATATCGATGTTCATGGTCCGTTTGTTACGGTACTGCTCCGGCATTTGCCTAGTATGGATCCGAAATCACGGAAACCCGATCTGAACAGCTGGCCGTTAGAATCTCCTCCATACAGCGGTTAAAATTCGATCTATCTAGTTCCTGTCGAAAATCTGGCACCTACGGCATTCAAACCCTCTCATGATACGCTGCAGACACAACTGCAACGTTGGCTCTGAGATAACTCAGTCGTATTTTTATGTAATACATGATACGTTGACATCCCATACTATTATTCATATTTACGACAACTTTCCTTTGTACAAAAATTTAAGTACTGTAATTAAAAAATGCGTCTTTCAAGATAATCAAGACGTGTCTCACTTTGCAATCCATTTTCACCTTATTTCGTGGAAACCAGTTTTGAATTTGCAGCAGCGACTTAAAAATGATTACAAAAATATTGGTGTCAAAAATCGTAATCACTGGCCATGTGCTTTAATTGATCAATAATTTGAAAAAAACTTTCTTAAAATTGACGATATGTTCGAGTTACGAATGTAGTACAACCTGTAATTTCTAAATGACCTTCAAGATGGCTCGCTGAAAATTGTATTTTATGGCACGTGCCGCTCCGTGTCGTAAAAATTAAAATTCATGTTCGCTTACATATTATTTAATATCCAGCGCATCTCTTGGGCGAAATTTCGTGAGCCTAATCGCAAGATCAGGACGTTAAATGCCGTGTGTCACGCTACTGTGCGTAACTTGTAAATATTTCATTTTCATTCTCTTTGATCTTCTTTCGAAGCAATATTCTGTGAATTAATTCTAACACACATAGAACGATTGCTACAATTAAGATTTTTTTATACCATTCACATTCATTTCTTTGTAATCTTTCTCATGATTCACTACTGTATCTCCAGCCATAAAAACAATACGGAATTACTACGTCTGTGATAACTTCGTGAATGGACTTTCATTACCCTAAAAAGAATACAGCAAATTTCGGTGTGAATTCTGGCGTGAACTCATAATATTAGGGTGAAGTAAAATTGATTTTTGAAATACTTCCAAATGCTGTAAGTGTAATTTGGGAGATCGCTGTAAGGAAGTTTCATAACTTTACAATATTCTACTTTGATTTTGTTTCTTATTAATCCAAACGAAAATGATCTGCTAAAAAATAGATTCTGAAATAATTACATAATCTATGTTCATACACTAACACGAACGCAAAGATCTGAAATTTAAAGAGGTGAATCATATATATGTACATATTCTTTAACTTTCAAAATAATATATTTTTCTTTTTTTATGATTTGACTATTAAGATTTGTTCTCAAAATAACTTAAAACTGTTCATTCTTTTTACGTCCAACGAACTCTTCTTCAATATCTGTTACGTTTCTAGGAAAATAACATTAGCAAATATTTGAGTAGTAGCTATTTTCCTTTCAGCAGGCACTTCTAATTCGTGTATTGCTCTTCCTACAGGCCCTTGCGTGTTGTACATACATTGCCTATCAACACATCAGCGCCCCTTTCTCACAATGTACTCGCACCTTTCAGCACCTTCCTCTCCGCCCACTCACCGACACACACCGTCCCACCCACCCCGTCTTTCAAACAATCCACCTGCCCTCGCCTCCACTCCGCTCGCACCCACCGCTATCACACCGCCCGCCGATCGTCCACCCTCTGCCCCCACGCCAGCCTCCCTACCGTTCGCCAGCCACCTGGCAAAAGGTAAAACCCCACCCCCCCCCCCCCCCCCACCAACTCCCACCCACCGCCTGCCCGCCACCCTTCACCCTCCGCCCCCACGCCAGCCTCCTACCGTTTGCCAGCCACCTGACAAAAGCCTGCACCCCACCCCCGGTCGGCCATTCTCACCTCACCACCCCACACCACCCCACCAACACCAACTCCCACCCACCGCCTCCCCGCACACTATTCACCCTCCACCCCACACCATTCTCCCTTGGATTGACCGCCTCCTGTACCCCACCCCCACCGTAACCCTGACCGCAATTCTCACCTCACCCTCACCCACCTCACCCACTCCCGCCGCCACCGCCTTTTGTCCGTCCTCCCACACCCCTCCTCCGCCCCGCCTCAGCGTCCCGCCCACCGCCACACGCCCCCTGTCGCCCGCGCGCTACAGCGGCGTGCGGCCGCATCCATCATGACGCGAGACCCAGAATTTACTGCGGCCTCGCGTCGTAACAGATCATTACTGGAATTACAGCTCTCGGCCGCATCCATCAGCGGCGGCAATTTGCACCTCATCGCCCGACCATTACCCGCTCCCTCGAGGAATCGCCGCGCCGCGCCGCGCCGCGCGGCCGCTGTTTAAGACGCGGAACTCCCAAATTATGTTCTTCAGGGTGTTGGGGATAAATCAAGGCGGGCGTGCTGTGTATTTATCAAATAAAGAACCGCGGAGGGAGGGCGCTCTTTGGGCGATAAGTAGGGTTAGGTAGAGTGCCAGAGGTGGTATGGTCGTGCGGCTGTGACATACGCCTGCGAAACAGGGAAGAGGAAGCTAAACATGAGCGTCTATGGTAGGTATTTACTTTTAGGGGGAGGGTCAAAGGAAGTTGTTTAAGTGCTACAACCTCTGCAGTTGTAGTTTAAGTCACGATTATATCTGTTTATTTACTGGAGTTAGCTAGAAGTGCATGGTGTATTAAAAAAGATCAAGTAATATACGGTGCATCTAAATGTAAAATGCTAAATGTAAAAGATGTCCTCTTTTTTCTTTAAATTTGTTCACAATTGAGGCATTGAGATATTTTAGAATTTCTGACACTTTACGAAAGTAAAATTATTGACTTACCACGACTCTCTTGTAAATAAGAAACACGGGGTCTCTTTATATCATGTTAGTTTTAGAATCCAGAAAATTGACAATGAAAATACATTCACAATTTATGTGTCATTAGTTATGTGTAGCACACTTCCACTAATACGATCGTTGCTAATACGACCGTTGCAATTTCGTAAGTAATGTGAAATGTCAGATATCACTATCTCCGCCCGAACGCCTCAATTGTAATTATGTAAATGTAAATATTTAAGTAGTTAGGCGGAAGAGCAGGCCTTACGGCCTGAGCCTCACCAGTAATAAAGATATTATTATTATTATTATTATTATTATTATTATTATTATTATTATTATTATTATTATTGTTGTTGTTATTATTATTATCTATACATTCATTCGTTAAAAATGACCATAAACTGAAAAATAGATGGCATCCACCGAGATGATGGCTGAGGTGGTAATGGTTAGAGCAGTAGTATTTATATTTAGCCTTTACATGTCCCATAAAGGGCAATTGGCTTCAGCATCATTAGATCCAGAGGTTCCTATCGCTCCCCCCCCCCCAACCCGCGATGACTCAAATTTGCTAAGCCTTCGTGACTTCACGTAGTTAGCGAATTCGGCTAGCGACGGCATTTTCGCGGTCGTGACCTTTCAGTAGAACCACCCTAGCATTCGTCTCGATGACCCAAGGAAACCATGAAAACCCCGATCAGGATGGCCGACACAGGGGTCGAACCCAGACCTCCCGAATACGAAGTCAGCGCGCTACTTCGCATTAGCATCGAATTCAAAAATTTCGGTGAAATTTCATGAAATCAATGATCATCATTGAAATTTCGTAGACAAATAGTTGTGTTGTCTCAACCATTTACATGTCGTTTATTATTTAAAATTTGTATTCAACGCGAATCGAATCATTCCTCTATATAATCTGAGTTAAACAGTGAACAGTAAATGTAAATATTGTTTTTGGATGTGTAATATTTCAATTGAACCAAGACAACATTTTTTTCGTGAGTAAAACTGCGATACTTCAACTGCAACACGGAGTCCTCTACAGCATTGTACATCCGGATGTTCTAGTGTTCAAGTCCCGACGGGAGTGGATTTTCGGCACTGGATACATAGGTGTCTCGAATTCAACCACTGACTGTTGGTTAATTCTAATAGCCACCTGCTCTGATCGGTACTTTTGCACGTTTCTCCAGGTAAATGTTCGAGCAGTACCCCAAACAACAACTCGGGATCTTTCCATCCTTATATACACGCACTACCATTTCCCTTTTACACACGTACATATACACACACACACACACACACATGCACTACATTATGTACTATTACACATCTCGGGAGACATGTCGGGAGCTTAAAGTTTGGCCAGGCTGTACTGTGCCCAGATGAAGAAGCTACCTGGAGGGGGAATCCCCAATTTGCCGACGTGTAGGTCGGTGCCAGATCTCACCATCCAGCTGGGAAGGAGCACCGCCGTATCTTGGGATATAACAAGCACTACATTTACAGGACTAATAACCGCTGTAGTTGACGCGCCCGAAATCAACACTAAGAAGAGAGTGAAGATCGGGAATATGAGTATCAGCAGTGTCGGATTTATGAATAGGCAAACCCATGCACGTGACTAGGGCGGCAAGATTTGGAGGGGCGGCAAATTTTCAGTTCAACTTCATATAGATAATGGTGTTTATTGAATGTTAAATTATATTTAAAACAATAATATTTTTATGTAAAATGTTCCGCCTTTTTATAATGTTAAAGTTTTGGCAAAACATTCGCCGCAGGATTTGCTCCAGTTTCTCCGAAGAACTGATCTTCACAGATTATTTCCAAATGTTGAAATCGCCTTTCGCATGTACATCTATTTCAAATTGTTCGGCTGAAGGATCGATTGCGTTTTGGAAGCGTGTCAAAAACTACTTAAGATCAACAATGGGTGAAAGAAAATTAAATTCACTTCCCATTTTAGCATAGACAAATTTGCAAGTTAGGAAAATATATTTTACTTCAAATAGATTGTGATATCAACAAATTTGCAAACCAAAAATTTCGACGAAATCAATTATAATGTTACATTATAATACATTATTAATGAATGATTAAACCAGTATTAAAATAAACTATAAGGGAATTTATTTGTAATTTATGTTATATATTTTCTGCCTTGTAACATTAAAATCAAAATTTATCAAAAATTAACGGAGGGGCGCGAAAAAATATTTGCTTAGGGCAGTAAATTACCCACATAAATCCGCCACTTGGTATCAGTGTGAGGGCTCATCAATACGTGGTGGAAGAGCGCTGTTTCCGTTGCCGGAGCAGATGCTCGCCGTCCGTTCGCCCTTCGGCTCAGCGGGTCTCAACGGGTCAGACCACTCCGCCGAGCACCGCACGGCTGCCCGGAAGTCAACTCGCTTTCCAAAGCCAACTCGCTCCTCTCTGCACTCGTATCGTCTGAAGCAGTGCTCAAGGACAGCCAAAACTCGGTTCACGGTACACCCGTGTGTTACTCGTGCACGATCGTGTCCTTCTTGTCTTAAACCGAAAGAAGATATTAAAAAGGAATGCTTTTCCATAAATGTGGAATTTCTATAATAATATTAAAATGCAACAAATGTTCATCATGTGGCGACTATCATTCAGCTTTTCCGAGTTAAGAAATTGGAAGAAAATAAAATTGTAATATCACATCATTCTAGGAGGGATACAATGAGATACAATTGTAGAACCCAGACGAGAATGAGATACAATTGTACGAATCACATGACAATTGATCACACATTGTCACATTACTTTAATCCGTCGTATGTTCGTTAACTTATTATGCATTCAAAAATTAAAAATAATTACTTATATCTTAACTGTGTCCAAAAGACTTTACAATCTTTTTACTTTCACCTTTACTACATACTAAGTAGTAAAGAAAAGTATTGTAATCATGCAGCGGAAATCGGCTATTTTTCGACAGAAAAACTTTATGGTTGGGGCTTGGTAACGAACAAGATTTATCCACCTTTTCGTTACCATAGCTCGTCAATAATAATTTCACTATAACACTTGTGGTGTTAAAACAGCGCGTACTTTCTCGCCCGTATTTTCAAGCAAAATTACGCAAAAAGTACTCAAATTTTCGAAAATTGTACATGGCCTTATTTTAAAATCTATCTTTAAGGAATTTATTTCATTAAGGAAAAAATCTCTATTTTTAATATTTTAGTTGTAGGAAACCTTCGAAAAAAGTTTGAAGTTTCGCAATTTACGAAAAATTATAAATTGAAAATTCGAGAGGCAGACAGACAGTCATAAAGACAGACAGGCAGTCATAGAGAGACAGGCAGTCATAGAGAGACAGGCAGTCATAGAGAGACAGGCAGTCATAGAGAGATAGACATAGACAGAGACAGACATAGAGACAGACATAGACGGAGACTGACATAGAGACAGACAGAGACTTATAGACTTTGCCGACATTAGATTTTTCGGTATTAAGGCCACACGAAACGTGGATTGTGGCTACATTACGGGTTAGATTTGTTTTTCTAAATTTAGCGACTGAATTTATCCACCTTTTCGTTTCCAGGGACCTGAATAAAGAGTTTTCTGCCACAAATTCGCCACTTTTTGGAACAGGATTACATAACTTTCCCTCTGCTCCGTAACAAGAAAGCAAAAATTGCTGATTTTCAACGATAGAAATACTTTCTTTTCACTATCTAGGAAATGAGACAAAAAAAGTAAAAAGCAGATAAATTTTGTTACGATATATAGCATATTACTTCCTCTAACACGTGTACTCAGAACCCACGTTTTGTTAAGTTGATTGCGAAAAATCTATTGACGTCAAAACGTCTGTCTGTCTGTTTTATTAAACTTCGTTCTCGGATAGCGTAGATATCGCTTAAAAATGACACAGGGATCGTTTTTGTTGTAATCTAGCCATTTCGTTGTTATTTTCAAAATTGAAGAAGTTAGAAATAATGCGAGAAAGTATCTGAAAGCACCACTAGTTATTAAGAAAGATACTGAAATAATATGTCGGAATTGAAATTTAAAAAATAAATGAATTAATAATGAAAAATAATGAAATTTTCGCAAGACAGCCCGCTTCAGAATAATTCAATTTCATTGCTTTCAAGAAATCCAGCCAAACGCTGAATATTCTCGTCATTATTACAAACCGAATGCTCGTAATTCGCAAACTGAAGGATTGTCGAGATTCAAGGCTACTAAAATCATAATCAGTATATCACTCTAGATCAGAATGTATGTTTAACTAATTATATTCGTTTCATTCTGTGTGTGGAAGAAATTTCACCACATTAAAAACATATCTTAAATACTTTTCGATTTTTTTAAAAAATTACTAATGATCTTATATCATTGCTAATGACATTAACGAACAATTCTTACATGCATTGTTTTAAGAATATTACAAAGATAAATTTTCAGAGATTAATATTTACATTTTTGGTCTTAATACTAAATTGAGATGCTGTTTGCAATAATAATTAGATCATTAAAAAGTGTGCCTGTGCTTTCTTCATTTTTCTCTTAACCCACTTATTCCTTATTTTGCGATAAAGACGCCTATTTTCTCGTACATGATGTAATCTCTCGCACAAGGAAAAATACTCGTACACTATCAAGTTATTCAGTCTAGTTTCCAGGAAACTTGACGCATGCAATATAACGTACGACTTCTACACGTTGTGAACTTCTCGCTCCCTCCCACATGCAGCACTTCAGCTATCGCTCATGAAATTCATGAATTCTGACGAGTTGCCGAGCACGCATAATGAGGCTCGAAGCTCATTAACTTCCGTTACATGTGTATTTACTCAACGTGAGTGTTTATGGAAACACCCGCATGCCAACATGTCGTTAGGAGAAACGGAACGGAGTAAATCCGCGGGCGCGCACGGGCATGCCGAGTGAAACTTCGACAAAAGAGTCCGATCAGGCTCGTGTGACATGCACTACAGGTCTTTCATCTTTGCAGACAATGCTTCCACATTCTCAAGAAGAAATATTCAGCTATTAGATTTTCAAGAAATATTTGTTTCGTAGTTGACTGTAAATTTGTTCGTAATCACTTTACAGTCATTTGTGTGGGTATATGTCGATAAACTGACTTACATCTTTTAAAACTGTCATTATTTTTCTGTGTCCTTTTTTTCCAAGTTACCGAATTGGATCTGATAAATCAACAATTCGTTATTTTTATTTAACAATTTTCATAAAAATGGAAATGCAATTTAGGATAAAAATTCTTATTGCTTAATTATGTTTTCTTCTGGTACGTTTTTTAAGATTTCTCTGCTTTCCTGCTCGTGACTTAAAATAGTAAGCATATTTTAAATCATAATGCCGTCAAAAGAAAATTTATCAGTTTCAAGCTTCACACATCATGGAATGAAAGCTTTGCTGAACAGTACAAAATTCTTAAGAGCTCGTACCAAAAATCAGGAAATAGCATTACAGATTAATTACGAGTGGATATAATAAAACGTTTATACTTCATAGCTAATTAAACTAATAAATTTAATACTACATGCTCTACAGTAAAGGTTTCAATGATTTCTAAAAACATTTCTGGGAGCTTTATGAAACAAAGAATTGATGGTTTCGATGGTGTAACGGTTAGCTAGAACTGTTACTATATCTAAGTACGTGGGTTCAAACCCTAACGAAAAAATCTTTCGTACGCATTCCTTCGAAGGGGATAAACCAAACCGGCTTTCCATGTTGTAGATATACTGCACGTAAAACAAAACCTAAATGAATCCTCTAAGCAAAATTCAAATCGCCTGTTTCGTTGCCCGAAAGTTACTTATTTCTCTACCAGATGATGAAACGAGCCTAGCGGAATTTGCGTGGACAGGCGGAAGAACAGGACTGATGGCCTGAGCCTCGCCACGGAAAATAAGCCATAATTCATTTGAATTGAATTGATAGGTTGTAAAGGTAGGATCTCATATGACAATGTAATTAAGGATTTATGTTCGCCGACATTCCCGAAAAGGTAGCAAATCATCCAAATATCCTTCATGCAAAAGAGAAACAAAACAAAGTTTTATATTTAAAATTTGGTGAATAATACGCACGACTTGGTAAAAGTTAAAAAACATCACACGGTGAAAAAACATTAATAAACACATTCCTTACTTACAGGGAGAGATACAATCAAAGTGATATTCTCGTGTGTATAGAATCTTCTTTTCTAGATATTAGAAAAGACAGGATAGTATTTTTAACATCTTCATTTTAACTATATAACATTTGATTTTTTCCTTCTGAAGGCGCAGCCGTAATGAAAGAACTGTTTTGTCCGATATCCTTGAATTTGACCCACATTTGATTTACTATATTTTTTATTCTTAATTATTTTGGTCCTGCTTCTTCAATTGATTGGTTATGTTATTACATTAATGTAAATAGAGATTTTGTTCTTAATGAAATCTGTTCTTAAAAATTAGATCTCTGATAAGATTATGTACATTTTTTCAAATTTTGAGTATATTTGCGTAATTTTCAGTGAAAGAGCGACAATTTTTTAATAAATGTTAAATATTTTCTCAAAAACCACTGTTTTTTGTTTTGTTTTTTGTTGCTTTATAAGCAAGCAAGGTTTGCTTCGTAATATGGCACAGGTCTGATTATTATTATTATTAAAAACTCTCTAAATCTGAAAATTGCGAAAGTTCAACTTTGTGTGTGATGCATCGAGGTTGTTGATATTCCTAACCAGCATGGTAGCAAAATGGATAAGAGAATTTATGAACGCTGAACTTCACCTGAAAACACTTCAATGTCAAATACCAGCTTGGTAAAATATTTTTGCAGGTTTTGCGCGCAGAAGCATATGTTGTCTCAAAGAGGTGACACCTAACTGAAGTAACCCGGCGTCAGTCGCTAGAACATGTGCAACTGTTTTTATTAATAAATAATTTTCTCATACAGCGGCTTAGCGCTTTACAAGAGCGTTTCGACACGAAATATACATAGTTTACTTAGCATTGACCTTCATAAGAGCGAGGCCACTCTCTCTGGAGTTCTCAATTTCAATTTTCGGATAATGTGACTGGGGTGATAAGGAAGAATGGTAATGGAGGGTTCAGAATTATTACAGATGAAGAAATCAAGGTGATCTCAAGTAGTCTGGAATTCTTGCGTTTCGAAGCGCAAATGCAACTAAGTTCAAATTTGTAAAATTATTGCGCAGGACTATATAATTATAAGGAATTATATTGCGTAATGTAACTATAATAATGGAGGGAAAATAAGTACTGTTTAGCATCACTAGCTTAATTATACTCTATGAATAGCAATTCACGTGTCACACAGCGTTAAACAGTGATTAAAGCGTGTCACAGAGTTAAACAGTATTTCAGCTCAAATAACGCAAACACATTCATCGTAAATTCAATTAAAGCAAATATCGATACAATTATGTATTTTATAATAGAAAAATGTACTGATTTCTCCCTTCTGATACCTTCAGTTGAACCAAAAATTTTAGCTGATATCCTTGTTTTCATGACGAAAATTAAACTCATCTGCGAGTCGTCCCGTAGTAACTTTGAGGTTTCCGAAGGTTATATACTGCAATATGACAATCTCAGGTACCAAAAACCTGAGTTGAAGATCACTTAATTTCTAGTGCAAAATATTTTCAGACAATATTTTGAACCCTTGCCCGTTCCATGGTAAGTGCATCTAATAGCGGAATTCCCCCCCACATCATTTGCACTAAAATCGGGAACCAAATTAACCACTTCATCCCGACATCCCCTTTTAATCAAAACAACCCCCGGGGTGTCACAAGTCCTCCAGAAGCCAGCACGAGCCCACATCTGCGATTCCACCCCTCCCCTCCGACACTCAGCGGTGTAGCGAGCACTGCGGAACTGATCTCCGGCGGTCCTAGGCGGTTGTTGGGGGCAATAAAGAAGTAACGAGGTGACTACATTCGCCAATGGAAACCCGTCTAATTAATCCAGACGCCCGAGGAGAACGCGCCGCCAAAGCCTTTATTCGGGATATAAATACACGCGGCCCCCTGCGCTTCTGCCGGGCGGTAATCAGCGCCCCGGGCCGTGCGCCCCCGCCCCGCCCCGCTTCGCCCCCGCCGCGCCCGCGCTCGCCTCCGTCGGCGCCGTAAAATCATAAAATTCAAAGTCGAAGCGTCGTAAAATTTGGCAAAGTAATGAGCCCAGATGTCGGCCGCGGAGGAAATGGCGAAGAGGGAGTCGAGCTTCTTAGGCGGCGAGAGGGGTAAGATAGCTTAGAACTGCCTCACATATGGGAATCAATGCACGACGCATCAATTCTGTGGTCGGATAGTCAGTCAATTTGGTTTTAGTAAGGTACATTTTTCTACTAAGAATTTTTTCGAAATGGTAAGCTACATTATAATATTTCAGTGTATCTAATTCAAATAATCTTTCAATGGAATACAGATGGGATTCAGATATTTTGTATTTATGAATTTGAGTTCTTCTCGTTAAAAATAATTATTTTGTTTACTTCAATCATACAATAATAACTTGTGATTTTCTTCTGTTCTGCTAAAAGAAATAACAGAAAACCCATTTATTCAGCGATAATTTAGAACAGAAAATAAATCACATCAACAGCGATAGATAATAAAACAGTAGAGAATATTAATTAGTAACTAAAATTTATTTTATTCAAATTTAAAAAATGTAAGTCGTGTATGTGATAATTATCCTGGAAACTAAAAAAATTGGAAAAAAGAGAAGAAAATACTACCCACAAATTTCATAATATTATTCTATATAAAATTTCAATTACGATTATAAATTTAGAAACATTTGCTGTTACTAAGATAAACAGCAAATTACATTCTCTAAACTTGCATAAACAGGCGGAGCTCTGAATGAACACGAGAGCTAGTGGATGATCGCAAGTACCCATTGTGTTGTATAATTCCAAATATAAACCGTACTTTTACGTAAAAGCCACTATAACCATCCACAAACACGTACACCTTAACTTCCCCAGGCACTAAACAACCCCACAAGGTCCCCAAATTCTCTTCAAAGAGGCCACGAAATCTCCTCGGGTCCGTAAAAAGCGGAATCCACCGCTCCAATCCATTCATTTCCAACTCAAAACGCGGCCAAGTGTCACCGCGGAGGAGTGCGATTGCGCCTGGAACGGCGGCCATCGAGGCCCGGAGGCGCGGGCCGCACCGAGTGGGGGCGGGCGGGTCGTAAAGCGCACGGGGCGGCCGGTCGGTGTCCCTTCCGCCGCCCAAATAAATTAATAAACCCATAAACGCCGCCGGACGCCGCCGCCCCGCTCTGTCCCTGCGACGAGGACGCCCCGTAAATAAGGGTCCGCGACAGGGGCGAGGAACGCGTCCTGCACGGCCGGGATGGCGTGGGAGGTCCGCGCTCAGGCCAAGGACGATGTAGACTTGGACGGTGGTCACGGTGGAGTCGATTTTGGACGGAATTTCGGACGGGCGACGTGAGACGAGCCGACCTGGATGGCCGAGGTGGCTAAGGGCGAGTACCGACTCAGCGCTTCGGTCCGAACGGTCGCGGGTTCGAGTCCCGCTTTGAGCATGGTTGTTTGTCACTTGACTTTGTGTGTGTTGTCGCGGAGGGCCTCGCGTTCTACTGACCCCAGATCAGAGGAGCCCGGAAAGTGTGTTGATCTTGTGTATGGTCGAATATGCGTCCCATCGGGACGTAAAGGGTAACCCGCGATTGGCTGGATATCAGCCCTTGAAAAGGAGAAAGAAAAAAAAGATGTGAGACGAACAAAACCACAAACGAAGCAGATCTTCGCCCAACAGTCGATGTTTTCGCCGTCGAAAGATGTGATTCTGGTTCCCTATGGCCGTTTCCGTTGACCAGCGCTTGTTGGAACGAATTCGGCACATCGGATGAAAATCTACGGCGTCGGCCAACAGAAATTTCGTCCAAAATCGCTCGCCTTAGGCTACGGTCACAGTGCAGTCGAAATATCTGTCGCTCGCTATCGGACGACTGCGAGCGAAATCGTCCGACTTATTTCATTCGAAATGCACCCGAATGTTGCATTCGAAATCGGCCGAATATCCCCATAGTTCCGCAGTTCATTGTTTGAGACATTTGCGATAGGCACGCTGAAAACTATCTACATGTTTGGAAGTAGCCTTGATATTACAGATGGTCTTGACTCTCCAACTGATGTCGGACGAATGAACCGACAAAATCAAACGAAACAGATCTTCGTCCGACAGCCGATGTTTTCGTCGGACGCCGTCAGAAGAGGACGTTCGGGTTCAATATGACCATTTCCAGTTACTAGCACATGTTTGAACGAATCGGGCATATCTGACGAAAACGTCCAACATCGGCCGACCGAAATCTTGGCCACAATCTGTTACACTGTCGCGGAGCCGATTTTGGTCGAAACTTCGGGCGGACGACATAGGACGTTAGCGTCCGATATGTCCGATTTGCTCAAATACGCCCTAATAAATGGAAATAAGTACATTGAACTCGAATGACCTCTTCTGATAGCGTCCGGAAACATCGACTGTCGGACGGAGATCTGTTTCGTTTGATGTCTGTTTCATTCGCCCGAAATTAGCTGGAGGGTCAATGCCATCAATAAGACAAAGACTAACTGCAATACATATAGATGGTCTTCAGCGGGATTCTTGTAAATGTTTCCAATAATGACCTGTGAAAGTCTTAGGCGATCGCTATAGGACAAAACAAAATCGGCCGATTTATTTCTATCGAAAAACATCCAAATATTGCACGCAAAACTGTTCGATTATTCCAAAACTACCACAGCTCATTTTTTGAAACATTTGAGAGTAGCACGCTCAAGTCCATCTGCATGTACTGCAGATACTCTTCGTATTCCAGATGACCTTGATTACAGCTGATTTCGGGCGAATAGAACCGACAGATCCAAACAAAACATACCTTCGTCCGGCAGCCGATGTTTTCAAATGCAATTGGAAGAGGTTGCTTGGGTAATGCCCATTGTCCGTTTTTGTTTTCCAGCACGTGTTTAAACGGATTCAGCATATGGACGAAAACGACCGACGTCGAATTGTAGCCCAAATCGGCTCCATGGTGACCGTCGCCATAGAGCATGGGACGGGGCGAACTTTTCACGAGAAAGATTTGCGAAGTACCGACCCCCGATTATGAGAGTTTTGAGGTAAATTCGACTGTGGTGCGTCATACAACTCTGAACTGTTAATAACCCAAGTATCGATAACTCTGATTGATCAATATTTGGACTTTCATTCATTCTCTTCATTTTTCTTATTCCTGTCAATTGGTTTCCCTTAATTAGTTTTGTGCGAGCTTCGAAAGTGGTACCGGGAGCGGTGGCTCAGTGCATTAACCGATGCCACTGCAGAGCCGGGAGGTGCTAGGTTCGAGACCCGACGGCGGCAGGATTTTCGCAACTAGCTTTTCAGCTAGCTCGATTTCAGTCACCGTCGGGAGGAGAATTCTAGTGGTCGGATGCTCTGATCGGTAGTTTTCCGTGGTTTCTCCGATCAACACCAGGTGAATGTCGGAGCAGTACCCTAACAGACGGGCCACGGCCCACGCGCGATCTTTCCTTCCTATTCCTTATTCTACCCTAACCCCTTACACACACACACACACACACACTAATATGCACTACACTACCACAGGTGCCAGGAGACCGGTCGGGGACATAGAATCGGTCCAGGCTAGGGCGGTGCCCCCTGGTGGGAGATACCTGGTTGGGAAATACCCTGCTAGTCGACGGTATATCGGCGCCGGATCTCGTCATCCAGTGAGGAAAGATACCGCCTCCTCCCGCTACAAACAATGCACTACACTTACGGGACTAATGACCTCGGTAGTTGACGCGCCCGGAATCTCAATGAAAAGTGGTTCATTATCTCCAGGATGTTTATTCTTATTTCTGCGTTAAATTAATCAAGCTAATTGGAAATATTACCTGAACTCCATCGAAACAAACAATTCAATGCGCTAAAACTGTTTGAGCGCTGAGCGCACGCTATCTTCCTTCCTTCCTCATCTAGAGCACATTTCCATCATTATGATCTGACGAGGAGCGGATCCAACCCTTTACTTTCTATCCTCCTAGTCCCGAAAGACCGGCCGGAACACGGATGTCAGGTCATACAAATGAGGGAGATTTCCACAAGAGAGATAGAGAAAGATTTCCACAAGAATAATACAATTGAACCACAAAAAATACACTTTCCACCGCTTGTTGGCTAGAATTTTCTTTGACTGGTATGTTTCTTTCCAAAACCATCTACTGCCTTCGGGCGGGCTCTTCAGGCAGGCCTTCGCCACGCGTTCGGAATCGGCACAGTAGAACACGAAAATCACTCTCGCAATCTGGTTGATGCGCAGTCGGGTGCAGAGAAGACGCATAGTTTGGTAGGGAACGCTTTCTATACGTCCCGCAAGACAATTCACGCCTTTCATGATTGTTTTTTTCTTCACAGTACATCTGTAGATCCCAAATTCGACTTTCCGCATCTCAAACTTCCGTACTATTCCTCTCCATTGATTGATAGGTAGTAATTCCGGGCGCGTCAACTGCTATCATTGGCACCATAAATGAAATGCATGTTTTTTTTCCTCGGGAGGTGGCGGTGGACTTTCCCCGCTAGATGGGGAGATCCGATGCCGACCTACCGTCAGCTAGTGAGGTTTTCCCCAACCATATAACTCCCACCAGCGGGGCACCGCCCCAGCAGGTACAAGCTTTAACCTTCCGATCGGTCTCCCGGCAAGTGTGGTAGTGTAGTGTATGATAGTGTAAGCGTATGAGTGTGTAAGTAAGGGGTGAGTACAGGACAAGGAAGTGGGAGGAAAGATCGCGCGGTACGTAGACTTTTAGGGTACTGCTCCGACATTCGCCTGGTGTTGATTAGAGAAACCATGGAAACAAATCAGAGCAGCTGGCCTCCAGAATTCCCCTCCAGACAACTACTTAATTCCACCAAATCCTGCCATCGTAGAGACTCGAACCTAGGACCTCCCGGTCAGAGGCACAGCAGTGACATCAGTTGATGCCCTGAGCCACTTCTCCCGGTCTATTCCTCTTGATAACACGAAACTCGGGAGAAGGCTGATCACCCCAAACACTTTCTTCCTTCAGATTCGGGACATTGATGTTCCAATGTATAGACGTATCTCAGGGAAACGACCTTAATCATCAATCTACGAATTTATATGTCAAGGATGTAGTTTTGTCAGTGAAACACAAAAACAAATTTTATTGTCTAGGTAAGAGCAGGTGTTTTTCCTACAATTTGATCATAATATTTTTACCGCTAGATTTCCACAGTGTTGGCCCAAGTTTCTAGGATGGGAGAAGGGTCTTGGCCGCTGTTTTACGTTCGCTGTCACGCACTTTACGACGTCCCGGGTTGGAGGGTTCCTCCTATCCTTGAGGATGAAGCGGTCGAGAAGGGAGGCGAAGTATCTACGTAGTTATTGTGTTTAACACATGTTAGTGCATGTATCTATATGCCTCGATTGATGTAAACAACTCTTCTTCTCCCATCTCTGCTATCATTGCACATACTATAAAAAATATTTTTCTTGTTCAACATTTATATCTTTCAAGGCATTGAAATATATCAATATTTTTTTCATAAAAATAAGAAACAGTTTAATGGCAATATTTGAAATGTGCAAAGCAAAGAAACTATAATTTAAGAATATTCAGGAAGGCCCCTTCAGAAAATTTTTATTAACTGGAAAACAATGAAGTAGATGAATATATTACTTAGGTTATCAAGCAATGTTTAGAATATTAATCTTACTATCTTTAGAAGATTAATACGCGGAAAAATTGATTTATCAAGAGGGCAGAAGTGAATGGCCCGATAAGATGTAAGAGAGAGAAAAATAAAAACAAGATAGAAGTTTAAGAATTAAAGTTTTTCAGAAATTCTATTGATAATTCTTTTAAAACTTTTTCTTATGAAACATGTGACTTTTCAATTTTGTTCTAATTTTTTTTCATTACATTCAATTTTTGAAAGTTAGGTTAAGCAGTATCTCGCCGAGGCGGACAAAAATATGTATTTAGAGCTCTTTGATTGAATTGTCAAAGAAATCGTTATTATAGATTGTAGAACGTCTGAAAGAGTACTTCCAAAAGCTACTTCTTAAATATTTATTTATTTATTCAAATTCGTGAATGCTAACGTACATTACAACAACAGACTATCCTTTTCCGCTTCTTTCTCGTGTATACTACTCTAGACCTCGGAGTGCAGTTAAATAAATCACACCACGTTATTGCACTGTAACCTCGCAGGATAACGTATAGTAAGGTGTACAGAGAACAGCATAATTCTCTATTCTGTGGTAAATGACTACGGTCGATATGGTATATGAAAGGGACAGGACGATTGCAGAACTCTGGAAGGTTCATTGAACTTTGGTGGCACTCGATCGACGCCCTAGTATTGAAAGCGAAAGATGTAATTCTCTTAAGAAAAAGGAAATATTTCGTCCACATTTAACTCAGAACACTGTTACAGAAAAACATTCTTAATTATTCTCAGTGAAAATTTAAAAAATTATAAAAATGAAAATAAATATTACTATTGCTTATTACGTTTGTTGGTGAATATGAAGGATCATTGTTCATACGTTAGTATTTCACATATTCGTTCTTTTAATTTTCAAATACTGCAATATAGTTCTGGGTACAAGTCGCGGAAATTTGAGGGTGCAGTGAAAGAGAAGCGGAATTTTTTAAAATTAAATCATATTTTGCATTGTGATAAATTTCAAGTCTTCAAGAACACCAGCGGTACATTAATTTTCACCGCAATATATTTGGAGTCTTGATATGCACATTATTCAACAAGATAACAAAAATGCGTTGCATAGACTACATATTACTTCAACGACCCTGCAAAGGACGATTTTCAGGCACGGAACCGGCAGCGTACACAAGTCGAATGCGTCGTAGTGTGCAATGCAAAACATTTTTTGAGGGCTGTAATTTATGGGCGCCCGCGTAGGTGGCCACTGTCGCCCCTCCCAGGGGGTTCCCCTCCGGGGGCTTGGTGCGGGGCGGGGGGGGGGCGCCGCTTCCCAGAAGCCGATGAATACCCCGCGCCATAACGTGTCGCCGCCGCGGGTCGCCGCCTCCTGAATTTGCTATGACTCATTTCCGGTCTATAAAGGTGCTGGAGTCGCACGTCGCTATATTTGACGGCGTTTATGGCGGCGGCGGCGGCGAAGGCGACGGAAGTCAGAGGCGCCACGCCGGGATCACGCCGCCATCACGAACCGCCCCGCCCCCTCCCCTGACGCCGTGGAAAGATGAAAGTATAATGGCGGGAGGGGATCTTTCTTTCAACCTGGATTCATTGGAATTCGATGCAATGCCGCGGTTTGATACGTTTATCCTTATAATATCAAATGTGGACAAATCAAACTGGTGTCTTGCTGCGTTAAGGAAAGAAGTTTCCCATTGCCGAGGCGAACTTCAAATATAGGCCCATCACCTCATCACAATCGTTTTAATTTCTGTATTTGGTTTCAGGAGTCCTTCGACTGTTGAGGCCATTCAGGCTCATGGGTAATTGACTGATTAATGATTTCGGGCGCGTCAACTGCTAAGGTCATTAAGTCCGTAAGTGTAATGCATGATTTTATAGCGGGAGATGGCTGTGACCTTCCCTTCTGGATGGCGAGATCCGGCGCCGACTTGTGATTTTTTTCAACCCGGTATCTCCCACCAGCAGAGCCTCGCCCCAGCCGGGACAAGTTCTAGCCTCCGACCGGTATCTCGTAGTGTAGTGTAATGAATATAAGTATAAGTTTGTTTACGTAAGGGGTGAGGATAGGACAAAGGAAGATAAAGGAAAGATCTCGCGCGATCTGTGGGCCGTTTGTTAAGGGATTGCTTCGATATTCGTCTGGTGATGACCGGAAAAAACACGGAAAACTACCGATCAGAACAGCCGGCTGCTATAAATGTCCTCCAGACAGGCTCAGGACATTAGTTGATGTCCTGAGCCACCTTTTCAGGTGCACTCCTTACATGAAACAACGAAATGTTATAAAACATTGCGTAAAATAAACTTATTGTTTTTTACACAAAATATATACACGACTATTTGCTTAGTTTTCCAAACAAAACATTAAATAAGTATTATAAAAATAAAATTTGAGATCTTGGGGAGCACTGGATGGATGTATATGATAAAGCTGCCGTTTGAAAAAGGTCTTACAATTCCTACTAATACAAGTTTTTGTGATTGCAGCGTCGTAACAAAAGTATTAACAAATCCATATGTGTAACAAAAACACAGAATGTTACCCAAATACTGAATTGGCAAACCTGCGGGGAATTGCTGAACCAGAAAACTAACTCTATGGAACCACGAAGAATTACAAACTATATTGCTGTTCCGATTCTGTTATTAATGATAATGGTAATATTGAAGGTAATATTAAGGTAATATTAGTGGTAATATTAAAGTGATAATTCTGTTATTAATAGTCCATGGATGGAAATTCGCGATTAATTAAGTTTCATGATAAAAAAGTACTACGTATTGAACTCAATGCGAATTACTCGCAAGGGACCAACTCTCAGATAACAAAAACAAATAAATATTGTATGTTTATTATAAAATCTATTGCAAATACTACTACTGTTTGTTAGTATAGAGCATGCTAATCAAAAGAAAATTTCACTAGTAATATTGTTCAGATGCTTATAAAGTACCACATACAAAACTTTCATCGTCAATTACTTTCGTCGTAGATTATATTACCTAAATCTAAGCACTCCTTTATTACGTTTCTCTATACCAGACGCTGAAACGTAGATCAGAGGTGCTTAGCAATAGACTATGTAACGATGAATACATGATCACTGATTTGAATGATAATTTTGATGCTGAAATGAAGGAGGGGAAATGCGAGAACTCCGCTAAGCCTACCAGGCACTCACTAAGTACACCAAACTTTACCATACGGAAAGCGAGAATTTGAACCTCGGTACCCGTAGGGAAAAGCTAGCTTTAATGTGTGAAGTTGAAGTGCGTAAGAAAAGGGCTCATGTTTCTAGAAACAGCTCTCAACCCCCCGTGTGAACGAGCACCGCGATGCATGAAAGGCGGCAATTGCCCGCAACAAACTCTTCTGTTGCGGTGTAGCGAAGTGCGCAGGAACCTCAAGCGGATGTGTCAACACGCGGTCACGCAGCGCGCGAGCCCCTTCTGTACGCGCCCCCGGCAACACTCGCGTGCGCGCACTCGTGTGAGTGAGTGTACGTGTGTCGGTGGGTGGGTGAGAGAGAGTGCGTGTGTTTGAGAGAGATAGTGTGTGGGAGAGAGTGGGAGAAAAAAAGTGCGAGAGAGAGTGTGAGAGAAAGAGTGCGAGAGAGAGTGTGAGAGAAAGAGTGCGAGAGAGTGTGAGAGAAAGAGAGCGAGAGAGAGTGTGAGAGAAAGAGTGCGAGAGAGAGAGAGTGCGAGAGAGAGAGAGTGCGAGAGAGAGAGAGAGTGCGAGAGAGTGTGAGAGAAAAGAGCGTGAGAGAGGAAGAGTATGAGAGAAAGAGCGTGAGAAAAAATGAGAGAAAGAGTATGAGAGAAAGAGTGAGAGAAAGAGCGTGAGAGAAAGAGCGTGAGAGAAAGAGCGTGAGAGAAAGAGCGTGAGAGAAAGAGCGTGAGAGAAAGAGCGTGAGAGAAAGAGCGTGAGAGAAAGAGCGTGAGAGAAAGTGTGAGAGAAAGAGTGTGAGAGAGAGTGTGAGAGAGAGTGTGCGTGAGACAGAGTGTGTGAGAGAGTGTGTGAGAGAATGTATGTGTGTGTGTGAGAGAGAGAGTGTGTGGGTGTGGGTGTGTGTGGGTGGGTGAGATTGAGAGAAAAAGTGTGTGTGGTTGGGGGTGAGAGAGAGAATGTGTGTGTATCAGAGAGAGAGAGAGAGACAGAGAGAATGTATGTGTGTGAGAGAGGGTGTGTGTGTGAGAGAGAGGGTGTGTGTGAGAGAGAGAGGGTGTGTGTGAGAGAGAGAGAGAGAGGGTGTGTGTGAGAGAGAGAGAGGGTGTGTGTGAGAGAGAGGGTGTGTGTGAGAGAGAGAGAGAGGGTGTGTGTGAGAGAGAGAGAGGGTGTGTGTGAGAGAGAGAGGGAGGGTGTGTGTGTGAGAGAGAGGGAGGGTGTGTGTGTGTGAGAGAGAGAGAGAGTGTGTGTGTGTATGTGTGTGACAATGAGTGTGTGTGTGTTTGCGAGACAGAGAGAGAGAAAGTGTGTATATCTATGTATGTGTGTGTGCGTGTGTGAGTGTGTGTGGTAGGGCGGATGGGCGGTGTAGAAGAGGAGGTGAAGAAGGCGATTGCGATCGGCAAACTGGCAAAAAATAAAAAAATATAAAATACGAAAAATGACTTCAAAATTGGTTAATTAGTCAGTTATCACAAAGTTGAAATGCATTACATCATCTCGCAATTAATATTATCTTTCTAACGAGGAAAGAATGTCTCAAGGTCTCAGAAATATACAAAGTTGGATTAACATACGAATATAAGGAAACGCACACTTTTTATGTTCTTACTTAATTGCATGACTATTATTAATAATAATATAAATATTCCATTACATAAATTCAGTGACTGAATTAATTCATTTACAAACAAAAACTTCGTTCCAGAATATGTCGTTAAACATTAAAGAGAAACGTGAAGCGCTGCGCAATACCATTTTCTTCTAAAATCAAAATACTCTGTTTATATAGTCATGAGTTGTTCTTGAAGCAGCCATTCATAGGGTTGCTTGAACAACATTGCCCCCAAAATGTTGACAAAGAATAGAGGAAATTGTATTAATAACAAACTTTGCTCTAAATACTTAAAAAATACAAAAATATTAAAAACTTAATCACAATTAGAAGTGTGAATCATTAAAGATTTTCACCTGATAATTGCAGTGTGGAATATGCCTGCAACAATAGTGAATGCTTTATTGGTTAAGCGAGTGAATACAAACTCTTTCCAAAATATAATTCTTTACTGGTGGCCCGCAGCAATAAAATGCTCCTGTACAAAACACGCAATATGGTTTTCCAAGAAATAGGGACACTGCTCGAAAACAATAACCATGACGAATAAAATGACTCCCATATAACACTGCAATGAATGAAATATTTTATCAAAACCAGACTTCGCGAATATTCCAATGACATAGTGTAGTGTATACAATTCTATATATTCCATGAATATAAAAAATGTTGCTGTTCCATAACGGAACACGAGAATAGCAAATATTTACTGGTGGGCAGCCTCTTCTTTGTTACCTTGCAGTAACATGACGTCAGCTGTGACGCAAGCAGTGATGCACTGACTGAGTGTGATAATTGAGTAGGTACGTGCAGTATGAGAATAGGTGGAATTACAAAATCAATTATTTGCATTTTGGAAAAATTGAAACGGCCTCACTGTGTTTGAAGTTTTCCCCAGTTCCTGGGTATGTAACGAAACAATAAACATCTCCCACAGAGCGGGAGACTGCAAAGTTTTCATTTAAATTCTGCTCGCATCGAAAATTAGTATTGCACATTCAGGTTTACAATTAAAATTTAATGTTAAAGGAGTTTGCCTCGGCATGTTCTCAGGAAATTAGACAGGTGAACACGAATGTGGACGTGGGAAGGAGGAAGAGAATAATCAACAGAAATCCGAAAAACAATACAGGGATGAAAAGAAGAAGAAAACTAAAAAGAAGAATGAGTGCAGAGCAGAGGTGTAGTGGGAGGAGGGGAAAGCAGATAGTTAAAATGTATATAATTTAGTTATTACATAATATTGTGTTATAAAAACATTCGTGTTTACAAATGGAGGATTCTGGGGAATGCAGTGTCAAAATAAACGAAGACAAATCGTAAACAAATCTTTTCTCCGAAAAATCGTCAGTTGTTTCAAATATTATTTCCCCTTAAGCGGTCCTCACGCCAGTGAGCACATCATGCAAGGTTGACAAAGATAGCGTGGCTCGGAGGAGGGAAGGATCCGCCGTTCATTAACATGTTGTAAATACGTCACCGCCACAACCTGCTCCACTGTTTCATCCAAACTCTGAGTCATTATTACATTCTGCGGAGAGTCAGGCTTACTAGGCGAACACTCGGGGATAGGTTGTGGCGTGTGAGCGTCATGATGCGACGTGGGCTATAGAAAGTGAGTGTCGACCGACGAAAGTGAGTGGAACATGAGCATGAGCATGGATGGTGGGGCATGGGGCGTCGGACGTGAAGCGTGGGGCATAGGGCATTGGGCGTGAAGCATGAGGCGTGAGGCCTGGGGTGGCGGGCGTGGGGCGAGGGACATGAGGCGTGGAGAGTGGAGCGTGGGCGTGGGCGTGGGGCGTGAGGCGTGGGGCGTGAGGCGTGGGACGAGGAGCGTAGAGCGTGAGACGTGGGGCGTGCAGAGTGGAGCGTGGGCGTGGGGCGTGAGGCGTGAGGCGTGAGGCGTGGCGGGCGTAGGGCGAGGAGCGTACAGCGAGGGACGTGGGGCGCGGAGAGTGGAGCGTGGGCGTGGGCGTGGGCGTGGGGCGTGGGGCAAGAGGCGGCGGG